>OX439005.1:36846481-38046481 GCA_949316495.1 Amphiduros pacificus | reverse complement strand
ATATAGTAATATAATATTACAGAAAAGTCAGAACCGAAAAATGTATATATACATAAAAATTCATATATGCTCTTGCATGGAAAATCTCCTAATATTCTAATGTAATCCTTTTAAACAAGGTGTTTCCGGAGTTTATTTGCGCTGATAGGGATGATAATCTAAGGTTAATAAGCATGACACGAACATTGTAATACAAATCCATGACTATTTTTTTCATCAAGCCAAAATACTTTCAATATTATTATGAGAGTCGAAAATGAATATTATAAATAAGAACATTTAAAATATCTTAGAATAATATTTGTGCTTAATATTAACAATGGTTCCGGGGTTTGATTTAAGGTGTTTTTAAAATTATTTACAGTCAATGTGATAATAGACGCCACGGCTAGCCATATAACCATCCGAACTTTATCAAATGCATTCACTTAAACAGGAGTTGGTTTAGACTTCCTAAGCATAACATCAACATTACAAATATAATATTCATATCGTATTTTGATCTAAATACAAATGACACTAATATCTATTACAAAATGTCTATAAACGTACATCTAACTTTTTATACAACTGAGAGAATAATAACAAAGAACCAGAGTAGAATTGATTCCTGTAAACTGAACAGACTGCTGTGTCATAATTCCATGAAAAAGAGAGAAATCTTATTTTCACATTACTCTACCTTTAAATAAATAAAATACTATAAACATGAAGACTGTGGAGGGTTGGGTGGCCAATTTATGATTCAAATTAATTGTAATGTGATATGTTGAAAAGAAGTAGGACTTTTTATGCAAATAAATGTAGACAATTTCTTTGTTCTGAAAAAGTTTGAAATCACATTCTTATTCATCATACTTTACCTCGTTCTATATGACTTGATAATTATAAATATTAGATACCATATGTGGAAATCCTGTGATCAACAATCCAATTATTATGAAGCAGGATAATCCAGAATACTTTTAATCCAAATCAATTAATCCGAATGTTACAAACAATCCTAAATCTAAAATCACAAACAGAACAATACATTATTCACTTATCGCACAATCCAACTTATCGTTATTATTGTTATTCGACACGATGTCATTGATTCACTGACTTCTTTTTTATTTCTTAATCACTTATAAGATTAAGAAATATAAGCAAGATATAACAATTGATATCTGAAATCCCAGGTTTAGATAGTTGTAAGAAAAAGTATGATTGCATCTGCAATAATATAAAGCAATCAATATACTTCAGGTGCCTGTCTGATACCTACCAGAAAAATGCCATTTCCATGCTATATTATCATAATTACATTTATGACATCATTATACCCTTACAATGCACCTTATGTTATTATGTGGTCTAATAAGTCTCCTAGTGAAATACATAAACATCTTTATTTTGTAATAGTTTCTTATTAATGATTTATACAGCTGTTAATCCCCATGCAAAGAATAATGTGTTGAATCGTGAGATATAACATTGGATATTATAGATTTAAAAAAGTAAATTGGTCATATTCAAATCAGCTGTCTGATATCTATCATCCCAATTTAAATCTGGAAATAGAATACAATTTGATAACGCTTATAAACAGATATAAACACTGAGAGAAATATATGTATCTATTCTCCAATATGATTTGAATTACAAAATGAAAAGCGTATATCGCATAAAACATAATAAAAGCAGCATTGTAAATTAATATCTAAACCATTCAAGATTATGCCATAACAAATTTTGACATGTGAAAAATTCATAAATTCCCCAAATCCAACACAATTCAAAAATTAATTAATCAAAGTATCGTTTCAGGGAGCATTTAGGGCCAATAAGCCATAGTGGATATAATGCTATGAAAAAATGCCATTACCATGCTATATTATCATAATTACATTTATGACATCATTATACCCTTATAATGCACCTTATAATATGGTCTCATAAGTCTCCTAGTGAAACACATAAACATCTTTATTTTGTAATAGCCTCTTATGAATGATTTATACAGCTGTTAATCCCCTGGCAAAGAGTGATATGTGGAATCGCGAGATACAACATTGGATATAATAGATTTAGAATAATTAAATTGGTCATATTCAAATCAGCTGTAATTCGAAATATGTTTATCATACAAAATAGACTTAAAATATTCTAAGTAGATGAATAAGGTATGAAACAAGATGGTCAAATTTACAGAATTTAATTTTAAATATTATACAATAATATCATACCATATCATACCAGAGGGCTTCAAAATACCATATTGGTTGATAGTCTGAAAAAATGTCTTCCTTAACTGAGCGATCAACACAGATATTAATCAAACCAGATATATAGTTAAATAAAATATATCCTGAGGTTAATCACATGCATGAATATCACACACCAGATAGATGGTTAGACAAGGTTTATACCATACTCAGTGGTCATCATGCGTAGATATAACACCAGATAGATGGTTAGATAAGGTTTATACCATACTCAATGGTCAACATGTGCGGATATAACACAAGATAGTTGGTTAGATAAGGTTTATACCATACTCAAAGGTCAACATGCGTGGATGTCATATCATATACATTTGCATAGACATTCAACCAGGTAGATGTTTAAAAACAAAACAAACAGTACATTATATATAACACAGGTGAACAAATTAATATAAATCTCTCATACTGTAATCAGGTGTGTAATTTATAACATCATGTAAAGTTATTCCATATACACATTTCATAATCTTATAGCTTTATTATGCCATAATATATCTTCTGTATAATGTTGCTTGTCATCAAAAATTGATTGTCTTTATTCTTGCTCTTCTAATAATAATAATTATAATAATAATAATAGCCATTTAATATTTGCCATTAATAGTTATTATTTATATAGATATATATAGTATAGTACAAGTTCTAGTGTAAATAAATGACGTGTAGTGAGGCCTATGACAGAATGGAAACAATTTGAGACAGACATCTTCCTGTGTGTCGTCATATATCATATTAGACAGTGGTGGCATATTTTACTCGCGTTTGTAAATCTTACCTTGGTAGACAGGTCTGTGCTGCTCCTGGCTGCAATATAATGGCTTGGGTGCACCAGAACGTGTAACCAGTTCATGTTTTCACGTTTCAATACCATAATATACAACTTTTCCTTTTCACAGTCTTTCCCCGCTAAATATGTCCAACATCAGATTTCTCATCATTCATCATATCAATGTCAGCAGTGGAAAAACAGCCTGAGACATGGCAAATATATGTGTACAAACCTAATATTGACTTGTGAGATGCCTCAAAGTGTAAAGTAAATGAAAGAGTGGTTAAACGTTACCATTTTCTCCTCGGTGAAGCTCACCGCATAAGGTGAATGGTGCCTTTGAAATGGAAAGGGTTCTTGTCGGGAGTCTTGGGGTTCAGACGACCAGACAGCACATATTGGGAGAAGAGAGGGGAGAAAACATCAAATCTGGGTTAGGAGAACAAACTTGTTAAAACGGTGCTTTTAAATCACGTGGAAGGAGAGGGGCTCATTTTATTGGCAAAGAAATAAAGTGAAGAGATGGGAAGGCAGTGAACTGTGCCGACTAGGTCAGAATTATATGAGGGAAATTCTTCCATGAGGGGTTATTACATCTATGGGTGGGTATAATAGGCGAGTTACCTCCACCCCACTGGGCCGCCTCACTCAGTGACATGACACACATTGTAACAGGGGCAAACACATGGCATAGAAGCAAATTTCAAACTTTCTCTCAGTCTGTGTGGATGGTTCACCAGTGAAAAAATGGATTAAATATTGAGTGTTTGATAGGGTAGATGTAAGTTTAAAGTGGATGTTACTGGGGGAGAGAAGTGCATGCGGTTCATTTGGAGGTAAAGTTGCTTTTTTGTTGTCTAATTTACTACATGTCCCATAGGTGAAAGTGGTGAAACTGAAGCACAGCCCAGTGACATACATATAGAAGCCATGACCGTAGTTTGTGCTCCCAGGGGTGCCTATATGGACTGTCTGTATCTCCATACATATCTGCCATGCAACTCACAACAATACAGCCCTTTGTTCTTCTTATACAGGCACGGTATGTCCAAACTTCCATTTCTGAGTTTTAGCATGAAAATCATGGCCATGGCATTAACAACAAAACAGTGCAGCTGGGCGCAATTAATATAAAAATGATAACTATTAAAAATATATTTAATGTTCAATGTTTGGATATGTATATACACATTGAATGTCCATACACATACACAAATAAGATAAGACAGCAATAATTTATGTGATTTTTTAGACCGCCCAAGTTGCATTAAATAATATAATTGGTATGTTCACACCATATTATAATGCGTATGTGCACTAATTATAATGGGAAAGCAAATGGGAGGAAATTGTGAAACAAAAATAAACACTATGTTGTGGATTGCATGCATGATCCATGATGAACACAACAAGTAACCTAATAAATGAAATTGTATTTGAAACATAACTGATCACGTATGCACCCGCCAAGTCCCATTCAAATTTGAGATGTTATTAATAAAAATTAAAACCTCAACAGCCCATAGCTCTCTACATCCAAACATTAAATTTGTTTCCTTTAATTTATAAGTCTTGCATATTATAGCCTCAATTCATTTCAATATAAAATTTCATTATTCACTTCTTATGAGTTCTCTCAAGTCTCTCATCAGAAGAGGTGCAGTTTGCAAATCTGAAATTTAGGTTTTAAAATAAGGTTAGGAATGGTGTTTTCCGAAAGTGTTTGGGTGGAATGATGTAGGTTAGACGTTTCAACTGACTTCCTGCTCTTCGTCCTATTCTGGTATATTTGGTTTAAGATTTGTCAAAAGATTTCTCAAATATTTTGATAACATAATTTTAAATTTAAATTGTCTAGATTAAGGGCATCTAGGTGGAATTTAATTCTGTCTAAGATTGGTAAAATCTCAATTCTATTTTGTCAATTTTAACTTGAATTTATTTATATATATATTTATGGATATCAGGACATTTGCTTTTGATACGCCACCTACCTTATGAACATGCCATAAATTAATATCAACAAAAAATCTAAAATTATACATGATTATATTAAGCAATATGCACCATTATAATAAAAAATAATATTGTGGATTATGGGTTGCAGACTGTTGAGTATCTTGACCCAGATCCTGGTTGTGGGATGAGGTATGATTTTGTACCAAGAGAAAGGGGCAGTTTGTGACCCCCATATTAGTCACCCCACTGATCCCTTTTTGCCCGCTAGAGGCAGCCATTCTCCAATGGTCATTCCTATCTGTCCCTTATCTGCCTTGTGTTATTATGTTGTCAATGATGTGGGGTCATTCATTTTGTGAGTCAAGTGATGACTAACATTCTGTGTGTTTGCAATGCTTAACGGACAACATACAGCCTTCCTCTTTGCCCATAATGATATCGGTCATCGCATATCCTTGTTTCTTAAGCAGGGGAGAGAAAATCCAGCAACTATGATATTGCAAAACATCACCATTTTTACATCCCCAATAATATCGTACTGGTGCATAATAATTGTACAAAATATAAATAACAGGCTTGCTAAATTATTAATTAATATTTCTCCTTTTTTTCTAGTTATTTCAAGATGCTTCTCAAGTGTTTAAGGGAATAATATTGAACTTTATATTCACGTCTTCAATTTTCAAATTTCTGCTGAATGAAGTAGCGAAATGCCATGTTTTTCCCAGAATGAAACACGATACGGCAAGATTATCAAATTCATCAGATTAAAAATATAAAACGTCTTGATGTCTCGCTTTACCACTTCATTCTGATCAATTTGCAAGTTATGTGTTAGGTATATAACGAGCAACAAAAGGGAAATTTTCTGGCAATATTCCAATTATAGAAACCCAAGACAAAGGCAAACGACAGCATTTGATAAGGTCCTACTCTAATTAAAGATCATCAGGTGGTTATATCTACCAAAGAGGAAGAAATTCGTTTTAGCATTGTGATCCAATTTGTAGTTTG
This sequence comes from Amphiduros pacificus, assembly GCA_949316495.1. Classification (NCBI taxonomy): domain Eukaryota; kingdom Metazoa; phylum Annelida; class Polychaeta; order Phyllodocida; family Hesionidae; genus Amphiduros; species Amphiduros pacificus. The sequence goes on along the minus strand of OX439005.1, from coordinate 38,040,472 downwards.
ATATGGAATTTCCCACATGGGCCCCACTGTGTAGCTTGGTACATGAACCCATTTTCAAGGCTGTCGACTCGCACCAAGGAAATTATTGAAATTAATGTATCCAGCGTGAAGCGAGCGTTGATTATTTGTAAGTAGGTCGGGCTGACATAGAATTCCGCCTTTTCCGTGTGCGAAGATTAATGCATCCTCCTTGTCTGGGGTGCACTAGATTGATATTATACCGTGTTCAAACACACAATAGATATGTCGGATACAAACTAGCGTTGGGAGGCATGGATCTCGGTACGGGGAAGCATGGGCTAGTGTCAAAACTAAATCTACCGTCACATTGCCTCTCTAGATCTCAAACACACAGCACAATACCACCGGACCGACGCTCAATCAAAACAGTCTCAAAGGATAGCACATACAAAAGCTGCAGAAATGTCACAAAATCTCTCTTAATTTGTTTAATTGGTGTATTTTCGTTAGAACATCATTGAGAGAAGTACCCTGGAGATTCGTCCGGAGTTAGCATGCATATCGATATCAGCATTAATTAGAAAAACTAGAAATTCATTCATTAATTGTGTCTAGGTATACATGTAATTTTCATTTGATTTTGCAGAAAAACAAAACATAAGCGCTTCTTTTACGCTCTGGCATTGATTAAACGATGTTATAAGAATTGCATTGATAAGAAATATTCATTTTGCTTTGTGCATGATATTTAGGATTGTGAAATGAAGATGAAGTGATTTTTTAAATTCAATGATCGGGAATTATAATATAAATTCTCAAATAATATAAACAAATTAACGTCTTAAAAATTAATATGTTTTATATTCTTTGAGCACAATATGCTGAAAAAGTATTTCATCTCATCAAAGTTAAAATTATCTTTAAGAACAAAAATGCAGTTAGGTGATAGAATGGTGGCAACACTTCGGGACATTGTTTTTACCCGATTTTCAAAATAATGTGGTAGATTATTGTTATAATTTCACACCAAAAATACCACAATTTGTCATGGTAAGATTTCTCACAAATCGGCATGGATTTTAAATATGTAGCATCTTGTCTTTTTAACCGAGAATAGTAAGTCAATTATTATGTTTGAAAAGATGGGGACCGCAGGGTTCACACAATTCAAGATGTCTGTTTAAAAGCCTTTATTTTGAAACAGATTTTGCGGGTCCAGGGAAGTTTGTGGTGAAAACCACAAGAGTTATTTTGCCGAAATTGACATAGCTCACGAAATATACCACAAATATGCACCAAAATTTATAAAATATTGTCTCTCAAATATCATTGGCGTTGGTCATACGAACGACTTAATCACCGTGTCACATTTTATTGCCAAAAAATCCTTTCTGAATATGATTTTTATGTTAAATTCCATATGTGAAAAATTACTGGTATCAAGTGGCTTTAGTTATATTACCAAGTTATAATATCAACTTTCTTAATGTCATATAGAAAACTTACTATCAAATTACATGAAAAAGATATGGAGAAAATATTATAACGGTCATCCCGCCTTCTTTGGTGTCTCAACAAAGAACGGAGGAAACCTTCGGGGGTTTGGGGTGGCCAACAAAGCCCCAAATCTTAGGTCGTGGGGCCGAGACCCCTCTCTTCCGCCGCCTCACTTTATAGAATGATATGTCCCTCCATTAAATCTACAATACTAGACTTTGCTAGATTTCATAACAAGGGGGTAATATGAAGGGGAGTTACGAAGCACAAAAGGGGTTGTCACCCTTTTTCACGCAAGCGGAATGGGTAGGGAACATCTCCGCCGTTATGCCCTGGACCCCCGCTGTCAACCATTCTTATCCCGCTATCTCCCTCAAATAAACACAAAATATCCACTTTTCAATATTATTTTTAATATCCTTAATTCAATATCCCCAGTTATTATTTTTGCCATTTGGTTAAATCCATTCAACAAAATTAGGTCATTTTTTCTTAATCTTTTAAATTAATTACCGTTAGGCAATATTACAACATGATCAGCTGTTCGTCGCTGGCTAATATTAGCCCCCCCCCCCCCCCCCCCCCCCCGTATCAATGCCTTTCCCTCTTCAAACACTTTCATTTTTTTCATCTGCGTGTAATTATCAAATAATGTGAACATTTCCAGAAAGACAAATGTGTTTTTAAATAATTCCTTGCGTGTTAAAAATGAGACATTTTTGGTAAGTGAAACACGAACTTGGGGTTAAGATTGCATTTATACATTATTTTTTTAATCACGTCATTGTTGGCAAAAGAAAATGGTATATTCCATGTGACTGACATATTATTTTGAGACTTTGAAAGCCACGTGGTCGGCCTCCTCACTATTTGACTGACTATCTGTGTCAGATCATTATGTCATTATTTCCCCATGTCCCATTCAAAACTGTGTGTAAATACAGCTTTTTTGGAGTATATTATAACAAAATGTGGCATGTGAAAGAAAGGCAAAGTGGTGCTGAAAACAAATTTGAAATTGGATCAAAGGCGCGTTTAATTTCCCGCCATGTGTTCGGGTTTTAATTAAACTTAAAAGGGAGATGTATCTTAAAAGCAAAGATAAGGAAGCTAACAAGATGGACCGCCTCAGACATAATATAAAATGCAAAACCAACATGTAGTAGTTTTTTTTCACTGGTTGGTCGAGTCCACTTTTCTGTTGGCAGGACGGCTAGTTTTGGGGGCTGGTGTACTACTGTACATAGTGGGCTGGGTAGGGGGGGTGTGGGCAGCCCGCTTGGTGGCCCGGGGGTCCGTCCACTATTGCGTCGTGTTACACACACTCAGGTACCCAGTGCCCATCCACACAGCCTCAGCAGCTGCCTCATAATTATAACCTTCCATGTGCATGGAATATTTGAAATAAAAGACAGACTGGCTCGGCATTGTGGGAGCAGTGATCGGCCAAGTGACCCCCGACCCCACCCATTTTGGTCTAATATAATCCTGAAACTCTTCTCTGTCCGCCATTTATTGACGCGCGGACATAGGCTACAGAGGTGAAAAAAAATCAAAGCAAATTGATCAAAAACACAATTTTTTCACTTCCTGGATATTTCACGTGATTAAATCGATCAGATATTGTCATCTGTATTGTTGATATCAACTTTCTGTACTAACATTGGAGAAATTATCAACTTTAAAAAACTGAGTTACTTTTTTCCATAACCCGTGACTCTTTCATCACCGGATTCACATCATCATCACTTGGAATAATAACTGGATCTGTTACCTAAACTTGCTTTTTACTTTTAGCTGGACTGGAGGCGCCAGTGAAATTTGACCATTGGTCGATTTTTTTCTCTCCCACAACCAGCCTAAAGGAAGCGCACCTCCCACCAGTGAGTTCAACCACAAACATAGCTCCACTGGCCTCAACGCTGGACAGACTAAAACAACGATAAAACAGTCACATTTTAGCAGAAAAATCGTCTTACAAGACATCTGTGTTTGCTTGATTGCAGTCCAAGAAGTGGTGAGAAGGACAAAACAGTCCATGGAGACCATTTGGTGACGGACTCGGCGCGGTGCTAGGGTTAGGAGGGAGGAGAGGAGAGGAGAGAGAGAGAAGCGGTGGCTCGGCGGAGCTCGGTAGTCAGCGACGTTCAGCAGGTGCTGCCCGGCCAATCCTTCCCGGCATTCCACACTGGTCGCCATCTTTGTTGTTGTTCTTTGTCCAATGTGAACTAGGCAGGGGCAAGTTTTCAATGAAAACTCCGGCAAAATGTCAGCACGGCGGAAAGGCAAGCCGCAGCAACGAAAGAAGATAGAAGCCCGTAAGTACTCTTGTATTTAGATTTGAGCGTCGTTTTGTTGTTTTTGAGAAAATGGCACGGAAAGAGCGCGGAGTGTCGTCTGCCTCTGACAACCGCTGGTCAGGAGAGGCCACGACCACTCAGCTATGGCGCTATGTTACGTTTTGTGACATAAAAACAAGACTCAGCCAGAAAGAGGGGGTATAATCGCAATACGTGGGGTGGATGTGTAATATGTTGTCACAGTGTATCGGTGTTGTAATGTTTTAATAAGTAGCCACGTGTATTTGACAGTTAGATCTGTCAAATGGCCTCAGCCGGTCAGTGTTAGCAATGGTGAGGCAATCCATCGTAACAGTGTCCATGGCTCAGCGAAGACACATACCAAACACAGACATGCCCATCTAACAATGCCCACCTCCGCTCACTTGTGCCCCATATACAGGCCTACCACTGACAAGTGAGCGATGAAAGGGGATCCAAAACACTTTAGGGGCATGTTATTAGGGTACAGTTACCATGTGAACTGATTGCAGGGAGTTGGAAGCAGCGTGTTTGGTAGAGACAGATAGACGGGGAGTTAAGAGCTCAGGCTTGGAGGATGTTAGGGTTGAGGCCGCGTGCCTGTCAGGAGCCATGGCCGCTCTGGTCATTGTACACGCCGGCCACTACTGGAGCTACTGTCGTTGGCCATCACCATGGCACACTGGAGGCTGATGCCACCCTGTCCCCAAGGCTAACTTTGCCTTAGCCGGAGAGAGAGAAAGCCTACGTTGGCTGCCTTCACTGCTATCATGCCAAGCATCAACCCAACTCCCATAGTGGAACCAGTAGAGTAGCGTGGCCCATCAATGAATGAATGAATGAATGAATGAAAAATTATTACAAAAAAAAAAAAAAATAGAAAGAGAACTGAACCAAGCATGAGTGGCAGGAGTGGTAGTGCCAAGATTATTGGAAAACTTATTTTTCCCATTTCAGTAATTGCATGAAATTGATGGGGCCACAGTGGAGGTGTAAGGTTGAGGAAGCAAAATAGGAGGTTGTTGGGAAAGAAATCATTCTGAGAAATCTCACTTTTTGTTCAGATTCTGAGCTGCTCGTAAGAAGTTGGTATTTGGTGGGGAGATTCAACACTAATAACGATGTCAAAATAAAAAGAGAGTTGGCCAGTCAACTCTATCGTGATCGACATGTCTGACATATTGCTTTTTTGTAGAGGCTGCAAACTTGATAACCACATAAGAAGTGGACATTTTTTTAAACTAAGATTTTCTCAAAGATAGGGTAGATATCCTTTGAAAGTGTTCTGGAGAACACTGAGTGGGCATTTCAAGAAACACTTGCTGAGGAGGAGGAAACAGAAAATGTGACTTGTGAAACAGTGGAAATAGCTGTAGTTAAGATTAACAATGCCTTGACAATGCACAACTCATTAGGCTTATTAGGATGAGATTAGCATGAAACCGTAGAGTGGTTGTTTTGGTGTAATCAGTGAGAGCAGAGAAAGTGGCTGGGATCTCAGTGCTGACAGTAGGGATTGTTTGGTGTCTGGCAATATGGGAGAGAGTAACCGGATCAGGCCTAGGTTAAAAACAGGACATCATGTCAGCAGAATCCTCATACAGTTTAGACCCCAGGCTGATTGACCAGGGACTCCCCCAGCCTCCGAATCTAACAACAGAAAGAGGAGAGGAGAGGGGGAAGAGGATGAGGAGGACAAGAGAAGGAAGCCATGCTGTAATCCTCTTAGTTAATAGAGCCAGGGACAGATAGGCTGTGGTGATAAAGCATATGTCACTTGGGGGCACGCTGTGCTCGGACACAGTATCTCCACACCCTGCGTGGTGCTCTATGGGCTGATGATGTGGTGGTGGTGGTGGTCAGCAGGGAGTCTGTTTACATAGCTGACTGACCACTGTCAATAGCCACTCCCCAGTCTAGACCATCACCTCCACTGACCCCTGCTTATCCCCTATTACATCACTGCGCATAACCATCTTACAGCCCATTACCCAATATTACTCAGTGGCCTAGTTTTCAATACACACTGGCCACAGGCCTGGGCACACAACATCAAGCGAGGCTCTCCACCGCTAACCACTTCTACTCACACGTTTTATGCTACAATTCAGTGCAAACTCCTGCATGTTTTTCTTGTTTTTTTTCATTCAGTTTTTTTCATGGGTTTCATTGATCGGGCAGTGTATACAATAGCAAATAATGGTGGGGACAGAGCCGCTGTTAAACAAGGTGCTGTGAATCACACGCTCATCTTGATTTGTCATGGGTCCTCTCTACGGCACAGTGGCAAAGGCCACTTGTTAAATATTAGCACTTCAGTTGACACCAACATCATATTCTGTCCCTTTCAGTCCCTACATTACTCATAAAAAATTGACGCATCAACTTCTTGAATCATTAATTCCAACCACTGGCTCTCACAGAAACACACAACTGTAGTAGGTGTAATCAACTTGACACTTCGAGTTGGAGTCATGATTTCATTTATGCTTTTTCAACTGTAGTCAACAATAACATTGACTTTGTTCTTTTGATATTGATATCATTTGGTGATTTCTAAATACTACTATTTTCCTCTAATCCTTTATGAATTGCTATATGTCTATATGTATTTATTACATGCAGTGACCTAGATCATTGTGGATAAACAAGTTAATATTTTTTATATTACATGGTGTGCAATATAGGCAATTTATATGGACACTGTGTTATAAAATGTGAAGTGAATAAGTGTAAATTTGACAGGCCCAACCAAGAGAATTAAGAGAAGTCCCTGGAGAGCAATTGAGGGCACATCACTGTGGTTGGGAGGAATTCAGAATGGCCATTTCCACACAAGTGTACATATGGACAAGTTAAAGGCTGGTCACCCCATAAATTGGATGCCTACCCAAGAAGCAGAAAAAAGCTCCATATGCTTGTGAGCAATTACACAGTGCTATGTGAGGGACCTTGCAGCAGTTGTGGTGGGGGCCAACTGGTGTGATCCCAGGTGTCTTCCCCCACACACTACCTGACTGGCATGGTCACTTCTTGCCTCGTCCAAGACGCCACCATATAAGCCTCGCAGCATTTTGGTGACAGGATTTTGTTCATAGTTTTGGTGCTGTGTTTCTGCGCGAAGAAAAGGGCAGGATGGGTTAGTTATTGGTGGCGAGATGAAAGGCCTGGTGGGCTGCAATGTCTCACAGTTGTGGAGGTGATAGTGGGGGGAAGCATGTGTCCGTCACTCGGACTCCCCACTGAGCTTTGGCTTCTTTGTCCATTATTGGCAAGAGGCTTCCAGTCGACTTGTCATTTCTTTGTGCACCAGTGTGCATGGTGCCGGTGGCCACTGGAGTGGTTTGCTGGACTTGAGATTGGACAGCCTGTCACATCTACAGCTACTTGCCCCCTAAGGCAACAAACCCCCTCTTACACACACACACATAATTACCAATAACAAGTCACCACTACTACTGAAAAAAAAAATTGGTCTTTGTTTTTTTTTGTCCCTAGTGTAACATGCTTTCAAGAAAGTTCATGCATTTTGCAAGCTGTGCCATTTTTGTACTGTTATACAAGTTGACCAATAGTTAAATTAAACCAACCTTGGTACTGAAATTATTTCAAAATAAAAACCCAAGCTTGTTATGTCAGACCATGCTTCAGAACTTGCTTGATCATACTTAATCATAACAGATTCATTACAGCTTAATCCCCAAAAGGCACATCAACTAACCCTGGCAAGAGAAAAAAAATGTAAAATTGTTTTTATATTGGCAACAATAGAATGGCAGATTTCTATTGGATTTTTAGGGCAGGGAATGAAGTATGAATTATTAAGACATGTGTTGAATATGTGTGGTGGTGGCATAGCATGCTTGTCCAGGGGAAGAGGTGAGAGAGATTTGAGGCAGAGAAGGGCAGTCTTTGTGATACACAAGGGCATTACACACACACAACACATCCATATATCAGGCATCACACCAAATCCAAAACCCTTGTCCTCTCACGGACAAAAAACAAACATATCCATAGCCACAATGCAGGCAGCTGTGCCATTGGACTACACAGCACTGTTACATAAATGCGCCTGTGTTGCAACTGGCAAAACACGCATCACCCAGTTTTTGTGGTGGCTAACGTAGGAAAAGCAACATGTTTGCGAGCCTGTCATGAATTTGTCCACGAGATGTTTTGTGGACCTAATGGCGGGGTGACATGGGCAAGGACAATGTCAGACATGGCATATATACAGTTGGTGGACATGAATATCCCTGTCTTTGGCCGTGCCAACTGACACAATACATACTCAGTGGGCAATGTATGTCAACTGTGACAGGATGCTTGTTGCCTATAAACCGCCACTATATATAAGGGTGAGAGGAAGGATCCAGGGGTGCTGGACATACCTAGACATAGAGACAGGACCACATGATGTATGACCAACCCTCCCTTCACCTACAACTGGTCTGAATTATCACCCCAACCTGTTATGAAGACACTGCATAATTTACAGATCTGTTGGGGTCAGGACACCTCCTCCACAGAAAAAACACACACTCACTTGTTTGCCATTTTCAGCATGGCATAGAATTCATGCAGTGAATTAATTCATTAAATATTGATAATACCTCTCTGCTGGGATGTATATATGTTGGATACTGACATATTATGTCCAGTTATATCACAGAAACATAAGAGTATAATAAAACTAGAGAATAGTGCCCAGAGACCACCACTGACCACAGACCAGTGGTGGGCTATATAGATTGTTCCATAGATTCTGCTGCAATATGGCCCTCCGAGGGCTCTCAGCCAGACTGTATAGTGGTCCACTGTGGACCTTTTTGTGCCAAGCAGATCAGAACATATTGCTGGTCAGCCTAGATATGCTTCATATGCATGTTGTTAGGAAGGAAAAAAAGCCCAGTAGAGTTACATTTGGGATATGTTGCTGCTTTTGAGGAAGCCAGAAATGGGTTTGAGTGTCCGAAGCATGGAAACAGTCTGGGTTAAGGCCTCTGGGTCCTCACAGTAGCCTTTCAGACCTATAACCCAAATGACCATAGAGTTACATTTTGTTAGAGAAGATAAAAAGTAAAAGGCCCAACGGGTTCAGAGTTTGGTGTTAGCGAAGATATGGTTAGGAGCCCAGTGGAGCAAAAGTCTGGATATTAGGGCAGTTAGAGGTGGAGGGCCCCAGTGGGCAGAGGCTAACAGGCAACATGGTAGAATGTGGCAAGAGAGAAGGTCCAGTATGATTGGTGATTCCAACCACGCAGCTGCTTACCCAATGTTGTGCAATGGTAAACAGATAAAGGTCACCTAGGGGAAACAGATTCCCTTGGCTGGTTTGGAGGGCCAGGCAGATATTGGCAGCCCCAAATGCCCAGAGCTGGCTGCCATCTCTGTAACCAGAAGAGTGGATAATCCTGGGAGGCCTGGTGGCTATACTGGTCGTCTGGTTTGACCACGTCTGGTCCATAACTGGGCATCAAGGGCAGTGACCAACCCTAGCAGGGGAGTGTGGCCACAATGCATTGGTATTCAGGCCAGAGATGTTTGGTATGGCAGGGGGGAGTTAGCAGACATCAGTGACTTGTCTCAGGAAGCTGGGCTGGCTACTCCCCACAGGTACCTCAGGGATACACAGCTGACCCGCACCTAACCTGGGATCCAAAACAGCCAAAAACACCACACACCCAACCACAAAAAAAATGGACAGGCCGAGACAAGAGCCCAAGCTAGAGGTGATCTGTGTATTTTAGGTGATAAGCAGAAGTTTTTAATAGCCCCAAGAAAAACAGAACCACATGACACTGCAAGACCTTGGTGGAGCAATTTGAGATGGCGGTCGGATACCCCTGGTTAGACCTGCCAGACCAACGTAGCTTTGTGAAAATGCAGGCAGGGTGAACAAGGGCCTGCAAAAAACAAGTGCTGGGTGTTTGTTTGGCTGTGAGCTGTGACCAACATGAAGCAAATAGAACTGGTTTGTTGGTGTGTTGGTGACCTGATCAGGACAGAGAAGGGGAGATAGCTGAGAGAGGGGAGGGCTGTCTGGCCTAGAGCTGTGTGCCTGATGCATACAAGACAGCCCTAGACATGTCCCACACTGGATGAAATGCTACTTGCCAGGGACCTTTTGATCCCATCCACCCATTCACCTAAATAGGTAGAGGTAGAGGTTTTTTTTTGGTCAGTGTGCATGACCCAAGTGAGGCGTGGGGCCATCAGCAATGTGGCGTAATGTGCCAAGAATGTCCAAATAGTCCCTTCCATCACATTGTACAGACCCAAGTGGGACTCAAGGTCACATGAGCAGGACATGGTCCACTGTCAACTTCCACCGAAATAGGGCCAGTAGGAGAGAAAAAGGTAATAAGACAGGACCCGTTGTATTATATAGGTAGCGTTTTGTGGCGGGTTAGAGTTGGTTACCTTTGCCCACATAACCTGTCAAAAAAAGATTGAGAAGTGCAGGTCTGGGTTGGCTGCCCCTTAGCTGGCTAGTCTGACTCAGATGTGTCAGACGAGGTACTGACATCTTGGCAGAGGTCCAGTCAGACCAACAGGAGGAAGAGAGGGGGGGCTCACCAAGATTACTACATATCCCCCTCTCTTCACCCCTCATCAGAACCCCCCATCTCTATCCACACATCCCGATGCCACACCCCCTACCCTTCAAAAACATCCCTCCAAAAATCAAGTCGAGACTTTAAAGGTCAGCTTGCCCAGAATATTTGTCCCAAGTCTCGTGATAGCGTAATATTATTGCAGTGCGATTTCCTTGTACTGGTCGATACAGAATGCGGTCACTAGCTATCCCCACACGGATCCTCCATTGTTGCTCTGTGCACAACCCGAACACATGGGTCACAAGGTCCAGTGTTCTTGACCTGTTTAAAAACCAAGCCAGGCTTTTTTTCAGCCACTGTCCTGGAGTGGTCGCCAAGCTTGGCTTCCAATAATAAATACATGGTTTGGTTTCTTTTGTGTGGACAGAACAACAGTGTTACTGGAGTAATGACATGTTATCTCAAATAACTGGCCACATATAATGTCTGCGTAGACTTGGTATTGAACTTGACATTTGACTTGAAGTACATAATATGCTACAGTCTGAAAGCCAAGAATAGTGCTTAACTTATATAACGATAAAGTATCAATGGAGAGATATTGAGATATTCTTGCTTATTGAGAATATTACACTGGCAAGAATGGGTGTGTCATTTAAATGCAACTAATGAAATGATAATAAGTGGCCCAGTGAGTGATATTTATCTGGTGTTATACATGGTCATGTAGAATAAACTAATAATATGGCTGTGATCTTTTAATACAATGTAATAACATACGCCCGAACCTGCTTTAATTGATGTTAGGTCAACTATCACTAAATAGGTCATAGCTCAGAAAATGTGTTTCATTATCCAGTGTTGTTTGATCACAAGACAAGATTTATTTCTGATAATGTGACAAATATACTATCAAAGATAACATTATGGCTCCACCCATCATGGCTTTATTTGCCGTTATCCTATTGTGCGTTTGCTGCCAGATCAAATATGATTGAACAAGATGAATGAGAATATGGCTAAACTGTTACTTAAAAGTGCACCCAGAAAACCTTGCTAGTTCAATATGTATCGATGTGAAACAATTGAAACAGCACAGTTTGGACCATGAGAAAACATCAGCTTTGTCAAACAAAGAGAGACATCCAAAATTGGGTCAAAGAGGATTAGAAACCAGGTCAAAGGGATAAGGGTTGGGGGTCATCTGGGCTTGGAAGATCTATGCCTCACAACTTTAGTGCTGCTGGTGGATCTGATCTGCTGAAGAGCCCTCTACCTGAGAACTGCATTGGTCAGGAAAAAAAGTGTAGATTTGGTGGCACTCTCTGTTTATACAAGTGCAGGCCCATATTGAAGTTGACTGGCACAAACCTGGTGTCAGAACTGTAATCTACCAATTAATGTGGTGTCTCTAGTTTATCAGGCTTGGGGTATAGGAGTTGACATCAGGAATAAATGCAACCACTTATTTGTCGCGGTAATAAGTTACAATGGAGGAAATAAAGTGGGGTGAGCGAGTACGAGACTACAGAGAGTCACCAGAAGTGTATCACAGGGATGAAAGATACAGATGTTGTTGTAGTGGAAAGTAGCACTTAGTTAACCATTTAGCGTCATAGAGTTTTTGTGTCAATTTGCTGGCATCGAAGCCTGGTCATTTGCGAGCTTCTGTGAGCAGAAAAGGATCACATGAAGAGCTTTGAGATTGAACCCATCACTTGGTAGTGGATCATGACTATGAGCTATGATAGCCCCCTAGTGATGCAAGCTTACATGAAAACAGATGGCCAAATCATGTTAGCTTTTTAATCATCCAGAATCATGTGTTTCTTTGATGGTCAGAAGGAAAAGCCATTTTGCAGAGAATGGGAAGAATCTGGTTGACCACGCAGGGGTAGTGGGTTGGCCGGTTATAGAGGGCTATGTAAAGGGCCCAGGAGGCGTGATGTTGTTATGTGGGGAGTTATGCCAGCTTGGCAGGGACTTGCGCAACCCTGGCTAACATGGCCTCTTGGCTAATAGATATCCCTGATACGGCACACCACCAGGTCAGGGGTGACGAGTTACCAGGTCAGCACAAAAATAACCCAAGTCTAGCCACAAAAAAGCAAAGCGTGGGGGCAAGAAACATCAGGGGTGAAAACAAGATCAGGTGCAGGAGGCATGGGAGGCAGAGGTGGTGCAGGGCATTTCCACATCTCACAATACTAACACAAACTCCAGGGCTGTCCCATATCAAAAACTTTTTTTTTAACTGGCACATTGATGAAAATTTATAGATATGTGCAGTCCAGATCTTGATAACTTTTTTTTTCATGATTGCCTAAACTTGTCCTATTGAGATCAGATTTTATAGTAAACAAGTAAAGTAGCAATGTTTGGAATAGCCCTTCCTGTTAAATGAATATTGAGATATTATTGTGAAGATTATTTTTTTTGGAAAAGTCCTCCGATTTCAATAAGTTGACCAGCAAGGGTTTCTTTCCCACACTTGTCATAAGAATGAAGGCAGGGGGTAGGGTGAAGTCTGCTACCCCATGTCCTGACAGGGCACACCCCAACCTCAGATCACCTTACATCATGTTACAAAACAGGCCAAGCTTATCCCAGATCTGGTGGGCAGTTATGTCTGGATCGGCTCTGGACAGACAGAGGGCAGGGTCTGAAGTCTGGTAGTGGAAGCCGAAGAAAAAAAACGTGGAACTGGGTCACATATGGGCAGAGGAAGTGTGGACAAAGACCCAGAAGACCTGAATGCTTTCAATTGACCACGGCCACATAAATCTTGTATAGATGTCATAAAAGTCATTCTGAATATGAATGTGCTATCGTATTATTCTAAGAAAGCTCTTCGGCAGTCCCATGCTGATTTTGTAGAATCTTAAATTCATATCATGAACATGGGGGGAAAAGTTTATTTGTGGTATATTAGAATTGTCTAATCTCACTCTGTGGTTTTTCATTTGAACCAGGAAATTATGTATATAATTGTTAGACTGTGTTGTTTTCTACCACCAAATAGGAAATTAATGTGTTCTTTAAATAGATCAATTCTGAGAACCCCAAATAGGTAATTGAAAAGAGTCCACTTTATGGATATTTAAGGAGAAATACACAATTGTCACTTGTTTATGACTTTCAAGGTATGAAGCTTTACTACAAAGTTGTGAAGTTTGAAATGTCTTACCGCTTTTTTTTCTTGTGTTTTTTTCCCCCTAAAGTTGAAGGGCAGATTGTGGGTTGTGTGGTTAGGTGAAAAGTGGAGAGGGTATAGAGATGAAAACATATGGATGAGGATAGTAGCAATCTGGCCAACATTGTACACAAACCAAATCAAATTAAAACGAAATCTACTAAGCTAAAAAAAAACACCCTCTTTTCACAGTAATGTACATGTGGTGGGTTAAAAAAAAGTTGAGGGGCAATATTTGTGGTTTTGTAATGGGGGTATCAACAGGGCATTAATAGTTTATAGCAGTATCAAATATCACCCTGGTTCAGAATACTTGTGTTTAGGAGATGCTTTAATGATTATTCTATGACTTACAAGGAGGGAAAAAATGTAAATAGTGGAGGTGTGGAACAAGAAGCTGCCCCTGAGGCTCGGCTTAATCTGGGCTGTATCATTTTACAGTCGTTTAGTGAAGTGATTGGAGAAATATTGTTTCTGAAGATGGCTTGATAGGCATCAGAGAGGCCGGGAAAATAATAAGCAAGAAGAAAACAGCATGCCTAGGTTAGCACTTGTCAGTTCATTTCATCTCGGCATCTGGTGAAGAAATGCCGTGCACTCAACACTGGGTTTCAGGTGACAGTCAAAAACGCCCTCCTTTCTTGCAAAGGGCTTGTCTTATTGTTGATGATTTGTGACATTTTAAAAGGCTTTTTCCTAGATAACCTGAGTTCATAGCGATTTAATGACCAAGGAATCATATTTTTTTTCTTCTCTAATTGAGAACAAGACGGTGGTGCTGCAGAAGTTTGTGCTAATTATTAATATGTGTAAAAGTGATGTTTGTCACTTCCCTCCTAGTGCTGGGCACATCTTTCTTCCAATTGAAGATTTTTTTTCATTGTCATGTTGGATATCATATGGCAGTATTACGGGTGAGTGAAACATTGTCCAAGCCAGCAACACCTGCACAGAGAGGACCTCCTGCCCCCACCCTCAGGTCTCAAAAGTGGTGCCAAGTTCAAACCAGGTCCTTTTCAGCTTGCTTGATAGCATGTGGTCCCTCCATGCATGGCCACTAATTCAGTAATGAAGCCAATGCTACAGAACCCCAAAACCTACTTAAGAATATGTTTATTGTCTTGAATAATAAAAAAACATAATATTGGGGTTTTATTTCCTGATATTCAGTTATGTGATTTCTTTTGGTCGGAGTGGCTTGTGGGGTTTGTTTATTGATGCTGTAATATGAAGTGGTCACATGGTACCTCAGTTCTGTGTGATATTGTGTGTCCATGTGCTAATCACCTGGCAGAGTGTGGGAGTTGTGCCAATTATTGCATCCCTTACACCTGGCCAGACCCGGCCACATACACTGTCTAATTGTCACACCTCACAGCCCCTATACACCCAACCTCTGCCTCAAATTCTACCTTCTCAACAATAAAAAAATTACAAGACAAAATACACATTTTATCATACCACCCACAGTGTAGAAGACACCTCTACTTAACATAACCTTACTTTTTTTTTTTGGTATTCAGGTTTTTTTCCTGTATTGGGTTGGCAAGAAGTCATTAGCATTTGGTCTGGGAATGGCTTGGGGGTTGTGTGTGTTACAACAAAACACGAGGCTGTGACAATGGGCAAACACAGAGAAATGCTTTATATGAGTTGGTGGTGGTTAATTTATGCACAAGTGGAGCTGTTTGCAAATGACTGAAGCAGACTCCAGACAGATTGTGGTTCTTGGCACACAATGAATGTATACAAATAATGAGAGAAGTTAAATGTCACAACTAATTTCCACCTGATTACCAAATGTATTAACTGATACTTTGCCGTTATTTATCTGACCTGGCTAACTAGAATTTGCCAAGCTAACAAAAATCAGGATCTTTTTTGTTTCAAAATATTCCTTCAAAATATTAATAAATTATGTGAAAACACAAAACCAAAAGCATAAATATATGAGAAACTTACTGAAGAATATCAATCAATTTGATATATGAATATTTGAAAATTAGCTATTGAATATTGGGAAAACATAATTTTAATTCACTTTTGAAATTACCATTTTTCTCATATGGATAATAAATTTAAAATTATAACATATTAATGTAGCGCTAAAAAGTAAAAAAAAAAACCCAGACATGTGTCCTAACTAGAATAAAGAATTAACATAATATATAACACACTCTTAAACAGGATTGCAATAAAGTTGAACTGTCATTTATATCAATATTTACACAATATTGAAAACTGAGTGGCAAACAAAAATAGCCTGCGAAAAACTAGTACTAGTTTATTAGAGGGCATAACATTGCATCAGAGTGTATGATAGGGAAGGAGATTTGTGGTCATCATGAGGTTATCAGCTTGGAGTTTATCATTGTTATGGCTAGGTCCTGGTTTGCAACCATTGTCATGTGCTGCTGCCCATCCAGGGTCCACCCTCTCACTCTCTCCTCTCTAACATTTCATGCACTATCAATTCCTCCTAATCACAAGTGTGTATCAGTTTCAATTATCAAAAAAAAATGAAATGGTCATCACTTTTTTTTTTTGAGATTTGAGACTTTGGTCAGGCTTAAATGTGATTGAATTAGATGATGTATTTTGGGAAAGCTTGACTGGTTTGAGTTCATTGGGTCACACAGACATAAGGCATGATGCAAAATGGTCCCACATTAGTTTTGCATGACCTCCTTTGGTTGAAGTCATTCTCACCTTAATAGACTCTGTGGGGCAGTGTCGGTTATATCTGATTATAGTCCTGAATAAGGGACAACTCATTTACAGTTTATCTGTTAGTGAATATGAATTTGATTAACTTTCAATTTAACACATGATTATGATGATGACCGTGGAGTGTAGGGTGTGTTTATTTGAGATAACATAGACATGTCCGGGTCCTGCAAGGTCAGTGTTCATTTTACATCATTATATTATTATAGTTAAACATGTTGCTTGATTTCAGCTCATAATAGGTTAGCATTAACAAGGATGTAATGGCTATTGTTATGACTCAAATATTATTTTCCATGTTGTCCTGCCCTTAAATGCCCTTTCAGAGGTCATTATCGGAAGCACATTGCAGAGTAACACATGATTTGTAATATATATTTGGTAGATTATCAATAAAAGAGGAAAAAAATAAGGTTTCTGTGGGTTTGGGGTGAACCAGAGGCTCTAAATCTGTATTTCTGTGTGTTTTAACTGATTAATGATGGGAAATATTTAATGTTTTGCCTTTGGTCCAGTCCTCATGAGAAGGGCTTCCATTACACAGATGAAATTGGTTTTACAAAATTGGGGTTATGCCGATCATAAAAAATGAAGAAGGTACAATATGTAACAGTACCCAGTTGCATCATGGACTTGACAGGTGACGTATGAGAGACACGAATTTTGCTGTGAAACAGTTGACACCATGTTGTCAGCTTACTTGTTCATTTCATTAATTTTGCAAGCAATCAGGCCTACCCGAGAAAGGCAAACGCAGTTCGGCATGAGGGAGGGCGTCCAATATGATCGGGGACAGGAAGTGTGCACCAAACTTGTCCTAGCTCAACACTGTGCCACCTCAGATCAGTCTCATCTATTATGTATACAAACGCCTGTTTAATATAGACTTGGAATCTGTCGGGAGTTGTATATAATACCTTGTTGACACTGTGGCTGGGGCCCGGGTGCTGTGTTATCATTTCCATAACGACACAGAGATGACAAAAGTTGAGGTGAGATATGGCAGGAGGGGAAAGGTGTGCAGGGCACAGCACAAGCCCAGGGCAACTCCGGCAAGGACCACAGAGGGCATCCAGATCACAGTCTATTATTGGATGTTGGGGTGTTTGAGTGGCACGTTAAGGTGACACATTGTGTCACGAGGTGTCACGCCACTTGGCGGAGAAGGAAGATGGAGTCAGTTTAAGGAGGTAGAGATGCAGAATAATGGTACAGGGTGGATTCTCAACTTCCTGCCCTCGCTCACCTCTGCAACCTCCGTCTCCACCACTCTCCACCACTCGCCTGACCTCCCCTCCCCAGCCTGCCGACCCCTCCCGCCACTCCTCTGACCTCCCGCCACAGCTACTGGCTACCAAGAAACTGGTAGAATCAATAAGACATAAGACTGGATTATCACCAGAGGGGAGGCGAGAGTGATTCCCCGCCAAAATGCCTTGATCTCTGTTGAGCATTATGGAGACATACACACAGAGCAGCAGATAGCCCCTAACAGGGGGCACTGGGAGAGGGGGTGTCATGTATATATAGGCATGCTTATATACATTACCAGATTACATGGAATCTGTCCATAAAGCCCAGTCCCTCCAGTATAATATTAGCTGTGAGTCTAGGGATATTTGCACATACAAGGTGGCTACTCCGATTGCTGATGAGGTCAGTTGTATACCACAAGGATACACCAGATCTAGATGCATCATCTAATCCTCCATAAATCTTATACTGTCTACTATCTCATGGAGATTGAGTCATCAATAGCATTGATGTCACAATTTGTTTTAAATCTGAGAATTTTTTTTTTTTTTTTTTTAAATAATAAGTTAGTAATATTTGCTGCATGACTGTGATGTTGAGATGGGTGATAATAAAGGGTGTTGTCATGAGGGGTCTGCAGTGTATAAAGATGTGTGTTTGCAAAGATGGTGAGACGTGATGTCAACCGGGCAAGGTATAGGATGTGATTGTTGAGTGGGTGACATAACACAGGACAGTGCGGCACATTGCGAGGAGCGGCTAATCTAAGTGGGCAGGTGCGGTGATGGAGCACCCCTGGGGGCATTGGCATTGCAGTCATTGAAACCAAAGAGGGAGCACTGTCAGTTGTATATGACCACACTGTGCATGCAAGTCACTCCTCACTGCTTGCCACTGCCAGCTTTAATGCACTTCTCATCATCACCTTCAAAAACCCGAGAGAGGAAGGGGGAAACATATGAGGCGGAATTGTGAAATGGGTGTTAATTATTGCCAAGTTTAAAATGTTTTCGGGAAAAGAAGTGCTTTATTTTTTCGATAAGAAAAAAGAGTTGGCACAAATAGATTTTTGTTGTCCATAAAATGAGTTTTGTGGTTGTGATAAATGTCATCAGAAGTGGTCAGAATGTGTTGTGACAGCAGAAGTTGAGAAATGCTCATTTACATCACATATGGTAGACAGTGGTTGGTATTAGCTTCGACCCAGACGACACTGCCATGGGTCAAAATGGCGTATGCAAATTTGTGTATCGATTTTTTTAATGTCGACCTTGAAATCAGGCAGTGCCCTTGTGTTTGCACATGAAATTGTATGGAAGAGATGGTGTGGATATTTGCATGTCGTCCTGCACATTGTCCCCACGAGGTTGCACCTTGTAAATAGTTAGGTTTACAGGCTCTATTTTGGGCCTGATTATAAGACAAAATAATTGCTTTTCCAGCACAACAAGGCAGCATTGTATTTATGATGTGAAGTAATTGAGCAGTGTCTTTTGGTCAGCTTCAACAAGACTTGTTTTTTTTTGTGAATTAGCATGTGAGGTCAGCCTTGTCATTTGGCGGTGAAGCATCCTCCGGGCAGTGCTGCCAGCTTGATATTGTGACCAGACATGATTCAAATTATGAAGATGCAAGAAAATACACAGCCAGGTAGCAACAAAAAACAAATACTGTGAATGGTCATATACCGATAGATAGTGCATGAAGTAAAAACCCTCTCCTGGTCATGCCATTGATAATAAACTCAGTATTGTGAAGAGCAGAAATCGGTTTAATTTTAAACTGTTGTATTGTTTAACTCATTTTAAAACATTAGGAATAATTAATCAAGAATAGGAAATAGATGAATCTGGTTTTAATATTTAATGATAATTAAAATATAAAAAACAGCAAGTGATGTTTATTCTATTTCTACCTGCAGAGAATGCTTTAAATGTCTGACAGTTGACTATCAAAATTGAAACTCTCCAATTACAATTTTATGGCTGACTTTTAATGTCAATATCTGTTTTCCATTTCAGATGTTTAATGATTAAAATTTCAGTATGAAGTAAATGAAGTTGATATAACAAGAGCTGGTATTGTCAAGGATGATTAGAAATATTCTGACAATTAAGATGATTCTTGTCAAATTTTAAATTATCAATGTAATATATTCAACCCAGTCTGGCTTTGTGTTTTTGTTGAAGTAAAAGTAAAAATATAAACGCTACAGATACACTGTTGAAATAAATGGTTATCAAATTCTACTTTTTTTTTTAACTTCTTCCATATAATATGAAACTCTTTTGTAGGAATTGAGTTTATTCAGGAAGGTGTTTAGACTTTAGAGATGTGAAAGTGAATTGTAATCTTGTGCTCGGAAATATGAACTGGCGTTGTAATGGCGGCATGGATGATATGGTTATAAGGTATAGATTGCATTTAACTGGGCATAGTCCATAATGAGAGAGGTACTTCACCAAGCCCACATTATATACACAGTATGTCTTCATGTCAGGACCAGTTCCCAAGGCCTTGCCCGACCTCTCCACACTTTTTTATGATGACCCATATATTACACTTTTTCAAAAGATACCCAGGAGGGATAAACTTATGTTAATATACATTGAAAATCTGCTTAACCGGCTCGAAATTTTGTGTGAGTGGCATATCTGAAGTCAAATGTGTGGTATAAAGATGTGTTTTGTGATAATTGTTATGTTTTTTAAATGTGTGAATTAGTTGTTTAAGGAATTGGATGTTATAAAATGGTGACGTAGAAGATTGCAGTTAATAAACAAGAGGCGTAGAGCATGTGCAGGTCACATGAATAGGTGATTGTGAGTTCAAGAAAAAAAAGCAGGACGGACAAAGGACCAAACAGGCCACGATAGAGTCGGGTAAACAGAGTCAGAAAAAATGACCAAACACACGATAAGAGTCGTGCTCGGTAAAAATGTCTCTGCTTGTAAAAAACACAGTGCTGGTCAAATTGTGTGCATAACTTGGGTGCTTATGGGACCGTATTGCGGCAGATTTTTTTTAAAGAAAGATAAAGCTATTCAGTGAAACTTAATCATTTTGAAACTTTTAAGTTGTGAACTTTAAAGTTTGATACACACAATTAAGTGTAAGAGAGAAATCGTTGTGGTTTTTTTCCTGCATTATATTTGTGATAGGCATTTATTAGTTGTGGTAGTCTTTATACATTTAGGATGAAGCATTTGGGTAATATTAGATTCATTCACGTAATAGAGATTGGACTTAATATGACCTTGCTCTTGACTTACTTAGTTTATAATATGACAATACCACTACTTGATATCAGAATGTTTATAAACAATTAAGGACATGAAAAATCCTCATAAAGTGCACATGAGTGGTCAGAATGTGTGGTGACAATGATGATATGAAAAAAGAACAAGTTCCAAAGAGTCATGGCAAGATTACTTGGTCAGAGTGACATAAGACTTTTTTTTTCTTAAGGTTGATATGTTATCAGATTGTGGATTGCAGATACCATCCTAGATTGACCTCATCATACCAGACCAGCTTACTTGATGTCATATTATCAAGCAGTAATTGTGGGTGATAAATGGGCCTACTGTCCCTCCCATTGTCCAGTATTATCTGGTCCAGATGATTGCTTATCTTCCTGACACTTGCTCCTTACTCCCCTATATCAAACACCACAGCCCTGTGCTTTCACTTCTAACTGTCTGTCACTGTAACCATATAACGATAATGACCTTTTTTTTTTTTTTTTGCGATCTGCGATAAGATTTCAAGAAAAGTATAGATCATAGAGTGAGAATGATGGCTCATATTCATACTACATATTACATACATAGAAATGCTGCTTAATGAATATAAAATGAATATATATGAGGTTGTTTTGCTAGACTCAGATCTGCCAATTAGCATCAATAATACATAGGACAGAGGTCCAGTCTGCAGATAGCCATGATTTATTTACAATGATTGGCTGTGTTATGTTCACAGCTACAGGTGTATCAGAGATAGCCTGAATAGGTAGATCTGTCTGTATACATGAACACACACCCTGAATGCTGATGAAGTAATTGACACGTGATATGTTTCATACAGATAGCTTGTCCATAGTCTGTATCCAGTGTACAACAACTCACACATCGGTCAGTGACCTCAAGTCAGTATTGTTGTTTTTGTTTGGTTTTTTTTGTTTTTTTTCGGATGTTGTGTTAATTTGGCTGTTTCTCAGTTCCATATGCATACATGTTTCTCCATCATGTCAAGAGGTCTGTCACATATATTTTTCATTTCGGACATTGATTTAGCATTACATATCTAACTTTCATATTGTTTTTCATGAATCTATACCTTTAGATTGTTAGTTATAATAATAATAATAATAATACCACACACAATAGCTCAGCTGTGTATATACATTGTAATATTCTGGTGTAGGCGGATTAGCAGATTAGTGCTACTAAACCATCTGGGTGATATTACAGTGGGTTGGATTGACATGGTGTAACACACAAAGTAGTCTATTTTGCTAGAAATGTACAGCATAATATATTTCTGAAATGTGACACATTTATTTTTGCAGTCAAAAGATAAACTAGTAGTCCTTTTGTAGATATGACAATACACTTCACACATGAGAATGGAGGGCGACTCATCGAGAAAGTCAAAGGTAGGAGAATTCACCATTCCTGATTTACTTTATCTATCTGTATGCAAGTATCTTAAACAGGGCTAGATATTAATATTAACATTTCCTTCATTTTACTGGGTGAAACTAAAAAAGTACTGCAGAGAAAATTGAATTGCTTCTGCCAGGGTACTTTTTATGAGACACCCTTTTATCTGCTTGTCAGTATTATTATTGCCTGTGTCAGACTAATAATAATGCATCTAGACAGAAATAACAACATTATTCAATGCCAAATTGATTAGCAAAATGTCCGCAAAAATGAAAGCACTTATGAATGTGATATATGTTCTGACCAGTAACATACATATGGAGACGTGTCATGCCGTCAAAATACTAATATTTGGCCTGAATGTAATCATAGTCAGAGACAGACTATCACATTTGCTGGCAATTAAAGCGACCCTGTGAACTTAAATGCCACTATAATATTGTACAGTGGTTTGTGTGTGTTATCAGTATATATTTCTGTATATGTGAGCTGTCTATCTCTCTCATTGTGAATCTATGGGTACAGCACTGTATACTGTTGAATGCTTAATAGCTTCTGCCTTTTGAGTGAGGAATGTAAAAATGCCATTAATACTGACCAGCGACAATAATGATGTGATTTATTCTATGGAGTACAGTGTATTCTATAGTAATGTGATTGGTTATTTGACAGTATGATTATATATACGCTTGGCTATCCGGGTGAAGGTCTGTGGTCATGTTCTGAATGTCTGGAACAACACAACATTTTCAAACAGTGCTGATCCGAGAACACAGTCATCTTGGCTACCAACCGAGAAATCTTGGCCTACAATGGACCCTGGCCCTTGTTAACCATGTTTGTAGTCGATTATTGTTTCAAGTTTGAACTGTCATTGTGTGATCAAATGAGAAATCCACTCTTTACGATAAGGCTATGGAATTAATGAATAAAATGTGACTCTAATCCATGTATTTATATTGTTAGGAAGTTAAACAAATACAGGTGTGAAAACGGATCACATGACCGGGTCATGGCTGCAGTTGGGTTTTGGCAGACAGACCATGACCTCACAGGGTCACATTTTATCAGGTCAGACGCTGTTTGGATATATATATGTTGACAAACTGTGTCATGTAGAAATAGAACCAGGACAGAACAACCTGGACACCGCCAACATATATGCAGCCACATGTGCACCAGTATAATATACAGCTATTCAAATTTTTGGTGACTTTTGGGTTCATTGAAACTAGGTCATATCATAGTTACTCCAATTCATGCAATGAAACTGTTTTATTTTGAGAAGATTGGAGCTAAATATAGCCTCATAATGATACATATTTAAGAGGCTCTTGTATAAATAATTTATAAGCAAGGGCTTCTATTGGTTTTCCATAATAATAGCTTTGATGTTTAACACTACATATTATTGGGAAAGAAAGATGGCAATCTTGTTGTAGTGGATTTTTTTTCAGTAGTTAGAATATGATGCATGTCAGATTATTGACAAGAGTGGAGACCCGTTGATGCTCACGCAAGTTTCCTTTTTGTCTGGCACCCTATGATGGTGGTGGCAATCATAGCTCGACAGTTAATGTAACAGTAGCGAGAAATCATTAGCAGATGATCTGTACACAGAGAGCAATAGTAAATAAACATATCAGTGTGATCAGCTCCAGAACAAGACCAGTATAAAAATGATGAGGCCTCAATTATTCTCCCATCATTCATTGCCATTTTGCCATAAAATCAATGATTAGGTGATATCCAGACATAATGAATAATTTTCCACGGGGACCGTGCCATCATAAAGTTCCTTGTCAATCCAACATAATATGGATGTTCTATTTTTTTCCTGCCACTTTTTTTACATAGAGCCATACCGTAATGGTCATTGTTAATTTGATCAGCACGATAAGAGGGTCCCATTGATGGAAAAGTGTTTAGCAAATTTACTGGCTCCGGAGTGCAGATGAGTTTTGAAAAATAGCTTAGCTGTCCAAGATAGTGGTTGGAGGGTAAGGATAGTGTCAGAGCGAAGGGTGGACAGGCAAGATAGGGAAACTACTGATGGCTTTCGGACTTTTAATCATGTTTGCTTATGAGGATGAGGTCTAATGAGAAAAGGATAAAACAAAGGGGAGGTGTGCTGATCTTGTCTCGGCAATGGCTACTGCTGTCCATAAACTGATATTGTCTTTTCATATGTATGATCAGTGTATGCATAAACTGATAAAACACTGCACTTGCTCAGTAAAGAGTGGCAATTTGGGGCAGAAATTAAAACTGCAATTTCGGTAGCAATTAGAGATTTAGATACAAAGGGGGATAAGTCAACGCTCCCTGTGGATTGGGATTGTAAAAGACAGGGTCAGAGCTGCCGTGGGACAACAATGGGGCATAGAGAATTATGAAATTTTACATTGTTATGTCATTATTGCAAGATATTATGAATGGCTGCCAAATGTGGACATGTGCAGAACAAAGCTGTAGTAATTAACCATCCTGGCCGACCAGCATCAAATTTCAACTGCCAAATGAGAAGAGAAAGTCAGGTCACGGGAGTGGGCATCCAGACATGAAATGCATCCAATACAAACTCTCATGACGAAGAACATTTTAAATCTTTTGAAGTTGTGACAAAGTAGTGGGCCTCAAAAGAGTCTTGAGAAGCGTCTGTTCTAGCCAGGCCATTGTTTGGATGTTTGAACAAAAACATTATGTCATGTTACTTGGCAAGGTCAAACAATTTGAAGAGTGGCCTAGGTTTGATGGAAGGACCCATCTTTTTTATGCATGTTTAATCTTTATCAAAGATGGACAGTTTAATTTTGTCCCCCCCAAAAAAAAACATGAGCGGTGATTTATTGGGCAAAGACGTGAGGAAGAAGTACTAGGGTTGAGACACAACCCTGAATCGACAAATTGTGTCCCCCAACACCCCCTGACTGGGGCCAAGGGTTCAACCAGGAACCGTGTACAAGTATTAATAGCAATGCACTAGCCTACAAGATTAATGCAGCTTCTTGATACTGGCTGTAAATGCTGATTTTGGCTTTTTCCCCAGGTGTGGGGCTTGCATGCTAAAATTCCATCCATTATGAACTGCTGAATTGTGGCAATGTCTTTTTGCAGTCTATGAGGACGGATCTACTCGTAGCCCTCGTGGTCATCATATTTAGGCCTTGATAAGGTTCAATATTGCTGTGTTATTTCTTAGGCCTAATCCAGGGTAGCTGTGGTCAGCCAAACCATAATGTATAGAACGGGACAAACACATTTACCAGGCCTTCGTAATATGGCTTGTTAAACCATAGAAGGCCTGCCCGCTTGGAAAATTGTTTTATAAAGCATCATAATTTCAATTAATTTATGATCCAAATGAATGTTGGTGCTTGCACATTTCCCATGCAATGGTTTATTACCATAAACAGATAATGGTTTATGCCCAGTTTGCCATGCTGGGGGTATTGTGAACTGCATATCAGGCAAGAGGGCCAGCTTCTGTGTCAATCCATAACAACAAACTTATATGTCAGGCCAAGAGGTTCACTCCAATAACATGCAATAAGGACAACTCCTTATTAAGGAAAATGCAAAGCTTTCTCATAGTAAATCACATCATTTGGCTCACTTAGGATTTATGCAAAAATTGACTGTCGACTTTCATAGGTCTGCTACACTCATCATGCTGTTTTGAGTAACCTTTCACTCAAGAATCTGAATTGGATATATTCTTGTAATTTTATAATGGGCCAGGGAGTTGAAATAATAAAATGGCAGAATTTATATATCATAAGTTTGGTACAGTTTCATGCAAGAAGGTCAAGTTACTCAGAAAGGTCATGTTTCTGGTGATTCTAACAAGTCCAGTTATGTGCTGTCCCCATATTCTGTAGACACATAGTCATCTGAGCTGTTTTAATGAAAGATTTGAAACAGATCAGTAGTGCCTGGACCTGGTGGGTCAAGAGATAAAATCCATTTGTTCTGCTGCAGAAAAGTCATGGGACAAATGAGATATTTTAGTTGCATCAGAGGATGACACAAATTACATGATTTGCATAAGTGTTTGTTTGTGCTTTGAAGTATTGGTAGAAAAGAAGGATGATAATCTAATGTAGGCAAGACTTTAGACATGAGGGGTGAGACAATATGGAGACAAAACTAGATGAAATTTGAAGAGCAAAATTTCAAAAGTTTTTTTGCGGCAGACCTGGAGGATCAGGTCAAGTCATGTGACAGTGATTAGGCCCCAGAATGTGTTTAGATGTGAGCGTCTCTAAATACAAGCGACCAGCTAAACAGATTTCATCCCTAAATTATCTGTCAGGGGCTGAGGTCTGTCTGTGATGGATGACCAAAGAGAGAGAGCGACTGATTCCTGATATTTGGCGTAATAGATAATAGAAAGAAGAACTGGGCAAGAACACAAAAGCCCAAATGGAATGTGTCGTGGTGGGGGTGAAAATTGGTCCCTTTGAAGGTGGACCTTGTCGAGGCGGCTGTCCCAAGCTGAACAGTTTCCTCTCGGAAACTTTGACGCACATGACAGCAGTAATGGGTGCAGAATAAATGATTACAGGAGAATTACGACCAAGGATTGGCATAGGAAACGGTGGTCAGGACGAGACATCCTCGCCTTATTACGTCGCTAATAAGTTAATTCAGATTGTTATAGAAACAGACACTGCGCCAGAGAGACTACCAAACACATCCCTGGCCAATGTTACATAATTGTTTCTTTATGTTGTCAAAAATCATCCTGCAAAAAATCGCATCAGAACAGCAATGATATTTATTTGAAGATCACACATTTCTCATTTGTGGATAATTTGATTTCAGATGCATGTGTTGTAATACGTAGTTAGCGAATTGGTTATGAAAGTTGCATAATATTATTTTTATTTGCATAATTTCTCGTAATTTGCAGAGGGAATATAAAGAGTGTAAAAAATTATTCCTTTTTTTCCTGCCACAAAAACACTTTTGTTGTTGTTTGTTTTGTTTTTTCAGTACAAGCTAAATGGAATGCAAACATTTAAAGGGAATTTTATGATTTGCATGTAGAATTAGAAAGAATAAGATCATATAGTTATTTGACTATAGTGTTTCCTCAGTCAAGTTCATTCATTCATCAATTTGAGCTCCCATTGAAGTGTGCATGTTTAGAGTAATAGTGCTCTAGTGTCTAGCCAATTGCATGTAGTAGAACTCGAACCCAAACAAACGCAACCCCGTATGCCTCCCGCAATGATATTCTGGGATTATTGATTTGTTTGACACTGTAAAAAAGGTGTAGAGATTTGAGAATGGTGTATTAACGGCGGGAGATTAGAGGGATTGTTATAGTGACTTGGGATTGGATGGCAAGACTTGTGTATAATCGCTGTTAGGGGCCCAATATGGGGCTGTTTTGCCCAAACGTGTCCTCAGGGCTCATGAGGGGATTTTGCATAACAGGATCTAACATGTGCCTGGGATGAACCAAACAAGCTAAGAGGCTCAGTAGGGGAGCTTGGATTTGGTACTGCCAGAGGCTCTATAGAGGATTTCACATAAGTGATCAAAAAGGGAACAAATTGCTGAAAAATGGAAAGGTTGCTGGCAAAATCAATTTTGGTGAGGTCGGACAAATTTGATGTTTGCGTATAGTATCAAGGGATGGCAAGAGACAAGAGAGGGGTCAGACAAGGGGGAGGCAGGAATATTTGCCCATATTAGGAGTAAACACAGCCCCACCTCTGGGTATTACAACCTATTTTGGAAGACTGTTTGCATTGATGATGTGGAAATAGCAAAAAATGGACAGAATCTGGCAAAGTCCAAAAGTCCATAGTTTATCTAGGAAAAGTTGGACAGGCTTCTTGAACAACTGGCTATTGTCAAGAAGAATTAAAAGTTGAAATAACTTGTCTCATCTTTTCTGGCCAGAAATTGGGTGATCATAAAGAGATAGGCTCTGAGAGTGGACGAGTGCTCCTTGGCAGTAACACCTTTCAGTAAAGGGCGTGGTGGCTTGGCACTGACTAATATTAGCATGTCATAAAGATGATGCAGAAGGGATTTCAAAAAAGCATAATGGAGCTGAGAAGATGAAATGACCAAATGTAATGGAGGTCGGGCATTGCTTATTCATAAGTCATCAGGTTCATTAGTTTGTTAATATGAGAGGTTGTGGACTTGGGAGGGAGAAGGATAATAAGGGTGGGCTTGGATAAAGTCACCTGTCACAAATTGGTAGTGGGTGATGAAGCCAAGTAAAAAACAATGGGAATTTATAGCCGAGAGGTGGTGTGTATACTCATTTGGCATTACCCTGGCCAGGCCTCGTTTTCTTGTTAGCCATGATCCTCTCTGGGGAGAGTAAGCCTAACAATCGCACTGGAATTAGGTGAAAGTGAGGGATTACCAGTATTGGTGATTGAATTGCAGACTGCTACACCATCAGATTGCCAAGGTTGCAGGAGTTCACGGCCCTCTTGCCTCCTGATCAGCCCTGGGCACGGCTCTGTCCACTGTGGGCAGTAGTGGCCCTCCACGGACATTCTACCCCAGGTCCCTGGGAGAAGAGAAGGAGAGGTTAGCCTCAGTCCAGGGGCGGGCAGGCGGGAGGCAGTCAGCAGTGGAGAGTACTCATAGCAGCCCAGTGGCCAGTGTTAGTGTGTCAGGCACATCCACGGCCAATGTCAACTTGTGTCAACTCCTCCCACCCACGTCAAGCCACGTAAGAGTGGGTAAGAGCCCACTGACCTGAAAAAGCCACTTGTCCACCCCTCCTGCTGCCCTGCCACGCCAATCTCCAGAGACCCCCATGCCCAAACAAGAGGCTGGAAAATTGGTCATGATGCCGGGCTTAATTGACACAGTCAGTTCCAATTTAGCCTGTCCAAGCATGGGGAGAGGAAGTGCTGGGTTCTGATGGCTGTGCGAGGTGGCCAGCACTGGCCATGGAACCCTGAGTAATGAATGAATGAACAATTGGCAAGGTGACCACCATCCACACCCCTTGCGATGTGTCATCCATCACCCAGAACCCAAACTGCCAATCAAAGTGCAGGTCTACTATCCCCTACATGCACAGAATGCAACCTCTGCATGGCCAGGCAGTAAAATAGAAAAAAAAAGAGGCTGCTGTGTATATATTTATATGTAGTGCTGACCAGTTGGGTGGGGTACACAGGCTTGAATGAGGCATCGTCTATTGCGTGGGATGTGGATCACAATATTGGCCACTCCAAAGAGACTGGCAGCATGGGGAAAAGAGCTGCACTTCTATCTAGGTTAATTTATTCTCTACGAGCAGACACTGAATGAGTGACATCCTACTACGATGACATTGTCGTGTAGTTGCTTTTTTCTGCCCAGATGAGAGCTACTCACAGCTTGTCCTCAGGCCTGGATTCCACGGCAATACAATACTGAGACACATTGTTTCACACCAGCTACCATGACATGCATTTTTCAAGTTGATTACCGGCCGCTGATCAGGACTGTCATCGCCAAATATGCACAAGGTGCAAGAATTCTGACACCAACAAATAGTCTCTGTGCTCTTTCAGTTTCACAAAATTATTGGTTTCAGATTGTCATCTCATGCAGAGATATTAAGTGTCCAGCTCTCTCACTGATTATTCCTATTGATCACCTGTCTTTGGTTATTTAATGCCGATAGGCATTAATATAAAAGATTGTTATCATAAATCAGAATATATCCCCAAATTTCTTTTTTTCAGTAAAGTTCTATACAAATATTTGAATATTATATTGTGTGTGCTTGTTCAACAGTTTCCATGTTTGAAATTCAATTAGAGTTTGTATATAGTTATTAGGCGCTTAGGAGGTGCATATCAAGGTATCTAATTGTATCTCTTCGAGTGCAGTGTTTCTAAGTACATAAGTATAGTGTTAAATCAATGTAGCATTAAGTCTTTGGTACAATAAGTGGTTGCTTTGCCTTCAGGCCTGTTTCAGCATATATCCTTATGTTGTTTTGTCAACGTCTAAAGCCACAGGTATTCCAGCCCACTTTGTCAAAGCTAATTGGCCTTTAAAACCTTTAATTATCACATAAATAGCACTAAATTGCTACCATCAGTTACACCTTGTTTGGGTCCCAGGTGAGGCCTTGTGCTCTTTAATTTGACAACTCTTTGATACACTTGCGTCTGTGGCTTGTTTTCTCTGGCGGACACCGGTGTCAAGATGTGAAGGATGACCAGTGGGCATTGAGGGTCATCGAGGTGGAGTGCAACAATATGCTAGCACAATAGACAACAATAGAGGACAAACTGACCACCCGACTGACCACTCGGCTGGACATGACGATAGCCATCGGTCATTGTCCGCATTGTGTGCTGACCACCGTATCACTGCTTGTTAATGGGCTAATTGATTATCTCCTCAGCAGGTGAAGAGTTGCTAAACCTGTAGTTAAAAGTGTTGCCAATTTAATAGGCCATCACGCCAGTAGCTTCCCTACACGTGCTTGTTTGACAATACCAGTTTTGTTGGCCTACCTGTCTTTGTAGCAGCAAATGCAAATTGTTATTGAAGGTTTTTGTTACGACAAGCAAGTATTGCATGCATTTGATCATTTAATTGGCTAAGTGTCCTTTAAACATAACTTTTTTCAAATTTTGCGTCATTGACTGAGGATTGCATTTATATTAATAGCTTTAAAATGTGATTAAAGCTCTTTCAGTTCTGATTATACTTCCTGTCTGGGGGTGAAAAACGGGAAGTGCATTTACACAGCATCAAGATTGGTCATTTCTACCTGCATAACAAGGAGTTAACACATTGAGAATAGCCAGGTACGCCAAATAGAGCATGCCACAGTTGTCTTTTGCTATAACTCGAATAGCTTTCTATAAAACTGGCATATTTATTTGATATTTGTGTCTTGGCTGACAAGTTGAACATGGGTAGGCAATTTAGTAGCAACAAATGTGCTGTCATGTGGAACCGGTATTATGTCTGTGTGCGCTGTCACATATGCAAGCACAAACAGTTGTCTAGGTCATCCGCGTGTTAGCCTGACCTTGATTTGAATAACTATGCGCAATGCTTCATAATAGACTAAGCAAACAATCGCCACTATAGAAATGAGTTGGAATCAGAGGAGCGCATCAATTGAGAAGTTTTTTAGATTCTGGTCTGATGTATGAAGGAAAATTACATGCATGAGTTGCGAAGTTTGTTAGATCAAATGTAAAGCGTCTTTTGAGACCTAATTTTCAGCATGCTCATCTACAAAAGGATTACAAATTTGTTTTTTATTAGAGGCTTAATTTTTGATGAGCAAGTATCCAGCTATAGGATGCAAAGCTAGTGAGATAGCCATGCCATCGTCCACCACCACCACCCTGGGCCCACTGATGAGCATGTGTGATTGGGTTTCAAAAATTGAAAACATAATAAGCACATTTCTTGTCATTTTTGTCTGCCTGCGGGCTCATTCGGCATTGTCATCAGATGCGGTGGAGAGGGTGGACGCGTCGTAGGACCTCTGTCCAGCAGGGAGAGTGAGTGCTTTGATGTTTGCAGAGGGAAGGTTAGGTGAAGGTGACCTGGACTGCGGAGAGATGCCTGGGAGTGCATGCACGTCAGAGCACCACTAGCCAACCAGCACACGCGGGCGGGCGGTGCGGTGGCCAACATACACCCGCTTCTACTACAGATCTAACTGGCCCTGTGTGGGTGTACAACATGCCTGCTGCGGTGGCCACACCGTGGTAGTGTAAAGCACTGAGCTGCACACTCTTGCGTGTGCTTGCATGTACGCCGCCACCTCTCAAGCCCCTGATGGCTAACTCGCAGCCTGCTTATATTGGCCTTCAATGATGACAGGGCTTGTTTGCAGATTGGTTAGTCCACTGCTTCCTCCAGCTTAGCCTGTCCAGGGCCCAGAACCGGTGGCTGGCATGTGCACTGCCCATGCTGGTGTGTCCGCAAACCCAGGTGTGGAAGTTTGATAGACAGCAACATTGTGTTGTATAACAAGGTGACATGCAGCATCGTAGAAACTGGAGGGAGGAGGAGGGGGGACTTGGTACAAATAAATTCTTATAATCCACCAAACATAGATCACCACTCTCTTCTCTCTATCCCACCCTTACCGATTTGTTTCATTTTTTTTTCACAATTAACCATTTTTAAAGATTGTAGTTTGTAAGATGGTATGGAAGTTGTCACACTTCACAGTCTGACCGTAGACAACAATGAGACTTCCGCACATTCATCAAACTCCACACCCCCACATCATACTAAATATAACAATGAACCATTCAAACATTAGCTGCCTGTCATGGCATATGCTTATAATATCAGCCCTGCATAATATTTTGCTGGACCATAATAGAAATTTAGATGTTTTTTAATGCAGCAAAATATATCAATTGACATGAATATACTCTGTTGACTTTACATGATTGTTTATGGACTCGTGATTAAAGCTCTACATTTACAACACCAAACACTAAATAAATGTATCATGGATGTTTGTTGGAGTGATCTTATCAAGTACTTAGTAGTGTATCATTAATTCAGTAGTTAATGTCATTTTATACAATAAAAAGAGGTTTATATGGAAAGAACAGGCCATTGAGTAATTTGTGTACAGGTGGTTTTGTCTTAACAATTTCATGACATGCGTGTATCTGTAAGACAGTTTACGAGTTGACATCATGCTGGAGACACCTGACCCGATGTAAGATTTCATCCAAACTCAGTAAAACCATGTCTGATGCCATCGAGAAGATTACATTTTGTGCAGTTTGAGAAATCCAAAGACATGTCTCATGTGGCTTTCAAATGCTTTCAAGAGTCATGTCTATAAGTCAACAGTGATGGCTCTTAGCACGGCAAGCCTTGGCAGATCTCTCAACCAAAACTACAGATTACGTACAAGGTCAGGTGCCATGGACACCTTATTAAAGTACACTATATTGAGAACCAACGAGACCCAGACATCAATAAATTTGGGGTCATGTCAAATTATAATGTAAAGATTGAAATGTATCATGGTCCATCTAGTTCAAGGATCTTAGCCCTCAGTGCCTGGACCTACCTGCACCAAGGGAGGTTTTTTTGGCAGATGGTAGAGTCTAGTGTTCTTGACCTTAAAGACATGCAAAAGAAGCACTGCTTTAAGGATGTTTACCCTTCGTCTGCCTGTACCTACCAGGTTAGCATGGTTAGAGGCAGGGCACACTCTGAGGCAGTGCTTGGTCGGTTTCAAAGTAACTTGAAAACTTTTGGCACAAAGAAGAACCAAAGGCAGAAGTCAGGTGTGGTAATTGAGGGTGTTTGTCCTACCGCCAAGCATTTCAGGTGAAGATCCAACTTCAAGACCAACGTACATATGTCACATATGACACAGCAAGAAGAACACAGTCATCTTGGCTTGTGTAACTCCAACCACTCTCATCTCATTTGTGCAGCCATTGATTCGCCTCTTTTTGGAAAGCTGTATTCTTTTTCCATAAGTTGTTTTTGGCTTCTTGAAGTCTTTGATGGTAACTTCCCCTTTCATTGTGGTTCACTATCGATTGCTAAACTTTGCATGGCTTAATTGAGGCAGATGGTACAAATCAGATAAACTCAGACATATATAGTGGCGGAATATGAAATGAAGGGCATGAGTATTAGTATGCATATATGAAAGATGTGGCGGTTTTGATAAAGTCTGTGGTCATCCTCTAAGGGGGAGTAAGTGTAAGGAGGGCTCTCATATTCTACACAGATAGCAGTGTAGAGTCTGTAGAGTGGCGTGTGACGGCCACGGCTGACAGATAGCAGTTGGGGCTGCCGATTGGCTCACTGGCATGGTCTCCCAGTTGACACTTGTACGCGGGTCGCTGCCACTCTTATACACAATGCCAACCTGAACGGCTGGACTCTCACCAAGGCTGGCAGCAAGACGAAGACAGAGCCTGCGGTAGCACAGCCACACCGGTAGTCAGCGCCCTCCACACGAGAAAGCCAACCACTAGCGCCACATAGAGGTGTAAGGACACAGTGGCGTATATGCTTACGGTCTCACCTTGCCTGCCCTTGGTCTGGCACACAATTTGGTAGCCATTTGATGACATGCAGTCAAGTCAAGTTTCTGGCTGGACACCCACCAATGAGCGGGTGCCAGAACAATAGAGCCACCTCGCCTGCCAATGCCTTCACCACCCTACACTGCTTTTAGGTCTTACCGAATCGGCATAGATATTAGGTGAGGGTGCGTAAGAGGGCATGTCACCAGAGTCACGCAGCTGGCCATCGCCCAATTGTGTGTAGTAATGACATCGGGAGATAGGATACAGCATCCAGCCAAGATGATACAGCAGCCAAGCAGTCATCGTCATTGCCGGCGCCTGTACTTGATCCTACCACCTGTATGCTAACTTATACAGACCCACACCCTTCTTGATTTTCATCTTCATCCTCATCTCAGGTGGCTAGGCGGGTGGCTAGGGCCTGACACACACAGGACATACACAGTTAGCCAGCCAGCCAACCAACCAGCAGTCATCCTCAGCCACCGCACACAGCTGCTCAGAATGGACTCGGTCCTATCAAGCCATGAACATATATGAAAAACAATTACCTCCGATCATATTGCCAGGCCACATGCAAAGGTCTTTCAGTTGGTAGTCTTACAAGCACACATATGAGAAAGTGATCACAGAAGGCGGTCGCCTCACACATACTCGCATCCACAATGGCACAAGCCGGCGGAAGTCTGCGGAGAAAAATTAGCAGTCTTAAAATCAAGCGCCATGTTCGTTTTTACACAGGTAGGTCATGATCTCTTTAAATGTTTTCAACTGGAAACTTTGTGACATTTATAAAGGTGGGTCATGATCTCTTCAGATGCTCTCACCTGGAATGATGGCAGCATTTTGTCAGACTCCACACAGATACATGTAGTCACAGAAATATGTCGGACAGCTTTTAGAAAATCTAAATGAAAATATAACACATTTTTATGACAAGACCTTTCTGAAAGTAATTGGTCATTTAGGGATTCCTTGTGGTCACTTTTAAAATTGAATTGAATAGTAATGACTGGGAGAGTGTGATTAATGGGTTTGATAGTAGGGTTGACAATTTGTCAATGGACTGTCCTTTCTTCCTGATGGTCACTGAGTCGTTAAGTATGTTACTCACTCGTTAAGCGCATGCTCACCTCGGCATTGGAAGACACTTTGACGACAGGCTGAGGGAAGGAAATACTGCGAGTCCCCGAACAGTAATTAACCCAGTAGAAGGCGTAACTGTCCTTTTGCCAAGTGATACTGGGACCCGGATTAGGCCATCGCCTCGCAAGCTTTTCCTTCCCCTTCCCTGGGCAAATCCCAATGGGAAACAACAAACGTCTTATCAAAAACAACAATCTTGGTCTTGTGGGAATGGACAAGCTGTTAGATAGGGACTTCTTGCATTTAATGTTTTCGGATCACGGCTTAGAAGTTGTGTGAGTTCAACATGCTGAGGCCAAAGTAGGCAAGATGCAGTCAATATTTCATATCCTTTTTTGTCTTTATGGTCACTTTTGTAAGGAACGAACTTCACTAATTGTTAATAAGGGATTGTCTTCTCATTAGCATTGATAATCTGATAAAAAAAAACCCTATTGTAGCTATTGTGCCATGGTATTACACTCGCCTGACTTAGCCGAGACAGAAAGTTGTAATTTTTTTGCAAGCAGAGCCCCAGCGGATTATGGATGATGATTATCTGTTTGGTAATGAAGTTCGGTCAAGTGAGGCTGAACTAATGACAATAACTTCATCATGTTTGCTCATTGAAAATTCATCACCCTGCTTCGACACCATTCAAATATACTCGCAGTATATGGTATACAATGAACAAGGCCACATCAGCATCAGTAAACTTGCATCTGGACCTTAATCACCAAAGGCAATCAACATGGTCAACTTAGGAACGGATCCCATTAAAAGACCCCTGACCTTTTTTGAATTATAACAATTTTCAATGTATGTAGAATAATATGAGCTTAGATGCAGACAAGGATATTGTTCGTCAAATTGCTCCCAGTTGGCCGTGGTACATTGCGGTATGTGACCCTCTTAGCATACATCATAGGGAGGGCATTCACAACACATGATGTACTGTATTGTACTGGGTGTACATCTCTGCCTGTCCACTAAGACGTTTCACCTTGGCTTGCTGGTGTGTATAGTGATATCATAGCCCCCCACCACCCCCCATGCACAACAATGGGAATAGCTTTAGCCATGTCAGATAAAGTCACAAGTAAGCACTTTACTGTCACTCTAATAGTACCTTTCAGGTTGACCTCCGTGCCACGTCAAAACGGGATCATGGCCTGGGCCTGGTCCTCGAAGCTCCACAGCAAAATAACATTTAATGCCGGTACGGCTTCCTCTCCGATCCTGCGTGCTCTTCCTGATGTCCAAAACCATGCGTTTTTACCTGATTTTCTGAAGCAACTTATCATGGTTTCCCTGGCAACAGAGTTGGACTTCTTAGCAGTGCATGGCAGTCTTGCCTAATAGGCCTGAGAGAGGGAGCCGCATCAATGATGTTTTATTAAATATCATTGGTTGTGAGCCTGGCAAGATGGGGCTGCAGTCTTGAGTGGGTGGCGGGATCATCACCAGACATACGCTGCACAATCTTAATGACATCATATTACAACCCATATTGGCTCATGTATATTTCCAAACCCCTCACATTTATTGCACTCATTTCATCCCCTTCATTAAATCTCTTTAACGAAGAATGTTTTTAATTCACTTTCTGGCAAAGTCTTGATGGGTTTATATATTTTTATATAAGAAATCAGGCATTCAAGCTGTATTGTCACTTTGGGCAACACAGGCATGTGACGTTCATATTGCCACTCTGATATGCCGAAATTAAGGCACAGGTCATCCGCCTACTCAAGAGCCCTCTGGAGGCAAATCATGAGAAGAATTTATTAATACCATCAATACTCGGGTAAGCCCAAACTTGGCACAAGAAATTAACAAAGTTTTATGACCATCAAGGTGTTCATAAGATTTCCAATATATAGTTAATGAATGTGGAGGTAATTGGTATCAATGCAATGTCCGAGTTGTTGAACCATTTTGCCAATATTTCCTCTCCTTAGCCCCATGGTAATGAGAATTTGAACTGATTTATAGCAATACTTAAACATGCTCACGCCAGAAAACAATGACTTCTAATGAGCCTGCTTCGTTTTCTTGGCATGGATTTTCATTTCAAATTAATTCAAAGTGTGAGGTAAATTTGTTTCAAAAAGCAGCCCCATACACATTAAAAGTAAGCTTAAAAGTGGCTGTTTAAGTGGATTTTTGACACTTATTACTTATTGTATTTACACACTGTGATTTTCAATAGACAACGTTTTAATTTCATTAAAGTGGAATTGAGGAAATCACATAGTTGGATAGGCTAGATAATTTGTGCTGGAACAAAAACCTCCTTCCTGTCGTTTATTTTGTTTATTTCCTGGTGACAATTCAAGAGCTCTGGCTTATACATATTATAAGCAATTTGCCAAATTTGATTAAAATATAAATTATAAAAAAGTGAAACAAATTAAACTTAATTAGCATGGTCCAGGGACCACCCACAGAAATTGGTTTGAAAAAAACTTAGGGGTGGAAGAACATTATCTTGATTTGTAAAATCATTGAGCATTTAGATGGTAACTTATCTCTTTGATTGATGAAAACTTTTATTTTGTGCTAAATCTAGGTCTTTGCTCCTCCGCAAATGATAACAGAAATTGAGGAGGGATTTGCAGGCAATGCTGATTTCTGATGACAAATTTTCTCTTCATTTCTGAATCTGTTAAGTCATCTACAGCATGTGTGGATTCCAGGGCAAATCCAACAAAAATGTGTTTGATTTCATTGAGTAGCATCACCAGTCGAAACACTACTGGAAATTGCTGCACAAAAAACAACATTGACTTTTTTATGTGGAGGCAGTCGTCAGAGAACAAAAGCCATTTCCTGGAGTTTGTGCCTTTTTGTCTGTGCTCGCAGGTTGTATCTGCATGTTTCTCTTCATTTGCACCTCTTGCGGCACTCTCCAAGCTGTGGCTTTCGACATTATCTCCCTGATCGTGACGATATAACAATTTGCATTTTAAACAACTTTTTTTGCACTCCATGCACCGTGAATATTAAAAAAAACCTCATCTCTTGAGCACCTACTTTTTTTTCTGTTCATTAATTTTTTTTTCTGCCTACCTCCCCACTGTGAACAGGCATTGCTCATTGATACAGCTCACAACTCTGGGCTGAACTCTGGCTATCATACACCAACCACTTGGAGAGATTTATTGTCAAGGCGTTGTCTTCATTTTGATGATGCAAGCAAAGCCATTATATTTAGGCTGATGAGGGGGTGTGCTGTGACTGAAAACAAAAACACCCCACTGACCTTCGTCACCCAACCCCTCTTACTGAGCGCTCCCCAGAATGGGGTGGAAATATTTCAGAGTCCACTTTTTTGCATTGCTCATTACACGGGTGGTCCATCTTATTAAGAGTCCACAAAGGAATCATTATTGTTTTGAAACCAAATGGCCTTCTGGACGGCACAATCTCTTTATTGGGTCAACCTCTTGGTGCACTTTGCGAAAAGTTGGAAGTCTTAATAGCAGATGACAGTGGAAAAGCGTTGTGCCATTCATTGACGGGAGTAGACGTTCATTCATAAATGCTCAAGGCTTTCCTTTCTGTGTATGGGCTGCAAAATTGCAAGACTTTGTGAGCGGCACTTTGTGTGCCATGGGTCATTTTTCACAACTTTCCGAGGTGAAGCATTTTGAAATGAAATCAAACACCAGCAACTTTTATCATGGATGCCCCTTGTTCTCAAGTCAAGCTTATCACTTTATGTCAATCAAGTAACATGAAGTTTGAATGCGGTACCTGATGGGATTTCTCAGTAGAGGTCACCATTTTAGCTGTTAATTCACAAACAAAGCAAACAAAAATGGCACTGAATGTGTTAGACCATTATGAAAATTGGACTTTGTCATTTTATTAAAAAAAAAAGCTAGCGGAGGTGGCAGTGTTTTGCCGTGGGCAGGTTGGATGGGGTTTGTAAGGAGTTGGTGACTGATTGATGGATGATCCGGATGATCCAGGTGTATTAACAGACGATCCAATCCTGGACAACAAGG
The DNA here is from genome assembly GCA_949316495.1 of Amphiduros pacificus. NCBI lineage: Eukaryota > Metazoa > Annelida > Polychaeta > Phyllodocida > Hesionidae > Amphiduros > Amphiduros pacificus. Next base: position 38,001,116 of record OX439005.1, on the reverse strand, counting down.
ATTTAGGCTTGGACAATCACTGCTAGTTCTGTGCTGATCAGAATCCTTAATAACGGCGAGCTAAGCACTCTCTCGCAGCCACATATATATCGACTCAGCCAAATTGTAAAGAGAGTGTATAAAAATGCCAATATTGTAAACATATGTTATCCACAGGTAGGAGGAAGAGTGATTGCGGGAGAAATGGGAATCCACCAGCAATATAAATGGTGTGTTGGATGGTGAGTTTTGTCTGTCTCTCACATAGAGTCTGGGTGGAATTAATCATAGCAGCAGTGTTGGTAGTTAGGAGTCATGTAACTGCGGAAGGCAGCCTATGTTGCCTGGAAGCGGCCCTGCCATGTACACTACCACTGCAAGATGCTCGTTACATAATTGTCAAGATTGATAGGTTCGGGGAATGATGAAGTAATTATGCAGCCTCACTACTGTGTGTGTTGCCGGCTGGCTCCCCGGCTCTACCTCAGCCAACAAGCTCCTCTCCCAGCTTTTCCCATTGATAAAACTTCACCGTGCTGCACTCGCCTACTACCTACCAACTATGTCTCGGTGTGTGTGAGGTTCTGAAAGGATAACTTCCAAACACATAACAAATTCAGCTTGGAATATTATTATTCTCATGTTATTGACTATTCTGTAAATATCTATGATTTTTCTTACACTTCTTTTTCAGTGAAATAAAAGAATTTTTTTTTTTAGCAAATCAGGCCAAATTCTTTGTACACCTACATTGATAATTTTAGAGAGATTGAATATTTTTTTAGATCTTAAGCATTGTAAAGAATATTTACTTTTGTCATAGTAAAATACATATTTACTGGATGATCCCGGATGTGTCCGTGCACACAGTGCCTCCTGGTGGCAGAATTGTCCTCACTGGAGACAAGGAATAACACAGAAAATAATTGTGAAATTCATCCAAGGAAGATGGTGTATAAATCACAGATGTGGAGACAGGAGACAGGTGGAGTCTTGTGTTGGCTATTTGCTTGCCTAATTGTTATGATGGGCATTGCTGAATAATTAATGAGATGAGAAAAGAGAGTGGGGGCCGAGCGAGGCTGGGTGGCTGAGATCCTGTCTGTCCCCAGGGTGGACGAGTTATCCTTCCTACCCTATCTCCACATTGGGTGTCATGCTTTACCCCCAACTCTCTTTCTCCCAGAAGGGTTGACAATTCCATGGCTCATACCCCGACCCCCTCTTATTGTATCCCCATCGGTGCCTGTGATCCCTTTCTCCCAGGTCTAATATATTCAGCTCCGGTGCCCTCTCGTTGCATAATGTCACCCATTTACATTCGCAGACCTCCGGTGACCCAAACTTACCCAGAGGATCACAGTTTTAATTTTTTTAAAGCCCTTTATGCATTACGGTCCATTCTGAATGCACATTGTGGATCACTCGCATGTCAGGTCTTGAAATTTGAACTCGTCCACATTTCCATTTGACTTGTAAAAAGTGGCGATAGCCATCAGTGAAGCCAGCAAATATCCACATGCCCTGGGCATCTGACGGAGGCTCACACCACATGCATTCAAAACAGCAATAACTGGTTTTGAAAAACAAACAAAATATGTACATTATGCATCTCCTATATGGCAGAGAGAGGAATAAAGCAAATCAGCAGGCCATCAGGCTGGAGTGTCGCTTGAATGACATCACAGGCCAAGCCAACTAACACCCTTCTCTTGAAATTTACTATCAGAGAAATCAAGCCAATTTGAATTCAATATTGGAAGGCCTCGTTTTGTCCCCTGTCTTGAGTTATCAGTGCCGCAGCAGTCACTGGGGGCCAGACTGGTCGACTTTTTTAATCCAATATGCATAGGGATTAGGGGTGTCACGCCATCAGTGGACACTGGCCCGCGCCACGAGAAAACTTTGGATTTTTAATTCAATATGCATAGCTTTTTAGGCTGGCTACTTAATCCAAGGCATGAGGCAGCTTTTTTGTTACTAATCAAATAACGTGTTGTGAATGACAAACACCCATGTGGGTGTCTTTTGCCACATGGAGAATTCTGCAGACAATTGTTACCAAGCAGAGACTGGGATTTTCATCTTTTTTTAGTCGTAGTAGTCATCCCAACACTACGTGGTGATTATTGTGCTTGTTTTTTTTTTTGTTGTTGTTTTTTTTTTTGTTCTTGCCATTTTGTCATTTCTGTTTTGGTGGTTATCATTAATTTGTTACACAATCAGAATCTTGGTGATCTGTGATTGGCTGATTGGGGAGACGAGGACAGGGTGGATGGTGCAGTTTCATTGAGAAATTATAATTGATTGTTGACTATCGGTAGTGAAATAATAAATACACGAGGGACCACGTGACAGAGGCAAATCACAACAGCATCCAGTATGGCAGCCTTGGGGAGCAGCCGATTTTGCCCTCTGCATCCAGGCCTTGTGGCTAGAAATTAGTTAATACTGATACCTTGGTGATAAACTGAACAAACAGATAGATGCTCACGATTCATATGGAAACATAAACACATCTGTTATAAGATATTTGACATTTAAAAACACATAACATTGGCGTAGAAATTAGTTATCATTGATACAGAATGATAATCCTATATAAGTAACATAATGCAAAAATGATATATATTCAATAGAAAGCCATAGAAGGCATTGTAATCAGATATTTGGCCGCTGAAAACAGATATCGCTTATTTTGTCATTTCTTTCTGAGGGTATTAAATTATACTGATGAACAAAACTAAGAGGGATCAGGTATTGTTGCTGGGCATCACTCAAGGAGCCATGTTTTGATCCACTATGCTCAAAATAAATGACCTAAATATACTTTCCATATAAGGACAGGGTTCAGATTAGCATCTCATTTTACAATGGATTTTGTAAGATAGAGATGTACGTCTGTCCGCATGGCAAGCTAAAAAGGTGCAGTAAGAGACAAGTTTATATTCACTATTGTTGCACGGAAATAAAGCAGGGAGTTTAACGGCTTCATAATGATTTACGCGGAGTGTTTTGTGGCTTGGGAGAGCATGGCGTGCATGTCTTGCGGATGTTCACGAGAATATGTCAGATCCCCGCCATATGAGAATATGTCAGATCCCACCATGTGCCTGGGATCCTGTACTAAATGTAGAGATAAGCAAGATAAGAATTGCTTGTTGGGTTTGGCTTCTTCAGTTCCTGTTAAGTGCAAAATACTAATGCTCGTGACAGCAGAATTTGAGCTGAATGTCCCTGCTCAGCATTCCATCTTTTATTTGTCCTCATTTGTACATGAGGGAGCAATTGCTTTAAGTTTATTTTATTTTAGTGCTTTTTTTCACAATTATTGTTAGCATTTTGAAATCCATCACCGGGCCTACCCATGGGGCATTGTTCAGGTGTGCTGCATGTCCAAGTTGCGGCCCATGGGGGATTGATAGTTTAGAGATAGGTGCATTGAGATATGACGTATGGACTATGGCACATCGATCATTCACACAATGCAGGATGAAGACAACTGGCGGAGACATGATGAGCCTCCAAAGGGCTTCACAGGTCCAGGCATCTTGCTTATGAGTAGCCCAAGAGTAGCTTCGTTCGGGCTTCATTCTGGCTTCATTTCCTGGGCCCACATCCTATTGTCCATCATATCCTAGTTATAGACCACATTTCAGTCATGTGGCAGATTTGCAGTTTATCCAACGGGTTGTGGGAGTGTGACGACCTTCTTTGAAAGGAGAATGGTGTATTGTGGGGGCAAGGACAAGATGAGTGACAATGCAGGGGCCTGTGATCGGCTCCAACTGGCATTTGTGTCATTTGAAATGGGAAAACTTAAGAAGTCGTAATCACCCTCTGTCATGAGGTATCATTTGTGTAAAGTTCCTTCAATAGGTCGAGGCTTCCGATTTTAAAATCTGAGTTTAATCCACGAGTCTGTGTACAAAATCAGTTTACTTGTAAGCGTCCAGGGTTCCATTTGCTATAATCTGCCAAGAAAGAATGACTGATACACAGGCTTAAAAGTCCATGAGTTATGTCAAGTTTCCTGTTTCAAATTTTGAAACCAGGAGAATGGCAGGTTGGCATAATGGAAGAGCCGGGTTTGTGGGGCTTGGAGGATTGCAATGGGGCCTGGCTTCCTGGATTTGAGGTATCATTCTCTCGAAATATTCATTAAAAACGAGACTTTAAGCCGGTTGTAAAGGTACTAAGTAATTGAAAATGCAAATTCAGAAAGTGTCCTCGTATGTCAAAGGTGATTATAGCAGAGACTGGAGGGATTAACAGCACTTCCTTGTGACTTATGACTTGATTATCAGGGACTAAGGTTTTTATTTTACGAGTTCAAAGACCACACAAGCGTAGCACTCAGGCAATCCATCACACTTTTCTGGTGTCTCGCAAATAATTATGAGCTAGTGCAGGTTTATGAAGGAGGCCCATGGAGTTGGACAGGTCTGAGATGAAGGAAAGGTCCACAGATAAGGAGGACATGTTGATGATTGCAGATGTGAAATATGTGGATACTGATGATGCTTTATGATGAGAGGATGCCCTCCAACTATTACCTCAATTCCAGCCAGTTTCACCTCCAGTTGACCTTGCTTGTTTGTGTCAGAGCCCATGTACAATGTCATGCGTTTCTCCTGATTGTCCATCTCATTGCCGATAATTGCCAAATTCATGGAACTGACATCTCCGTGAACAAAGTACTGCCCACGAGCAATGGCTGGATGAAAGAAAGCATAAGAAATCGCACAATCTTGTTAGATGTTTAATTGGGATGGGCAGAGGGTCGGGAGGATGCGGTGGGGATCCCAGTGGGTAGCTGTCAGGCAAATGGCCATTACAATTTGATAGTACAATTGACCACAGCTAGAGGTGCAGGTTTGTATCATTAAACCCCCATAAATGTCTGTTTGCCCCATTAGGACCCCTGTACACTGATAGCAGCACACTCTCCTGGGCTTGTCACCACTAAAATTGTTCACTATCTGCGTTGAGAGATAGTTTCATCAGGTCGGGCTAGCCCAAGGCCACAGCTTGTAAAGTATGGGCTTTCTGTCTGTCCACCTGCAATCCCTATCTGCTTCTCGGTATCATAATTCTGTGAAATCTAAAAGGCTTAAACAAAAAGAGGTGAATCTGTGAAATAAGCAGTGGGAGGGAGAGTGTCCATATTGTTTTAGGAGGTGGTGATGGGGGGGATAAGCCTGGGTGGATTGTGTGCAGGCGAGATACAGGGCAACACTTGCAGGAGACACCCTCCTTTCCTGTCACAGGGCTGCGGCCATAAACTGCCCCATCACGCTCCGCCCCCTAGTCCTAAATGGGTGTTGATTTCATGGCAGTGATTGGCTCATTTTATGCCCCTTTGATGAGCAGTGGCGGCTAATGGTGGGCGCTGGTCATTGGTGAGAGGGCGCCTCTGATATGGCTGGGGGTCCCGGGAGACTGGCCACCGTGGCACACTCACACTGCCACACACAAATGCTGAATGAACCGTGGTCTCCACATCTCAGCTGCCCCTGCTCCACAAGTCAGCCTAAATCTGCAAACATTCTGCATAAAACATTGATAAAATATGCTCAACCCACCTGGGTCCTTGATTGCTGTCTGCTTGTGTTTAATGCTAATCATAATAAAAATGGTATTTCATGTTAGAGAAAAAACACTTGTACTGTTGCATTAATAAAAACTTATCTGTGACTTTTAATTGATTTAATTAATGTGCCCTTGGGCAAAGCTAATAATGCAAAATGGTTCCTGTGAGCAAGACATCAGGTAAGAATAATAACCTTATTCATAAGAGAAGGGAAGTTAGACTCATTTTTGAAAATACATGGAAGAATTAATTATCAGTAAGTTTAAATTTTAATTTCTCTCTCAAGACGGATTATTCAGGAAGAAAAAGTTCATGGAGTGTATAATGTAAAGAGTGTATATGTCTGGAGGGTGGTTAAAGTAATTGACAGAAATGGCGATAACAGTGGGGGTGGAATGTGTTATTACGAGGGTACAATCTGTGATTATGTATATAGGTTTTATTTAAGTGTCTCTGTTTATTCTTATCTGGATATGAGACCATAGATGGGTCAATATTAGTTTTACCATGAACTAAACAAGACATATTTTCATACGTCTTTTATTTTTCTCACAGTTAAAACTATTGAGATGTTGGTAACCTGTAGTTTTGTAGCCTGTAGTTTTGTAGAATGGTAGTACTCGGCCTGCTACCATGTACGTTATAAACAGCGTTTTTATGTGACTCGAATTCATTACAAAAAAACTGACAGATATAAATGAGACAATTGTATATGGCTTGATGTCATGTAAAAAATGAAGTCCTTTGAAGAGTATGTCCAGAACTTCAAAGCAAACAGTCTCAAGACTTGTAAGAATGAAATGCCAATTTAAATCTTCTTTTTAAAAAAATGCTATTTTCATATATGATAATTTTCTAGTTTGAATTTTGGGGTGAAGGGTTGGGGAAATGAATAAAAGCCCCCTGGACAAGGTTTTACCCCATTGATAGACAGGTAAGGAGGAATAGGGGGCTAACAGGGTGAGAGGCACAGAGAGGGGGCATGGGGGATGTTTGGGGCGTGGGTCAGAGGTCACCAACCCTCGGCTTCCTCGCACCTTTCTGTACAGGTAGGACACTGAGATTCACCCGGCTTGTCTATAGTTATGCACAAACACATACACTGCTTTTAATATGGAATAAAAGGTAAACGTGGAAAAAGTGAGCATTTGACAGTGTATGGGAAAATATTTGTTTGAGAAACACACAGTGAAGTTTATGCACAAGTCAGGAACTTTCCATATGAAAGAGAGCACTTAAATGTTTATAACTGCAATGTTTTGATAGATAGTTTATATAGAGATAATAGGTTAGCCAGTTTCACTGTCAATTCTGAAATTATTTTAGTGATCAATAAGTTTCTTGGACAAAGAAATAAATATCTTAAATTATCTAGTGTTGTATCAGCATTTTGAGTATCAGTGTGTGAACAACTCTAATATTTTGTTCTCATTTAAGATATCTATATGGAGGAGAATAATCATCAATTAATATCAATGGACAGATTGCTAGCTTTGGGGATAATATAATATTTGCTATCATGTCTTTATGGTAAGGTACAATGATGCTTTGGTGTTCGGAAAAGCACAAGATTGTATTACAAATCTAATTAATTATCTCCAAGTGATCTATTTGCTGAGGAAGACCATGGTGCTTTGACAATTTCTTTGTCATAACCAGTATTATACAGAATCCAAAGAAAAACATTAGTCTTTGCGATGAGATACTTGAGAAATAGGCTCTTTCTGATATCTCCTGCTAAAAGGTAATTGAGTTCTATCATACACCCGTACCGCTAGATGAGGGATGGTAATAAAGATTAATAAATAAATGTATATTGGTACATATATATGTGGGTGTGTTTATGTTATGTCAAATATTGGTTTAGAATATTGATGTATGATTGTGCTACCTCATTAGACAAGAGGAATGTTCAGTGGAGTAAGAAAAATGATGATAAATGCCAGAGCCCTGAGAAAGGCCAGATTTCTGACATATCTGGGTAGGTGCAGCAAATATATGGTCAAAAAGATCTCTTACTGGAGAGAAAAAAAGTGAAGAAAAAGTTACCTTTTCAATGGCTAGCTGTGTAGATAGTGGGTGTCTCAAGTAGTTGTCAGCAGATAAATAAAATTGAGGGGACTGTCTGCAACAAGGGTGTCAGAGAACACCTCAGGACGTTCTGATGGCTTAAATGACCATGTAAGGTTGAAAAGAAGAGGTTTTTTGGCTGCGATGTTTGTACACTAGATGTATGAGTAGTGATGATGGTGTTGTTTGGGACATGTCTGGGAGGTGGGAGAGTTTGACACCCCATCAGGACCTGGCATGGTGTGACAACAAAACTACTGCTTGTCCTCTCGCAGCTTCAGGTATGCGAGGCTTTTTTTTCATGCAAGAAACCTCAATTTTTTTGGTGTGGCTTTGTTATGTTGTTTGATAAGGGTCATGGCTGTCCATTGCCATGACTGTGGAGATGGAGGGTGTACAGTATTCATTGTTGGGAGGTAAGACACCCTTGTGAAGGGTTGTGTAATGCAGTGTCACCCTCCACATGGGCAGGTAGGCAGGGAGATAAGGTCCGGGAGGGACCGGAGGGGGCAAGCATGGCGGGGGCTTTGTGTGATAGCCGACCTCTGTGCCGGTTGCTACACTTGTAAAGCAGGGCCCAGCTCAGCCTGACACCAAAACTACTGTCATCCTTCACTCTCTTGTCGTCTGTTCAACCCCCTCTCCTTAAAAATATAAAACTAAAAAAGAATTGAAAAAAAAAATGCTGGATGATCTTCGATGGGTTGTTGTCTTGACGGGTCGATGGGGTAGTTTTCGGCCTGTCCTATTGCTGTCAATGTGCCGATTGTCAATGCTGCATGACTAGCAAATCTGAGTACCCAAACATGGCCCTTGGGGTCAAGTTGAAAGACCAAAAAAGTGGTTATGAACCATTGAGGGCCCCCTCCGCACCTGGGTTATTTATTGTGCTGCCGAAGCCCCATCTAGGGGTCAGGTCTGTGACCACGGTGGATGGCCAAGGGGGGGTCAGTCAGAAAGGGGGGTCAAGTTTCTGCTACAAAGCCAGCAGACCAATGGCTGGGCCAGCAGTTATGAATTGTGTATGCCACAGAGCGCAACACTGCATGCTTGCTCACTCCGCCAGTGAATCCACTCGGACCACAAGCACATAGGACACAGTGTACAGCATAGCTTGTACTGACACAGATCGCACCATCGCACCTTATACTTACACCTACCTACTACCATATACATACCTGAGGTCAGTTCTGCTCCTCAACTGTGACAGGACCGGATCCACTTCAACATTAATACACCACAAGTTCAGCCATTTTTATGGCTTTTACCTCATTTTGGAATTACGGGGAGGAAGGAAGCTGGCATGGGTACTTATAAAGTTTTATTTATCTTGATTTTCTTTTCTTTCTTTTTTTCCTTGGTTACTGTATCTAACCAAGAGTAATTTTACATACTCTAGTAGGGGTATTGTTGAGAAATTTCATAGCAAATCAGTGGATGACCAGCGGTCAGTTGCGGCCAGGCGCAGTGGTCAGTCCTATACAAATAGTGCTTGTGATCGCTGGACGCTTGATAGTGTGCGAACACCGTGCACACGTGTGTCTCGCATTGTTACAACTCACTAAGTGTAGCTACTGAGATAAAAAGACTTTATCAGCATCACGGAAGCATCTTTGTATTTGTGGTATATTTGTATTTACAAAAGGTCTCGGATGCATGTCTCTCAACATAAAAGTTTGGGCCCCCACTTTCATACCTGGAACCTACTGTTCAAATGTAGACCTGTCATAAGTGATTTATGGCATTTGTGAATGTAAAGATTGCTTTTAGTTTGGTGGTGACGTTTGTACTATGGTCAGTTTGTGTTTACACTCCCTGCCTCCGAGCGTAATTGATTTTTTGGGTGGAAAGGTTTGAAATTCTCCCAAGAAATTGATGCGAGGTTCCAATTTTGAATGCATTTTCAAAAATGTTCAATGGCGTCATGTCAGTTAACCTGGTGTAATAGAGGTGCATATGGAAGGTTGTTTTGAAATGGGTTAGGGGTCGGAGGTCAGATATGCTGGTCACTACAGGGCAGTCGGTCAGCCCCGCGACGCTGTCACCCTGTCAAAACGGACAAGAGGGCCGTGCTACAGTGCAGCGAGGCTTGAATGGCCCTGGTTACGAGCCTTTACGAGGGAGTTTGTAGTAAACATAGTAGTAGTGGAGTTGTAGTAGTGTCAGGAGCGTAGGAGGGCCGTGCCGAGATACCACATCCCATTAACGGGCTCATTTTTTACCTGACGCATCATACAGCAGCAGAAATTCAATTATTCTCATTCTGGCAGCAAAATGGGAGAGGCGAGCCCAGGGAGCATTGTGCAAGCAACCACCATGGGGACACACTCTTATTAGTCTTACATATCATGCCGGGGCTTTGAAAACCTCCACTCAACAGCACAACACAGGCAAAAAGGGGGGGGGGGGGATTGTTTTGAGGCTGACAAGTCATTTTAATTATGGTACCCTGGCAATGCCGGATTAGACACAAGATAGCCTTCCTGCGTTGGCTGGATGACAAACTATATCTCATTTGGTGGGATTTCATTATTAATGGGACCTGGTGGTTTGCGGGGGTGACACATGAGGGCCTTGCTGCCGCCGAGCTGGGGAGGTATGGTTGGGTTTGCCCGAACAAGATGAGGCTGATAGGGTGGGAATGATAAGGGAAGGGGTGGGGGTGACACGCTGAGGGTGGGGTTATAGGGAGCATGTCACAGAAAGGTGTGAACAGCATCTTGCATTTCTCATAGTGTCCTTTGATTTTACACACTGCATCAAATCACGGTTTAAGAAACATCAAAACTTGAATCTTGATGTTTTGATGTGCCAAAAAAGGGGGGGGGGGGTGTTTTGGCTAAACTTTAGTTTGATATTCCAATCCTCTCTAGATGTGCCAAAAAACATCAATGACCATCAGAACAATGATGTATGTGTCATACAACAAAGGCCACTTTCTACCAATCAAACATCAGAACCATCACCATGGAAACCAAATTATCTGCACATACCTACTGTAGCTAACCTTGCTTGCTTCTTTTATTAGTTTTTTCATCCTTTTGTGCATCTCCCTTACCATTGCTAACACTTGTCTTCTGTTCACACAAGTGACACAAAACTAGCAAACACACACAAATATTGTGAGGTTTACAGTGATTTCTGTGTTGAAGAAACATCATATTTATGGGCAAGAGTTAGCCATCTTATCTAGGACTGCTACAGAGTCAAGATGGCATTTTCCGTTGACTTTGTATTTCGACATTTACAATGTATCGTATACCTCCCTGATTGTGAACTGATAGTGCCATCCTCAGTGTTGCCTCCTTCTTGATCATTAGAGTCAATATTAATGATGATTATAAGTGGTGATTTCTCCCAAATGACTAGATTCAGAATATATTTATATGTGCGATGTTAGTAGGATTTGCAAGATGATTTATTCATGTGTTTTTGACATGCTAGTGTATATCAGGGGAGAAGGGACTGGACATATTGAGAACAAAATCATCTTCATGTGGTCATACCGCAGCATTACAAATGTCACAAAACATGAATCCTCTATCTCAGACTATCTGTGAGGGGAATATTCCAGTGTTCAAAACATGCTAATGCAAGGACAGAGGGCCGAGAGAAAAGAGAGCTTGGATTGGCTGGAGATAGTGGGGAGGGCGCGAGGCTTGGCGAGTCGAGTCTGGGTGTCGTGACCTTGCCGGCCATAGGCAGCCAGCCAGCCACGGTCTACTACAGCAGCCCACTGCTCCTGCAAAAACATTATGCAACAGCACGCCAGTTTGCATAATCACATGTTTAAATTAAAATTTGAAAGCCAGCATAATGTACTGGCAGCAGCTTCAAATTAGGCCCTGTGGATTAAAATTTTAAGACCAGGAGGCTGGCATGGTTGTGTCACTTTCACCCATGTCCACAGAAACCTTTGAAGAATTACTTTGATCACTCGAGAGGAATGAGACCAGCTTAAGTTGAAAATCCAATATTCCACATTAAATTTAAGGCGGTTAAATTTTACTTTAAGCTGAAAGAAATCTAAAGCATTGTATACTATCAGCAATGTGTCAACGTGATAGAGAACCTTTGATAAAAACCATATCACTGACAATGTCCCAATTTTCTGAACTGAAATTTAATGATTAGAATATTTAGATGTATCAAATGTGAATTGTTTCGAGATCAGGAATTTGGCATCTCCCGGTTGTGCCCCACATGTCAGAGGCAGGTGACAGCAGCAGTGTGTACAACATTTAGCTTTGAGCTTGACAGGTCTGTGTCAAGACAGTGGCAAAATGGGGGTGATTTTCATGTGGGATTGCGAGTACCTGGGTGATCAGTGTGATGAACATAATCACTATGTGCTTAGAATCTATGACATTTGTCACACACACACACACACACACACACACACACGCGTGTAACATCGGTGCTGTCCCCCAATGTGTAAGGCCTCATTGGCATTCTGGGTGCACATATTTGAAATAAAAATGTGCCATTAATTTTGAGTAAAAAAATTTAGTTAATCTAATGGATTGAGTATAGAAAAATTAACTTGTCCACCATTATAATATTATAACAATTATATCTTTACAATCTGTGAATTTTGCACTTGTACTATATTAGATGTCTTGTTGAACTGTGTTTGAACTCAAAGCATTTCACAAACATCATGGAGGAGACTTTGCCACTTCGGTAACCCAATTTAGACCAACTTTTTTTAACATCATTAAACATGTACAGAGGTACATTAACAGTATCATGTTTTCAATATCAAGGTAAACAAAAATGAACCCAAGTTGCCATGTCAAGAAGATATTATCACTTTTTTGGAGACAACAAGGTAACTTTGACACTGTTCACTATCTATGAGAGAAAAAAAGACACAACTTCAGTTTAACCTTCAATGCATTACTCACTCAATATTTACATGTGGAAGATATACTTTTTCAATAGGTGACAATTTATTGGGAGCTAGGAAGGTTTGTTTGATAAACATATCAGTTGAGAATCCATTGCTACATTTATAGAGAATAAAATAAACGATGTAAAATTTTCAGCCAGTAAACTCATAATAGTTACATTAATTTCAAGGTGATTTAAAATTTAATCCATTTTGCGAAGAGACATTATCCAATAAAATTACCAAATGTGGTTGTAAGTGGGGAGCTATGAGAATTACCAGAGATGTGAGCTCGGGGCCCCAGCCATCCCTCCCCGTCTCACTAGCCTGCTCAATTTAAACCAATTTAGAGATTTATGTTAATTTAAAATGTTATAAAATTTTAAATTTTGGAATGAGGTATGATGTGGCAGCGGGTTGTGATTTGCAGCAGGTTGCTTGCAGGTTGTGGTTAGTAGTTTTGATGGATGGGAGGCAGGGACTCAGGCAGTGATGGTTTACAGGCAGCAAACAGGTAGGCCAGGTCTTGCAGGAATCTACAGCCACCCTGGACATGCAATGACATGTGGCTTGATTGCTTGGTTTCTGGCAGTCTTCTGGACAGTGGTTGGGGTAGAGGAGGGTGTGTTGAAGGGGCCTGGTGGCAATGACATGTGTAGAGCAATGGACACAGAGCAGAAATTCCCTGCTTTCTCTGCCTAGTGTCACTGGACCTCCCCCATGGTGAGCCTCTGGCACACCTCAACGCCACTGGACCTCCCTTACTAGTACCTCATTCTGCTCCAAACCTGGAGGTCGGCTAGAGGCTAGTGGCTGAGACACTTTTTATTGTCACTGTAAATCTTCATTCTTGGACCTGGAAGATATTTGATACTTTAGGTGGCTCTTAGCAAAAAGGAGTAACTCATACACTTTGATGTTAAGAGTTTTTCCCATAAGGAGCCTCTGGTACACTTTGAGGCCAGGGGTGTCCCCATAAGGAGCCTCTGGTACACTTTGATGCCAGGAGTGTCATCACAGCATAATCTGGCACTCATGCCTGGGTCTAGTGACAACAACACACAACCTTGGCCCAGTGCATACACATCACACGTCAACCTACACTTGACTTATGTGACAACCGTTTGTCACCAATGACCCAAACTGGCCGCTCCAGCCTCGTGAGCGTACCTCCACGCAAGAGGAAAAAAAGCCCGCCCTCACCCAGCATAAAAAAAGCGGTGGGCAGCAGGCGGGCCAGCTAGTGTCCGCGGAGGGCATGATTGAGTCGGGTGAGGTTAGACGGGAGATCAGCACAGCTCGGTGACAGGCTGCAGCCAGGAGGCACAAGAGCAATAGATCCCGGCCTCTGCCATTCTGCCTTGCGCCAGCCATGGACAACAAGCCAGCTCGGGTCTAGAAGCCTTAGTCTTCACCATGCTTACCCACGTTCTCAAACAGCATGTCAAAGTTCACAAGACATCGGCAACAGCATCGGGGGCCATCAGGCGGGAGACCACCACCGAGCTCCAGCGCAGTAAGAGTAAGTGTGTGACTGTCCACCCTATTATCACTAAACTCATCTGTACATAGGAGAGCCCTCTAATTTGGCGGGGCATTGTCATACGGGCCGATCTCATGGCAGACACAGACACCTGTATTTTTGGTAATGGGTGCCGGTCATGTGCGGCGGTCACAGAATAGCTTGCAACATGCATGTAAGTTTACACTACACACCTGCTTGCTTTCTACATGCTACAGCATGTAGACTTGACATGCTATCATGTCATCCGGTCACCTTTGTTGTGCGGACCAACAATCTGCTGTGGTGGGGTATGGCGTGACCAAGCATGACCATGGGTCACAAACTGACCACCACATTTAAAATATCTGGCACAGAGATGCCATATGTTAAATATTTATGCGATATTATATGGTAAATATCAATTTGATTGAAATGTAATGAAGACCTAAATATATTTATATTTTTCTTATCTGAAATACATATCTGACAGACTTATTTGATTATAATTTAGTTAGTTTCCAGGATGTTCATTGTTTATAAACCTCACCCAACGATGTGTTTTTTTGCATGTCAAACTCAAATCAGGGTAGTAATAGGCTGTAATAGGCATTGTACACAAAGACCAAATTATTTGTAAACCAGAAAAAAGAAGTAGGACAAAAAATATGGGTACTCACAGCAGTGTTTAAGCTAAATATGGTGATATCTAACCATATGGACAGTGGTCAGTGGGAATATTTTATTATTGGATGGGCAGAGAGGTGCTGTGATAATAAGCATGTCATATCTAGCTGGGCCTGGGGAGACTGAGACTGGGCAGCAAGAAGTCTCCCTCCCTCCTCCTTCCTCCTTCCTCACTCCCTCCCTCCCTCCCTCAGCAGCTAAGCCTTGATTGTGTCCTCACCAGTGCAGACTGTGCCATGATGCAAGCATTATGCGCCCAATTCACTTAGGCGTGAACTGATTGCATAACCAATTTCAATTTTTCAAATTTGTTTGCAATCAGTGACGGCAAAGTCAGGGAATTAATAATGTGAATATGAAGCGTAATGACGGCATTTCTTTGCAGATAACAGTTTAATAAATTGTATAATTAACAACTCATTGCAAATTTTGGTCAGATCCCTTCATTACTTCATTTACCAGTGATTTTAACGAGAACTAGAAATGGTAGTGTATGATTGTGAATGTGGTGGTATTTTGGCATGAAGCCTGGCACCTGGTTGCATGAGGCCTCTGCTAATCCATGGCTCCTCATAAGGTAATCAGCCCTGAAATTGGAAATGTGACTGTAAATCTGCCACTTTGTCATAGCTGCAATGCTTGGATGAGCCAGTCCCTTAACTTGACATCCACGATTTATAGTGTGACTGATAGACACATGGATTCCCGGATTCCGCAAGCAGGAAAATGTGGATTTGTAACATGCAGACAAACACTTGTACATGTACTTGGTTTGGCTTTTTTAAGCAATAATTTGAAATAGATGCTGATGCTTTATGGAAGTGAGAGGGAATTCTGACTTCCTGTTTAGCTTTAGTGATATAAAAAGCTGGCATTATTGATTGTTTTAGAAGTAATACATGAGGAGGAGAGCTCATAACTGTACACAATATTAAAATGGGTGTCATATTAGCAGTTGTTGTATAGGCAGGTTTTGTGATGACCTTTCTGCTGTGGCATTCTCAGCCGTAAAAAAAATCAATTTGAATCATATTACACTGGATGTGTTTTATTTCAGTGCTTGTGACTGTAAGGCTCTAAGTACATCACGGATGTCAAGGTCCATCAATGCTATTGGAAGGCCCTTGGTTCTCTGAGGACCAAAGGACCTCTAAGTACACGCCTGTATTGAATGATGTCCTTTTTTCTAGCTGACCCAGATGCCCTACTGGCCATGTTTAAGTCAAGGTCCAGCCAGACGAGCGTAACTTTATTTGATGGCATCGGCCAGTTGACAAGAAAGCATCGTGACAATTTGGCCCCAAATCACGTTTAGTGATTGGCCGATTTTGTATGGTGTGGGGGCCAAGAAAGCATGAAGTGACAGTCCAGTGTGACATTGTGAGCGAAGTGGACAGGCCAAATATGACAGAAACTGGACAGGACCTGGCCATGTACAGGCAGATAGGGGTAGCCATTATCAGATTTATAGTGGCTCTGTTGTCATGTAGCAGACAATGCACCTTGACAACCACTGTGGTGGCCATGGGGGCATTGTCCATCCACCTGTCCATCACAGAATTCATAACACACAAATCCCCTCTTTCGGATAAAAACATGGCTTGTTTGATGTCAAAGGGCTTCGGTGGCCGCGGACGAGCTTGTTTTGCTCATCCATAGGCAGATGGAAGACTTGACATAAGGGCCACTATCTGCAAGCTGTGGTCTTGATTGGTAAGACCAGGCAGCCACTGTCCACACTCCACTAACATCAACCTCCACACACCACTTGCACCAATCACAACGGCTCTAACAAAATGCTAACCCTATCCTGCCTGAGGGCTGCATGTCACGTGATCTGTCAATGGTCAGCCCAAGTGGACAAGCCCTGTGATTCAACTGATGTTTGCCCAAGTGACAGGCACGATGCATAACTCAACCCCCCTGCCATAAAAAGTAAAACAGTGTACTTTGTAATATTAGGAAGACTGATGATTGGTCAGTATTGAGCAAGGTTGAATAGGTTAACTTTGTCCAAGTCTCCAGCACAGACGTTTGATAGAGTAGCCCGGGCGATTGTGTTTGATGTAGAACGAGGGTGGTTTCAAAGTTTTTGTGGGGCTGTTGTTTTGTCGGCCAAGTGTCCATTCTGGTTATTGACTGGACACCATAACATAGCAGGACAAATACAGAATGAAGGGCCCTCTCAGACCGCCTTAAACTGACGCACTGTTCTAAGTGGTCAACTGACAAGCACTCAAACACAGCCAAATACCTCCAAAATACACCCTCAAAATGCCTTCAAAATATGTTTCTTTACAATTGTTATTTTGGTGTCTAAATAGTGAACTTCATTTAAAAAAAAAATATTTTATTGCATTTTATGTACATAAGTGATAATAAATCATGGAATAGTTTGATGTTTATCTAAAGGCCATTTTATTGTGTGGGACAATGTGATGGTTATTTTGTGTCTTCATTCAATCGATATGCTGTTGATGCCACAGGCGTCCAATTCAACCGTCCCTTAGTTAACATGTGCCGGACCCTGCTCACTAGCGCGAACGGCCACAGCAGACCTGACCTACTTCCAGTTCTCAGGTCCAATGCACATGCTGACATAACATTATTGGGTGAAAAGTGCATCCAGCGGATTTGAAAACAATTCTCAGCTTTCACAACAGAGCTCTTATTAGAAAAAAAAACGTAATGCACACATGAATGTTTTGAGGCTGGAAAATCGATACTGAAACGCTAAGTGTCGCATCAGCATAGAAAATGAAAAAGGGTTTATATTCTTTATGAGATGGATTTCAGGATATGTGTGACAGGGTTTTTTTTGCGTGATATTTCCATGAGAGGATAAAGGTGACTTTTTTTCCCAGGTCATGAAGATGGAACTATATTGGAACATGAGAATACCTTACAAACGTCACAAGAACTCCATATAAGTGATACCTGCCGATGTAACCGATATGAGTAGTGAAATCTGCGGTGCGGGCCTGCCCATAGGGACTGCTGGTCCATTAGTGCAAGAGTATTGGGGAGGGGTTTGCAGGATATGCGGGGATAAGACAGGCTTGTAGAGGTTAGCATTGGCGTCTTGTATCTTTCCCCAGAGCTAGGGCAAGGCAGTGACCACCTATATAGAAAAACAGTGACAAATCACTGACTGGCCACTCAGCTGGCCCCAAACTACGAGCCCTTCATTTAGCAGCCATCAATCATGCAAAATAAGGTGTTGTCCCCAGCCCTCCTGGCCTTAGGAGCTCAACCTATCATATCAGCTCTGATATTGTACCCCATCTCCGTGCCCCACTCCCACAGATAGTCAATAATAAGATCGTAATTAGCAAACAGTTTGATAACGAGGGTGCGTAGGGGGGGGATAACGAGAAAAATTGACGAAACTGTGGAGCAGTGTTTAAGAGGTGGCAGGTTTGTTCTCAGATTGGGGGTCATGAGGTGATATCTTTAGACTCACACACAGCAATGCTATAATGGAAGGATGAGATGAAGCGCTAGCTAATTGCAGAAATTCCTAATTTTATTTTAATTGCATCATTATGACATGTGGCTACTGATGGGGTCACTTTGCTGTCAGAGGTAGCTTCGACGGAAAGCATCAGCGGCGAGTGCCTAGATGCCCAGGGCGAGTAACTTGTTACTGTGGACTGCTAGAATAAGAGGTCATTAGCTGAGAGAGCGCGCTCACGACAGGCAGCCCGATCATGCCGCGTATGATCATTAATACTGGACAAAGATATTAACATGCTTTTTCAAACCGAACTGCATTCCCAGGTATGAGTGATGTGTTAGAATGGGGAGAATGTCATGTGAGACTTTTGATTGACAAGACAAAATGCACTGATGTTTCACAACAGATAGCAATAGCCCTTAACATGGCACCTGAGCATATTCAGTTGCCTAATTCCAGGTACTTGAGTTAGTGTAGTAAGTATATTTGAGTCACCTGCAATGGCCTGAAGTCATTTGAACTTGAAGATTGTCAGTTTATATATAAACATCCTTACTGCTGATTTCACAAGATGTGACATGAAAGACAATACCATAATTTCAATAAAAGAGCAGTGAAGGGTGATTTGGGTGTGCCACCCTGTGATTCAATGTTAGCTCGTCAGGTGGTTTACTCTTGTGAGATATGACCTGGGCCAGAATGCTGGCAAAGTGAGTGAAATCAGAACACATAGATATGTGTTTGCACCACAGTGCACTAAGTAACCAGGGTCTCGCAAGACCCATTGTGACGTACCTAGATATCTGTGCTCTATGTCTCATGTTAGACATCTCAGAAAACTGATAAGATGGTATAATCTTAACCAACAGATGCAAGTGTATTTGGTCATCTTAATAGTTGAATAAGTCCACGCCCAAAACATTTGTGCTTCATTAAACATGGTTCGTGTAGGAAGGACACATTGTTTGGGAATGTTGGAATTGTACCTGCACTTGGCCAGGTCTGTTATTTTGGCAGCTTGGGGCCATTTTTCCTTTTATAAATATTGATTGAGAGTCTTGCAGAAAAGCGCTGTCCCCTGATGCTAGAAGTGTTGAGGGACAGACTGGATGCAAACAGTTGACATGGAAACTTTGGCACCACATGCTTCATTTTACAGCACATTTCGTAGACCATTCCTTCATTCTCACAATCTCTCCTATGTGCCTTCTTGATCTTAATCAAGCGTCCACCCTTTGATCATCCCATTCCCCAAGCATTCAATGAAACTTTCATATTTTTCTTTTTATTACCATTTTTTTTACCAATAGTGAAAAGTTGTTGCTCAATATTTCTGTACTGACAAATATATATTGTATGAAATGTGTATATGATCTAACAAAGGTTTTAATATTATCAAGGAACTCAATTAAAAAAATCCATTTTAACAGGTGATGCAAAATGTAGAGGTTAAGCAGGACATGTTTTTATTCTCAAATGAAAATAAACCAGGTGCAAATATTCAAGTGTATCTCATTGACAATCATTGTCTTTTCGTATATATCATATCAATGAACATAATTCAGTCTCATGAAAAAGTCAACAAGGGCAAATTAGAACTGCATGAAGAATGAAAAAGAAACGGAGATGTGTGACAAATGCAGGAATGTATTTCTCAGTCCCTGAGTCAGGTTTCTGCCAAGAACTTTTTTTACACCCCACATTACATCATATATCATGTTGCAAAGGGGAACAATCCTCAACACTGTTAGGAGTTCATAAATCTGAGTTTACCAGAATACAGAGTGGTTAGGGTTACAGAGGTAGATAGCTGATGGTTGTAATTATTGGAAGCAATGGAGCAGACCTCTCTGCTAGGTCCTCCTTGTGGGACAGATATTACCCATAATGCATTCACCTTCCTCCCAGGTAGACTCGTTACTATGGGCTAGCCAGCATCATCTGGTTTCCCTGTGCTTGTCAGTCATTTGCACCACCACTGAGGTTTGAGGTGCTGATCAACTTTCTTTCTCCTGTGAACCAGTCTCAACAAGATGTCCATCATTCTGTTGCTGTTTTATGCTATTATTTTCCCCCAGACTGCTATATAAAGGTGATCTGATGGCGTGTCCAAAGTCTGGTGCCAGAGGGGTTGCAGCACCCCACAGCAGATATGACACGATCAAAGCTGGTATCTAGGGGTTTTAAGTGGGTCCTTAGAAGCCTGTAATGTCCGGAATTCAAATTAAGAGTTTAATGCGGATCATTTCTGTCGAGAGGTAGCCATGATGTATGAAGGACATACACATTACCCCTGTGACGTTTGAAGCCCCTTCTCCCACTCGAAAATGTGCCGGCATTCTAATTAGCCAACATAAGCTTGGAAGTAGTTTGAAGAATTTGAAATCGCAGCGAATAATACCTCAGAAAGAATGCTTGGTCATTTTAAAACTATTGCAATTGTAAAATGAAACATTTTGAAGAATTTTAATCAGAAGTTCTAGATGTCCTTAATTAAAAGTCCTTGATGAATGATGGAGATGTGTGAAACTAATAGAAGTGTATTTTTCTGTCTTTGCAGTGGAGCCAGAACAGGACTATCTTACTTGCGGGGACTGTCAAAGAGACTTCTTATTAAGCGACATACTCAAGTTTATACAACATAAGATAAACAGATGTAACAAAGAGAATGTGGACCCGTTCGAGGAGAACGATTACGAGAATGAGGACGGTCATCAGGAACCGATATCCTCAGTTATCACAAGTATATCAGCCCCAATCGCCCAGCGAAAGGGCACGCCAGAATTGCGCCCTGACAAATCACCCAGACCATCCTTGTCCTTATTCTCGGTGACAGCCCCTGCCGATGCGGACTCCACACTAGATGGCACTGATGATGTCAAGCCCGACCTTGACAAGCTGAAGCCAAGTTCCCCAAGTCGAAATACCCGAGACGTAAAATGCAGAGACACAGCATCAAATACAACATTATCAGGTAAATACTGTGTACATTGGTCCTGTCCAGTTAGAGTATCTAGAAAATGTGTTGGATCATTAATTTAAAATATAGAATATATTTCGTGTTGTAGATGTATATGAATGTATATATCAGTATACACTAGTACATAAAATCATATTGAAATTAAATCCTGATACATCCACCAAAACTGACACCAAAGCCTCATACCTACACCAATACACCTACTGTAACTAACATCTATACTCAAACATAAGCCAACACCCACATCAGATCTTGATACAGATACACCCACACCTACATCAGATCTTGATACACATACGCCCACACCTACATCAGATCTTGATACACATACGCCCACACCTACATCAGATCTTGATACACTGATACACCCACGCCTACATAAGATCTTGATACACATACGCCCACACCTACATCAGATCTCGATACAGATACACCCACACCTACATCAGATCTTGATACACATACACCCACACCTACATCAGATCTCGATACACATACGCCCACACCTACATCAGATCTTGATACACATACGCCCACGCCTACATCAGATCTTGATACACATACGCCCACACCTACATCAGATCTTGATACAGATACGCCCACACCTACATCAGATCTTGATACACATACGCCCACACCTACATCAGATCTTGATACAGATACGCCCACGCCTACATAAGATCTTGATACATACATCCACGCTTACAACCAATATCAACATATAGTAGACATTGAAACTTGCACCCATTTTTTCGCCAATATTTAAATTAAAGTTAAACATATGGACATTTTCATCAATCACGTCATACATTTCTCTCAAAGCACATGCAACATGTCAGTCCAGTGTGTGGTAGTGAGTATTCATATTCTTAATCCCATCTTCATCAAAGATCCTCATGCTTGATAAGAAGTGTGAAAGAAGAAGAATGATTCTGAGTGCAGATGTGGAGTGATTTGCATCATTAGATATTAGACGGTTTAAAGTAAATGGACACCATCAATACAAGATCGAAGGGACAGGTAATTTTGGCGTGAGCATGCATGTTGTCCTTATCTTTTGGCATGGATTTTTTGTAATGTTTAAAGCACAGCTAGTGCAAACCAGGGCAGCAATGACCTTTTGCTTGAAAAACTCTGCCAATTGAGGGGTTTTTGAGCGGATTTAGGGCCTTTGATGGCTCGCAAGGTAGGGAGACCAAAGGACAAGACTGTGGCCCTGCACCTGGGTGGAACACACACCAAGTACCAGCAGATATAGTACAGAGAAAAAATAGACCTTACACAGAAGGTCTACTGCAAGAGTAGCACAGTCCATCCAGGGCCCTAATTTAGACCAAATACTGTCTTTGGCATAGTTAACCCCGCACAATAGGGAAACCGTGTATGAACCTTATAGTCCAATAACACATAAAAGCTGGGATTCTATCATTGAGATTTGTGCCATGTGTAAGGCTGTCTGGCAGATCAGATTTTTTGTGTTGTGTGTTGTGTGGTGAGATGCAAGATAGGTCCGTGTCTACATGTATAGGATACTGTCAGTATTGACCTATTCTCCACACAACTCTCTCCCTTGTTGCTAAGTGCTCTGCAGAAAATACAACAAAAAAATGCATTGGTCTTTTTAGCTCATTGGTATTGAATACACCAAACAGGTCTTCCAAAGCATAAATGCGTGAATTGGTCAAAAAGGATTCTTTTTTTTTTCTCCAGATGTGTGATAGCCAAGACTTGGTTACAATCAATAGAATGCCAGAATTCTGTTAAGAATTGTGGGAATTTTTAGTAAAGTTGGACAGGAAACAAATCGACCACCATTAAGAACAGGTGAGATGTTACAGCATGGAGAAACGAGGTAAAAAAAAAAAGAGAAGTTGGCATTAATATGATGAATGCATTAACTTTACACAGGCTCATTCATCCATTCAAGGGTGTCCATGATAAACAGTGTATATATGTAGGTAAAAACATGATACATATCTGCGTGCTCCATGGACACGGGCTAGCCATAAAAAGAGGAAATTGGTTTGTATTTGCATCAGTTTTAATAGTTGTGGTGCATTCATAGTGGCATAATGGACGAGTGGACAAGCATTGTACAGAAATAGGGGTTGTCAAACAAGGCACAATTTGGTGGTGTGTTTGTTGAGCACAATGTGTAAGCTGGCAGGCGTGGGACTTAGATCATTTACTTCCTCCATGAATCTTTTATAAGCATTGACACCTAATTGCTACCCAGTCACAACTTCACCTTTGTTCAGGACACCCTCAACGTCAACTTTTTCTTTTCTTTTAAGGACAAAATCATCCACTTGCAGAAAAGACCATGACAAAAATGCTTTGCTATGCTTTTACTCATCAGGGATGGGAGGAGATTTCGTGATGAGCACAGATGGGTACAGGATTTTGTGTTTGGGAGAAAAACACTTCAATCTCAATACTCCCATAGAAATTATGCTGAGTTGTATTTGCCAATTTCATAATTTTGTCAGGATGAAGTGTTTATGTGGACCTTTTGATGAGCTGGCAGGTGACAGGGCAGAGGATAAGGCAAGGAGAATACAATGAGAGTTTAATTATTATGATGACCTTGAAGCTGACCTTGAGCCGACAGAGAAACGCCAGATCAAGGGACAGACGTGGACTCGGGTGATTACAGAAGCTGCTGTATAATGGGTGCATTATTTCCAGTCTTCATCTGATAAAGGCAAATCAAAATTTGTTTTTATGAAGATGTTTCATCTCCATGCAGAAAGTGCTGTGATTGAACGTATTATGGGATTTCTGTTATGTATCAAAGTTTTTCCTTTATATTAATATTCTATTGTGCATTGATTGTATTGTGTGGTGTTATATCTGCAAGTGATTTAGTGGGTCTCTGAATGCAGAGGAGGAAACTATTTGCACCGAAATAGGGAAGCATTTTGCAGCTTGACCATTTACGCAGTTACACGATATGATGATCTTGGTCAGTTGCCCAGTTGAGTATTTGTTGACAGACCTCTCATAAAACAGTCGGTTGCCAATACACAGCGCCCAGCATTCAATCGGACCATACACTCTTTGTGCCATGTTAGGTTTTGGGTCGATACTGCATGAATAAATTACACAGAAAAAAAAAACTAGATGACTGATGGGGATCCTGACCCGAGGCATGGTAATAGGTAAACAACTGGACAGGTGGATCACAGGTAAAAAAAAACAACAAAAAACAAGTGAGCACTGGCAGCATGGGGAGAAGATGATTGGTTAATTACCCATCCATAGTGGATCATTGTGTGACAAATTCCAAACGCTAAGTAGATCGGCTACTGATGCCAGCACCAGTCAATAGCATGAGTCTAAAGCTGCTTGATTTTCTAATTAAATTAATCTACCCAACTCCTGTCTGTCCATGTTAAATGCTTTCACCAGGCTCCCACTTGGCCAGAAAGATATCCTGTAAAATTGACATGGACGGTTTGGGCCATTGTATTTGGAAGTTAGTCAGAACCGTGAAGAGTCCGATCAGGCGATGTAAGTAAACTTGTTTGATAATTGATTATTGGCAGTTTGTACCAGTAGGTATAACGATACAACATTAACAAACATTCTCGTTTGTATGTTGTGACTTGGATTCCAGTTTAAGAAACTACTAGAGGTCATCAGTTGGAAGGTCCTATTCAAATGACCTTCAAAACTTACTTGGATTGCAAGGATTATCTGCCAGGATCATCCAGACACCCAGACAGAATATTATCATGTCAATTGACCTATATTTTAGCCATGCATGTCCAATTATGACAGGTGAGAGCTGGATCAGTGACAAAAAAATTAAATAAATAATGACCTCACATTATGATTGTGGTATCCTCCCCATTTGGTCATTTACAGAGCTAAACTAACAATGGAGCTCATATGGAAATATATGGGGCTTATAAATAAAGTTGCGCATATCTATATATGCACATATATAGAATGTGACTTTGATCCGTGTTTGGGCCTGCCCATTGATAAAGGTCAAGCAGTGTTCTGAATGGAACAAGTCAGACAACCAGACCATGATGGACACGAATCCAGACTGGTTCCCACACTTCGGTGGACATTCACTGGTCTCCTATCTTTATGGACTGAGTTGGTCATGCATGAGGGATCCACCTGATAAAAACATGTAGATACGCTCCAGATATAAAGTGGTATTGATGATAATATGTCCCCGCATTATGTCCAGGACATTGCTTGTCTGACCACATACATAATACATGTCCCGCCAGTCAGCCGTGCATGATGTATGGCCACGATCAATTTCCATCTATAACAGCCCATGGACAGTTCATTGCAGTCGCCATAGACCCCCAACTATAGAAAAACCACATTATGCCGTACCCAATGCTGACGCCAGAATATATCGAGCCGGCGATCATACTCTGTCCAAGGTCAGCAGACCGGACTTGGACTGAGCCTGATATGCAAATTAGCAGAGAAGTGCATGATGGTCGTTTTAATGACCCCAATTTGAGAGTAGAGATGAGTTGATCTGGATTGGGCAGCCGAAATGATGGATGACTGACCAATGTGGACGCCCTCAATTTGGATCCGGATCAAGTGATCAGGCAACCCAGCTTGATCTTAGTCCCACAGAAAAAGTGGGAGGGGGGAAAGAGTGGACAGAAGGGAATCAAGGGTTCAGTGCAGAGAAAACTAGGCCAACTCAATCAATTGATATCCTCACACTCAGAAATTGAAAATTGATTAAAATTCCCACTTAGTTCTTCACTGACAGGGCAAAAATAATAAATAGGTCACAATGACCCGATTCGGTGAATAGTGAACAGCTTGGGTGGTTGGTTGGGTGATAGATGTGAGGGATAGTTGTACATAGAAATGCAATTATTATGAGCAGTTGACACAATTGAGGATATGATAAAGTGAGAAGAGAGAATGCATAATGTTGATGATAAAGATGAGAGGTCAAATTCAGACAGGTGAAGTAGGAAGCGGTCGCAGAAGATGAGACGGGTAGACAAGGGCATTGATTACACACGACTCAGCCTGAGAACAAACAAATGGCACCATGACAAGTGCCCAGTCCATCCACGACATGTTTTTTGTCCGTCCATATTAATAATGGATCTGCTGGCAGGAAGTTTAGCATGGAATATTAATGACGCAAGTCGTCCTTGCAGGCGTTTGACCTCCTGAGATGGGGAAAGCTTCTCGGGTGTAATTTTAAACATAAATGAGTTTTCTCAGCAAGATTATAGGTCCATATTGACAGGCAGGGGTGTCTGAGGATGGTTGTAGCATTGTAAGGTAGGCTAGAAAAACAATGAATCAAAGGGGACATAAGATCTGATGAAAAGTTAATCAATGACAAGAACAGCCCATAAAGATCGTTGCACCATGATGTAAGTGACCAAGGCAGGACAGGTGACTGTTTGCTGGAGGAGTGTGTGATTAAATGTTGCGATCTGATCTTTTTGTGTATACATTAGGCCAGACTGTGTGCCCAGTTCTGTCCTTACCAGGCTGCGCTCAAACACAGACCAATTGACCCAGTAAAACAGCCACCAAAATGTCAATAGCTGTGACCTAATAAACGTGATAAAACCTTCCTATCGAACAACGCAATTCAACAATGGCGAGTGGTCCAGAACGCTTGACCATGGACCGTCATGTTTGTGCACCACAGTCAAAATGGCGGCAAAGTCCCATGTTCTCTGGTGTATGCTTTATAAGCTGTATTATCTTACATTGCACCTGAGTTATAATTTCATTTCCAATAAGACTTTTTACCTATGTTTTAGCAAGGCTTGTTATATTTTTGTCCATGACCAGCATTTTTTTATATTTTATTTTATTATTTGTTATTATTATTATTACTTTTTTTTGGAATAAGAGGAAGACTAGTAATTCATATGGTTATTTTATGTCAAATTTGATCCTCTTGTCAGGTATTTACAATATGACTTGTCACATGGACACCTTCTGTAAAAACTGCACGTTATAATTTACATAAAGTCAATTTAGAGCAGTGAAAGTAAATATTGAAAGGGACCAGATATTAAATTTCAAATTAACAGGCAATAGTGCTACGATTGAAAATCATGTTTGAAATGTCCTGTGTAGTGAAATAAACATCATCCTGAATTCTAATTATTTATTGATATGATTTAAAGGCCAGTCAGATAGTTTTGGTTGTAGACAACTTTGAACCTGTTATAAAAGTCACTTATTGATTGTAATCATGATTCACAATGTCGAGTCAGTGTCAGACAAGTCGTGGGGGTAGTAATTATGATAATTTCATATAAGACGGCAGCTGAAACCGGACACAGCATGGACCTTTCCTCAAACCCAGTCTCATGCAAAACATCATTCCATAACCTACATTCAAGTCGCTTTTTAAAATTCAAATTTAATCAATAAAGTGCAGCAAGAAAAAAGGTATTTTGCCCCGGAGGCAGGTAATGGGAGGAGTTGAGAGAGGGCGCTTTGAAGCCGGGTTGAGGGGAACAATAGCGGCCATTATGGTCAGCGGCATAATTTGAGATAATAGGGTGGCGAGGACAATAGGAGAAAGAAGCGGGTGAGGCTTGGACCTCAGAGCTTGCAAGGCTTTTTTGTATGGCAGCCAGTGACCAAAGCTTCTGAAGCTGTAACCCAACTCCATAGACAGATGCTTGCATGCCTTGTAGAATAGGAAACTGATAAAAAAAAACCGACAAGAAGGACACAGCTTTTCTCACTCTGAGTGTGGTCTGCGGAGCGGGACCGGGGCTCTGAAGGCAGACTTCTTGGTTGCACAATTATGCAGACAGCATGGCAGAGGGCATTGTATTCATAAGAGCCAGGATTTATGAAACCTGATCTGGGTTATGAAAATGCAGTGCATTGTTTTGGCTTGAGAGGCGGGAAGTAGTGCGGAAGACAAGGGACAAGACGGGGGCAAGTCTCGCCGTCCAATCACACGCACCTGGTCCACTTGTGCAAGCCAGATAACACAAATTTATTTTCAAATTCAACAGCCCTGTAATTTAAATGGTGGCCAAATCATTGTCACTGAGCACTAGGTTCGAAAATTTGCCGTGCCCGATCGGGCAGATTGGGTCAGAGAATAGCCAAACCTCATTGGGTGCAGAGGTGATTTACACCCGAGTGTCGCTCGCCCCAATATAAGCCATGATAACTACATCATCACACAGACTAGCCGCTTTGGCTATTGTTTATGGCAAGAAAGCAAGGTCTATGTGCGATTTCTAAGCAGACTGGGGATTCTTTTCTGTAACCACAAAGGACATTAACACTTACATGTCTTGTGATTTTTTTTTGCTACATAAATGTAAGATGAATTACAGTAACATATGTGGTTTGATCATTGATCAAACCACATAAACTCACTTTGATAAAACAATCCAAAGATAAAAGTTGGTATTTTATAGATTTCAAGGTAATCTAACATAGAGCAGAGAGAAATGTCCTTGGCAGTATATAAAGCAGGAGGGTTGTAGTAAGGTGAGTGTGTCACCTCGGACGGGAGCCAAGGTAAGGCTTGGGTTTCACACAGTTGGACAGAGTATAGGGTTATTGGTCTATTAAAGAGATCTAATGTCTGGCAGTGGGATGTGACCTGTATCATTAATCCTATACAGGTATCACTAGTCTCACTACAAGCACATCTGAGAAGGGTCTTAGTCAAGAAGGCAAATGTGCAATTTATTTTTGTGAGAAAAAAAAATCTAAATTTTTTTTTGTGTGTGTTTGTATTTCAGAATTTATTTTTATGATGAGATTGATGTGGTTTTATGGTGTGATATTTTTCTTTTAAGTTAGAAAAGAGATGTGGTTGGCATGAATACCATTGGCTGGGTTTGGTTTTTTTCATAGAAATGTTATATGGTCAGATAGTAGGCTGGGTCACATGTGGCAGGTTTGCAATTGCCTTGGCATTGCATTTTACTGACCTTCACTATCCATACTGTCAAGCATCATATTGAGTTACATTGAGATGATCATGAAATATATTTTTTGAAATCTAATATTTCTACAAAGGAATTAAGAAATGTCATGTGATATGATTAAACATGTCAAAAAGTCCAGTCATATTATTGATAGTGAATATATTACACAGGTTGAATTTAATGGATTGTGAATGTTGAGCCGCGGTGGTTATGACCTAGATTCAGTTGTGTGGCCACGCTGTGTTAAGTGGGTGGGGTTGGTCAGGTGTGTGTCCACTGGGCCCCTAGGGTAGTGGAGCCTGCAGGATCCGGGGGAGGGAGACTGGGCACACAGATCACCTGTGTCACAAACGATCCATCATGTCCTGACTGGGCAGGCCTGCAGTGGACGTCAGGGGCCAGCAGTAGGCATGACCCGCCTACCACTGCTCACCCACCCCACTCTCAGAGCTCACAGACCTTGCAGAAAGGGCAGCAGGACCTCACGGAGGAACTGAGCACCTCTTGAAATTGCCCTGATCAACTGCAGAAAGCTTCATAAAGTTGTGGTCACTGGGTCAAGCCACGTTCACAATGGAATCTAAAGAATTCCTTTCAAATCCTGGCTTGAATAACCAGGGCTTATCTATGCAGACCATGTTGCCTTCAAAATGACCTCACATAATCAAAATGACCTTTATACTTCATTGGTTCAAATCAACAAACAGGTCTTTTTTGGCCAGCAGCCTTTTCTCAGGAAAAAATGCCACCTAAAAATGCCACTAAAAAGGGACAGAATATGGCATATCTGTGTATTTACACTGTGAGTGGCTGTGCTGTATTTGTAATATTGGCAAAGTACTTGAGGTGATGGTGTTGCCTATAGGGTTGTTACCTGGACGGCTGCAGGCTGGAGACAAGTTCATCCTGGCTCTTCAAGCTGGCATCAAAGACACAAGGTGTTGGGGCTTCACACAACTCCCTCGAGATCAATACCCTGGTCTGGTCTCTGTGACAACACGTCCATGGCCAACATCAGCATACTGCTGTACCATTACAATAATACCATGTCAGAGTAAAAAAAAAACAGGCTTATTGTACATGATGTAGAACCATATCTGGATGTGATCTTTCAGCCAAAAAAAGCAAAACAACTCTGGTCATTGAAGCATTAAACAAAATTGGTGATGTTTGAAGCTTGATTTTTGTCCTGATCAGTGTGGTGGTGATGCTGGCCAAAGTAAATAGTAAGGTATTACTGAAAAGGTAGTAAAAGCTGATCTTATGAGATATCAACCAGTTTCATTATGCAGTGATACATGGCCTGAAATTTCTTTACCCTCAAGGAAGTGAGATGAAGTTATATGTATGTGGTCAGGAAGGGTAGAGATGAGATGGGCTATCAGTGGCAATCTCTAATTGATTTATTGTATTTATTTGGCAAACACAAGTTGTAATGGTGCTTGTTGCAGTGACAATTGGGTGGCCATTCGTCATGGCTGGGACTCCACCTGTCTTAGGGGTGGGTATTGTCCGATCAATGGTGCCGTCCGCAAACCCCACACAAAGGCCCTGCAAGCAGGCTCCCAGGCTTGGTACAGGTGTGAAGTCCGCTAGCTCTGTCCATTGGATTGGCAGGCAGCAGTTGCCATGCACAGGGGCCGTATTACATCCGGGCGCCATCGCCGCTTCTATTGTGTAACTTGTTAACTTTGCATGGGCAGGGTTACACTGCGGAGTCTGCGGGGTTACCGTGGGTTACAGCGGCCTTGCGCAAGCAAGACAAAGGGGTGGATGCACAGCGTGGCCAGAGGGAGGTGAGGTAGGAGAGAAGCCAGGCCTCATCAGAAGCCCTAATCTTGCCCACACCTGTGCCCCGGACAAAGTCTTAGATGAAGTCCTATTGTGGCCTAGGGAGCAGGTGGGCAGGGTGAGCCTGTGGCATCAACCTCCATATCTCACATGTAAGTGGATCCCACCTAAGCTTACTATACTCCTCCCTCCCCCCAATGTTGTATGACATTACCTCAGCCTCGCATGCATGCCACCGGCTGGACTCTGCCTCTTGCATGCCACCGGCCTTTGACTTCTCTCCTCTCTCTCAGGCTGAAGTCAGCCACATCTCAATAAGGCCAAAAGGATCTCCCAGACATTAATTTGAAAGTCTTGCCAAGTAGCCACTTTCTGTTTGGTGCCAAAGTTTGGCCTGTGGTTGCCTCAAACTGGCGAGTCATCACAGTGTCCATCTATGCTGGCGAGCTCACCTGCCAGCTGGTCGGTCCAGCCACGCTTCAACCTCTCCTCATATATGCCATAAACAACCAAACTCTCTGCCACTCACAAGAGACAATAGAGGATAGTTATGATGTGTTTTGTGTTGGCTCAAAGCAACAGGTCATGGGGACTGGCAAGGCCATATCCTTGTCTTATCAGTGGTGTCTTGGCGGGGTTATATGTGGAAGTAATCTTTGTGGTGAGAGCAGAGAGTTTGTGGCCTCGCCTGGGTGTTGGGTGGCTTGGATGCTGGCAGGGCCCGTCTTCTGGCACCAAGAGGGCAATGTCATCCAGCCTACACCCACAAAGCACCGACAGGCTTTCATCTGCAAATTGCCGAGCCTTGAAACCCTTCGGCCAGGCAAGCCTCAGCGTTACCCCTAGGGGTCGGAGCTGAGCAAGGGCACATGGTACAATGACCTAGGTTCTGCCAGAAATGCCATCAACCCACCAAGACCTTGTCCATTAAGGCCACAGTCAGCTCAAAAAACATGCTCTGCAAGGCAAACAATGAGGCAAATTCCTCCCTCTGATTCCCTCCAAATTACCACCGTTTGTTTGGCCTCGTAAAGATTATGTCAAACGTGACGTTATAAGTCATGGGTAGCCAGTGGCATAACGAATTAGGGCATATTAGGGCATATTGGGGGAGCTTGAATGAAGCCCAGGGATCACAGGTGACTAGCCTGACCCCGACGTTGTCCAATCACAAGTAACCTTACATGGTCTCTGCTGACTAATTCATATGGACACTCTCCCTTGTAATTCTGCAATTCCACATCACTTGGCCAGCCTTTGTTGTAGTTCCCAGGTGCTTTGTATTGTATCTCATTAGCTGCCCGATGTGTCATGTATTTTGTAGTGGTTAGAGCACTGGTCTTTCATGTGGTCAGCCCGGGCTTTGATCCCGAAGCCATCACACATTCTGGCAGCTTGAAGGCCTGTTATTGCTGCAGAGCCCAGGATCACAAAACCAAACACAAAAAATACAAGGCTCGCTCTCAGCCAGCAACATGTGTCTGCTCAAGTTTGCAGGAATCACACAGACCTGATCAAACTGCACATCATGAATCACATCATATTTCACCATGAAATGACAGAATGATTTGCCGTCCTCAAAGTTGTGTGTGACACCTTGTAGTTGCCTTCAACTCCCCCCAGGTCCGGGAATACAGATAGATGGCAGATTGAAATAGATTATATAGAAGCCCGTGCCGCATATCTTTGAGATGACTCTTGTGGTCATTCATATCATATAATGCTATATTCCGAAGACAGATTCCCACTCCTCTGTAGATTATAGACGACTTTGAATGTGAAATAAGATGGGCGAGGCATGGAATTGATGGGAATATGAAGAGCAGAGCATTGGGTGCAGAATGCTGGGGAAGCGCGGCGGACGGACGGGCTTGTTGTAAAAGAGAGAAATGAAGTGGCGTGGTGAATATATTGGGCGGGTTGTATATGATGAGCGATGCCCACCTTGTGCGGGTACAACGCACAGTGACACACACCATCTTGCTCTTTGCTTCTCTGCGGCTGGCACTGGCAATTTCCCCCAATCACTGGCCAGCCTGGGCCACTTTGTCAACCATTTACCACAACATAAAAAGTAGGGGCTACAAGTGCAGTGCATGTATCACTGCCGGCCCTGCCATTACACTCCTCCTGTAAGTAACCCAGAGTAAACCTCCTTCACCATTGCAATATCTGCTTGTATATGGCCATTGTTATGAGGTCCGGGCTCCTCATACTCATAGTATCGGCCCTGGATTCTCAAAGGCCATCTTGAGGGTCGCAAAGGCCGGGCCAGTAGCTGGATGTACTTAGGTAAAAACAAGTTTGGCTTACGTGTTGTTTGGGTGAGGTTGGATCACTTTTTTGGAGAAGTTTTCTTTTTTATTTTTAAGCAAGAGCGAGTCATATTTCAGGGTGATGTTGTGGCCCTTGGTCTGCACAGAGATCTGGACTGAGTCAGTATCCAAGCATAGGTCAAGCTTGGCACCCTGGTGAACTCCTTCTCCAAAAGACGCCTCATCTAATCCCCGTTATTAATGTGTCTGAAGGTTTTTCACAGTTCTGACCTGTATAGTTCGGTGGGGTTTCAATCTCAAGGTGGTGGAGGGGGGTTATGGACAAAATGACCTTTCACCAAAATGAAAAATGTCTCGGCAGATCTGACCACATTCCTAGGCTGTTTGTGCTCGCGAGCCAAGGTCCTTCACCTACAAGTCATATATTATTTTTGCCATGGGGTAATGGGTGATTTTTTAATGGAACAAGGGCAAGATGGGTTAAAAGGTAGAAGGCGTATGTTTATCAGGCAAGCAGCAGGTCTTGGCCGGGCTGAGATGGGAGAGCTGTGATTTGAGGGCTGTGAGCAGAGGCAAGTTTTACTGGAAGCAGCCCTCAGCAGGACATAGTCATATTTATGTTTTGTCTGGCCCTCTCTACATTCTGTGTTACTTCACAGTCCAGACCTGAGCCAAAATCCTAAACCCTTCCCTAATCCAAACCACAATGTACACCTTGTGCTGCCCTCTATACTTGTGCAACTACCACTCAGGGATACATACACAGTAACCATCCAGATTGATATCAAACATACTGTGATGCCCACAACCAACTTAACTGTATCTCAGAATTTATTAGCGCTGGGAACTGTAATTGACTTTTCAACATAGAGATTTTGGGAGCTTTTCATCTCAGGTGTTCCCAATGACCACACAGTGAACACTCAACATGACCTACTAACCCTGTATTATTTAGGAGATGTGTTCCCAAATTGTGGGGGTAATAATTCACAGTCTAGCACCCCATTTCGAAGTTATGACCACTAATATTACACCCAACTTATCTGGATGACCCTGGTTATCTGCGGGCCACCTGTCCAGCCATTATATAGGGACCCATAACCTGGTCTGAGTGCACTATGGAGGTGCATTATATGGGGTGGTCATAACGGTCAGTGTGGTCACCCACCTGAGACTGAAAATGTCAGCTGACCACAAGGACACTATATCAAAACGAGAAAAAATTCTTTAAGTAATACTTTTGCTGAATGAAAGAGAGCAGCAATTTCTGGCAATAAAATGAAGGATGTTTGATGTGATATGATAGAGATTAGGGGTGTTGCATATGGGGGCAGGTCCCCTTGTTGTATGGGTGAGGAATTTGTCTGTTGATGTTACCTTGGCCAGGTGCTCTGTCTACCTGGGACTTGTTAGTATGTCTGGCCCGCCATCCACATATAACATGGCCCACCCTATAAATATATATATAAATATATGTATATACACCTCTATTACATCCCTGGTCTGACCAGCACTGCCCTACCCTCTACCCTTTTACCAGTCAGGTCAGGGTGGCCATTGCCTCACACCCTTGTGTATTTATATAAGCTTGGGTAAGATCATGATCTTATATCAGCGAAGTCATATAAAACAAAATGTATGACATCAGATACATTGTGTAAATCCTGATGGATTGTGAAAATGAAACTATCTATATCCATGTATGATATCATCAACATATTGCTCAGTTTGTGAGGAAGAAAGACAATCTGACCTCGACTGACCATACCTCAATCTCGTACCACCTGGCATGGCATTTCCAGACAAAAAATAACCACAGCATACCAATCTTATATATGTGGTATGGTCAGTCCTAAACATGGAAAATATGCAAAATGTTGTATATGTTTCCATGGAAAATATAAATTCTGCCAATCTCTTACGTTTTTGCTTGACAGTGAATAACTCTTTGAGAGAAATGTTTCATATTACTTCATTTTGAATAACATATTTGCAACACTACATAAGCATACGCTTATATAGCAGTGAGATTTGTTATAGACATTTTTTTAGTGAGAGCCCTTTTGTGTTTTAACTTGAGTTTTTTGTGTCCAAAGTGTTTGTCTTGATTGACATAGACTTTACATCATCATTAGCAAGAGATACCATGATACAACTTTATAATTTTAAAAAAAAGTGGAAAAAACTCTAGCATATCACAGAGTCTGCTGGAAAGAGGAATAATAGGAGATCTTAGGGAATCTCTAAATCAAACATTAAGACTTGATGAGTATTTTATGGGAGCAGTTGCCATTTATACCAATCAAAACTCTGCATTACACATCACCCTGAACTAATCTTTTTTTCCTCGGTAGACATGTTGCATAATATTTCACCATGGCAACATGGCGTGGTTACCGATGACAACAATCTCGTTGGCAGAAATTCTTTTGGGTAAGAGATAGAGTACTTCAAAGTGGGAATACTAAGGGGATGATCTACGAGGGATTAGTGATATAGGTAGCGAATGATATCGCTCATCGCCATACTCTGGTCTACCCTCTGCCGTTGCTACAACTTGCTTATATTACCCTCACACTCTTGTGAACCACTTTATTATGCCCCCATGGATCCTAAAGCAAATCTATTGTCATGTACATTAAATAATGTTGTGTATAAATATTTGCCAAAAATTGTAATAATTATCCAAAAATCTTTTTCTTTTTTTCTTTTTCTTCTTTTTTTTCATCAGAAACGTTTATGTAGTTTCAGAAGGACATATCATAAGTTTATAGGCATTATTCTAGAACAGGACATTGTTTGTATTCAATATCCATGGCCAGACAAACCAGAATAAATATTTGAGATGATAAGCCAAAAATATATTTAACTTGACCGACATTTTGGGTGGACAGTGTTGGTTGTGGAAACCTGAGTTGGCAAGTGTAGAAGGTGTTTGAGTACATTTCCCCATTCCACTTGATCCCAAGCTTGACTCCAATAAGTCTCGGCATATCTTTTTTTACATTTGTCTTGTATTGGTTAATTCTAGAGAACTTTCAAAACATCTCCACAAATCTGTTGCCTGATAGAGATTTTTAATAAAATGAATAAAGAATATACCTGATGTAAAATATGTTAATAAAGATATTGTTTTAATGAGTGCAGTTGAATAAACGTCAGCTTTCAATTACACAGTGGTAAGCATGTTGTTGTTATCTGTTGTGATGACTGGTCTAATGTTGTGTGATTTCCTGACCATCCTGGTCTGCTGGCTGGGTGGACTCATAAAACCACAACCGGATCTCCATCAAACTGTCCTCCCATCAGGACAATGTTATAACTGATATAAACTCTGATAACGTGCATCACCGACTCTACCAGTTTTAGAACTTCCAGAATGTGAGCTTTATTTTTTGCATAGGAATGAAGGCTGGAGCAGAACACAGGCTTTTGAGTCCTTTTGGGTGACATCCTTTCTTCAGGCCTCGAACGTTGGACTGAATCATTGCCTTACAAACAAGGCCATTCAGGGAAGAACAATTTGTTCAAAAATGATATGTGAATTATTGAATAGTCACTCTGGTTTGAACTTTGTGGGGGAATTGTTAATAAAGAGTTTGAGTGATATTGTGATGGAGGACTAGATAGGGGTTGAGATAGAGAGAGGCAGGTTTGAGAGTGCAAAGTGTGGAGCAAGGTTAACCTGGGCAAGTGGTGGTATTCAATCACCCAGTCTCAAGTCTGACATACGACATGTTTTGTTAGCAGTGTCCGCTACAAGGTGATCAGGGCTACAAATTGCCCAAATGAAGGTGTGGGTTGATGGCCGGGCAATAGGAGGAGGGCTCGTCTGACGCCACCTGGTGCCATAATTGGTGCAATGAGAGATTGGGGCTAATGATTGGCCAACAATGGCCGCTATCACATGTCGACAGGAGAATGCGGATCGCTCCATTGGCAGCGTCTGATCACCAGACTGCCCTGACCTGCCCAGCCCATATATCACCGGGGATTCTCCCCCCTCAGCCCTGACCTCGCCCATCTTCCTCTCGTCTTGCCGGACATGCACATCTACAGTACTCAAATTATCCTCCCTCTCCCTGCTGATCCCATCTGTATCGGTTGTTGAGTGTCGCTAACCATTGGTCATCACAGTGGTGACGTGATGATTGGTCATTGCTGGGTGACATCACAATTGGTCATTTGAGCCGCAGCC
This sequence comes from Amphiduros pacificus, assembly GCA_949316495.1. Classification (NCBI taxonomy): domain Eukaryota; kingdom Metazoa; phylum Annelida; class Polychaeta; order Phyllodocida; family Hesionidae; genus Amphiduros; species Amphiduros pacificus. Next base: position 37,963,756 of record OX439005.1, on the reverse strand, counting down.
TCGGGCTACTCCATCTTGTTAGCAGAGAGCTGAGATCAAGCCATTGTGCGACCTTGGCTACTCTGCAGTGCCAGTGCACCAATTTCTGGTCCATGACTGATCATTGTGCTGGCATCGAGCATCAATGATAGCAATAATCAGGCACGGCTATGATATCCTAATTTCTCCACCAATGTGCTTTCATATCTCAAATGACAATTCCATGTAGTGGACCAAGTGTGCTGATTATTCGTAAGGGTCCTTTTGTTCTGGTCCTCCACAAAAAAAGTCATTTTAGTCTTGAGAGGGACTCACCACTTCTAGGTCACAGCCACTCTGAAATATTAATATTGTAGGTCACTCATGGTCGAGACTGAAATCGTAGCTTGAATACATCACTTTGAAATCTATCAGTGATAAATGGACCCTAAGACTAAACAGGGAATGATGAATCTTATGAAATTGTCTCCCAACCTGATACTGGCTGACTGGGCCAGTGAAGTCATGACAGGAATCAATTATAACCTTGCTACAAGATGGATAGCAATCTGCCATATTGACCATGCATATGTGAGTAATGGCCAAAAAAACAAGTTGGGAATGTTAATCGGGTGGCTTGTGGTAGAAAAAAACATTTGTCATAACTCACCAGTGGGCAAGCCAAAATAATTATCAGGAAAACAAATTGCACTCAACAAAAGATGACAAAGATTTGATGACCACAGGACTGAGAGAGAAACAAGATAAAGGCCTGTGATGGGGCTCGGTGTGTCATCTGATAATTTAAGAAGTTTTTTTTTTTTCCTTTTTTTTTCTGCCAACCACATTATTATTTGAGCCCAATTACACAAGAATAGAGCACTCTGCATGATGTCCATTGCATGATGACCAATCAATTAACTCCAGGTTGAAAAAAACATAATGGAAAATCCTCCCGTGTGAATTGAGCGGCTGATGGCAAGGGATTGGCCAAGTTGTTTTTTACGTGGCTTGACCACGATTTTTATGTTGACCACAGAGATGACAAGCATACCAGTTGGTTGATTATGGTCATGGCGAGAGAGGACCGCAAGGCTTCTGACGGTGGGCCGGCATGACACCGGGCATTCTTGTCACTTTGTGTGCATTCCTGGTCATGCTGGGCCGTTGACTGACCACACAAAAGCCTTTACTCTCCTCAGTTCCTATCACTTAGATTCCTGCTGCTCTTTTATACATATAAAACACCAATGAATTTTTAAATATTTGTGGAGGTTTTATATCTTTAAATAAAGCAACTCTCACTTCTTTATAATAAGAAAGAAAGGCAAAAAGCAGGCACATTGTTTATATCTGTTAACATCTATGCATTGTTGTAAATGACTATGATGAGAATGAGTGAAATCTCATGCTTCACTTGTTCTCGCAGTTTGCAGTTTCGCTAAGAGAACTAGTTTGATGACGTTCGTATAGGTGAGACACTGGTGTTATTTAAACATAGACTTTCACCTTTTTGCTTGTGAAGGAAGCTTTCAAGTCAAATGTCAGGCACGGTGTTAACCTTTATGGCAATAATGGAGCTTTGTTAGATGTTACACATCTCCTACTAATGACCCATCAGGACTGTGACACAACATCTCCACCTCGCCTTTACCAGTCTATTCAATGCATCATTATAGTTATGGCCTTTCGGTGTAAGAAAAATCCAGCTCCATAAAAATCGGTGGTCACAATAGCATATTGTTAGTCAGATTACTGTATAATAATATTGATATGTTCAGGTGGCAGTAAGCTGTGTTGTGTCCAATCCGCAATTGTGTATGTATATATATTTAGAATAAAAGACAATGTTTTCTCTGGTTTCTTAGGACATTTCTCCTCATATATACACATATTATTGACTGGTTGATGAAAGCATTCAAAAGATGGCAAACAGCTTGAATAGTGGTGTCTTATCGCTGACCTTATCAGTGTTTGTGAGGGAGCAGATATTACAGGATGATAGATATGGAAACACTGGACATATATCAAGGTGGGGTGGCACATACAGGGGTGATATCAGACCACCGGAGGCCACTATTCACTTCATATTTTGCTCTTGACAAATTGAGATGGATAGTAAATATCTGAGCCAGTTTGGTGGTAATCCCTCATGGAATTATATTGGATTAGGCCAGGATGACTTGTACATTTATTTACAGTGAACACATCCAGATGAAATATTATATGTAAATGCTCTTAATGGGCTCGGGGAAACAGACAAATATATTGTTATAGCCCAATTATAATGCACCAAGAAACCTGTAAGATAAGCCCTGACTATTTAGGTTAAAAAGTAAGCAACAAGATAGAGATACAAGTGTGTTTTTTTGCACAGATCAACTGGCACCCAAGATTTACTGTCCAAATGTCTGAAATAACAAGACTTGGAGATAGAGAAAGTGGAAGTGTAGACATGTCAGTGAGAGAGTTTTCATATTAATAGTTGCCCATTATTGCCTGTTTTGAGGAGGATTTGTTCGGCTGGCTGGTGGGTGGGGGGTTGATATGGTCAGTACATGGAAGGATTGGGTGAGAGAGAGGGGGGTGGTATGCAGTAGTGGCCTTGAGGTGGGGTGGGTGAAGGTCAAGGTGAGGGAGTGGTAAGCTACATTCAGACAAAAAAAACATGTGTGGTGCCGCAGTAAAAAAATGACCACTGGATAAAAAGTTGGCTTTGTTAGTATTGGAAGCTTGGTGGTTTGCAGAGGTTTATATTCTAGACCCTTGACTGTGTCAACCTCAGCCCAGCCTGACAGTGTCAGTCTTTAAACCACCAGCCAGCCCCATATCACAATGCAGATTTCTATTACAAGCCATATCTTAAATTCAACATTTTGTTTTAGCATAGGATAGTATTTCAATACTATAATTATTCAACTAGCTCATCTGTGTTTAACAAATGTTTTAAATTGCATTCTTTTGCTCATTAATCAGTAATTACTCTATTAGACATGGTATCTTTGTTGGACATGCCAAGTTTGAATTCGGGAGCCATGTTAGCTATGTGTTTGCAAGGAACTTGAACAAAGACAATCATATTGATGTTAGATATCTCAAGAGAGTTCTTCAAATTTTATAGATTTGTTAAGGTGAAAAAAATCACTAGATGTTTACCTAGCAAAGAGCATCTGGCAACGGTTTTAGAAAGGCACCTGGTTTAGTAAGAATGGTCTGCATCTTGAGTACAACTTGATACGCACAGGAGGCGAATGTTCATATGACCATGCTATAAAAAAGTACTTTATGAAAAGCTGAAGGGTTTGATTGACGACTTGTCATAGCAAATCATTGTATTACCAAAGTCTAGCCAGGAATGGGTTGGCTAGAGGGGGTAAGCATAGCTTGGTTACCCCTTATGATGTTTGTATGTTAGGTAAGAGCTGTTGCCTAAATCTAAGGTAATTTTGTCAGATATTTGAGGGACAGTATTTTGCCGGATTTATGTGCTTGGTTAGACAAGAGCAACAAGGAGGTAGAGTTTGAAATTATGTGGGGAACTTTGGTTCGCACACACGTTGAGGTCGAGCATTCAAGGTCGGAGGTGAAGGTTATAGGTCATCTCATGGTGTGAAAGATAATGACGAGTGTTATGTGATAGAGGTCTGTGATTGGTGGAGACCAGGCCAGCTGTGGGAGTGGGCTGTAGATAACCAAGGGGTGACACAACGAGAGATACATTGCATCAAGTTACCCAATGTTACCCTCTCACCACTGTTGACAAGGTCAGGGAGGTCACACCAGGTAACGAACTGGACAATTTAAACCTGAACAAAATCAGTTTGAAAATCTTTTGTTACATAAATTCATTAATTTCCTCAAATATTTCTTGTATTGTAGAATATTTGTAAAGTTAACAATACATACTGAATGATAATGATAAGTTTAGGAAATTCAAAACAAAGAGAAGTAATGATGGTTCTGTATATAGATAATGGGAAGGAGGAATTGAAAGGCTGAAGAAATATAAGCAGGGAGAGATATTGTGATAGCAATGGGAAAAACTGGCCAGGTAGACAAAAGACTCACAAAAACTTTGAGATATTCAGATAGAAAGGTATCGAATAACGGGGAAAGGTTTCATATATTATGTCGTATAGTTTCATCTTTTGTTGTGTACACAGAGAATGGATCACGTGAAGTAATTTTTTTAAACCGTAATCATTGAATGGGATTTTGGTGGTCAGAAATCAAGTATATCTTGAGTAATTTGTAGGATTATTTGGGAAGTTTAGCAGAAATAAAACATGAGATTTATGAATGCTGAATGTCTTCTGTTTGTTTGTCAGGAGAGTTTGGAAAGGTGAAATGGTGTAGAGTTCCGGTCAACCAGTCCATAGTTAACTGTTTTGAGGAGTTTGGTTTAACAACTGTTTTTGTATAGAAGTCCTTTTGTTTGTGCATAAAAGCTTGTCCATACATTTACAAATCCAAGTCACAATAGTAACCTCAATATAAATGAATGCAGAAAGGATACAGAATCAAAAAGGGTTTAGTTCAAGTAAAGTTTCCCTTCAAATATAGAATGTATGGCATTGCCTGTCAATGCTGCTCCATGACACCAGATCCCTCATTTACATCGAGGTCAGGGGTCACCAGGTGATAGGTTCCCCTAAATACCACCCTGCCCCTAGCCTCTGCCAGGTCCCTTCTTACCTTCTCCGATGTAATAGTCCCTCAGTCACAAATCAGGCCAGACTATCAGGGTTTAACCTTAGTGATTTGTAAATCTAATATCCTCAAAATGAGATTGCAGGTGAAAGTCTTTCTTCTTAAATATTAGAAATTTAATAACCATTTTAATGAAATCCAGAAAGTGGGTTTCACATTTTATATGTATTGTAGTTGTTAACACGTGTTGAAGCCAGATTTAAGTTTGAACCCCTGTTGTGTCCCTGGTTGGACCTCAGTTGGAGTGGCTATGGGGCAAGTTGAATTTACTGTGGTTCAGATAATAGAGGTTTAGCCAGGTCATATATTGTAGGGCATGTGTACAGGGTCCTGCGCAGTACTTGTCACTATAAAGATACAGGCTACTTGTTGACGGCTCTGAAATTGCTATCTTAGATTGTTTCACATTGTTTTACATCAGATTTATTGACTTCCTGGTGTAGTTATTCAATTATTTATTATTCTTAGGTGACAATTCACACATATGGGTAATTTTTTTACTGTTCTGCAGATAAAACAAGTATATCAAAATATTGACTCAATTCCCATTTTTGTTATAATTCACATGGTTGGAAAATATATATTTGCGTTGATGGATGCATAAAAGTTGGAGCAAAAATGAATTTTTGATTGAGTCAATATGAGAGAGAGAAGTTTAGAGGGTTTGGTCTGTTGTACATGATGGGGTGATATGTATGCCCACATGGGTGGACAACAATAGACTAACCTCACACATATGTTATTGACATAGGGACCGACAAACGTGGACTACGACCATGCAACTGGCATGTACCTCATACAAAGCTGTGCATATATACAAACATTACATGTCTGTAGCCACACTGAGGTGTTGTTGTCGCTTTTCATCACCTTGGACCATGACATGAACATCAGACATTTTGCAAGATCGCATCAACTTTTTTTTTTCGTCATCCTTTACCATGGGATTGTAATGTTATCATTGTCTGAAAACTGTTCAAACACAAATAATAAGCAATACCAAGTTTGGCCAAAGTTTTATCTCCTTCAAAACATATCACTTTTGGAGCACTAGTATAAGACCCCTACTGTTGTCCATAGCAAGCCAGACTGCATACCACAAATCATTTATTTATTTATACTTTTGAGATTATTTGATTGATTTATTTATTGAAATGGGGGGGAGGTCAGTGATTGGAGATAAAAGTTGATATTTATTTTCTCTCCATAAATTATTAATGAGCACATGCAGCAAACTGACATCATTAGTCAGTAATAATGGTGTATAGAGATGATGGCAAAAAAGTGACCAGAATAAGTGATAATTGATGGCGTCTGTCATCCAGCAGGATTGAGAGTGGTCATGCATCATTGATGCTGTGTCCATTGAAGCACATCAGCATACAGGTGAGCTTATATGGCCTCATATGTACATATATAACCAGCCCCCGCCGTTTTCCACATGACCTCATCACTGCACTTGTAAAAAACATGCCTGGCAAAATTAATTATTGACATTAAAATTGACTTGTGCACATCATGTGAGGGCACATAGCAATTCGCTGGACAGATTTTAGACTTGAATATCTATCTGTCTGTTCTAGTTTTGTTGACTGACCGATATTTTTAGACCATAAAAGATCTAAGATTGCTTGTCAAGTGATAAAAGGTAATGTATGGGATGCCTTTACATGGTTTAAGGCACATGAAATGGTAGACGTGGTCAGAACTCACACCTGTGTATATAGGTGGGTGACAGAGCATGATAATGTATGATCCAACCTGCCATCCAGACAGCACGCTCACTCAAGCTGCATCCACGTCTTTGCCCGCCTATACACACCTGCGTGGATCGTGCCATGGCGACAGACAGGACAACAAACGTCACTGACCACACTACTGCACTTTGCAACACCATCCGAGTGAAAAATGAGTGTTCGTCCACAGAGGAGAATCAAACAAACGGCCATTGTTACTTTGATCGAAGATAGAGGGTCAGTCATCAAATATATATGTGGGATGCTATCCAGAGGATACAAACAGGTCTTTCTGTAACCTCCGAGTGAAGTGGCCAGACGCACACAAGATTGACACTCCCTGTCTCCCCCTGTCTATCTATGTAGGGTAGATCTCTCTCTGTTTCTGTATGAGTATATATTTTTATTTTGATATTTATCTTGATGTCCTTGAGGAAGCTTTGCATAGATCTTTCCTGTCAGACTGACCTAAGCAGGTCTCACTTCAGCCTCAAGGGAGTTGGTTTGTCCACGTTGCTGACTGACCAGTTTGGATCTGACCCTCATCTCCTTGACCTTTGACACCTGACCTGTGACCTTTCAACAAACATTGTTGAGGTATAGTGACCAAGCAGCTTACAAGGTCAGTGAGGGGGCCGACATTTGATCACATATCATCTACTGCGCATACAGATTGGTTCACTTTTGTGGACACCATGCAGTGTTACACAATACAAGCCCGGCTGTGTAGCCATGCACTTAACAGATCTAAGATGATATCAGAGCTGCTTTAATTTATGTCACCCTATACCAATGTATAGACTATGTCCCCAGCAGAGTACCCAAAACCAGACACCGATTGTCCAGGTCCAAATTCTAACTCACTTCCCAAGATTTATCCTGTCAGAAATGTGATCAGAGATTGTCACTTGAAGTCTAGCCTTTTGATGTTTTTCCTGAATGCACATTAAAAAGATGCCAGATCTCCATGGCTTAAATAAACAGGAAACCAGCAGAGATCAAAATGACAGTGGGTTGGTTAGTTTTATGGGAAAGCCCTGTGAGTGATATGACATTGTGTGTAAGTAGCTGTCAGTTGTGGTCAGAGATATGAGTCTGGGGTCAGCGATGTGGGCCGCTGTAGTAGAGATATGGACGCTGATAACGCCCAGCTTGGTCTACAGACAGACTGGACACTTGACCACTGATCTATTGGATCGCACATCACAAACATTGACCTGATATTGCACCACTGCTGACTACCAGTCTCCAACCACTGCCGCCCAGCCTCAAACTAGGTCAAGGTCAACCTCAGTTCAAGGACGATGCTGGCCATGTGATTGGTCAAGGTGGCTCAAATATTGTGCTGCCTAGCACAAAGACAAGAACAGAATCAGCGCCTGTATTTTATCAGCCAGGCATATTTTCGGACAATGCCAAAAAATGCTGATGATCCTGGGGGTACATTATTTTCACACAGAGACTGTTTGGGGGGATATTTGCTGAGGCTGTAAGAGTGATTATAGTGACCAGGGAGTCCACAACACTGGCCATTGTAGCGGCTTAATAGAGTGAGTGGGGCCCATGAGGGGTGGATGCTTGACAGATCAGGGCCCCTATGTACCATGTCAATATGTACATTAATGCCCCCTCATTCACCCACTATTTACCGCCACAAATTAAGCAACTAATGTAGGCTTTATGCAGCCTTAGATAGTAAGCTTATAACCATATTGAACAGGTACAACTGCAGATGGAATTCAACATGATAATAATAGCTATAAATTGCTGATGTATATAAAAAAAATTGCTTCAGTATGAGGTGCTTGTTAAATAAAACAAAGTAGTTGAGTGAAACTATGGAAATGACATGGTCATCTATAGGTGGCGCTACTATATCAAACTTGATCACATTATGGAATTGCCTATGCTGTAATATAAACACCAATTTACACTCAGAGGGCATTCAGAAGTGGAAATGTCACAGAATACCACTCATTTTGATTTAACCAATTTGTAAAGTTTTAGAATTCAAACTGTAATAAAAATTGAGTCCTTCTCCAAAGTCTAAAGTTTAAATTCAAACAGGATGGAATATCAAATGCGAGTGAAAAATGATAGCTCCTATACGACAGGGAAGTCAGATTAAAATGTAACATTTGATCATTGTGTCTAGCCAGATAGCCCGGTCAGCATGCTCCGTGGCAGCCATTAATACACTTGGAGCCTGTGTGGAATCTGGAGCTGCTTCAAGGAGAGTGACCTTACGTCCAGTTGCAGACACCATCTGTGCTGTGATAAAACTGCTGTCTGGACAGCTAAACTGTTTGATTTGCCTGCTCTGTAAACTTAAAAATATGCAGTGGGCAGTCAATAATTGCTCAATTGGCCACTTTATGGTGCCTGCTGATGTAGTTATGATATTATGGTAGGACCTCTAACACGTAAAACTGTCGCATATGTCACTTACCAAAACATATTTTGGAGCAAAACAACATAAAAAGGGTTATTTTATACAAATTGAACTGTAAGTTGCAAGGAGGTATGAGTGTATATCAAAGGCAGGCAGGCTGACCAGGGTAGGTCATGTGTCGGACATGGCAGGCCAGGTCTCCAGAGATCTGGTGCCATGTTGCAATTCTGACAGGTCCAGTGGCAGGGGAACATGGCCACTGAAAGGTGAGGCAGGAAGTCATTTATTGGTCATGACTGCTGCAAAAACTGATCAATTAATCATGCCTGGCAAAGTAACATTGCGCCAGGGTTCACCACCTCTGCTGGACCCATCACTAGGCCCCTAACGCTGCCCGTTTCTTTTGCTCTATTTCCATATAAATATGATGTAGGTCATAAATTCAGCATGCAAGCAATGGGTAATATGGCTCACCATTTTTTTTTATGAAGTTCCCTGTCTCATTCAGAGAAGATTTATATATATATATATAAGTTGAAAAATATCAAATGAGAAGTTCTCTGTCTCAGCCAGAGACAAATCTTATATATATATAACTATATAAATTGAAATACATCAAATGAGATGTTTGCTTTTGCAGGAGGCATTCAGGCAGATTCCGGCTGACACTTTGTGTATCCTCATGTACTTCTCCGAATATTCCCAGGTGAATTTGGCACAGAATGAGTCCCAGATTCCCCAGCCACTCCAGTACTCACTCCCCAAGCCAGCCTCCATGCCTCAAACAGTGAAGTCTACATGAGAAAATCACTCAGAAAAATTTGAGACATTTTGGTCAGTGGATGTCAGAGCTTTGAATTAAATGCTATTGACCCTGGGGAGTTTGTTTTAGGTTATCTAAATAGCTGGGACACCAAGTTGGAGTAACTATGGAAACCACTTTCACATATCAAACGCTGCAAACACGGAAAAAGGTCCAGGCTATTTTCTGGTTGTCATAAATGTTTTAGGAGTCCTTGTCAAGTTCATGTCATGGGTAAATGCAGTTTTCTGCCTGTCATAATGAGGAGGGAATTACTGGGAGGGAGAAAATGAAAGCGGGGCGACTGGCACAAGTACAGTTTGATAGGATGGGGTATGATTGGTGCTCCGGACTCACACAGAGCCATTTGGAAGATGGGTGGAGATCGAAGGGTTGTGATAGGAGGTAGTGAGGTGGATCCCCAATCAGAGCGGTCCTTAGACAGCCCTCAGTACTGACGGGACCAGTGGTCATAGTTGAAATGAACAAGCCTCTGCCGTGTCGTCCCAGGTCGCCATGCCTCGTAGTTTTCAAATGCTGCATGGAATAAACTTATTTGGACCAACTTGCAAGTGCAGAAAGACCTCACATAACTTTGACATGATGGGTTTGACTTCATGTAAATCTAAAGTTGATTGGTTTCTTGTAGTTTGAAAGCTGTGGACCCCAGATTATGACAGAAGTTAGACAGGGGATTTGGTTAATGGACCCGGTGGCTTAGGTCCTGAAGAGACAGGCCCAGAAAACACACATGCTAATGCCAAACAACCACATGGACCAGAAAGGCAAAAAGCTGCTTAGCCACGATAGACTTGGGTTGTAAATAGGGGGCAAAAGAGAGGAACACTGGGGCCAGCACAAGTTACTCAGGGTATACAAGGAAAAGTTGGCAGAACATAGATTAGGTCTGACCAAGGAATAAGTCAACAAAAGCCACAAGACAAAGCCATAAGATAAGAGAGATGGACAGAGAGGATTTTGGCGGGCAGAAATGTATTTACTTCCATTATCTGTGATTTTAGCTAAGAGAGAGTAGGCACGGAGGACAAGACTGGGGAGAGGATTAGCTGACCAAAGTTGCCTTGATAAAGCAGGGCATAAATGGCAGTGTTGTTTGTTGTATAATGATCTATAATAAGGACACAAAAAGAAGCACTTTTAATACTAATTCGGCTAATATAAGCCAAAGTCTATTGATGTATTTTTGACATTAGATATAAGAATGACTTATTTTTAATGTACCTCAAGACATGATAAAACAGTGGCATATGTATGAAGTGAAATATTGCATGTACAAAATGGGCTTTTTGTCCTCTGCTGGTCATAATGGTAGGACAAAAAGTGACCACATAAAAAAGCACTCAGGTAGCTTGTGTGTAGTTGATGAGCTGCACCCAGGCTGAGTGAGGTCAGCGTGGCCGCAGACAATGCAGGTCAGCCCGCCTGACACACCCTGTATTAAGCATATTTATGGCAGATGACACAAAGAGACATAACTATAGCAGAGCTGCCATGCTATAGAGTAGGCTTGATTAATCAGGTCCCAGATGACAATACATATGTGTCTGATGAGTAGCCAGCGCCCCCGCCAACAATACCTGCGAGATGGACATGGCTGTGTTTGACCGAGTGCACATTGCCATGTTACCACCACCATCTGTACACAAACACATACATACCTTTTGAACAAGCTGAGTAATGCTTAAAGGCAGAGATTTTTAAAAGTTTAATAGACCCATCGACCTCGGGGTGATGGTCGGTACGCAATGTTATGCTGTTCCAGGTGATGTTATTGACACGTTTGGTGTGAATAATTGAGACAACTCCAAGCTTCAGATCCGCAGGGTCAGAGCGCGGATGGTCACCAGGTATATATATGTCCATAGGCACTCCTTTCATCTCACAGGTCAGCCAAGATAACAAGCAAAGATAGGCATTCTTTTCATCGGAAGTCAGCCAATTTTAATACATAAAAGATTTAATAAGACATTCCACTTAACAGTTTGTAGATTTGATCAAGCTGACCAGTTGGACACTCGTATTCAATGGGGGTATTTCAAATTCAAAATTTGATATTAACATGATAGGATGTGATTTTGAATGCAAAGAGTGCATTTATAAAGGTCAGGAATTCAAGATTTTCTCATGGTCAACTTGGTGTATTAATACAAACGACAGCCCCGCTGGGCATTGCTGTCTAATGGCACATAGAAATTATCACTAAAGATACAGTTCAAGTGGGTTACAGACATCCATATCAATAAACCTATTAGAATAAGTCTATAACTGTGATTTTCAAAAACTGTGAACATCTTTTGAAAATTGGTGGACATTGATGAATTATCTCGCCAAGTCCAGTGTAGCTTGCCTTTGGACATGTAGAGGACAGTGGTTTTGAAGTCCACCGTAAAAGCTGATTGAAATGTCAGAGTTTGACAGAGTGGTTGGACAACAAAGGTGGGCAACACTCGGGTGTATTATTGATAAGGATGGCCCGAGGAAATGGCCAAATCTACAAACAAGTCATGAAACCTCCACAACACATGGCAGTGGGCAGCTTGGCCTTGATGGAGCTTGGTCATCAGGTGTTGTGGAATGGCCTCGTGTCCACATCAAAGAGTTCACACCTTGCCTCACCTTCCGTGCCTCATAGAGTCCACCATGTTTGCTTTAGCAATCGGCCAACCCCCTCACATTTGCATAGCAGCTTTATCGATATATAGAAACCACCCAAGGACGGCATTTCCTGAATTTTAAAAGCCGTTGCTCGTCATGAAATTGAATCCAACCATGTCCATTGTAACATGCCAAAGACAGATCAATAAACAGCCTCAGTTTTTGAGCCCTCTAAGGTGAGTCTGCCATTCTAGGGGGTCAACGGCCAGACGATATTCAATATATTATTTATGGCTTATTTGGTAAATATTAATCTAGAATTGTAGGCTGCGGAGGGGGGTAGGTGTCTGGCTGGGGCAATTTGCAATCCCATGGAAACATATTATACAGTGGACTTTGTTTGCGGGATGGCCTTTCCATGTAAATGCTGGTATAATTGGCCTGGTGACTGTGGCAGCCAGCGTGACCCGTTCGATATGTGTCCAGTCGTAGCTTCAGCTATTGTTGCCGGTATCCACCATCAATCTCCTGGTAGGACCTCCACTTTGGCGCGGTTGTAGAAAACCCACTCCAGCCCCATTGTTCTCTCCTGATGGATCAAAAACTTAAACTGCTTGTTTATGGCTATTAGGGCCTTGCCAGGTTGAAGCCGGTGCCCTATAGCTCCCCAGGGTGGGTCTATGATTGCCGTCACACAAGTTTGGATTGGTCTGCCACTAGGGGAATACTATTGATACAGTTGTATGGAGTACCAATAACCTGACCACCAGCAGCGAGTCTCACTGAAAGTCCATGGTCAGGGGTGAAGGTATGCAACAAATCCACTTTTTCTTGTTTCAAAATAATAAACTTGCTCCTTGTGTAGGATTTTAGAATTACAGTATTAAACACTACATATATATATATAAATGCTTACAAGATTAGCAGTAAGTTAAGTTGGAGCTATTTGGAAACATTTTGTGTGCAAAGTTAACACATTTTGACCTCCCTGGCAAAAGTTGGCATTCCAAGAGTAGAAGCTTCCAAGACAGAAGCGGAAATATCCAAAGTACTAAAGCGATGGACGTTTTACTCTGACAGAGGTCCTTGTGCCAAGGGTGGAAGTCTGGAGGGTCCTACTGTGAAAATGATGCCAAACAAGCAGGCTCTCATGTCAACCACGCCAGCCTCACTCTGTAAATACTACACCCAAATCTTGACCAAGCCAACTCTAATGCTTTATGTCTATACCCGGATTCATCGCTTGCTTTTATGGCAGTGGAACTCATGCCAAATAGATTAAATTAAAATTGGGATGGAAAAAAGGGCCTTGAGGGAGGTGTTTGTCTTGATTGTAAAGTGAACATGTCCTGGAGGACCTCTATGCCCAAAGTGGGATCTGTCAGGCCACCATATAAATCATTGATAACGAATGGAGGGTAGTTAAAATTCATCATTTACACATCTCTACTCTATCTTTACTCCGTTTCATTTAATTCGCCCTTCCAAAACACCTTAATGTTTCAGGGTAATTTCTCCAATTGTCAATATGGTAATGACTGTAATAGTGAGGGAGTGGACAATGAGTATTTGCAAGCAAAGCTGCGATGTGTCTGCCCAGGCTAATTAACACTTGATAAATGTCCCACCTTCATCACCCTGACACGCAAGACAACCTAGTGAGATAAATGACCTGCTCAGGACAAATTGACCCCTCACATTTGTCTACAAATTGTCTCCAATTTACGGCTAAATATACAACACAAGTGTGTGTGTATACTTAGCATGGCACACTTTGAAAAAACGTTTTTTTTGTGACATTGCAAATATACTTTTGTATAGAATTGGGATTCTTTCATGGAAATTGATCTCTGTGAAGGTGTTAAAAACAGATGTTTTTAATTTTAGCTTTATCAGAATTAATTAGGGAAATATTGTAGTGTTTGTATAAACAAGTTGTGTGGCTGGAGGGTGGATGTTTGTGGTCAGTGCTGGGTGCAGTAACAGGTGTGCACAGGCAGACATTAGCAGCCAAGAGCCGCCAAGATGAGCTGGCAATTATAAAGATGTATGAGGTGCCCGATAGACTGCGGTAAGGTGGCGACAAATGACAGAGCAGGCTCAACATGGTCAGCCTCAATGGTGGACAGTGGTCAGTTGGAGTGGACATGTGGCCATGTAGGGTCGGATGAGCAGGGTAAATGGCCAGCGGATATGACCTTCCTGGCCCGAGGTGGTCAAGTGAGAACTGACCGGTGTCCTGAGTGTGCACTGGACACAAGCACATGTGGCCTAACAGATGCCATCAATAGCAAGGGAGTGGTCAAACAAGTGGTCAGCACACACTGACCGTCACTCCATTGTTTGGTCAGTTAGGGGTTAACAAACGAGCCTGGGGCTTAGTCGACTGGACACTATGGGTTAACACAAGATGACCACATGGAGTAAATAGGCGGCATAGATGACCAGTGTTGATTAGCTACTTAATGACTGCTCCAGCCGGGAGTAATCACCACTTATTGACCAGACTGACCACAGGTCATTAAATGCTTCATTATAGCATTAAAGCGATCTGCAAACTGTTGTGATTACTCATTAAATTAATGACCACAACTGACCAGAGGCTATTATTTCACAAGGCAAAGCCTTTGAGGCTAAAATGACCATTAAATGTAATGGTGTTTAGACAAGACCCATAGTGTGCACATAACTATTAGTAGAGGGTTCTCATCTTACCAGAAACACTGCACACAAGCAACTTTGTAATTGATTCTAATTGGGCACAGCTCTATCAGATGCCAAAAGTAAACTGCCGATTGGGGTCGTTGCTTTATCTTGCTCTATGACAGATGATTTGTATTGTTTACAAATGAACTTCTCTTTTTCATTTAGTGCCAGTTTTTCTCTGGGGAGGAGATGTTGGGGAGGGCGAAAGTGTTGTTTTGGCATGATTGATGTTTTGGGGATGGTTTATCTGGACTCTTCTGGGCAAAGACAAATGATGAAGATGGTTGGTGACAGGGCATGATGGTTGGGGTGGTAACACAGAATCAGGCTCAGATGTGAGTCAACTGACCATGTAGCAGGCAGACCCATGGGAAAGTTGATGACCTTACGAACCCCCTGCCCCTCGTTACACACAGCTATGTAATATGTAGGTAACACAAGCTGGGTGCATCCTGGGTCGGGGCAGAAATGATAACCCAGGGGTCACCTGGGTGATTCTTCACGCCCTTATCTGCTACCCCCAGGGGTTGGGGACAGTGCTGGACACAGGAGGGGCACACTACAGCTGCAGTGACAACCTGTGATGGATGTCCCCAACACAAGAAAATTGGGCCCCAAATTGGGTCACCGATTAATATTGGGGCGAGAATGGGCCTATGCAGGGGTTTGCATAAATGGTGGTCATCAGGGTCGCGCAGGGGTTGTCAGGTTGCTGTTGACATGGAGGGGGAAGTGACCCACACTCGGACCATTGTGGCACAGTCCACTGAGGTCAGAGGTCGGGTCAGGTCACATGTTCCATTTGGCAGAGCCGTCACCGTGGCTTGGGATAGAGGGGCCTGTCAGTGGACACTGAAGTCAGTGGAGGGGTTGAGGAGTGGCCAAGGGCATGGGAATACTGCCCCCAGGTCACTGGCCAGTCTACAGCCCACAAATTCTCTACATCTGGGTACAGAACACACTGAGGTACCAGAAGAGAGCCGCACCATCTGCTGTCATACAAACACCTGAGGCTGAAACTGAGTAAAAAGCAAAATAAAATGCCACTCCAGTATACAGCTGTAAGATGTTTGCAAGGAATGCACGCAATTCTGCGATGCCCCCTTTGGACATTGCGCTTCACTGCAGGGCTCTGATCCATCACAATAATAATAAAGCTCAAGACAAAAGGTGTAGGCCTGCCAACAATGGCACGGCATCGTGGAGTAGCAAGTGTACAGTGATAATTGATAGAAGACCAGTAACAACAGAAGTATGAGTATTGATTGTAGTGCGAACACAAGGCGGCTGGTCGTACTAGGGAGAGATGACACACATGGCAAGGTCTGCTTGCTTCTCACACACTCGCCATAGTACAACTCCATTGATGACCACTGCGTGGGCATGGCTACTGCCAGAACCACAGATCAATGTGCGAGAAAATCACAAACAATAAACGTGTCATTAGCAAATGTGGAAGCTGGCATGATTCACCATAGAATCTGTCAATGCTCCACAGTTTCACAATGTCACCATTCACGTCTATCTCACCGTGCAAAAACAGTGGGATGCTAGTTTAAAGAGGATCAACTTTCTATCCACACAAGTATCGGTTTGCAAAAGAAAAACAAATTTGGTCACTTTCTAGAACTGCATCACTTTTGTGGCTTGTCTTGCCTAAATCTCTTAGAGAGCAGTAGTGAGATATACTTATATATACATAGATAAATATATGTAGAAAAATGGTCCAGCATAGGTGACAATTATATTTGTACCTGGGACAGGCAGCTAAAGGGAGAGGACAGGTGTTGGCCATAAATACCCTGTCCTACACTACATCATAGCCCATAGCCCATGGCCTGTCTGCTGCCCACCATCCAATAACAAGGGTGGCAAAACATTGGCATTTTTAAATATACATTTCTATTGAAATTTAATACCTCAGTCATTTAAAAGTTGTTTGATATTTGAATAAGATGCAAGTATAGCATGTGACATTAGGTGACTATTTATCATGGTATGTGCGCAGTATGGACTCCCCTGTGGAAGTTGGAGGTCTCTTGATGGCGGTTAGTCTTGTTTTAAGATGGACTAAGGGCCCAGACCTAGCCAGACAGCCGCATAACCCTACAACTGGCCTGCTACCGGTGTAATAAATACTGACCCCTACATGATAAAGGCTATTTTATATACAATGCAACTATGGCTGATAGCATATTATTGTCTTGTCAGAAATTGCCTATTATTGAGAATATGAGACCCGGCGGTTATCGTGAAGCGAATATAGGCGGCTTATTATGGTGAAATGTGGCCGGTGATACTGACCAGTGGTAGTTGGGGGGGAATTGCGAAATGGCTGCAGCTTCAGAGGCCCAGTCGGGGCCACACATTCACATCACATTGCTGACTGATAGCACCTTTATTGACCCTCTTTGATAAGCAAATTGATTGATAAGCCAATCATGCTCAGTGACCAATTGGTTTGTTATCAGTCAACTCCCATCAGGCGCCTCATTTCTCAGCCCCAGTCTCATGGTGAGCAGGTAGAAGTAGTAGCCACCATTGGGATATGGGCAATTTTACTTGGTCAAAATAACAAGAGTGAAAAGTGAAGGGTTAATGGGTTAATTGAAGAATTTATGTTTCTACATTGGAAGTAATCTGATTCAATTTGGAGGTCAAAAATCCTGTTAAACTCTACACTTAGAGCCTCAAGTCTTCCCTTGGTAGTAAGGAAAAGTTGGTTGTTTTATCAGGAAGACAATATATGATATAGGGTTGGGAGGAGGTGGTTTAGCCATGGGCGGGTTAGTTAAAAGTCAGAAGGGCAGGAAGCCCATCATAGGCAAGAAGTGTTCTGGCAATGCTCCCGAGTTTCTCAGGTCACTCCAAAACAACCCATAGCTCTGTGTTCACAAAGGGGAAACTTGTACAAGGATGTTTTTAGAAAAATTGGTCAAAGTTTTATCTGACCATAGATTATTAATGAAGATTTTGACTGACAATTCTATTTTCTTTGGGCACTTGGGAGATTGGGACTGCCACACAAAGGCTGCCAGAATATGCTCATCTGAAGGGAAGGCCACCAGAAACAAACGCAGACATGCCACCAAGAGAAAAGAAATCACAAAAACAGATATGGATTTTGATTCAGGATGGCCACTATGGTCAAAAGTCTGGCTGTCAGGAGACCCAAGAAAGTTTTCACAAAGAAAGAAGAAGGCATGTTTTTATTGTCAGAGGATGGAGCTTGGATGTCTCTGGCGTAAAGAATGTAGCAAGATCGGAGGTTATCGCAATGGACATTGACATATCACTTCCTGACCTCCAGCTACCAAAATACAAGCCTCTGACCCCGGCTGTAAATTGTGGTTGTCCTGCAGGTTGAGATATAGGCCTTGCCCTGTGGATGGGTATAAGTTAGTAGCTTTATGCAGGTAGTGAATGCTGTGGTCAGTTGTGTGCTATGAGACCTCGGTGGACACACATCATCATCGTGCCACTGCCGCTTCTCACAACATCAAACAATGATGATACATGACCCGCCATATTACACTCTCACAGGAAATGTGTTGAGCACCAAAATTAAAATATCCATCAAAATCGGTAGCTTTATCGGGGAATTAGGCAGAGGGGAGATGATGTTTGGGGGGAGATTTGACAGAGTGTGGATCCCCACTGGAACTAGCCTGTCCTGGTCACTCGCTCCTGCAGGGCCAAAGGGTCAGTGCTGCTTGGTAATTCATTATCTACATTGCCCATTCATTCATGACCTTGGCCAAATTGGGGTTGACCATCAGTGGCTAGATTCAATTGGGGAGTGTTAGTGTGATAGGAGTATGCCAGACTGGACCTGTGTCTTGCCTACCAAGCAAGGGCTATCTATACCTCCAGGCTGACCAACCTGACAGATCACTATACACTGTACAGTAGCTCTTAGGCCTCGGAGGAAGGGAAAAAAACCACTATCTGACCACTGGCCAAACATGGCTATTAGGAAAGTGTTGCATAAGGCTACAGGGGGTTGTAGAGCAGGGTCAGCTTCAGGAGATGGATGATCACAGCTTGTCCTACAGACATTGACCTTTCAGCTCAGAGACTGATATGAACTGGACCCACAGCCAGTAAATGCAGGAAGTCAAACCCACAGAGGACCATTGGCCATTTTCAGGCTTGACCTTCACAAAAAATAGGCAGGCCGCTCAGTTGCCGTGGTGCACACCTCTGGGACCTTGGAGAGTTGCAACCCTCACAGCTCTGAGCAGCAATGATCGACCAGCCTTACTTCAAACTGCCCACTCTAAATGTACCAGGGATGGTCAATATAGAATATATACAACCAAAATGAATATAAGTGTCTTTTACACTTTCATTTCTACTTTTGAAAGTGGAAATTTTAGGATTTTTAATATCAATGAGAATGAAATTGAGATTCAGACAATGTAGGTATTCATTAAACTAAGAGGTTGTGTGGACCTGCCAAAAAAGGTTGAGCAACGTTCCCGCCCAAACAGATAAGGCAGATATATCATCATTTATCATGATGCATGTGAAATGAAGTGTCGATATGAATATAAGTTTGAGGTGATATTTTGGTGCTTTATCTCACACTCCCTCCCTGTCTGGCCTAGTCCAGGTCAGCTGGCCACCATCCAAGCCAGCGGTCAGTGTCAGACTGACCGATATAGACTTTGCCCCCTTGACGGACAGACCGCTTCCACCCAGCTGTCTGACTGTGTATACTGCATGGTGTTTTTGAGCCCTGGCCTGATGCCCATACCCTCATCAGGCCATGGTGGGTCTGTACCACCGCAGTGGTCTCTGATGTTAGGGAATGACGGGGCTGGACAGGCAAACTAAAACCTTCAGACTTCACTGTCTGGCTGTCTGAACTCTACACAAAAAGTTGCAAACCCAGTTTCAAATATACCAGCCCATGCAACTTTGTAGGCTGGCCAGTCGGGGAGGTCACTCTAGGTTCTACATACTCATACCATACAAAATTCCACCTAATACCAGGAATGATATAAGCCGCATTGTGCTGCAGTGTGATATCATGCTAGAGTGGAGTGCGAATTGTGCACTTCCATACTTTATCACATCCACACAGATGAAATGAACTTGTTGTATAAGGTCAGGTCGAGTCAGGTAGCACAATGACCTCGCACAAGTGTAAGTTGATGTAAGGAGGGGTAACATAACGGATTGCTATTATCTGGGGGGCTGGATGGTATTGGATAACCTGACCTGCAGCAGGCCTCTCATTGTGCCATAAGAAACCTTGCATGAGTAACATTATGTAAGATGAGGCCCAGGTTACAGGGCTTTGTGTAACATTAGAGGATGTGACATCAGGCAAGACGAGAATCTATTGTCTAGGTGAGGTCACATGGACACTGGTTGACTTCATGTATAACCTGGACATGGGCGTGGCTGCCTTCTTCTTGTATCCTACTATTTGTATCAATTATATCTTTTGTTTGCCAAAATATATCTTTTGGGAAATACAAGAAGAATAATCTTTGAGTAATTGTGATTAATTGGGATAGATCTTCATTACACAGGAGCTACATCCCAGCTGAGAGTTTATCTTTATATTAGGCCTCATTTCAAGTCAGTAACTGGCTAAAATAGATGACCAATGGTCAAGGGACAAACAACCTACATGATAGTTAACAGAATCCTGTGCTGGGGTCAGTGAAATATGGACATTGGATATATAATCTTATCAGGAGTGACACACAGACACAGTTTGGACCTGATTTAGCAGCTTGCTTGCCCTGTAGTATCTTGTCACATGGGATGGGTTGCAGGGATGGAGTCACTTATTCCATCTCATATTAGTTTCCTTCTTGGTCATGGAAAAACACTCCCAAGTCTGTAAAAGATACCACATTTTGAGATTTAGCTGTGAGGTTGGATCCAGTCATAACATATGCTGGTCGTATGGATGTGTGGGTTAAGTTAAAATGTGGTTGAAGAAGGAACTTGAGCTGTACTTGTGGCTATCCATTCATTCCATTCCATTCCGTGTATTATATAAGAGGTGGAAGTTTTGAGACCCAGACACCACAAGATAGCCAGTACCTGTCATCAGGCCTGGCTTACTGAGTGATGCTCACGTTCCAACATAACCCAGTTATATGTGACCCCCCTACTACTTGTGCTCAAACCTGGTCACTCCAACCAGCAGAAATATACACAGAGACTGTTACACTCATGGTTAGGTTGGTTTCTATCTCTGCAGGCAGCACAAGCAGTGATGAGGCAATTCCTAGACTCTCCCGCCTAAACTCAGCAAACTTATGGCTTGGAATCTTTCAGATATACATGAGTGGGAGATCATAAAGGTTGCATTGTGATGTCATAATGGTAGCAGTAATGCATGCGTTGTTCTGGTTTGAGTTGCCATGGCATCATCGGGGTGCTGCATACTAATAGGCTACAAACCTGACACATTGTGCCCACTAGACCAGTACCTAAAACCTAGCTACATGTCAGAAAATTGTCACAAGCAAAACATCTCCCAGCATTGATCAGGCTTGGAGGAACCCAGCCCAGATTAGACCTGACCCGAGCCACAAAATATGCCACCACTAGACATGCTCCAAGCCCAGAGTTTCCATTCCTATTGATTATTTTAGCTAAAAGTTTCAAAAATTTGTAATACATGGAATTTGGAAAACACACCAGGCCGAAAAAAAGTATGGCCAGAAAATTCCAAATGTTCATTACATTGACCCCCAGTTCAGCATTGTCTGCAGATCTAAGAGTTGGAAGCAGTAGATTCTATTATGGCGATGTGTAAGATAGCACCCGAGGTGTCCGGGCGGACCCGAGGACCGGCCAGTGAAACAATGCACCAAGTGGACCAAATAGACTTGGACACTGGGTCTTCGATCTCTCGCACAATTCGGAGCCACGTCGAGAGCAGGGCAGCACAAGCTTGCATGGATGTAAAAACCCTGTAATTGTATTGAGTTGTAATTTTGCCATGCTATTGAGCACATTATTGGGTTTGTGTTGAGGCAATCTTGGCGAGGACGGTGGCGTTGTGGAGGTCAGTGAAGGGTTTTGTCTCCCTGATGGCTGCCCCAGTATCTGGGTGCTACCTGCCAGTCTGTCTCACTACATCTACTCCTCCCAACCCTACACACTCGCATGGCTTGACCGGAAAACAAAAAAAAACGCCTCTGACCTGATTAGATTTGACATTCAATTTTAAAAGATGGTTTGAATGGAAAAACTCTTTCAACTGAAATTTTTTAGGGCCCTGGTTCATTCACATAAAAAGTTAAAGTGTTTATTCTTGTTTGCAGTAGTAATATTTTGTTGATCACAATGTTAAACATTTCCTATTTGATAGCGTACACCTTTCCTCCAGGAGGCGCCAGTGACACCCAAGGATCAGAGTTTAATACACAATGCCACTGTCACAATTACATAGATAACACAAGAGATAAAGGTGGGATACAAATTGTGATGTCTGGCTGAGGCAGGCTCGTATCACAGCTAAAACAGGGCAGCTTTGATTCACTTAGGATTGAGGAGCTCTGAGGCAGACAGGACGTGTGGCCACAAACAGTCATCATTGACCAGTCCAGTCGGGCGAGATAGAGGAGCGATAGCTGATAGGACAGGGCAGAGAATTGCCAAGTAAAGCGGTGGGCCAGTCTGGTTGAAAGGTCTCCATAGGTTTGTCTGGATCCTTCGGGTAGATATGGGCTATGATCCAGACTGCCTGTCTAGGGGGCTCAGGGCACAAGATACAAACATACCCCTAACATGGACCATGCCAAGTTACTGAGGGCAATGCCCTCCCCAGACCAAAGCTTGCCAGTCCTGTCATTGCCTGCAGTGGTCAATGTTCCACTTCAAAGCCACCAAAGCACCACGGCCAAGGCCATACTTAAAAGCATGCAGTGACATAAAACTGAGCCATAAAGGGCACTGGAGGGCCAGGCTATGAGCTGGCAGGGTCAGCATGGCTAGATTTAGAGGCCCTGCACTCTATGTTGGCCTTTGAACTGGCGCTTTGTTGTACAGTGTTTGAGTAATTGGGCAGCGGCCTGGTTGTGGACAGTTTTACTGTAGGGCAAGGTGACCAGATCAGGTCGTGGGCCCAGGAACGGCCTGGACTTGGTATGGGCAGTATGCCCAGGGACAACACACACCCATACAACATAGCTGACCTGCTGACCGCTGGCTCTAACCACCATGTTTGATCAACGGCTGCCCAATGACCGCCCATTCAGACACTGTATGATCTCTGTCTGTGTGGCTTGTCAGATCATAAATTCTTTGCCGGACACCATCAATGGAGCCCAGAGGAGAGGTCAGCGTGTGTAAATCTTTCCTGTGAAGGCCGCATATAAACTCGGTGAATACAGCCTTGGCCATTACCCCTGACCGATCTTCCCCTGGCAGACCACCCCTAGATCAAGCCATCCTATCAACCCCCAGCTTCTATACAAATACTACAAAGGCACATAGGCACACAATAGTAGAAACTCTAGCTGGTGTAAGACGCGTTGATTCAGGTGTGGCCCTGAATGTCATTGTGACTACACCATCACCTCGCGTCACTAATACCTGGCCATCTAAGTGGTGCAGGGTATTGAGGAGATCCGCTCGCCCTCGGCCACGACAATCACGCTCAGCAAGGCCACAATGGCCGGGCCCACAGACCTTTTGTCCAAACGACTGACATCAGATGACATGGCGCATGTATGTCCACAAGTCGGAGCACTTAAACATGGTGGGATGGCTGATGATGGAGGGAACAGACTCTCTCTGCCACTCATTCAACATTCATCCCTTATACCTGTGACTCTATTACCACCACTGAACCAACTCACTATTTGCCAGTTTACACTACAAATAATTGCACAAACTCGTTGATAAATGCCCCCTCATCATGAGATCGGATTCAAAGGGGATGATTTATAGGCACAGCGGCCCACAAACAGTACACAAGCTGTAATACCTGGACGTGTTTTTTTCTCTCCCTCCAGAGATTAGTGACCACCAGTGGTGGTGATCAGGTTTGCTTTGTATACACAGGTATTGATTCCTTCCTCTCTGATAAGATTACAAAGCCTATTATGATTACAGGTAGTGTCATCTTTTCTCCCCTTTATTGTGTTATAGTGGTTATAGTGGCAAGGCTTTGTTGGCCAGGCCACGGGTGGTTAGGACCACTATAGGTCACTGCATAGTAGGTCACTGCAAGAATGGCGCCATTCTGATCTCATGCGACCAGCGCGAGGTCACCAACACAAGGACAAGGTCACCCTCACGCGGCAACAGGCCACACAACCGTGATATTGCCTTCTGTGTGTTGTCTAATACATAAGCCTGATGGATACTCAGAGACACAGCACAAAGATGGTGCATTATTTCATTTTTTTGCTACAACTAAGTCTGTGTCTTGTCCATACCATCAAGGAGATATATGGTATTACAGTCCTTGGGTCTCAGGTAAAAACCATCACTGCATTAGGCAAGGCAGAATGCCACCTGAAGGGGGCAGCACACACACTGTGCACTATATTCTTGTCAGAAGATGTGCAGGTCAAAGTCTTTTGAGTCCATCAGTGAAGGTCCAAGAATCATAGGGCCATCATCATCAGTTGGTATTTATGGTCACTGCCTGATATGAGTGCATACCTATATGTCTATGAGATGAGAAGAAGGTGGCATCCTTTGTCTTAGGATTACGACCTGGAGGGTGGATTATGTTATGACAAGATGCCTCTCTGAGCCTTGCCATACCATACAGGCCACAGAGTACACCAAGTCATAACTCATAATAACTGGGAAAAACCTGACCTGCCCATATGCTCAGGCCATTTTCTTTGGACTGAAATCGCACACTCTGCCAGTGGCTAGTGAAACTGCAGGACTCCGAGAAAGGACACTGGATCAGTGTAACCTAAACCCCCATCGTGAGGTTGTCATGCAAAATTCTCACTTTGGCATACAGCACAAATAAAATATGGGATATTCCTTGTGGATAATCTGATCGTTGACCTTCGTCTCATCCGTGCCTATGAAAACTAAAATATATAAAGTTTGCACAGAGATGACAACAACAAAAAAGCAAGTTTGTTTTGACCGCATTCATGTTTTGCTGATATTATAAGTCAAACTCCTGAGACACGCTATGTATGAGTTGCACAAAGTTAGCCAGTGGAAGCTTTGATGAAATGTCACAAGTCAGCTTGATGTCATCATACTAATACTCCTCAAGTAAAAGTTGACCAAAGCTTTAAAGAAGCGTGAATGAGTTCTCAAAACTTTGAGGCAAACTTTATCTTCTTTAAAATTAAAAAGCCATTGACCACATAGGGAGATGTTAGATCTTTGATGGGAAGATTTATGACGGAAGACACGAAGACTTGTGCTGTGTTTAAGGATGCGTGTTTCATAAAGAAACCCGTTTCATCATCTATAAGGGCAGCAGAAGCTATCATGCCAAGGACTGGGACATGAATAAACTAAATAAATCTGATCTTTGCTGACCAGTGGGAGACGGGTCATATCAATCAAGTGAGGAAATTTAGGGAATCAAGACGAGATGTTCATCATATCTGAGGTGATGGTTTTCTCTAAAGGACAGCAGGTTGTTAATCAACGTCATGACATGAAGGTTATTTGTGGAAGTAGCTGTTTAAGCTGTAGATGCTTAGCGGTGTTCATTGCTAGGATCAGAGTCGGGGAATGTCACGGCACCGTGTGGCTGGACGTGGCTACTATCATGGGTCTACATCACGGAAAACTACCATCAGCTCGTGTCCAAGAGCCGCTCTTGTCGATTTATGCCCACGCTACCCTGTGGGAGACACACATCAATTCTACAGCGATGCAGGTCATTCAGAGTCAAAAGAGCCCCGATGGATGCAGCTCCAATATGCTCTCCTCCTCATTACCCCGAGCTGACCACTGGTCTATGCTGTCTTGGCACTCAGCTGCTGCAAGATGAAACATTCCTCCCTCAATCTTTTCATTTGACCATAGATTGACAAATAGATCAAAGAATTATGGGCTCGCCAGGAGATCGGATCCGATACCTGTCCACAATAGAGACTCTAAACCGTATCACACAATGAGATCTGAGTCAAAGCCAGCGAGAGGTTTGCACTGGCTGAGCACACAGCAGCCAAAAGCAGTGGCCAGTATTGATTACTTGTTACGAGGGATTATGAAGGTGGACACGATTATGATGTCACAATCACACTTGCATGTTGGCCTTTTTTATCGTGGATATGACTCACCGCTTTCATCCTATCTGGCACGCTCTTAGGGGCCCTCGCACTCCCATCGTTGGAGCATCTTTGGCAATATTGCAGTGCATTGTTACAGCACCAGTGCACTGCTTGTAAGTCGGGCCGCAATGTTGCGTTTAAAGCCCCCATTTAATAGTGTCACCCACCTTTGTCTTGCAGCAAGTCTCATTTTCTAGTATCAATATTTTCATTCACTTAGACCTGGCCATTGTCAGCAGAACATCCTACAACAATAAAAATACCAGTAAAAAGAGACGGATCTAAAAGAGGCATTAGGCAACATTAGCAAGGCAGGGGATATCTTTGATATTGATACTGGGTGGTGCTGCCTCGGCCAGATTAATAATGTATATATAAAGGAAGCAGATGAATTTTCAGATGACAAAATAAAACTGTGGTTTTAAGTGTATGTGGCTTGAGGCAGAGGAGACTGACAGAGGTCATTTGATGGCTTTCACATCTGATCTGTCCACGTTTTCCCAACAGAATAAAACCTTAGACCAATGCAATACAAAATTTCACATGCAACCACTATGCATGTGGTCTCTCATTTCACAGATTTCATGTTTTGTGACCAAAAAAAATAATAGAATGTTTCATTTTTCTACATCTCTCTGATGATTTGAATAGAAGGCTATCCACATTTGAACTCTTATAGTGTTATGAGGGGAGAGCAATAATTGATTGTATTAACTTATCTCTGGTTTCCTCGCAAATGTGGCATGGCCCTGGTGGACTTCATGGCTTCATAAAGCAATAATAAGCAGTCAAAAAACAACAATAAAAGAAGCCCGCAATAAAAAGACCATCGCAGATCGAAGGTCAGCCTAGGTCGCAGATCAGCGGGGGTTATTGTAACCACTGCCCTACATTCAAAATTAGATGTTCCAAAAAGCACAGGAGACTGCGATAGTGAAAGGACAGATTAGGGCAGGAGGGGAGAATCATCTGTCATGATCTGTAAGGATTCATCTGGCCGGCACCGCTTGTGACATGGACAGTTAGAGTCACTTAGCCACTTATCAAAATCTACTCCTCCAAGCCATCGGCCGAGGCATGTGTAAAAGATATGGGGCAACAGATCAATAAATCTGGCACTGATGCTGTATCAAACCCATTGATCAGACTCAACTGTCATAAAAATAAAAATAATAATTATCATTATGAGTTTGTATGGCTTCCTATGGAGGATCAGAGATGGCTAAGTGAATGGTCATTGCTCGGGTGACGATCGCCGCCTGACCTGGTAATTGCCATCCAATAAGAGTGCTATGTCAAGATAAATCAGGTCACATGACACATCCCATAATGCATCATTGTAGTGAGCATGCTCAGAAGTGGCTTCCTCTTGAGGTGCTAGCCGATGGACCTCAATACACTGCCGGGCATGGAGACACTTATGGTCAAATTCCTCCAGTGATCCTGAGAGTATAAATCCCAGGCGGTGGAGCATTCCATCTTCATTGTGTCAAGGCAGAGAGCCCCCTGGAGAACTTGACAAACTTGCCATAAATCTTGGCGGGTGAATCTGCTAACTCAAACATGGGACATGCTTGGCGTTTACTATGGCTTGTGTCTTTCATTGGCCTCATATTTTATGTGTTTTTGGTGTGAATGTTTGGTGGCCCCATGTGTGGTGGGGTGGGGGGACAGTGGGGCTGGCAGATCAGGTGGGGGACGGGGGAGGTGCGTGATATAGGACTGGCAGCGTCACACCCAGACCCCTGCAGCCTCCTCTCTTCATACATCTTGGGCTTGTCATGGCCCAATAGGACCCCGGGGTCCTCCCTACATCAACCCAGGGGACTGCCCTTATGGACACCAATAACACACAGGATACGCTTTTTATTTCTCCACGGCACCATTATGTGACCATAAAAACCAAAGGGGCATTGAGCACCCCATGATATGCACGCCAAATACTTCAGCCCAATCAGTGGTGCAGTATTGGTATGTTTGTCACACAGGTTGATTACATGATGTGCCAATGTCCGTGGTGTTAGTATGTATCCAGGCTGGATGACCACACTCAAACACCATCCACCTATTTAGCTATAATTGCATATCCAGTAGACGATAACTCGTAAAACATTCATGTGCTTAAGGCTTCATTGAACCAATTGCTCCCATTACAATGTTTATGGGCCAAATATTTGTGACACAGCAGTGCGAGAGAGGATTTATGTTTGGGGGGCCATTGAGAGGAGTCGTAGGAGTGCAAGCATTTGGGACCATGGTCACTTGAGCTTGGACAATGAGCCCACGTAACTGTTGCATAAATAAGCAAGATAGGCATCATTTGCCCATTCCTAGTGGACACATAGAGTGACTATAACTGGTCCTGCTGGAATATCTATTGATCATTATAGACCTGCTATATTGATCCCGACTATTGACACAGACCCGACTGGCTGCCCTACTGCATTACTTGCGGGGCAGCATTGTGGGCCCGGGGCTTCTGACAGCATCATCTGTGTGTCACAGAGTCTACACCATAACCACCAAACCCTCACAACTGCCACCATCGTACCCCCGCCTCGGCCTCTCCTCATAAATATCACAACAAATATCGCCACTTTAATATAAACCGTCATAAAGTGCAAGGGCAGGGCCAATAAAATATGACTTGTCCATCATCATCCCCAGATTTGTGGGACCGTTTTGACTCATCAGACGCCATCTCCAATGCTTTTGTGACCTAATAAATTCATCATATGCCTTTTGTGGCTGAATTTTTAAGGTCAGGATCAGTGGAGGCCATATGCTTTGTTATTGCTTTGAATGGCCTAATAATATGGCTATGTGCTTATATGTTCATCAATACATGACTTGAATCCTGAAAGCATTCAACCTAATGCAAATTTCAGTGTCTGCCCATAGTTCAAATGATGCTTGTCCATTAGGCCTACCAAACAACTTGTGGTTTTTACCTGACCTGAGTGCATGTTGTGACACAAACTTTTTTTGTTGTTGTTGAATGTTTTGAATATCAAATAACTGGTTCACCTGGTGTGCATTTAATTTTACCATGACCATTCCGTTTAACCAGAATGACAGTCATCTTACCCTTTCTGCATGACAACCAAGTTGACTATTTAGCATGACATACAACTCTACCATTTACTAAAACAATCAGCTCTTACTTTTTAATGTGACAAACAGCACATCTTTTATTTTGGCAGTGGTCTTAAACTCTGACTTTTGTAGTATTTAGTCTGGCATATTTATATCCCATACAGCCACAACCCTTATAATGAGATAGGGTGCCTGTAGATGTGTGGGAGGACATAGAACAGGTCCAACGCGTTGACATTCTCAGCACCGTCCTTGCCACCCTGTTATACACAAACATCATACACAGTTTATATGTATTATTTGTACATGTTGGGAGTTGTTTGTTTGTGTGGCCTACATTTGGCTGAACCTAGCTTGCCTTCCTGACAGCTGGGTTTGGGTGGAGGAGATATGGAAGGCAGCAGTCCAGACGTACATCTGGCAGAAGGCAAGGTCACAGGGCAGGAAGTGCACCATCTCAAGGTCACCACAAGGGGGAGCCACTCATATCTATGGATCAACTGAAAAGTTTCCCATAAACCACTTAGCTATATAACAGATATCACATTTATAAATATCAGATGACGCTGCAGTGACTTTCTGCTAGCAATAAACATCTTTGATGGCATATAATTGGCCTGACTTCCAAAGTAAAGTTGGACCATTGTGCACAGGTGAAGTGATGCTATGGAGATGTATGGAGAGTGTGGTGTTTGTGGTTTTGTAGGGGATTAGGTGTTGATAGGGGGCGCTCTAGAGTAGGACTACTCCTTTATCAGGACTGTGATAAGGAGACGGGTGAATCAGTCCATTCCAACCCCTGCAACTTGTTTGTGTTTGAAGAACAAATTGCGGTACATTTGATATTTCAACACATTGAACTCCCCTGGACAAGGACTGGGCAGTGATGGGAAAATATCCCCCAATGTGGTGAGTGCAGTCACCCGTCCCACACTTGAGATAGCCACGGGAGGGTGCTATATGGCTGCTCTTGTGGGGTGACGGCATTCCTGTGGCATGTCGACTGTTTACAGGACATGGGGTAGTGTTTTTTACCCCACAGCCTACCCACTGAGTGCTGACCAGAACAGACCCCAGAAATACTTGCATATAGGCTATCCAGTACATTTTCTTTTTACAAATAAATAGCGAAATAAATTAAATAAGAGATCTCCGTTAATATTTCATTGATAAAGAGGATATATATATATGTATACATATTACCCTATCAGACATTTGATTATGAGAAAGATCTTGAGTATGCATAGTAGAGTGGTCATATTATGTAAGATGTTTTGAGTTGAGGAATGGTATGGTTTGCATGGATAAAACAGACCAGAGGCCAGATACTGGGGCTCATAGCTTCACGTACACTGCATGTTTTTTGTTTGGTGTATGGATGGGGTTACATAAGACTGGCAGCATGCCCAGACCTTGAGATTGTGGGCGGCGGGACTTGGATGGTTGGAGAGGCCCTCAAAGGTCATAGCTATCATCTCTGATTGTGCCTCCCTGGCAGGGACAGAAGTCCTGTATTTCTATGATACACTCTTCCCCTTCATTTTATATCAGGGTCCTGCCGAGAAAGGATGGCTCCGCTTCCTATTTGCCATAGGGGGGTAGTCAAGGACCTCAGCGATCACGGGCAGGGACCTCTCACTCTGATAGGTCACCAACCGGGACACACAAGCCCCAGTAATAAGCAGGAAGGACCTGCCTGTCCCTGGTCTGAGCACTTGAGTGACACGCCACAAGGTGGCACTGACAGGTGAATGCTTTGTTTCCGCTGATCATAGCCCTGCCCAAAGGTGAGCTCATCCGAGGGCAGCCATCCTGACATGACGAGATTCTGGCAATCCAAGACTGCAGCAAGGTGCGCATTAGTGTGGGCATTTGGCGGCAATCCGCCAGACAGCCCAGGATGTTTCTGCCACTGCTTGGTATGCAACACACAAACAGACCATCATAAAAAAAAGTTGTTCTCCGGACCCCCTTGAGGGGTGTTGACTGGCCCCGAATCAGACAGGAGACAGGGGTGTTTGGGGGAAAACAGGAAGAGATGAGGGGAGAGAGAGAGAGAGAGAGGGGGGTCAGAACAGTTGCATAACAGGAGGGTGGCCACTGATAGGTAGTGCTTACCACAGGCTGGTGGGGTGAGCAGCCGGAGAAACTTTGGCTAAGGTCCCACTGGCCATATAAGGACCTCGCTCACCTTGCATCCCTCTTCCAACCTCCAGCCACCACTGGACTCCACTCTACGCTCGCTCAACTCATAAAAAAAAATAACCTGACCTGCCAAAAAATCTGCCCGCCGCTCGTCATATGAGAGAGAGAGCATGTGGCAAATGCCGGATCAACTCAGTTCTCTCCAGCGGCCAGCATCAGCAAAATGTCAAAAAAAAATCTTGCTGCTACCTTCCCCCTTCTCCAATCTCCCACAAATGTAAAGTGAATACATCTAGGTGGAGAATAGCTCGCAAACATCCAGCCAGATTTGCTATCTGTTGATTTGATCTGACACAATGTAACCAATAGTGTCATAGCAGTTTAATCCACAAATACGTTTCAAGCCAGTGTTCAGAGGCTCATGTCAAGTAAAGAGGTTTATTGGGAGGGACTAGGCACAATTTACATCTGTGGGAATTAAAATTGAAAAAAAAACACAGAAACGTTCGGTGTCAGGTCAGAAGTATATATATATCATCCAAATTGGATGAAAATAGTTCTGTGTCCGAATAGATCAGTGAATTGTTTAACTCATGTTGGCTTTTCCTTCAGTTTATAACATCGCCAGTCTGGTCCTGGTGCTGTGAGCTCGCTAGTTAGCAGCATCTTCTTGGTGTCCTTCACAATATTTGTAAGGATTCTGAATATGGTATGTAAGTCCCGTGATGGCATGTCAAATGATAATGTAAATGTTACTAGTTGGTAGGCAGGCAGAGTACATTAGGAGGACCATGAGTCGTACAAGAATCTTGATGGGGGTCAAGGTCAGTTTTCAGGTGGTCAAGGTCAATTGAAAAGCCATTAATTCTTTATTTTAGATATTCTGTCATTTATACGTTACAACTATGTACATTTGAAGAAAAATACCTCAATTATGTCAAAATATTTTGTCTTGCTATTTTTGTTTACAAGTGATAGTTTTTTGATACATGCACAAAATGGAAAGAATATGATCAGGACTTTGATATAGGGAATGTAAACTTTGTTGAATTGCATTGTAGCCAGTAGCAACATGTCAGAATTTGTGTGATTTCATTGCTCCAAGTGGCAGTGTTTTGTGTCCATGTTATTTGAGTGGATCTGTGTTTTGGCTGGGGTGTTGTTCAAGTTGAGCAGGCAGGTCGCGCCCACCGTGTCCTCCCTAGGCCCAGGTCAGGTACACTGCTATATTATGTCATAACTGTGTTATGGCTTCAAGCAAGTCTATTGCATTACATCTAAATTGAGTCATTGTTAACCCATTTGTGGGCACTGGTGGCTGGTCAGGGCAGAGGGATTGGGGGAGGCAGGACTCCGGAGACCCTCGTCTCCCGGGACAGGCTGAAGGCTAGACTCACCATAATGAAAAGCCATGCCAGGGTGGCCCAATATGGCACCCACATGGGCAGTAGGGGGCAGCATCAGTATCATGGTATTGACTTGCAGCTGCCCAACCTAAGACCCCAGACCAGTCAACCTGCGAAAAATGCCAGCTATGAAGCCAAAAAAGCAGTTCCGTGGAGGGCATTCTGTGCACATTAGCAGATTAGGGCGAGTGGTTGGAATTACTGTAGTTTCCCAGTAGATGCAGAGGGCAGCGTAGGGGCGGTGCATTTGAGGCCTGCCTGCACCACACCTGACTGCCCTGGCTTGCTTATCAACACAGAGTCCAGGCCCTCAGCATGCACATATCATGGCCCTCCTCCACGCCGAGCTGCTCACGCGGGGCCCTGCTCACATACAACAACACAATGACCTACTCACTGGCCACAAGCTCCCCAAAGTCCACACCCAGGCCCACCACTCCATCAAAAGTGGCCAATAAAAAGGCGGCCGCCTTTATCTCTGGGTGCAGTTGTGGGGGCGAGGGAGGAGATATGCAGGAATGGTCACATGAGCCGTGTCCTGCCCACCACTAAGGACACACTAGTCCATCTGCACACAAACCATCTAAGGCCTTAATTGGCAAACATTCTACTGTGGCATACACAGTGTAACACTTCATTACAGACTACCATGCTCAGTAGACAAGTCAGCAAACTGCCCACAAAAGCCAGCTTGTGTTCACATAGACTGGCGCTGTGTGTGATATAAAACATCTTAGACAAATCACTATCACACTGGACACTCATTACATATGTATACATTCAAAATCACGATCATAAAACAATCAAAATGCACCACACATTACATTGCTGATACAAGACATTATATATCGTTTAGTGTAGGTTTTTTATGTTTGTCAAATATTAACCAAGGTTTTTAACTTTCTGTCTTTTCAGAACCAACAAATGTAATATGTGGGACGTGCAAGTTGCCATTTGGTTCATCGTGGGACTTGCTGCAACATGCACAGAGACACCATGGTATGAAGATATACCTGGATGATTCAGAACCACCCAAACCCAAGAAGAAACCTGTACCCCCTTTGACACCCTCTGATAACTCATCAGATCGGGGAGAAAGTAAGGAGAACAATGGGAAAATCAAAGCGCCATCTGTTGAGCATTTGTCGATAGATGAGCGGGATCGGAGTCACACACCAATGTCCTCCATCTCGCCAGCATCATCGCACCCGAAAACGCCCACATCACAGCATCCCGTGATACACTCGACGCCTCGCACCCCGCCAGCTATGGGTCTGGACATGCTGACTCAGTCACCCAGACCACCGTTCATGTTTCCAATGCCCGGCCTCCCTGACCGGCCTCCTATCTCTCCAGCTGCCATGAACCATGGTCCCTTCAACCGTCCACCCCTTGGCGAGTTTCATTTTGACTTTATCAGTGACTCTATTCAGCGAATGCAAGCCATGGGCCTCCCTCAGCCGCCAGGATTCGAGCATCCGCCAGGTTTACTTGGGTTCCCTCCCAATCCATTTGAGCGCCATATACGGCCACCACAGCCACCACCACCCCCGCCCCAACCATCAACCCAGACAGGGGATGGCCCAGATTTCTACTCGCAAAGATTGCGACGACTAGCAGGAACTACTAGTCCCTCCGCAGAGCCAGAGAGCCCCATACGCAAGCAGGCGACGCCTCCATTTCCTGGCCAGCAAACTTCACCGTACCCCACGTCACCTACCACCCCATCCACCCCAGGGACCGAGACACCCAACCGGCAGGCAATGTCACCAGGCAAGCTAAAAGCCTGTGAGTTCTGCGGCAAGTGTTTCCGGTTTCAGAGCAATCTGATTGTTCACCGGAGATCGCATACTGGAGAAAAGCCCTTCAAGTGTCCAATGTGCCCTCACGCCTGTACTCAGGCATCTAAGTTGAAGCGCCATATGAGGACACACGGACACAAGGCTGGCGTGTCGTCGTCAGCCTCCCAGGCCTCCAGCATGTCCACGGGCTCCGAGAACAGCATCAGGTCAACCTGCAGCACCCCAGACTCCAAGATGTCCAAGATGGGAGATGGGGAGGATAGTGAACTTGATGAAGAAGATGATGATGAGGATGAGGAGGCCGCAATGGAGGAAGCTCGCAAGATGGGTGCATTCACAGATGAACCTACTGATCTTGAACGGGAAAAGTTCTACGCAGACGACACTTCAGAAGAGCCTACAGACCTGACTGTTCCCAACCTCCCCGGAGGGCGCGATGCTGTGCCATCCTCTTCCCTGCTCAGAGAGGTGATGGAGAACAGTGGTCTTAAGGACATTAGAGAATATAGCGAGGCCTTTAAGGCAGCCCTGGCTGAAAACTCTAATCAAAAAGACACTAATAGTAACCCAGAAGAGAAGCCACGCCGGGAGTCAGTCACTCCCACCAAGGCTGAGAGTATAACCAGTAGTGAGGCCATCACCGAGAATGGCCACAGTGAACCAGAATCTGCAGACAGGGATTCCATAAGTAAAATGAGTAACGCTAGTCAAGAAGAGAACAGGAATGGTGAAAGTTATGGAAAGCGCATCAAGCTAGAGCCCCAGGAAAGAGAACGAGAAAGGGACCGGGACAGAGACCGGGACCGAGAAAGAGAGAAGGAAAGAGATCGCGACGAGGCTCACGAGAGAGATAGGCGCGGGTTCCCGCCAGGAATGGATAGGTTCTACTCGCAGATTTGGTTCCCGCCACCGTCGTCTCCCAGGGAGTTCTTCATGGGACACATGTTTCAGAACGATCACTTCCATGTGCCCCCAGGAGGTCATGAAAACGGCTTGAGCAGCTCAGAGAATATGTTTGGCAAGCTTGATTGCAACCGTAAGCTCAGTCCAGGACAAAATCCCTTAGCACCAGTAAGCCGGGGAGCCCTCCCCACCACTCCTGACCACATACGCAAAGAACGAGGACGCAATGACACTTGTGAGTTTTGCGGGAAGATTTTTAAGAACTGCAGTAACTTGACGGTTCACCGTCGCTCCCACACAGGGGAGAAGCCCTACAAGTGCCGCATGTGCAACTATGCCTGTGCCCAATCCAGCAAGCTCACCCGCCACATGAGAACCCATGGACGCATGGGCAAAGATGTGTACAACTGCAAGTTTTGCAATATGCCTTTCTCCGTGCCCAGCACTCTGGAGAAACACATGAGAAAGTGTGTGGAGACACAACCCTCGGCAGCACGTCAGGCTTTGGCGGCGGCGACCATCGCAGCGACCGCGAGCCCCCTGGTGGGCTTGCCGCCAATGTCCTCCTCCGGCTTGTCCCTCTCACCCAACAACAGCCTATCAAGCCTGCACGCCAAGATGTCTTCATCGCCCAGCAGTTTGACCGGCAGTTTCTTCGGATCCAGCCACCCCACCAATCTATCTCCCTCGCCATCATCCATCTGAAAGCGGCTGACACTTAGGAACTTTAGAAGATTTTACCAAATGTAGGAAAATTTGTCTCCAAGGCAACCCCCTCAGATGGCCCCGTGCCATCCATTGTTCGACTCAGATTGAAAATAGTAGGCAAATATGTTGTTAATATACCCCCCTAAAAAAAGATATCAGGTTTTATTATCCATAATTCAATTGGAGTGAAACATTTGTTGATATGATTCACGATTGTACAATTTAAACACATTATTGAACCGTAGGTCATTGAGGTAACCTCTAATTTAAATTTACAAATGATTTGGGCGGAATTACATCATTTACAGAACCATGAAGTGTTGCTAATGTTTTGAGAAAACATTACATGTGTGTGGGTGAGTTCAAAATTGCAGCCAAGCTGACATTTATACACAATGCTATTTATAATGTTACTGAAAGTATTGCTTAACTTGTTATTACACACAAAGTGTGTGAACTTCTTGGGAGGTGTTAAGAACATCTTGACCAGGGTTTGTGTTTTGCTGTTCCCACAATGACCTACTTTTCAATGATTTTGAAATACTCATATGATTTTAATTAGGACAGTAATGGTCTCCATCTATATATAGATTATACCTATATAAATATGTATACATATTTAGATACTTCTCCTTAACCTAATTAACAATTAGAATGTTTTATACAGGGATACCCTATAGTGGGTCACAGATAAACTATTACAATAATAATATTTAATAATAAGTCAACAATATATTGTATAACTACATTATATACCAGACTGACATAGCCCATATATTATATATATAATGACAAATATATTAGATGGACAATTATAATATTCTAATATAAAGGTTGTCTCAAGCAATAGCCGCATATATTGAGCCTAATTGTGATATTAAGAATAACATCGACAGGCGGTCAAGGGTACCAGGGTTGTACTTCTAGATGGTAGTAACAGATACAGTGTAAACTACACACACTTGTAAGTGGTTTCAAATGGAACAAAAAGGGTTTGATAGTCACCCTTATATTTGTAAATTGAAACTGCTTCTTCCCATATACTACTGGGTTCTTGTTTATGGACACTCATATGGTATGAACTACAACATTTGGTGTCAATGTCAAACGTACATTTTGTACTGTAAAACTTGTATTATATTTGATTGACTAAGATATTGAATGACAATTTTTTGGGGGAATTATAACAAGCCAGAGTGCCTCAAGGCCTACAAAATATAGAGAAATTGTCCCAGCTTATAAAGCATGTATTTTTTGGGAGGGTTTTTTTTTTTTTTTTTTGGAAAAAAATGCTTCGTAGAAGCTGCTTTGTTAAAACCATTTTTTTTTGCAGTATGTTGCCATAAAGACTTTTAACTTGGTATCTTTATACCATTTTTTGCACAATGTCTTGTAAATTTCTGTAATTTATATTTTTGTTGCATTTGTTGGCTTCGATTTTTTTTGTCCAAAATTCATAAATTCTGGCATTAAAAAAAATCTAGTTTGTGTCCCATCTTGAGACGATAAAATGGTGCTGTTGAGAACAGGCCCGGTA
Source organism: Amphiduros pacificus (assembly GCA_949316495.1). Classification (NCBI taxonomy): domain Eukaryota; kingdom Metazoa; phylum Annelida; class Polychaeta; order Phyllodocida; family Hesionidae; genus Amphiduros; species Amphiduros pacificus. Next base: position 37,925,993 of record OX439005.1, on the reverse strand, counting down.
GAACGACACCACTCACAGGAGAGGGCAGACTTGCTAGTATTGTTAACAGTGTATAACTTACTACCTACTAAATTGTATGGTTTAAAAAGGTATGTGGACACTGATTGGTCAGGCAGGATTCCTTTCTCAGGAGATAACAACCGAATCAAGAATGCCTCGACCAAAAAGGTTGAAGCATATACCTTAACAGGGGTAGGTGGTATCTGACAGTGTTGGCTGTACAACAGCTTGTGTATAGTGTGTTTCTTGTATATATATATAAACCAGGAATAGAAAACTTGCAGTACCTTGTTTGGTCCCAAACCTCGGACAGGGAGCTAAGCTGCCAGTCCACAACTACTATTATGGGATTCTTATGATCATTGTATATTATTACAAATTATGTGTTCAAACAGGGTGCACACTCAATTAAAATGGAGAGAGATAGAGAGAGAGAGAGGAAAGGTCACACAGACTAACACTTCAAGGTCACATGCTCAAGAGGAACTTAAAAGCCTCAACTCTGATTGGTCAGTTCTGAGTAGTGATGGGCAGGGCCCGGTGTTGTCATCTGTCTTTGATTGGATTTCAAATTGCAGTAAATTATATTATTCTATACTTTGTGCTGTTTGTAATGATACTAGTATTTGAGTAGTCATATGAATCAGTGTGGTTCTTATTTTTACTGAATGTGACATAATCTGTATAGGTATTGATGTGTCAGGTATAAAGATGACATAACGGAGGCATGGTGGCCGGCATTGGGCAGCGTCTGTGTGCACTTTTCCTTAGAGACTCGCTTACAATCATCATCACACTATTTGCTCTGTGTTAGCTACAAGCTGATATAAAACTGTGCCATGGACTAGCACTTGCGATCACTGAGTGTCACTTGTCTTTCTGTTTTATGTTGCGTTTTGCAGCCAAAATTGCAAAGCAAAAGAATCAAGAAGCAGCAACCACACAGGAAAAAGGGCTTGAGTGCTGAGAATTACATCTAAGGAGGAAAGTCCTTTTTCTCATTATTATAGTCAGGTTTTTTCATAGTTCTTTGAACCACAGCAATACATGTTACATGTAGAATTCTAACCTGAACTTTTTTCAATGTTTCATATGTAATGTTTAGAAAAATGCTGTATTATGTGTGCTATATTATATCATTATCATTATTATTATGATCTATTATACATTATAGACTGATTCACAGGCCATGAAGGTCGCAGAGGCCGGGCATGGAGTTTGACCTTGACCTCTGTATGACCTTGACCTTAAACAGCATGATGGCAATGTTATTTCCCTTGTTGTGGAGCCCGGAAAGTTATCCCACATTTTCCAACATGAAAAAAAAAACAAAACAAGGCAGCTTCTTTCACTATGTCTTGTCCTGTATCGTGTGAACAGAGTCCATCTTTCTGATCTGAAATAGGGGAAAGGAGTTGTCTGTAACAGTGGTGAAACTATGGAAACCCTTTAGCCTCCCTGGATCAAAAGAATCGTCCTGTATGCATGTTTGTCTGAAAGGGTAACAATAATAGCTAGTATCTGTTCATGTTTTATATACTTACATCAGACTTTTAACACAATAAGTATATATATATATACATTCATACACATATATAGGTGTAATAGACAGGTTTGCGCAAGTATCAAAGTATACAGACTGTATGCAGGAGGTGGGAAAATTCCATGTTTGTAGATTCTTACAAGGCAGCAGATCGCATCAGACTGTTCACTGGAGAGAGAAATTCAACAGTGGCTTTTATTTTATCGAAACATGGACTTTTAATACAAATCTCCATAAAGCAATCATCCATTTTTGGTGTTAAAACTGGAAAATGTTTTAATTTGCAAAAAAGAAAAAAAAAATGTTTGTGGAAAACCATTTTTTATATTTTATTTTTTTAATTGCCATAGATTTGATATTAATGTACTTTGCCATTTATTAGGTGCTTATGAAAACCATTAATATACCTTTTGTGACTTATTTCATACTGACCTTGGTGCTTATTTCCAATTTAAACAATGTATGATTGTCTGAAAGAAAATTGGCAAACTGATATTATTATAAGGTGTGTGCTCCAAAATATGATTATAAAGGTTTTCCACAAAATATTTTGAAATTTTCGGAATATTTTTAATTATTTTTACAGGCAGATGCTTGATATATAGTGACTATTGGTATTTTTTTGTCTGTGTTTATTGCAAAGTTGTCAGTCAGGCTCAGGTTTGTACGATATGCCAGGAGTACTATGCAATGTTCGGGGGAGCCAACGTACTACATCAGTTTGGCACATACCTGCTGCATTCAGACTGTATACTGGGGAGAAATGTATCTTGTTTTGGCCCATTTACATCTGTCTCATGGGTAAAACATCTGTTTCATTTTGAGACAATAATCTGGCTCGCTTACAATATGTTTTTTTATTATGTGACTAAAATGTCTTGCACTGATTCAAGTGCCTCTATCATCATCATCACCATGGTGTATTTAATCTAATTTGTCAAGAATGGTCATAATTTTATGAAACTGCATTGCATTTTTTTAAACTGTATAAAAAATTATTATAGGCATTTTATCTGAAAAGACACATTTTTAATTAATATAAGTTGCATGTAATATATTTTTAACACAAGTGCTTAGTACAAGTTTTCTGTACTTTTCCAATTGATTTAACAGTGAACCTTGCAGAAACAGTCATATTTTGGCATTGTATGCAAGCCATTAAAAGTCCCTCATTTTTAATTGATGATTATTTGAACAGCTTATATGCTATGTTATACTTAGTGCCATTTGTACGCATATATTCTGATTTGATTTGAACTATTGTTTGAAGTGTGATTGAACAGGAGAGCATGGAAAAATATGGCATAAGATTTAATATTTTCACATTTTTTATCTATTTCTTTGCACAAAACTTACTTTGCATGAAGATTCTATATTTCAAGAGGCATTTTCATATTTTAATATTGCAAGTTGCATTTCCCCTCCAATTTTCCATAAGAACCAACCATACATAACAAAACATGCAGAATCTATATTATCAGGGTTATTGACAATAATATACCATTGATTTAAGTATATATATTCCACTTGTCCAGAATTTCACTCTCTGAATTATCATTGCTCTTTGACGGGAAAATTCTTCAATTTATGAACATATCAATAGATACTATGTTATCTTGATATTTTTTTGTTTTGTCTTATTTGAATTTGTGAATATCTAATACTAGGTATAGGAGATGGAAATTTGCCATTTTGAGGTAGAGTCACCAATTTCTTCACAAATAGCCATATCCCAGTGACAGGAAGATTGGATCACTAATTATGTGTACTGTCCACCCATCTAATGGGACTCTCATAATGAACTCTCATAATGATTTTTTTTAAATCATGCATTGATTACCTGTAGTTTGTTGTGATCATGTGTCTGCTCTTAGAAGTAAAGAATCCTGTACACTGTACCCCGCAGTCTAAACTATGGGTTTTATATTAACCAATTTGTGCAATAGCATATTTATTGCATAGTATTTTTGGAGATAAAAAAAAGACTATTTGATGAAAAAAAAACTGGGCTATCGTAAATGCTCACTATTTTGTTTGTGATACTTAAAGGAGAAGAAAAATACAATCATTGATTCATTCACTGAAGGGAAGAATAACAACAACCATCATACATTTCATGCTGTTTAAGATTCATCTTCATTGTGTATTATAGATTCTATTTGTGCCATTGTTTAAACTATAAAGAACTCACTAGGTAATAACTAGATGGTTATGTAGATAGGACATTTAGCTATAATGTGGTTAACCATTTAGAACAAAACGTTTCCCGCTATTTTAAAGGTACTGTTTCTTCTATTTCAATCTAGGCAGGCAATCTTATGGTCATGTTTTTATCCTAGATTGTTCATCTATTTTTTAAATAGTTTCATACATAGTTTCAAACAAGTTTATCCGGTTCGTTCCCAAGTCGTTGGGGATTTCCTATTGTCGCAAGGGGTAAAACAATCACTCCGGATTTCTGAATGGAGTCTGGGACACTTTTAATTGTCATATATTTCATTGATACATAGCAATGATGAGAGATACAGACAATTAACCCCTTCATTATTTGGTGCTTGTTTTTTGCTGTGTTGTATACATATAATATAAAAGAGGTGGACCTGGAACATGTATAGGTAATATTCAGTCTCCAATGTTTATATGATAATAATTGACCCATACCTACTTCATTTTCTTGAATGATCCAAGTTGTTATATTATTATTCATTATTACCTAATAATTGAATCAGTGGTTAATATACTGTGCTCAGTGGATCATGAGACCTCATGGTTCTCAGTGGTTGGCATACGTCTCCTCTGCCTGCTCTGATCAAATGGAGGGACAGGGGAGCGTTGTGTCATTAATTTGTTTATCCTCAGATGGTTGGTAGCTTGTGGCTTCACCCGCTAGAAGAGCTGAAACACTGTACGATCCCCCCACTGCTTAGACTTTTGCGCCTGCTTTGAGCAAACCCCCCCATTCAGATTATGGTGAACTTGTGTATTTTTGACTCTACCACCCCTACTCTGTATGCAGCTTATATACTGTATTATCTTGTAGATTGTTAGTTTGTTCTTGAAACCACACCACAGACACCTAATTGGGTCAACATTACATGTACCATGGCATTGAATTGTATATATATTGATATATATTGAGTGACCACCATTCTTTTGACCATATTTTTCTTGTACAGTAACAGTATTGAAAATTTTTCTTAAACAATTTTGGCTGAATGTTTGTCTCTTATAGAAACACGGAACTTCAATCAAATCTTTGTAAGATGGAATTGTTGGTAGATATATCATGAAAATTTGTCCATAGTAAAGTCAGGAAAAGATGTGGAGTCAAATTTATGGTGGTCAAATTTTGTAAACTTAAAACGGTGCAGCTGAGAATCATGAGAAACAACTGAGTGTGTGAAAGGAGGCCCTCGAAAAATATCCAAAACTAGGAGATAAGGTCTGGATTACACACATTGGAGAATTTCCCTCCATAAGTACCTTTGTATAAAATAGATTTCTTGTATTATTTACTGTATTATCAGCTGGTCTATGATGTGTTCAGAAATCATGTCTATAACAAACACTGCATCTATTGTGTACATATTTCCATGTACAAGTTTTGAGTAGACATGTAAATTAGTCTTGTTATTATTCATTGGACCGTTGTTAATATGAATGTCCAGTGGAGCACTCTCATCATTTTTTCTGGTGAAAACATGGCGTCCCTCAGAACAGCATAAAATTATGCAAATTATGCATGATGATGTCATGTGACGTAATGTCAAGGTCAGGTATGCACAAAAAAGGACAGTGCTGATTGGCTGAGTCCAGATTTCTCATTCATATATTCTTGGTTTGCTGAATGGTCAGTTTGTGTTACAGCTGTTCTGGGTGACATCATGTTTTTTGCCTTCCCCAGACCTTTGCAAATGCAATAAATTATATAAATAATGTAATGTTCTGAGATTATAGTACAACACCAGTGTATAGGCGGTACACACTTTGCACAAAAGTTATATTATATTACAATGTTATTGAAGTCCCCAGAGAAGATAATATTGTATCAAGGGTATTAATGTGCCTTTAGTTTTCATGCAAAATAAGAAAAAAAAGTATACATTTTTTCACAGTTCAAGACAATATGAATTAGGCGTCCTTTGTGTGACGCAGAGTAAGATTTTGTATAAATTATCAGCAGAAAAAAAAGACAACAGTCACGGCATTCATACAATAAATTATTTACAAAGTGAACCAAATCAGATCAGACTCGAATCGAAATTTCTTTTGTCTTTCTGATCTCTTTTACTTCACAGTTTAATTACGATGTTTAGCAAATGTGATAATTCAGAATTACAACGAAGGAGTACAAAGTAATCATATCCAAATCCTAGCACTGGGTTTTATATTTTATGAAAAAAAGTGCTGTCCTGATTCTGTGCACATTTGGCCATGCCCAGAGTGGGAAGTGGTCAACACTATGTTTGGTAGTACAGAAACCACAGGTAACAACTCACTACTCAGCAGTTTGCTATTTGTGCACAGGGAGTGCCCCGGTCAGAATAATAATAATACTACATGCACATCAACTTTATCTTTTAAAGTTTTACTCTGTTACTTCCCTGGATAGCAATAATGGTGTTTGCACCAGGGGCTTAAAGCAAAGTTGGCTTATAAAGTGAAAATTAACTTGGTTCTGTTCTAATTCTATGAGAGAAGAAAAGTGGAAAGGTGTGTATGTGTTTATTTTGTCCGGGGTACTGTAAATATAAGGTGTACCACAGCAAGAACCAGCTATACAGTCCATGTTGCATTCCTACTGTAGTCCTTTCTGGTCTAACCTCTTAATGAAGGATGTGTTTTGTAGTCTTGTCAGTTTCTGAAGGTTAGCATGGATTAAATGCTCAATCAATTTCACATAGAAAAATAATTGATGCAAAACTGCACAACTTTACCATGCAGTTTGAGTCAGTGAAATTCACTCTAAAAAATGAAATCAACTTGGTGAGTGGTGTGATTTTGTGCACAGTATACCTTTTCTCACAGTGCCATATTGGGATATATATCAAGGCAAAATGCTTGATGTAATGAAGTGTTTACCAGAGTATTTACCACTATTAAGATATGTTAAACTTGAAAGATATTTGTGGAAGGAGAAGACTGTATGGAAGTCTTATAAACCGGTAGCCAGAAAACAAGGTGGTGTGTTTGCCATGGGTGGCTGTTGTCGTCAGCAGATTGGAGAAGTACATCTACAAGGAGGGCAACATAGCTGCACCGGTCTGCTGATGGTAAGGCCCTCGTGTCACCCACCACCGGTCCATGCCATACTGTGTGACTCAGTCCCACCACTCACTCAGGTCACTGTCCAACATTGTAGTGTCAAACTTAGCAATATATGGGAGTTGTACTATAATGTTGCACACACATACACACACACACACAAGGTGTTATGACAATACCAAGAGGTGCTTATATTTGTGTACTATATTAAAATAAAAAAAATACTACAACAGGAGAGACCACCTTGTCAGTCTAGACCTTATTATGTGAATTGGAAAGCCAATCAAAAACTATGTGTTTGACCCAACACAAAGAGGCAGTAGTTGATCAACCAGAGGAGATAGACAGGCCGATACATAACTCCCACATTTATATATACGGTGGCAGGCCACGTCCCTGCAATGCCCTCAAACTGTAACATCACAGACCTTTTAAATGGAAGATGGCGCTTCTGGGTCTTAGGAGGGGCAATTGCCTGGACCGGTCAAGGCTGTAGAACGTCATCTCATGAGATGTTCTCAGCGAGATATGTATCAGCTTGTCTGTTCTCTTTGAGCCGCGTGGAGTTTTTCGCTTCACGTGGCCCTGCAGAACTATGGTTGGATGCTCGTTATGGTGTGTTTGTGGTTTGTGTCCGTGTTAATTTATTTTTCTCTGTACCTGTACATGTAATGTACTAAAAACAGTTTTAGTTTTGGCTTATGAATGTATTTAAGATGTCAATATTTGTATGATTGTACAAGTTCAAGTCAAAGTCAATAAACTTTAATATATTGTAAATAATTGCCTTGTGTTGAATTTTAAACACCTTAATTCTCCAGATTTGTAATTTAAAATCTTCCAATATCAAAATGTTCAGAATAAAATTGCAGAGGAGAATGAAAGCCTCTCAAATATGATAAAAGTAAACATCAATAATATAGATTTGCCCCATTCAGAACAAAGATATTCCACCCTTTATCCTAAAAAACTAGAATACACAAGTGCCAATGGCTGTAGTTTGCCTGTGTGTTTAAGTCTGTTTGCAGATGAAAGTCCAATTCCAATCATTACAATTAGTGATCTATACATCTCTTCCAACCTCAGTGTCCCTGTTAAGTCAAAGTAGTCCAAGCATCTACTGGGAGGGCATATTTTCCATTTTAGACCCATTTTCATTCATGGCAAATGCATTGAGTCAAAGGTTGGCTTTTGAGAGCCTGTGAAAGCAACACCTTGGACTGCACTTTGTGGCAGTGTGCACAAGAATGTACAATTGGCCTAAGCGCTAACAAATACAAGAAAGTGATACCACTCTGAGACGGGATAATCTGACACAGGCGATATGCCGCTTTTTATTGGAGCACGGCTTCATCACCTTTGCCGCAGTTCAATTTCTCCTCTGAGAGCGAATGAATGGGCAAGGCAAGGAGAGGGTCTGAAGACTGACAGGACATCTATTGACTTGTGTGCCTGAATGGCAGCTTCTGAGGTACCTGATAGGCTGGCCACCAAGGCGGACACTCCATAAAAAATCATTTGTTATCTGAAATACAAGTGATTTATCAGAGTCAATACAGATCTGTGCATGACCATGGTTCTGAGGAGATCTAAGACAGGGGTGCTGATGGGCTGTGCATATCTAGTCCAATCACTTATGTGCAATCGCATTCTCTAAAGATTACACAGAAATTTCCCAGTGGGTGCCTCTTGATGAAAAAAAAGCCTCAATGGTGGATAGTGGTGCTTCTTCGCCATTGTTCTGGTATTGATGGCCTTTCAAGCCTTCTGGGTGCACCGGACTGAGATAGATAGCCAGGCGATAGTCCACAAAGACGACCCAGATCTAATGCTGATAATACCACTATGTAAACCTCCAATAAATCTACTCAAATAAATGTGATATACATCCGATTCTTCTCACTGATATCATATTAACACATATCCAAAGTTCACCAGCAAATTATACAGTTCAGAAAAAGAAAATCAATTCAGTAGTACAAGCTTTATTGAGTTCATGAACTAAGAAAATACTTGACTGATAAATACATTTGAATACTACTGTGTGGTATCCTAAATGCTTAATACCGGAAAATATATATCAGTAGAAGAACCAAAAATACAACACAGGATGTTAAGTTAAGTGAGAACTTACAAGTTAAGACATTTGATGTTTGGAGGGTGCAGCTTTAAGACAATGGTGATGGAGTGTGTGTTGGTGGGGGGGGGGGGGTAGTAGTGAGTGACTGGTGCTAGACTAGTAGGTCTCACACGCCTGTATCGATCCACAAGCCTGCAGGACCGGTGCAGGGATAACACATCATTGATCTCTGCAACTGACCATTCCATACCGGGGAGACAATGATACCAGTCAGGACTGCCAATTGGTAATGCTGACCATGCTGCCTCGGTGGCTGTGACCAGACATTGTGGCAGACAAGCGGTCTGGACACACAAATGGACAACACACTGGTCTTAGAGCCACATTAAGACATGGCTTTGTGGATCTGCACAAAATAAATTGAACTGTGGCAGAAGTTAAATGGCTTTTTGTTGATTCAAACTACATTTCTTCTTGGTCAACTTTCTTTTGGGGGGAATAAGTTTAAAGGTCATACTTTTTTTTTCAAAGTTGTCATGTTGCGCTGCCTTTGACAATATGATATTAAAGATGGTCATTAGAAAGAATTTGGCCCAGCTCACTCCCCCAGTTTAAAATGGCCCGTCACAACATGGTGTGATGGAGGGGGCCAAGAATGCAGCTCAAGCCATCACACTAATAATGATTTCCAATTCCTGACAGGCTTGTAAAAAAGAAGAAGAAAGAGAAGAGGGAAGTCATGACAACAAAGGCCCAGTAGAAGATGACCATGGTTGGTGGCCATACCAAGTAAAGCCAGTCTTGTGACACTCTCCCTCTATTGATCCCAGCCTTTGAGACAAGCATACCACACCAAAGTCCATATGTTACATCAACCTTATATTAAAAGTGCAATATTTTGGCCAATGGGCCAGCAAATAGCAGGCCAGTTGTCATCTTTGAGGTTAATTTTTAGGTTTGGAGCTCAAGCAAGCACAGTGCCAAGCTCATGACAGAGTGGAGCTAATATATGCTGGGGCACGTCGATCATTGCAATCCAACAAGGCGACATGAGCCTGTTTTTTTCGGGCCTGTTCATTACAGCTAAGGAGGTCAGGAGAAAGGCCTGCCTGTCAGCCACCCAAGGGCAATGCCATCTAATTGCGTTAGATCATTGCTGTGGTGGATGGCTGCCACTCGGTCACAACCCCAATACTTGATTGTACATTACTCCGAAGACACTCACTTACAGCCTAAGTGGCCTCCTTGATTGTAAAGTCCCACGACAGCATGCCAACATGTCATGAGTATGTCCTCCAGGTCCAGCGCTTCCCCCACATTCCCACACCAGGGGTCACTGCAGATTGTCTTCTGGGAATATATTTAATCTTCTTAGTTTGAGCATTTTGTTGCTTTGCTTTCTCATTGTGGTCATCATATTCTCCATCCTCTAAAGTCTTTCAAGTTTACTTTTTAGGTTCTTAATGACTGATTTTATTGAATTGTTGTCGGAAACGTTCACAATTACAGAATATATAATATTTGTCCAATTTGTCGAATGAACCATAATCTCATTGCAAGTTTGACGTATTCTTCATTAAAGATAAAATATCCAACAATGAGGGGAAAGTCTTTGGTATGGAACCAGTGTAGGAATTTTTTTTTGAAAGTTGAAAAGGGAACATTTGCAAGTGCATTCACATGTATTTTGTTTGATCAAAATCAAGTGAGATAGTGGTAGCTAAGCTTTGAAAGCAATAGAAATACGGTGGCTGAAAGTTGGTAGAGAAATGCAGCAAAATCACTCAGGGCCTTGGCATATATGGAGTCAATCATCCTGTACAGTCAAATAAATGCAATGCTTAGTTTTCTCTTTAAAAAGGTATTCTCACCGTCCAATTTATTTTCAACTTTTAATCATACAAAATCAACTATTGTCTGTAAGATCCCTAAACTTTGTTATTTGCTATTCTGACCTGCCCAAATTACATTTGGAGTCAACTAGTTATCGTTTTCTGACATTCCCAAAAATCGTCTTTTGTCTGATTCACAGGATGTGGGTACTGTTATATGCTTTTACTCATGTAAAACAAATATTCTTATCATACGTGGTGGGCAAATCTCCAATGGTATCCAGTAATGTTATTTTCACTCTTGCATAGCTTGACTGATGCAGGTCAAACACTGCAAGTCCCATTGTATTCCAATAATTAAGGTCCTGTCCTAGGGCTAGGTGTCACTACTCTCCAAACAGTCTGACAAAGGACACTGCTTACATTTCATGTTTTGATAATACAACATTCTGGTGGGGAGACCAGTGAAGACTGTCCCTCTTCTGCTCATGCCCTTTATAGTCTGGCCAATCCAAACAAGATATTTTGCAGACAAAGAATCTCCCTGTGGAAGGAAAACAAGTTATCTTTGTTTAATGTAATATTGGGGAAACCATTACACAGTAAAGATGGATAATTTAAAAGAAGAAAGTAGCTTTTTTTTCAGGAAAAAACTGATTTGACCAGTGTGCTGAACGTGTGTATCTCTACACCCTGAGAAACTGTGGCTGTGTGTTTTACATGTGTCACAATGGATCATCTCTATGTGTGGACAAGGTGAGAAATTTGTCTCTAATTGCAAGTTAATGGTGTATAGATGAGGTGTGATTACTGATATATATATCGCAGCAAATATAGGTGTGTACAACAAACACCAGGAACGGGGCGGTGATGTGGCCCCAATGACAGGCTAATGTTGTCAACAATGTGTGCGATGCACTAAAACCTCTGTGGCAAGTGAATGTCAGCCAAGGTGTGACAAACGGACAGGTATGTAACCACAGCATGTATAATTCACATCTATAGGGGATCAGTGTATTTTACATTGTCTGTTGTGTGGCCTTAACCATCAAAGACGGGCATTTATTATGGATGAAGCTTAGCTAGGGGTTTTTTATGCCACACTTGATCAGGAGGACTTTGGAGCCATATTAGGTGAAAGCATCGTCCCCATTGCCCTGCTGAGACCGAGACATGACACCCTGCCTCACGCCCCACTGCTGCGCCGCTGCCCTCGCATGGCCTTTATCCTCAGATATACTATATTCTTAACATTTAACACACAGGCAACATTGAAATTCCTGTAGTAACAGAAGCTCATATGTAAAGTTTTCAGGAGGAAGTGACAGCCATGTGGAAATGATCAGTGGTTTATCGTGTCTCCTGACTGGAGAGCTCCTCTGTCAGTTCTTACAGGACAAGTGTCGGAACTCTCAGATATTATGACTCTCCTCAAATATGAACTTATAAAAGTTCAAATATAAAAGTAACATTCTGTAACTTTACAAAGCGAACACAATAGAATAATGTATACTTGTGGTCTGTGACATATTTATTTGAGTAGGACCAAGAAAATAAATGTGACATATGGAAATTATTGTATTGTTTTTGTTTGACCTTCAATCCCAGATTAAGACTGTTATTTAGGCACACAATAAAGACATTTTCTCAACAAAACATATCAAACTTACAATGTTATATGAATGCTGTATAAAACAAATTATTGGGAACTTTTGGGAACAGAGAATGAAAGATGAACATATTGATATACATACATCTGTTATTTCTCTTTGAAAAAAATGACCACTGAGGTCTGATATTTCTTTAGTTTTTCATGTCTCTTGGTAGGTACTGTATCATATTGTAGTGCACTCTTCGGCCTTTCAGGTAAGAAACATGCATGCAGGGTCACGTGACGCATACAAGATTCCACGAGACTACTGTACGTTCTATGGAGATTTGATGGTCAAGATCTGAAGACTTGGAGGTCCACAAATATTACAAAGGAACATTAAAGACACGAGAGTGTATGATGCACTTTGTGCAATGCTGTTAGTTCTAATGGACACACGATACATATACTTTGGCAGAAATTGAAGGAATACAAAGTTTCAATTTAGCCTTATATAAGAAATAACTTTAAAATAACATGATATCACATTACAGTAATGATTATAATCAAAATATATGACTATTTAAAACAATGTCATATGTGAAGATTCGGTTATTAAATTGGGCATATATTGCTTAAAGTATAAAGGTAAATCACTTATATTGTTATTTAATTAACAATTGTCCACAAATATTCATCTTACATAAAATGGTGAACTTAAATGTCAAACAAACACAATGGCCAACTGGGATATCACACAAGATACCATATGGTATAATCCACCTCAGTACCACAAATAATGGCCAACCTCAGATCCACATGGAATTGTCAACCTCAGATCCACATGGAATTGTACACCTCAGGACCACACAAAATGGCTAACCACGGTATCACATAGAATGGTAAACCTTATTACCATAAGAATAGTCAGCCATGGAATGGACAACCTCAGAACCACATAAATGGTCAACCTCGATACCACATAGATGGTCAACCTTAGTGCCACATGGAATGGCCAACCTCAGAACCACATAAATGCTCAACCTTAGTGCCACATGGAATGGCCAACCTCAGTATCACATAAATGGTCAACCTCGATACCACATAAATGGTCAACCTCGATACCACATAAATGGTCAACCTCGATAACACATAAATGTTCAACCTTAGTACCACATGGAATGGCCAACCTCAGAACCACATAAATGGTCAACCTTAGTGCCACATGAAAATCGTCAAACTCACTACCACATGGAATAAACAACCTCAGTAACCACCCAAAATGGTCAATATCAGTATCACCCAAAATGGTCACCCTAGGTATCACATGAAATTAGTAAACCTCAGTACCACATGGAATGTCCAACCTCGATATCAAACAGAATGATCAAAACCCTTCAGTTACATTTCAAGTAAATACCTACAGACCAGCATTCTATCACAACAGAAATCACTTGTGAGCAAAGTAGATGTTATTTCATCGATAAATACAAAAATATGAGAAACACTACAATTGTCTTGGTGCATCTGTTGCTAATGTTATCTGATCCTGGGGTATGACATGATATCTTAATTATCTCTATCTTATTATAATATCTATTGTAATATTTTCAATTATCCAAATAAAAAAACACAAACACGCCATTATGTGTCATTTATATCACCCATTAAAGTAAGGTGCCAAAAAGAACTGAGAAAAAGGACGCATTATATCTTGACGCTTCATGCTTGCCAAAAGGGCAACCAGCCAAATGCCACCATGCATTCCCAGTCGAAAATGGACTATTCAATTAAAAGACATCTGAGGTTTTCTGAATAAACAGAAGATGACCATAGAAGGTATTGCACTTGTCCAGACAGCATTTCAGTCAATAAAAGGAAGGATCCGTCAATATGATGGCCAAGCAATATGGTGGCCCATGGTAGCCAAGCAATATGGTGGCCCATGGTGGTCAAGCAATATGGTGGCCAAGCAATATGGTGGCCCATGGTAGCCAAGCAATATGGTGGCCCATGGTGGCCAAGCAATATGGTGGCAAGCAATATGGTGGCCCATGGTGGCCAAGCAATATGGTGGCCAAGCAATAAGGTAGCCCATGGAAGCCAAGCAATATGGTAGCCAAGCAATATGGTGGCCAAGCAATATGGTAGCCAAGCAGTTTGGTGGCCCATGGTGGCCAAGCAATATGGTGGCCCATGGTAGCCAAGTAATATGGTAGCCAAGCAATATGGTGGCCCATGGTAGCCAAGCAATATGGTAGCCAAGCAATATGGTAGCCCATGGTAGCCAAGCAATATGGTAGCCAAGCAATATGGTAGCCAAGCAATATGGTAGCCCATGGTAGCCAAGAAATATGGTAGCCCATGGTAGCCAAGCAATATGGTAGCCAAGCAATATGGTAGCCAAGCAACATGGTAGCCAAGCAATATGGTAGCCAAGCAACATGGTGGCCAAGCAATAAGATGGCCCATGGTGGCCAAGCAATATGATAGCCAAGCAATATGGTAGCCAGGCAATATGATAGGCAAGCAATATGGTGGCCAAGCAATATGGTAGCCCATGGTAGCCAAGCAATATGGTAGCCAAGCAATATAGTAGCCAAGCAATATGGTAGCCCTGGTAGCCAAGCAATATAATAGCCATGCAATATGGTAGCCAAGTAATATGGTTGCCCATGAAAGCCAAGCAATATAATAGCCAAGCAATAACATGGCCCATGGTGGCCAAGCAATATGGTGGCCAAGCAATAAGATGGCCCATGGTAGCCAAGTAATATGGTAGTAAGGCAATATGGTGGCCAAGCAATGAGATGGCTCATGGTGGCCAAGCAATATGGTAGCCAAGCAGCATGGTGGCCAAGCAAAAAGATGGCTCATGGTAGCCAAGCAATATGGTAGCCAAGCAATATGGTAGCCAAGCAATAACATGGCCCATGGTGGCCAAGCAACATGGTGGCCAAGCATTAAGATGGCTCATGGTGGCCAAGCAATATGGTAGCCCATGGTAGGCAAGCAATATGGTAGCCAAGCAATATGGTGGCCCATGGTAGCCAAGCAATATGGTAGCCAAGCTATAACATGGCCCATGGTGGCCAAGCAATATGGTAGCCAAGCAACATGGTGGCCAAGCAATAAGATGGCCCATGGTGGCCAAGCAATATGATAGCCAAGCAATATGGTAGCCAGGCAATATGATAGGCAAGCAATATGGTGGCCAAGCAATATAGTGGCCAAGCAATATGGTAGCCAAGCAATATGGTAGCCAAGCAACATGGTGGCCCATGGTGGCCAAGCAATATGGTGGCCAAGCAATAAGATGGCTCATGGTGGCCAAGCAATATGGTAGCCAAGAAATATGGTAGCCCATGGTAGCCAAGCAATATGGTAGCCAAGCAACATGGTAGCCAAGCAACATGGTGGCCCATGGTGGCCAAGCAATATGGTGGCCAAGCAATATGGTGGCCAAGCAATAAGATGGCCTATGGTGGCAAGCAATATGGTGGCCAAGCAATATGGTGGCAAAGCAATATGGTGGCCAAGCAATATGGTAGCCAAGCAATATGGTGGCCAGCTAAATGGTGGCAATGCAATATGGTTGCCAAGCAATATGGTGGCCAAGCAATATGGTGGCCAAGCAATATGGTGGCCAATATTACAACATCGCTTTATAGTAATTAGTTTACTGTTATAGTTTAGTCATGTGTAGAACAAACGTGCTCAGATTATATGATTTTCTCCTCAGTTAAAAGAAAATTCCTCAACCCTTGATATACATTACTTAACATTTGACCTTTATTTTGATGCAACCCAATAATTAGATGGATGTTTAAGTTGAAAAAAGAGACTTTAGTCCTAATAATAAGAGATATAAGCCATCATGAATATTATACATTACTTATTTTTGTGAATTCGCTCACTCTTCACAACACCCACGTAACAATGTTGCACCACGCAATCCCTGATAACTAATTATACGAGAGCATTGAAAAAGTTAATTATATCTTGAGAATTGGGTCACGAAGATGAGATCTGATAGAATTACAACCTAGTCCTGTGACCAAGAAAGATGCGGGAGAGCACAGAAAGAAGACTGCTACTTTAAATCTGTTTCTCAGGATGGGATTCAAATAATATGGAACATTCACTTCTTTAGCATGTGCAAGGTAGAATTGTTTTATGACAGATGAAGAAATGCTTCAATGGTACGGGTATTGCAGAATGGACTGCTTTCAATGGTATGGGAATTACAGAATGGAATATTTTCAATGGTACGGGTATTGCAGAATGGACTGCTTTCAATGGTGTGGGAATTACAGAATGGAATATTTTCAATGGTACGGAGCGAAATGCTGCAAGGACATTGGTAAAATGAATTTACTTGTGCAATGGTTAGGATAGGCAAAATATATATGCTCTTTTAAAACTCCTATGCCTTACTACATCTTTGCTATTATTAAGTTAGTTATCAAACAATTGCTGGCTAAATTGGAGTGAATCTATCTGACTTCTCAGATGGCTATGACTTTGGCACCTGCCTGACACCAGAACCTCCATATCACTGTGTAGATATTGCTACCTAACTTGGCTGGGAGAGCCCGGCAATGATAGGAGACGGCTTAGGGATGCGGTGTGATAGGCTGGCGGTGTATGCTGATTGTTTGAAGTGTCAGGAGTATCTGGCAAACTGCTCTCTTCACACAGTGATCTGTGGCTTTTATAACACTCACATCAGTCTCTCTATCTTCTCACAACTTCCTGATAACCCTTTGCCATATTTGGTCAACAAACTATTAATGGCACCTAAATATAATTCAGAACGAGCAAAAGAAGGAAATCATTGAATAAGCCCTTAATTTGACCAATGCTTAATAGCAATATGTATAACCATATATGTAACTAACTTATATCTTAATCTGTGCTTAAAATATTTAATAATTGGTTTGGAAAATACTTAAAATGTACAGAAGTTATACAAACAGCAAACAGTTAATTAACAAGTGCTGCTCATCCAAATGGTTGCTCACTCACCATGACATATCTTAATTAGGTACGTTTTTTCTACTCTAAATGCATTCTTCCTGACCCATGGTGTCATAGTAGAAAGGATGAATGGCTGAAAATGCAGTCAAAAACATAGAAGAGGTTAAATCCAGCATTTCAGCCGTTCAACAACTGGTGGATTAATTTGATCTTGAATTTTAATTTTTTTTTGTTCAAAATTCATTGCAGTTAATAGACAAATCTAACTTTTCAAAATAGTGACCATGGTCATGTAGATTGATATGGCATTCACATGGCTATTATATTTATCTTTGAACAATAACAGATTTTGTTAAAGGCGGTATAACAAATGTCATTCTCAATGACAATACCGACAAAGAGTTGTTTTAATGTCCATTTAAGAAAGAAGCAGTGTTCTTTATAGACAGTTGCCACGTAATATGACACTTGTCTTAACTGTAAAGTACTACAAAGAAAATTAAGTTATACATCTAAATGGCTAAGATAACCCCATAGTAAGTCACTCGTCATGAAAGTGGTGGAATCAAGTGAAACAATGTACTATAGTAACATTGTAAGATGATAGCAACAAATGAAACAATGCAACACAGTAACATAGGAAAGTGTTACACAGTAAAATGGGATCAGGATAAGTACGTAGAAATACAGGGGCGTTGGATTGAGTCATGAGAAAATGGCATGAACAGGTGGAATAATACACCATAGTAACACTGGAAAGATGAAATGACGCAACTTTGAAAAGTGAAGCTACATAGTGAAGCTACATAGCAACGTAGGAAGGAATCATGTACATGTGAAGCTGCATAGCAACATAGAAAGGGAATATATGCAGGTGAAGCTACATTACAACATTGTGAAGTTCATAACAAAATAGTGAAGCTACATAACAACGTAGGAAGGAATCATGTACATGTGAAGCTACATAGCAACATAGAAAGGGAATATATGCAGGTGAAGCTACATTACAACATTGTGAAGTACATAACAAAATAGTGAAGCTACATAACAACGTAGGAAGGAATCATGTACATGTGAAGCTGCATAGCAACATAGAAAGGGAATATATGCAGGTGAAGCTACATTACAACATTGTGAAGTTCATAACAAAATAGTGAAGCTACATAACAACGTAGGAAGGAATCATGTACATGTGAAGCTACATAGCAACATAGAAAGGGAATATATGCAGGTGAAGCTACATTACAACATTGTGAAGTACATAACAAAACAGTGAAGCTACATAGCAACGTAGGAAGGGAACATGTGCAGATTAAGCTACATAACAACATAAGAAGGTAGTATGTGCAGGTGCGGGCAGATAGGAACATTGTGAAGCTACATAGCAAAATAGTGAAGCAACATAGCAACACAGAAAGGAAACATATGCAAATGAAGCTACATAGCAACCTAGTGAAGCTCCATAGCAACCTAGTGAAGCTAAATCGCAACATAGTGAAGTTACATCGCAACATAGTGAAGCTACATAGCAAAATAGTGAAGCTACATAGCAAAATAGTGAAGCTACATAGCAAAATAGTGAAGCTACATAGCAACATAGAAAGGGAAAATGTGCAAGTGAAGCAACAAAACAAGACAGGAAAAAAACCTTTTCGAGTGAAACAATGTAAAATAACAACTTACTAAGGACACATGAACATATGATACATTGTGATATAGAAAAGTAAATTACAACCCTCTGGATTTTAAGAAGAGCCTAAACAACCAAGCATATATTCATTACAATATTGAGGCTGCCCTGACCAACATTAGATGCCATAAAATCTCCGATGAAGCCAGGAGAAACAGGACATTTGAGTCCATCAATGGTTTGTGCTGGCACAATGCTGATTTCCGACCACAAAGCCCAGTAAAGCCCTTCAGTGACCACCATATCAAAGCCGTGTATTCTCCACAAACAAGCGCCAATGCTGGTCTTTGACAGTGCTGCAATAAGACATGTCGGTCCAACACGATGACCTTTGTAACAGCCGCGGCAACATTACAAGTTGTCTTTGGCTTTGAAGGCTGCTTCAGGTACTTGCTGTACCCCGTAATGGTTTGTACACCTAGGTATTATCGTCACCACTTTTGACCGATCACCAACAAAGAGAGGTCACGTTAGGGATCATATCTGAATCCGATTGGATCCGACACCACAAAAGAGCGCGGAGGTGAGTCGGTGCAGAAAGAGGGGAGATACAGAGAGGCGGTGGCCAGCGATGCCGAGGTAAAGATCTGCAGGTGGGCAACATATTGCCTTGTGATCTACCTCAAGATGAAACAATACAAAGAACAATGGTAAAACAGGTGTCATGACACAGACAGGAAGCCACAGTCAAGCTGGTCAAATTAGGCACAGTCATTTCATGTGCGGAGAGGCCTTGGCCTGTAGATTACAAGAAGGATATCCTTAAAGATCGCCTTGTCATATTCCTCCGCAGATAAGTGGCCGCATTTGGTCTTACACTTTGCCTGTTTTCCTGTCATTTCTATCAACAATTAGGTCCATAAAGACGCGCCATGTACTGCATGGCCCCCAACTCTGATTCACTTAAAACAGTCCTAACTATGACACATCAATCTGCGGAAGTAGTAAGTCGGTGGACAAGGACACTCCTCAAGGTCACTTTATATTTGTATGACAGTGGCAAGTTTAGCTGGAGAGGCGCACTTTACTAAAGTGGATATTGCTCAAAGTGACAATACACAACACTCACCTTTCTTATAGCTTTGCACCAGATGACCGAGAATAAATGGCATACAAATATATGTGTCCACTATTGCAAACTGTCCCCATCTTCCTTCAAGATGGAAATCTTTCACTCAAATCTGGACTGAATCCACGGGATTAACTTTCCAGTCCATCCATGCCTTACATTTTTATATACCTGGCTGTGACAATCATATCATCAAACGGACTGAATATTCCAGTCCACCCCAGTCTCCCTGTCGCTATTTCAGAGTACATCAGAATTCAATGGAGTTGTCTCAGATTACATTCTAAAGGAAATGCGTATCTGACATTTGCTTATAAAGGGCTCAAGAAGGCATAAAGCAATGTCTATGTTCTCCTGCATCTGACCATCACACGTGCAACATATTCATATACCCCATACACCACAACATCATCATTGACATTTGCTTGTTTAATATATATATATATATATATACATATATATATATATATATATATATATATATATATATATATATATATATATATATATATATTTCATTTGAGGCAACTCATATTTCTATATAGTTTCTAAGTTGGTTCTCACTCAATACACTGCTCTATGGCTAGTTATCAAAAGCCATGGTTTGGGTTATCATGTCTATATGACAATGCAAAAGAAAGCTCCCCAGTCACTCTTCGGAAATATTAGGGCATTCAGTCCCGGTGACAGACTAACCTGATTTAGACTTTGATATTAACAGGCATTTATAACAAACAAACAAACAAATAAAATCAACATTGATATATCTGGAAGTGATGAAAATGACATACTAATTATTTCTAACCAAATGTATACATTTGTCCACAGGAAAACTGACTCCAACAAAATCATACTTGTAGACAAAAACATGTGACCGTGTAAAAATATTTTAAAAACATTGCAATGGGTGTAGACCTTACGTTTAGGGAAGTTTAATTGAGATTTAAGTGAAATTAAAGTGAAGTTGGTTAAGGAAGTTTAAGTGAAGTTAAAGTGAAGTTTAAGTAATGTTTAAATAAAGTTTGAGTGAAGTGTAAGTGAAGTGTAAGCGAAGTTTAAGCGAAGTTTAAGTGAAGTGTAAGCGAAGTTTAAGTGAGGTTTAAGTGAGGTGTGAGTGAGTGAGGGGAGGTGACCATGGTGCCAGCCCAGTATCGCCTGCCACTGAGAGAGAGGCAGCATCTTCCCCGTAGGTGGCCACTTTACCAGAGTCTGGATCCTTGGCATTGGCAACTTGTTTTCTGTTCTATGTGTGTTTGATGATGGCTTTTCTGGCACTGACCATGAGAGTGGCCAAGCTGCTCCTGTGCCTGCAGACAGCTTATGACCACCAGGGGAGATACTGTCCTTGGGAATCTTGGACGCGATACAACTCCAACCTCTATGACTAGGATGCTTGCTTTTATATCAAAGTTTATTTTCATCTAGTATAATGATATTGGTCCACTCATTTTTAGACCATACATTGCACTTTGAAGATCATGATTCAGTTTTATATATTAAATTGTTCCTGCATGGAGCGATTCACCTGTCGCACTGATTGCAACATTGATATAAGTCTATTCCTGTAACATATCAAAAGAGTTCTATTGACAGTCTACACAGTCCTAAACAGCTTTTCATGCCTGACCAAATATCCAATACTGGCTGTGTATTGACCGGACTGTTTATACATGGAAGTGGACTGGCTTTATACCTGGCAGGCCATCTTGGCAAGTTGACAAAATTATATGGTCAAGTGATCACTATTCATATTATCGATCCATGTGACTTTGTGTTTGATGATAAATTCATCATAAATATATCTATGAGTATTGTCATCATAGACTCTGAATATCAATTTACACAGGTAGTCAGATGCCAGGTGAAACAAGGTGAGACATTTATGGATGAGTATATTGTCTGTATCTAGAGGTGTAGGTCCGTACCTCTTCTGTACAATGGCCAGTGCAGCTTCCCGCCACTTTCGCCATGCCTGTCAGTGATCGTCTGCTCAGTCATTGGCAAATCGCGTGAGCAGCGTCCACCCCAATGTTTCCCGCCAAAATACCATGCAGCGTCCCTAGTACGTCCTTGACCACATATTGTTTTGAAAGCTCTGAAATATTCATTTGATCACTCCATAAAAGACCCGTGTCTACTTATGTCTGAGGACATTGGTAATGGTGGCGAGGCATGAATATCCTCCATCTGGACTTTGTGCCTTATGCTTCTGTCCAAACATTAATTATTCTAAGACCAGTAATTTGGCAAAAGGACCAGACAATAAACTCTGGTTTTGCAGTCAGGACCAAGGTCTTGGGGTGAATAATTCATAGTTTGGCGTGAGAGTGCATGGAACTGGCAACAATAGAGCCAACTTAAAGGTTTTTTATGTAACTCTTTCATAACAACCACTCATCTTGCCCCTCACTCAGCATGTCAATTTGATGAATATTTCACTCTCAATGTAAACAAGCCACCATGTAAACGAGATGTTGGTCCAAAGACCACCTGCACAGCCAGTTTTCATGTCCGCCTGGTCAAACGCCTCCTTGCACCATCCACACACAGCCGATACTGAGGATCCAACCCATTCACAACTCCCAGTGCCCTCTATTGGTGAATTTCTCAACGGTATGAGCAGAATTGATTTTGTGGTGCAGTTTTTATGTGTGTTTTATGAGCGGTCATGGTCAGTTGACCAGACCAGCCTGTTGTTAGGAACGTATGTCGACCATAATTTGTGTGGTGCCGGATGGGTTCAGACAACGACCAGACATTTGTATGAGTTATCCAGGCATGCATCAGCCATTATCTGTGATCAGCGCAGACGACATTTCACCAGCACAAACGCCAATTCCCACTTGTTAATAAGCAACTCCACAGCTTTCTGTTTGACTTGTTCATCAAAGTTTCAGAATACACCTGTATTAAAACACAATTCCTTTTATTTGTTATGGTCTATATAATGGCACACAACCTGTTGATAGACAGGTGTGACCATTGAGAATTTTAGGCCATTTACAATTGACCACAGACTGTATCTCTTACTAAGTTGTCAAGGTAATAATATACCAAGATATAAATCTAATGAGTCATGGTAATTTATATCAATAAACAACAGGATGATAATTAAAATTATATCCCTGGACTATAGTTTCCAAACTCCAAAAGTTTAATCTATTAAACGCTCATATTTCATCCAGTAAAGCTAAATGTTAAGTCAGCAAAGCCAGCTTAATGGATGCTGGGAAGATTAATGCCTAACATGTACCATATTACAATTTGGGGCTGAGGTTTATATTTTAAACTTTAATTAATCTTTATAGGCCTACTTCTATGTGAACATGAGATACCTAATGACAAGTACATATGCCAGGTCATATCAAGTTTTATGAGCTTTACTATTAAAATTCTCTTTATTTAAATCACTTTAATACATTAAAATATATGAAAATCAGCAGTGTTTTAATATAGGCTTGATTAAATACAAAATAAAAACGTTGTTTAAATAATTGGACAAAAACCAAAATATCCATAGAATAAACATAAAGTTGGACAACCATCTAGGTTTCTATAAATCATACATATAGCTAGACAACCAACTAAAAATCTATTGTGGAAAATAAATTAAATATCCGAATTATACATGCATACAACTGGATGATTAAGTCTGTATTCAAAACGTATAAACTGGACAATTCAGTTATTGATATGTGTGCACATATGTGTGTATACATTTGTATATATGTGTGTATATTGTGCCCCAACCAAAAATGTCAGTACAAGTATAAATATACATTTCCAATTTCACAAAAGTACTTGTAAATACTTGCGTTTCAAAAGCTTTAGGTGATGAATATAAGCTCAAAATACACTTAATATCTTTAATTTACACAATCCCACATTTTAGATACAGCATTGTAATATTGATGAATTATTAGGCACAACTTTGGAATATTGATGAATTAAAGGAACAGGATTGGAATATTGATGAATTATAAGACACAACATTGGAATATTGATGAATTATTAGGCACAACTTTGGAATATTGATGAATCAATAGGCAAAGCATTGGGATATTGATGAATTATTAGGCACAACATTGAAATATTGATGAATTATTAGACACATCAGCTAAATAATAAAAGTCTTGAAACCTTAAAAACTAGATTCTTTGAAATTTTAATGACCTACAATGATTTTTATCGTATCAATTGAATGAAAAGCTAGTCCAGTAAGAAATAATTCCAGGTGGTCATTAAAGATGTGAATATCAGTGAATACAACCATCTTGAATATGGTGCCTGCCATGTTGGAATGGTCTCGGACCAACAAGCATACATAAATCACCACTGCCTGCAAACAAAATTCCATGTTTGCAGCTTTATTAACGAACCCAAATATCTGTTAAAGATGACCTTATAGTGTATTGAGGTATTCGTGGTCAGAATATTGCTGTCAAAATATTTGTCGTTGATTTATATTCATTTTTGTATTGGTTGCAATATTTGAACTATCAAAATCAAAGTTGACATTTTAACAGAGGTGAAATCAGCCAAGCACAAACATTGTCCATCTGCTTGTGACCACATATCTTACAAATACAACACTGGCACACAAAGTGACTGCATTTATAACACACTTGTAAACTGACCCCTTGTAACCAACCACATTGAAAATTGAAATACCTTTCCCAGAGCAAGTTCTCATTCAACATTTCTGCATCCTAATGCAAATAAATAGATGTCATTTCTCAGTCAATCTTCAGCCCTTTGACACCATATACCATGGTTATATTAAGAACAGGGTCCAAAGATCTTGCCTTTGAATATATAGTATCTGAACTAAATTCTAAGCCATTAAATGAATTACCTTGTATTTGCTGTATTGTTCCAGCCATATGTATCATATCACAACTTTGGATAATACAGTAACAGCAGGAGACAACCTTTTAAGTCAAGAATTTGGAAGATGCCCTGTCCATCACCACCTTACTGCCATATCAAAGATTCACCCTATAGGCCCAGTCCATCACCACCTTACTGCTATATTAAGTATATTAAGGATTTCCCTATAGGCCCTATCCATCACCACCTTACTGTTATACCAAGGATTTCCCTATAGGTCCTGTTCATCACCACCTTACTGCTATACCAAGGACTTCCCTATAGGTCCTGTCCATCACCACCTTACTGCTATACCAAGGATTTCCCTATAGGTCCTGTTTATCACCACCTTACTGCTATACCAAAAATTTCCCTATAGGTCCTGTCCATCACCACCTTACTGCTATACCAAGGATTTCCCTATAGGTCCTGTTTATCACCACCTTACTGCTATACCAAGGATTTCCCTTTAGGTCCTGTTTATCACCACCTTACTGTCACACCAAGGATTTCCCTATAGGTCCTGTCCATCACCACCTTACTGCTATACCAAGGATTTCCCTTTAGGTCCTGTTTATCACCACCTTACTGCTATACCAAGGATTTCCCTATAGGTCCTGTCCATCACCACCTTACTGCTATACCAAGGACTTCCCTATGGGTCCTGGCCATCACCACCTTCCTGCTATACCATGGATTTCCCTATAGGTCCTGTCCATCACCACCTTACTGCTATACCAAGGATTTCCCTATAGGTCCTGGCCATCACCACCTTACTGCTATACCAAGGATTTCCCTATAGGTCCTGGCACCTTACTGTCATACCAAGGATTTTACCTCCAGTTATATCAAGATTCTCAGTTATACTTCCTTCTCATCACATACTTCATATATTATGGGACACCAGACCAAGTTTTCATTGTCACAAAAAGTTCAGCACTTTATGTTAACAACATTTATGTGTTTGTTGCTGGTGCTGACATAGTTCCTTCAGATAAAACTAATTACAATATCTGTGATACATTTTGGAATGAATTTCTACCTTCAGGGTGATTAAAATTGACACTGACCTTTCTATCTTGAACAAGCTTTTCTCGATATCAAAAAGAAATCTACTTCCTTATCACATGCCCTTGTTGTGTTTTGGGGGCTAAAGTTTTCATTTTAATGATTATGGAAGTTGCAGGATATTACTATGTAATGTTTGAGGACAAGTCATTGAAGCTTGTAACTCCTGGTACTTAATGTCATGGAAAGTCAGGGATTACAACATATAATTTTAATTGCTGGCAGAAATGACAAACTATGCTAATTTTGTAATGTATAAGCATTGAGACATCATGGGCCCCTGAAGGACGCTATTCACAGTAAAGTCTATAATTAGCTTCTGACAACCTCACCTCCGTGTCACGTGACTTACAACCAACGCTCTGATTGGTGGAACATGCTTCATTTCACAATCAAATCGCAACCTCAATTTAATTCAAATTTCATAAAAAAAGTAGAGTAACATCAAATTTCACTTGGAAAAATTAATTTGATGATGCAATGATATTACAAGATCATTAGTAAACCATGCAGGAAACTGGTAACTAAGCCAGTTTCAAATCGTCATATTGGATGCCTGGGACCTGCCTGGACGTGTTACATCAAGATGCTATGTTATTAATTATTACAAATGATGAACATTTTACAAACACTGTCATGGACTATCAGCAATCTGAAAGGGATCATACACTCAACAGGAAATCACTTTTACACAATTTCTCTGCCGAAATACATTCATGAGGCCACAGCAATTTGATGTTTGGTCTCAGTTTCAAGCAACCCACTAACGAGATGGTTTCACACGACAGAAGGATGATAGTGCTGTCGAGAAGTTGATCGCCATTACAGGATGGAATAGAAAGCAATATATCTTTACTCACCTTGCAATCAAACCTTTTAGGACATCATAAAATTATCCTTAAAACACAAGAGAAATGTTAACAAAAATATTCCGCTCCATAGGTATCTGTAGTATTAACTGCTTAAAATTTAACTGTGTCAAATCTGTTTTTCAACATATCTGCATGAAAAGAGAATATAATATTCAATTAATCAATCTGAAGGTATTAATATTCATATTTGAAAACGTTTGAGTAAATATAATGTATTTCCAAATCAACTGTGTTTTTATTGGCATATTTACATAAACCAATTTTTACACATTTTGTGAATGCCTATATACATATTTACAATAGTCTGTACACTTGTAACTATATATATAAATATATATTTTGGCCAGCAACAAATGTGATTCATTTATCCACATAATCATGTTCAGTTGTCATTTCATGACCCTTAATTGGAAATATAAAAAGATAAGTAATTTTATATGACTTTTTTGTTAGATTTCACATTATTGTCTTACTGGTAAACGCACATTGCTTGTTAGAGTAATATTAGTTTATAATAGAAATAATCTGACACTCTATTGTTTGGAAATATCATATGTATATCGTCTCAAGAAAGTTTATATTCTATGTTTATGGTGATGACCGGAAGTTCAATGCATGACATTAAAAACTATAGATACAAGCTATTAGCTATTTATATGTATGACAATTACCCATCTGACAAACTATTGGAATCAAATATAACCAATCAATACATCAAATCGAGTTCTAGTTTAATAACATGATTATGATGTGTGAGGTAACAAGACACGATTTAGCATACAAAATGTTTTAATTTATTCCCAAGCGTAAATGATTAATATTTCATATTTAAAAAGCACTTACATTAGGTAGAGAACATCGTATCTTTGTATGTAAATACCCAATCTCAGAATACCTCAGTATCAAATATTGATTTGATTTGGAATCATGATAGATATGGGCAGAATTAATTATTTTGTTGCATGCAAAATAAAAAAGACAGGGACTGTGAACGTCGTCCATTTAAATCTTGAGGATCTTTGCCTTTTTATTTACCAAAATCAAAAAGAGCAACGCCAATACCTTACTCAGCCTATAATTCTAATTCACAGTCATGTTAATAGTGGGGCTGGTGAAATTGGGTCTATTTAGGATTATTTCATGTGATCATCAAATTCGCTTTTCTGATCATTCATTACTTTTCCTATCTGCATGGCAAAAAACAAAGCGTTCCATCAAGCAATGGCAAAAGTAAGTTTTATTTCACTCCAAGGATGGGTGGTGACTTCATAAATGATTAAAATGTAATTATAGCCATGTAGACATCTATATGAGCGATAATACATCATTTTGATACAGTTACATAATATCCCCCATTTCATACTTGTTGGAGGCAGCAAAGAAAGAGTTTTAGTATAAAAACTAACAAAGGCAACGCCACAATTATCACCAAGTCTCTTGTTACAGAACTGCTCAACCCAAGTGCCTAACTGGATATATGAAATCAAATTATGAAAATAAAATTTTCTTCTGGCACTTTGTCTGAAAATATAAAATTGCTTGCCAAGGTATTAATTCCCATGAATCAATGAAAATATTAATAGTTTTAACAAATATAAATGGAGCATTAGACAAAGCATTATAGCAAACTTTATGCCTGAAAGGATAGGTTTGGAAGAAATTAGAATGAGTAACTCAGTGAATTACTGATCTATGTTGACCTCCTTATGCGCAAAGAATGACAAGAATGTTTGAGAGTTGGAAGCCATTTTTGACTCACTTTTTATTGGGTTTGGATATATGTCTTAAATAAGGTATTGCCACACTATAATATAAGGGGGTAGAAGACAGCTAAAGATTACATTGAAACTGGAAAGATTCAAGATCTACAAATATAATGTCCTGATAATTGCCACATATAAGAATTTTCTAATAATTACCCTCTGACATAAAAGCTATTCTTGACTTGTGTCTAATGTCTGCTTTGACCCTGACCTTATTGGGGTTGGTGCTCAATATGGGTTTGTCTGTACAGTATGATGGGACAAGGGCTGCCGTGTTGACATAGGACAGCGCTGTTTGTGCTGACATCTTCCCTCCTCTGTCCAACAGGATTTAACATTGTCAAACAATGAATATGCTGCCAAGTCGCAGTGTTCAGCTTTCTTATATATGCTGGCATGCCTTAGTTGTAGGCTTCCTTATATGCTGGTATGTTTCAATTCCCACCAAAAAGAGGAAGGTTTATTTCAGTTGAAAGTTTTCTGATATGTTGGCATGCTTCAGTTTAAAGCTTTTCTGAATGTTGGCATGTCTCAGTTTGCATTTCTTTTAGCAGTCAAATCTGAATATTGTTACTCCTGTACAGCCTACAGGGGGAGTTCTATTTTTTCTCTGAGACTGAAATGATGATTACTTATACTAACAT
Source organism: Amphiduros pacificus (assembly GCA_949316495.1). Classification (NCBI taxonomy): domain Eukaryota; kingdom Metazoa; phylum Annelida; class Polychaeta; order Phyllodocida; family Hesionidae; genus Amphiduros; species Amphiduros pacificus. The sequence continues at coordinate 37,896,727 of OX439005.1, read as the reverse complement.
TAAAAATAAACTGTCACAGAATGTTATCCAATTCTTGTATATACTGCATGTCAAGACATTCTTAGTTTACTCATATAGATATGACATTATTTGTGCTCACAATATTAGGCTGGGACATGTGTGTAACATTAGGGTTCCCACCTCAAGTCAATTTCTGTAACATTAGGGTTCCCACCTCAAGTCAATTTCTGTAACATTAGGGTTCCCACCTCAAGTCAATTTCTTTAACATTAGGGTTCCCACCTCAAGTCAATTTCTTTAACATTAGGGTTCCCACCTCAAGTCAATTTCTGTGACATTATGGTTCCCACCTCAAGTCAATTTCTTTAACATTAGGGTTCCCACCTCAAGTCAATTTCTGTAACATTAGGGTTCCCACCTAAAGTCAATTTCTGTGACATTAGGGTTCCCACCTGAGGTCAATTTATGCGACATTAGGGTTCCCACCTGAGGTCAATTTATGCGACATTAGGGTTCCCACCTGAGGTCAATTTATGCGACATTAGGGTTCCCACCTGAGGTCAATTTATGCGACATTAGGGTTAAATAAGTCAGCCCAGAAGTTGTCTAAGGGTTTTAGTCAAGAGAAAGAACAATATTAGGAGTGATCTACTCAGTGTGGGGATTAACAAACTGAAATAGAATTATGGACATAGTAAAACAGTAAGATTGACATTTAAAACAATAGAAAAAACTTGCTGGTTATTAGTTCTGATTGTTTATTTCTGAATATTTAAAAATCATTACATCCTAGGTAAAATGTGCTGCATAGTACTATACTTAACCGCAAGTATCCTGATGTCACATGTGTCGTGCAGGATTTGGAACATGCACATATTTGGAAGAATACCTGCCTGGAATCCTGGTACCTGGAGCATACTAATACTGTCAATGCTAGACATATGAAGCGGAGATAACGATTCCCCCTCCTCCCCATCCCACCTTTGTTTTCAAACTTCACACAAACAAAAGCCATTGACTCTTTTCTTCAAGCTCATTAAATTTCACGCAAATCTATGCCTGACCCCACCTGTAGCAGACTCTGACATTATATACTTTGTTTAATTGATCGCAATTTCTCTTCTTTTTGTCTTAGGATCTCGGTGTTTGAAGTTGATGCCAAAAGCTACCGACCTTCCTGCCATAAGTTGCCAATAAATTACCTGTGGTTGGCTGTGTTATCGGACGGAGATATCAAGATAAATATTTGTATAAATATGTAACAATATACTGGGCATGGCAGGCTGGGATACAGCTTTATTTGGTTCTGCTTGTGCCAAGTGTAGGTGCATCCACACTCTCAAACAAAAATCATTGTAATACATTTAAAATAATAAACCTGGGTATTGCTGTCAATATGTGTGTTTCCTTATATCGATATATCATACCCTGCCAAACCATATGGCACTTTGCAACAATTCAACATTAAGCAGTTAACTTTATCATAAATTACCTGGCTTTCTCTTGACATGATTTTGATATTAAAAAGTAGTTTTCATTGGATACAAGATTCTATTTGCATTACTGTACTGATCCAGATATAAATGTTTTGCCTGCAATATAAACATTAGCTAAGACAATGACAAACCAATGACCAGAACCATGTTTTCCTGCCTGATTCTCTGCATCTTTTTACCAAAGAATTCTCTATTAAACATGGGCAATCTCATATCCTTCTCATTGCACATTCCTCTGGTTTCTCACATAAAACCTCTAGGTGTTCAACTTCAATCTAAAGTATTTATTCCTCACATATTGAGACCAACAAAACAAATTTATATCCCAGAATAATACCAACAACACAAGAATCATATCATATGGTCAATAGCATAACAAGTTTTTGATTCTTTTTTCTTAATAAATATCCATTTTTCAATACCTTAAGGTAGGGAAGTCAAGCACCTGAGAACTACCCGTTTTGAAGAAGAGTTAATAAGACATCTGAGCTGTATCACTATCTCATGTGCTAAATTATTCTCTTTTTGAAGACATGTACATATAACACTGTGTATTAAGGCTGAGGCATGCTTAATCTAACAATGCTGCATCACTTTGTCTCTGCATCAGATTACATAATAAATATCTGCGTGCATCTGTTGTCATATGATACAAAAACGTTTCCCTGCTAATGAACCCTATGGACAATTTTAATAAGACATGATTGTTTTTCTTGATTTTTTTTTTTACATTTTGCTAACCTGGATGTGGCAATGAAAACTGAGAGACTCCACATGAGTAAACTATAAGCGGGTTCATAATGTCCATACATATACCTTACACCTTAATGCTGCAAATAAATCAAAACTAAATAAAGAATACGATTGCATAAAACTTGAACCGAGGATTGTCATGTCACACGATATGTGAACTTTTCAGAGTTATACAAAAGGAAAGTTAACATTAAGTATCAACTGATCTGCTTTATGACCCATATCTTTGGTTTCATATATTGTTTTCATTATTCAGCCAAATTATGATTTTATACACAAATATCATTATAAAACAATTGATAACTATAAGCTGTATCTATCATATCATAAATATATTCATGAAAAGCATCCATAAATATGATATTATTTCACAGTGGCTGGAATGGTATATTCTACTAAGTTTGTGTTGCTATCTTCTGATTCCATGATTTTTTTATTGATTTTAATTTTGGTTAAAAACCAGATATATTTTTTCATGCTCCTTAGACTTGCTTTAGACACATCATCATCTCGAGTTAATTTTGAAAAAGATTTCTCTGAACAGTCTCATCCAGGGTTACTTCTTTAAAGTCTTTTCTGCATGTTTACATTCAATGTTGAATTGTTAGCAAGTTGTTCTAATCCAGGGTTGATTTGTTTAGATCTTTACTTGACCATGTCAGACCTGAATCTATTGTAACCTCCATGACAAACACGCTGCATTCTTCACAGACTTGACTGTAATCATATCTAAGCGTCTCTGTTACTTGTACAGCTTTGGTATACCATGAGCCTACACCCCTTCCTTCTTTGTCAAGCTTTTTGATCATTGTTAAAGTTGGTTTCTTCAATCATCCTTTGTGCAGATTCACCCTTTTTATTGACCCCATCTGCAACACACATAAAATAATACAAAGTTTAGCACAGGTCTGTCTCCCTGGACGTTTTTCATGCAAATGGAAGGCACAGGAATTGCAAACAAATTTGAGTCATAAATATATATATCAAGCCTATGTGCATTTAGATATCATAATGGACTGAAGAGTGAATGAACAGAGACAGTTTTGTGTATGAGCTTTACAAATATTAAATATATATTATATATTATCATCTTTTATGCATTTATAATAAAAAAGAACCGATAATTACATTATAATAAGAAATTTGATGATCTTATTTGATTGGCAAAACCAATCAGACCAAAATAAATGCGACATAGACCATGGACCCATTTTGTGCTGGGTTTTTTTCTTCAAAAGTATTTTTGTTAAAATTCACATGAAATATAAGAAATGTTTTTTTCTTACAGACAAAACAAATGACACGAGTATCCCCTGTTGAGGCATCACAGCCTCACAGGGCAAACTGCCATTTAAAGGTCATGGACTCCAGAGAAATTAAGAGAAAATGAGTGAAATGATGCAATCAGTTTTGAGCAAGGGCTGAGATGTGGTATGAAATATAAGCCTCATTCTAAAGTGATATTCCTGCAGGAATGCGAGCTTGCCGAGGGTTAGTGAGGTGGGTGGGCTGGGTATGAAGGTTGGCATAATGGTGGCAGCACCGTCAACACTGCCTCTCTCACATACAGATATACCACATACTCAGCTGCAGCTGTATCCTTAACAAATGCCAGCCAAACTAAAATGTCCTCCAATTCTAACATTCTGCCATTACAGCTTTAAACAAGTGCAGGAAACGCTCCAATCTTATATTAATACAACCGTAACTGTAAGCAGCAGAATTCAACATTAACATAATTGCCTTTTTCTTGGTAACATCTCAGTGATAAGTTCAGAGAAGCCATTTTTATTAACAGAATGAGAAGACTGCACTGAGTTACCTGTGTGCCATATTAGCTTTATTTCAATTCCTGTTACAGATATATTTGCCATAAATATGGCTGCCTTTAAATATTCAAAATTCATCAAAATTTCAAAGACATTTTAAATTTAGATTTTACACTAAGAAAAAGATTTGTCATGTAGCCTGTGTGTTCTGAACTTGCAGGATTTCTTGATTTGCTATCTCAAGTTGATTTGCTTCACATGCCTACTTCATAATCATGGACAAAAAATTTACATTTCCATGATATTCTTTAACTGAGTTAAGATGTTGTATGAACAACAAAAACACAAATTTGTCACAGACATAGGTAAATTCTATGTATGTGAAATGATTATCCCATTCTTTTTCTAATAAGATAATACTGCCTGAGTTTCGCTCTGCTCCAAACATTTCTATATTAATAATTTCATTATTCTTAATGTGACTTATGTTAGCCTTGTTCTTAGATATATTTTCAGGGTTGGGAATGGGTTTTCAAGTTAAACATGGATAAAACTAAATTAAATTAATGATGGCAATCTCTAACTGTGAGATACATATCAAACATGTTTCAATGATAATTAATATTTTCTCTGTACTAATGTACTCATTTATCATGGGGTAAACAACATGTCATGTATCAGAATGAATCATTCACTATCATAGGACAAGGATAGGTCATGTATAATAGGACAAGGATAGGTCATGTATAATAGGACAAGGATAGGTCATGTATGATAGGACAATGATAGGCCGTGTATAATAGGACAAGGATAGGACATGTATGACAGGACAAGTATAGGTCATGTTTGATAGGACAATGATAGGCCGTGTATAAAAGGACAAGGATAGGTCATGTCTGATAGGACAAGGATAGGTCATGTCTGATAGGACAAGGATAGGTCATGTATGATAGGACAAGGATAGGACATGTATGATAGGACAAGGATAGGTCATGTATGATAGGACAAGGATAGGTCATGTCTGATAGGACAAGGATAGGACATGTCTGATAGGACAAGGATAGGACATGTCTGATAGGACAAGGATAGGTCATGTCTGATAGGACAAGGATAGGACATGTCTGATAGGACATGTATGATAGGACAAGGATAGGTCATGTATGACAGGACAAGTGTAGGTCATGTATAATAGGACAAGGATAGGTCATGTATGACAGGACAAGTGTAGGTCATGTATAATAGGACAAGGATAGGTCATGTATGACAGGACAAGTATAGGTCATGTATGATAGGACAAGGATAGGTCATGTCTGATAGGACAAGGATAGGACATATCTGATAGGACAAGGATAGGACATGTATGATAGGACAAGGATAGGTCATGTATGACAGGACAAGTATAGGTCATGTATGATAGGACAAGGATAGGTCAGGTATTATACTGTGAGACACAAAATGACCATGTTGACTCATCTGGACAAGGATACACATACACATCTTTGTCCTGTGATATACAAACATATTCTTTTCTGATGATACATGTGTCCTTACCCCAGGGTACATAAACACATCCTTATCCCATCACACATAGATATGTCCTTATCCCATCACACAGACATGTCCTTATCCCATCACACATAGATATGTCCTTATCCCATCACACAGACATGTCCGTATCCCATCACACATAGATATGTCCTTATCCCATCACACAGATATGTCCTTATCCCATCACACATAGATATGTCCTTATCCCATCACACAGACATGTCCTCATCCCATGATACATAGACATGTCCCTATCCCATGATACCTAAACATGTCCTTATCCTATGATACACAAATGTGTCCTTATCCTGTGATCTATAACACACTAATATCTATTCATTCAACAACTACAGTTACATTTCAAAGGAAATAACCTGTTTCCTATGACAAACATTTCAAAGTCATAAAAAATGTTTTTGTTCTCAGGAAACTGAACTGGTGAATGATACATTCAAAATTACAAGTTCTATATTTTCAAAAACTTTTTGCCACATAGAAAGGGAAGATCACATGTTCACAAAAGTTTCCACACAGCCTCTAAACAAACAAAAACTGCCACATCATAAATCTAACACTCTTGCCACCATAACCACTGAACATAATTATTTGTTAAATATCAGTTTGGGAAAGTTATTTTGTTGTTTTGTAAACTTGAGCTAATTTGTGTATTGGTGCGTTGGGAGTAGTGAGTTGATGACTTGTGGGAGCCCACGTTAGGATGCCCTGATTGAGGTGAATTCACCGAGCAGGTCCCTAAATACCCCCAAAACATCACAACACATTCAACTTCCCAAGCCAACCCCCTTCTTCCACTTCACAGCCATGTTCTGCCCTTTTTATATCCATCTCTGGACAAAAACCGGTATATCTTATATCATAGTGCATATGTTGTATGTAAAATGAAGCAGGTTTAATGAAGAAATGTTTCAAATTTTAATTTAGAAGGAAGACAGGCATACTGCAGTGTGATTGACAGCGGGGCCCCCTGGTGGGAGCTGGCTGCAGAGGGCCTGGATGGCGAGATGGTGGAAGCTGTCACCTGCGCTATTTCTCTTGTTTTTTTTTATCATGGGCCGTCGTCCGTGGATGCACAGAGCAAGGACGGAGAGATAACACACAACTCAGTGCACAGTCATTTCTAGGCTAATTTGCAACTGATTTGTGGCTAGTTCAAATTTGTCACTAACAATGACAAACTGACGGCCGTAATAGATGGATGTGAGGTTGGACTCTCAGAGATACTGGTGTGCAAATTGTGTCCTCAAAGAGGGCCTGGACACGGCACTCGTCCACATCAGAGTGCCCTCTGTAAGGGCTCGGGTCCGAAAAGGGCAGTGTGCCTCTCTGAGATACGGGTCCCAAACAGGCAGATTATTCGCTATGACCCAAATTCAATTTAAATGATTGGCGAATGAAGATGGATGGCGGGACGAAATTTACTTTGCCGCACTACGGTAACCATGTAGGATGTGTGTCCGGAGACAAATGATGGTGCCGTCCTGTCAAAATTCACCAGGGACGTGGCGAGAGTAAAAAAAGCTGTTGTCAGGAAAATGGCAGAAACCACTGACATCCAGCCATGGTCTCTGACTTGCGGAAAAGGGAACCGAAAAACAAATCGCTGACGCTCTCGCCCATATGTTTTAATTAATTTGATAAATTAAAACTGCCGCAGCAACCTGACGGACCACTGGATGGAATTACTGGCAAATCCACAAAGACAGTGTCATATTTTATTGCCGATCTGACGGGGATGTATTGGCAGAGGTAAAGAGGCGACTTTTAGTGAAGGCGTGTTGGCAGAATTCTTGAGCTCAGGCAGGAAGTCGCATTGCTGGCCACTGTAACACATTGGCACATTCTTTCCCGGCACTGATGAAATAGCACCTCTATAAATTAGAGTTTCAACTAGCCAGGCTTAGCTAAGAGCCGGATAGCCCCGGATCTGTTGGTCCAAGTCTGATTTACGCGACCACAACAAATCTAAATCATAGAATGGTGAAGACGGTGATTAACAAGAACACTGTTGTCCTGACCAGTTTGTTCTGCCAAGATAAATACAGCCAGGCTTCACATCGCCCACCACCCATAACATATACACTGCCTCATTCTCAACTTTCCCTTTTACCATGATATCACAAGTGCCCTTTTCCTGTGTCAAAACATTTTATGGTCATAAACCATACTTATATCGTCTCAAAATCTTTTTTTTTCTAATATTTTTAAAACCACTTTTCCTCCATAAGGAATGTTGTTCTTATAAAACCAAATGGCATGTAAGCCATTCTTCTTTCCAAATATAAAGTGAACATTGAGTGTGATTTCCCTTGATATGTCATAAGCCATATTCTATGGTATCATCTACTCCATATATATTCTAATATTATGGAAACAGTATAAACCCAATATTTCTTTTTTAATTTAAAGACGTTTGTTTTTTCTAATATCTCTATAATCTATTTCAATTCTGAAAAGACACGTGATGGAATCAGGTAATAATTCAGAGAAATCATAAATCATCAAAGAAATTTCTCTTTCAAAATTTCACATAAAAGTTCACAGATTAAGAGATTGGTATGCTATGCAATAATAAAGAAAAAGCAATAGAGTAAAAAGCACTGCCACCACTAGGGGGCCTCACACTCTCTGGTCAATTATCACCCATACCCATTCCAAACCACACATATTTTGGAAGACCATCGGGAGAATCATTTTTGCCACCCCAAGATTAATTTATTCATGATTTCATTGAGAATGGCAAAGGAAAAACGGCAATTCCTCGGTGGTGTGAAGGCCCCTTCTGTCAATGCTGATGGGTTTATCTGAGGTCCATATAAAATATTGCCCATGCCAAATTTGCCTGTGTGATTGGGTCACATTAGCTGCCACACTTTTTAACTCCGTCCTCTTCAAAGGCATCACCTTTTAAATGAATATTTCTGGACATGAAGCATCCATTACGCCTCAGATAGAAAAGATCACATATTAATTTCCTGACCAAACCTTCTCACTTTGCTTTGCAGCTTTGCTCCAATTTGCTCTTTGAAGGGGCCGAAAAGTAAGTCGGCATTGAGTGGTGTTTGAGAAGGCAATAAGCGTGATTGGGGCAGAGCGAGTCATTAGATGGCCACGCTCAATATGTTTGTCATAGCCGTGGATCAGGGCCCATCCAAGCTTACACAAACACAGCCGAGGACAAATATGGGGTAAGGTAGGCCGCCAGGTCCTTAGTAACCCTCGGCAGCGTTGTGGCATCTCGCATTCTGATGACCATAATGCGGTGCTATGATGTGCTCCCAAGGGCCACTTGTTTGTGGGTCTCGTATCCTAATGCAGACAAGACGTTCTGTGGAGGCAGCGGCTTGATTATCAGCCTCAACACTGGAGGTGTAAGATCAAACAATCCGGCCCACATATAGCTGGCCGTGTGATGTGGTGCCGTAGTCCCCCCCTCCCCCTTCACAGGCTCCACCTAACCTGTTCTGCTTCTTCTTTTTCCCCCCTCCAGGGCTTCAACAATTCGCCTCCTGGGAAGCCACCCCACTTTGTTTGTGTCACCGTTTATAGCAGTGTCACTAACTCTGAACAAAAAGGCCGGCCCTCAATTGACTTGTGGTTGGTTATGTTGTAGGTTGAGAAGAGGTAGGGAAGGCTTTGATGTGAGATGTGGAGACCTGCTTTGAGCTGCTCATATGTCTGCCAGATAATGTGACATCTGCTCACAGACCATCGCATTGATTTCTCATTCCCCTCTCCGGCATATGTCAATTGCCATTGATTCCGGTGCCTCCTCCGGTTCTCCAGACAAGCGCACCCTGACCTATGTCACATGAGCTTATGGGCAAACATGGTTTTAATTATCCTAAATGAAAGATAATAACGACACACCTGTAGAAACGCTACACCCGGGAGAAATCTACGACTGATAGAGCAGACATTTGATCATTTGTTTCTACATGAGGTAGAATCTTTGTTGGCTGCCAACAGGGGGAGCTCAAGCATGCCAAACTTCCGTGCAGAAAGCCACCTCTTCTTTGATATCCTAAGTTTGCTATATGTTCATTTGGGCTGCACAAACTTTGGCCCGTGTTGGCTGCAATTATGTCTAGCACATTTGAAATGAGATACCAATTATTTCCCAATCAATTGACTAACAAAGGCCGGAGAAATCGGAACCCCAGGTAAACATAACCGCACAAACCTGTGTAGAGGCTGCAAATTAAAATGAACACGGTGTTGTGTAAATGAGCATGGCATGAAACTTGACTTTAGAACTCTTCTGACTCGGAGACCAGATAACTGATAGTGCCAGGAAATATCATCCTACACACATCCTCACTTTTTATGTCCTGTCAGGGGTGACACAGAATATTTTATTTTTTATTTTTTTACAGAGCCATTACCAATGAACAAATCTATTTGTACATTCATATATTACATTGACGTAAGCATTTAAAAAATAAATAAAATAACATAGCCAAATTCTAATATGGCCTGTTTTGTAATTTGTGTATATCTATCAGCATGTACGAACACATAGAAATGCACATATTTAAGACTAAAAAGTAATAAGATATATCCCCACCAGTGACTGAAGTTTGAATTCAGAATGTGACTTAAATTTGAATCACTTGAAGAATCAACATTGGTATCCCCTGTTAATCTGCCTTGGTTCTTAGACTTTAAGATCTCAAAGGAGAGAGTGACACAATGTCCTCCCGGCAGAGTGCAGGAACATTTCCCGTGACTGACAAGAAAGCTGCCAACTTCACTGGGACATATGAATATCTTGCTACCAGCTGAACAATTGCCACCAGCATACAAAATTGCTAATATTCAATTTCTTCAGCAAACATATACATGTTATGACTCTCAAATTTTGAAAAGTTTCTTCAACTTGCATATTGATGCGTTGAAAGGTGTGTTATATTAATGAAATACAGACCCCATCATTAAAAGGAGATTTTCACTATGTGTTCCACCAGCCATACACACTTGATTTTTTCTGTCTAAAACTTCAACATATACCTCCTCCTTAAAGTTCTTTAAGTGTAATTCCATCTCTGTTTATCAATTTTGTCCATGTCTTTTCTGCCACTGCAGATCCTCAAATATGTAAGATAAGAAAAAGTTCTCAATGTTTCTGTAATAAAAGTAGGGGACGGATGATGACAAAGTTTGACTCCTTGTAATGATGACATGTCTTTGTTGACAGTGTTATTTCTGGGATTCGATGTGAGGTTACAAATATATAGAGTTGGAAAATTTAGTTTGCAAGAACTTCGGTCTATCACAGGGCAGGGCTTAGTGTTCCTATAATACTACAACCACTCTTTATAATGTGTAGGGCATTAGGTCTTGATTCTATCTCTGACCTGCTTCAATCTAACATAATCATGAACAGATTGAATTGTTGAAATAAAATCAATTCTTTGACAACATAATCCTAACATTTAAAATTTGAAGTGTTTTTTTTCTTGTAATATTATGATTTTTAAGGCCCTTAACATAGATACTAGTATTCAATATATTTCTTATTATATTTATATATATATATATATATATATATATATATATATATATATATATATATATATATATATATATATATATATATATATATACACACACACACACACACATATATATTACAGGTCTGGCAGGTAATAATATTATGGCAAAAACATGAGATTTTTTTCTCTTTTCTGCTCATCATATCATTACGACATTCTAGGGACATGGCTGACATCATAATTATAACTCTAACAATTTCTATTACATAAGCTGACACGGAGATCTAGCTCAGCTCAAAACAGTTCCCTCATCACACTGCCTATGTTTTATTTTCAACAACAAAAGTTTTTCTGCAATGGTGACTTCATCATTATGCAAATATCTGAGAAGCTTTTAGACATGGCAAATTTGCACACTGGTTTCAAACACCTTTGTGTTTGTGGGGGCAATGAGTGGAAATGCATAAGGGAAAATGAACGGAAGAAACAAAGATGTTCTTTGTTTTTTTTTTCAGAAATATTTCGGGACCATTAGATGGAGACATCATTGTCTACATGTGTACAAAAACAGAGATCATCACCGCTCTGACATTTCTGATAGCAAAATGAATCTGACGTTACTAAGGTTGCCATGGCAACAGACAATAAGAGGATGAGGCGGGTAGGAAGGACTAAGACGCTGCTCTTCTGTAGTGGAGATTAGATAGGATATTTATATCTCCAACCCTTACCATGTCAAGTTATCTAGGGTAAAACTGAACTATATTCTGTACATTTAGGCATGATTTATGAACACAATATTCCATATTGACCCAATAATGACAATAAAAAAATTGTGTTTAAAAGTAAAATTTTATTAAAATATGCGGAATATCATTATTTTGTTTGGTGAAATATTTTTATGGTTTGTCAGGTGTCAAGGTCTTCCAGTACAAAATAGTCAATATTTCCTTGCAAACTAATATATGGTCAAGTGGTTTGATAGAGTGAACGGTTCACCTGATTATGATGCAAAAAAGTCAAGTCATTTGTCATACAGAATGGTTGACCTGTTTGTCAAACAAATTGGCTATTTTCTTTGTCAAGCAAAACAAGCAAGTCACTTCATCCAAGTCAAAATGTTTTGTTACACAAGATATTTTTGTGATTAAGTGAATATTTTATCATGATTGTAAAGCAATATCATCATGTCTAATAATACTGTCACCCTCCATATTTTTAGCATACATAAAAATATCAGCATGTTAATATTCTCCATATTTATCAACACAGCAAAATTAGATTAATGACTTGAAATTCATTCATAAATAAGTTTAATCTATAAGAATAAAACTTTGGGAACATATAGTTAATCGTATGTAGAATTAATCTCTGGCAAGAATTTTAAAAAAATTACTGTGTTGATAAATATGGCTATTAATATGCTGATATTGGTATAAATATACAGATAAGCAAGGTCAATTAAGTTCTATCATGATCAGTCATAACACCAAGTAAGATATTCCAAATGGCATCAAACCAAAATCATCAACTGTTTCTTTAGGACAAGTAAAACATGAGAAATAAAGGAAAAGGGAATTCTATGACCAACCCTGAACAAAACCTGTGCATCTTTACACCTGGAATCAAAATACACTCAGCACTTGCCAGTGACCTGTGAGTAGTTTTTCAGTGGCGGTGGAGGTTGACCAGAGCACAATATATGGTGACCACTGAAGTGACCTGACTTGCCACACTGTGGACGGATCTATTCCGCTTTCATCATCGGTGTCCAGCAGGATTTGGTTCTCCGCATCTTCTTCCTATTCTACGTCCACATCTATCATGTTCATATCAATCTCATATTCACCGAATCTATTTTTTGACTTGCTTTCTTCTAACATCAAGGTGTGTTTTAAATTGTTAATATTACTTCCTCTGCTTTTTAAAGTATTTCATAACTAAATAGTTCCATCATTTATATCCATGTTCCTTGAGTGATTCTTTTGGGGTTTTTTTTGCTGGATGATGAAATTCCAATATCTATAATGTTCAGAGATTTTGGGGAAAGAATATGGGAATAAATTTCATCTGAATTTAGAAAAGAAGGTCACTCTTTTTCATATTCTGAGAGGAATTTTGCCTTATTTTTGTTGGATGAAATTCAAATATCTATAATGTTGAGAGATTTTTGGGGAAGAATATGGGAACAAATTTCATTTCAATTTAGAAAAGAAGGCCGCTCTTTTTCATAAACAAAATCCTTTAATATGTTTAGCTTGTCTCCTGTCATCATTTGCCACATTAGCCAAACACTTTTGAATCCTAAATATTGTCAAAACCTTAACAAGTTTGTTTTCATTTTATGATCCTAGTATATTGTTACACACACATATATTTATATAAACCTATGTCATATTCAACTTTATGAAGTAGTTTTGCATGTTTTAGTTTTAATTTTGAAATTGATCTGCATGTGGGTTTTGTGTTAACGCTCGTGCATGCACTCAACATAAGGAATGTCTCCTCATTATAACCTGATACTTGAACTAAAATGAAAAAAAAAAAGCCATTTTACAAAAGTGTTTTCCAAAAACAAGTTTTAGATTTGTTTTGATATCTGCATTGCATAGAAGGCTGAATAAGGCAAAGATACTAGTAGCTCAAATAAATCAATGCAGGACCCTCGATATTCTGTCACAAGTCTGCATGTCTAACTCGAACCATTTCACTCTGCCTTCATTTATACCTATCATAAATTTCAATCTCCTATATCCTTTTATTCTGTCAGTGTGCTTTGCAAATTAATTAACAAAATGCCACTAGTTGCCATCAAAAATCCACTTGCCCAGGGCTTGTGTAAACACGACATCAGCTATCCCCCGAGGACACGATGGCATCCTCAAATTTCTCAATTTCAAATCTGGCTTTCTAATAGATTAATTCAATTTTGGAAATGGTAAGGAAGTAACAGAAATCGGAAACATGTCTTATCATTTTTCTTGCCTTGCTAATCTTGATTTTGTCTTTCTTTCAGATGCCTGCGCAAGGCAACATCAGTGACCTGTCACCACAAGGTACTAATGCCGCCTCAATTTAACATGGCATCTGGCTTAAACACATATTCAAGCAAAATGGATCTCGGAGACTTCCTGAACAAGGGGGTCTGGGGTGTGTGATAGATCTGTGTTTTTCGGCAGGTCCGACCAGACCCCCATTTACGATGGTGACAGCGGTGACTTTAGACAACTGATTTGCATGTAAACATCATTACAATTTATCAACTGTAATGGCCGAGCTTTTGTCTTTTTGTCCAGATAAAAATACCCCTGCTAGTGGCTGGTACATGATAGAACGGTGCACGGCGACCATGCACAATGGCGGGCCAGAGAGGGCTTGCCACAAAATTGCCGCAGCCCATATCCACCTTGGGCCAAATTGGGCAAAACTCTAAAATTATGTAGATTTTCACGAATTTGTTGCAAAGCTGAGGTTGCTGGAAACATAACAAATGACGGGTGAGACAACGCTCCTTAAAACAGATGGCACATTACATCATGGCGGACACGGTGCACCCATGCCTGATGATGTAACACAGTGTAATCAGCTGCTACTCTACGCCGCGTTTTTCTCATTTTTCTCATTTTTTCTGGGTGACTGTCAAGCTGTGGCCTGGTGCTAGTCCCCATCCCCCTGTCCTCCTTTCTTCCTCCGATGACGCAGCCTCCACAATTCTCATCAGGAGCTCTTCTGTGATGAAGGGATAAAAAACACCCAGGCTAGTTACATAATAGGTCACAACCTTGGCGCCGTCGAAGAGGAAATTTCCTGCAACTAAGTGAGAAAACCCCCCAGGCTCTGTATCCCTCGAAACAGACTAATCCAAAATGTCCCCCGAGAAACAAAACAAGAAAGTCCTCCAAGATGGCGCATGTTTCTCAAGCTGTTTACCATCAACATGAAATATACATGCATGTCAAAAATCAACACCAGACACCCAGGGAACAGAGGACGAATGTCAAAAGAAGGTTACAGTGGCACCAAGGGCTTAAAGTTTCATCTAAAATTTACATCTTTAAAGTTGTCTTGCTTCAGTCTCCCCCTTGCCTAATTAAAAATGGAAAGTGCAACGCAGCTTCTAATAACAGTCCCTGGAAATTTAACAAGTCTGTCCTTTAAAAATTATAAAACTACTGAATACTGAGAAATGGGCATCGGGAGCAACTCATTCGTTGATATGCAACGCAAACAGGAAGTTCTCACACGATATCCCATAATGCTCAGTCTTCTGCCATTTGTAATTTCATTCTCATTAAGTCACCGTTGTCATTTAGCACGACACATATCTTTATTTTTCAGTGCTTTTTTATGTTTGACCTCATGAGACTGAAACTTCGAAAAAACAAATATGACATTAAAAAAGAAACTTTTGCCATTATGTAAAGTGTGGTCTGACACTGGTCATACAAATGGAGGCCAGAATGTTCAGATTTTCTAATAAAAAACCTCAAGTGTTTTGTTCAATTTATTTTGCACACCTAATATTCTTGGGCATATATGGCCATAAATTAGAATCAAGATCATGTTAAGAAAGCCAAATATTTTCAATGTTTTCAAATTGGCCACTTTGCAGTATGACAAATTCCCTCCCACGCTGGGACCATTCTCCATTAGAATGCTAAAGCATATAGCGCTGACGGAGGCCCTCAACCTGGCCTGGCCTGCATACATTTCACAGAACATATTAAAGTTTTGACAGTCATATATCAGGACTGAGCCTTATCTGTGATTGGAGGTAAAGAGGGCCTTTGCTTCGGTGGGCTCTAACCCTCCCCAGGGTGTCCACCCATTTCATCATCCCGTCTCATCATGTCAGACATCTACTCAAAATTGTAACACCGTGTCACAAAAAAGAAGCAGTTTCAGCCAATTAAAGCAGCCTTTCCTTTAGCCATATATCACGAGAAAACAATACCCCGTAATCGCCACGAGACGTAGGATAAATATGATAAATATTCTCCCCCTGGGCCGGCAGCTCATAATTTGCTAGTGTGCATTTTAAAAAGCTGTAGTGGAGTAAAAAGCAACAGTGGGTGTACCCTGTGGGTCGACCCTGGATCCAACGCTAAACAAATGGACAAGAAATTTAATCAACGAGACTTCTGGGGAAAATGGGCAAAGTAAAGAAATCTACTTTCGCCTTGATGAATTACGATAAGAAAGTGTTTTGTGTTAGCATACCGTATGTGTATGAGGAAAAGTCAAAGTACGGAGAGCGGAAAGTCAAAAGTTTTCACATACGTGTACATAAGCTCCTAATATATTGGCACCTGGGGATCGGCAGAAAGCCGCGCTTTTCTTGTCTTAGTTTTTTGTTCTACATTTAAGAATGACAATGTAAATTTTTTATTCCCTTTGACACAAACCAGCCTATGTTTTCAGTCTCTTATGTATTACCGCAGATTTTAATTACTGTTTTGTACACTTGTTTTTGTGCATCAGGCTTTAGGATATTCTCCGATCCTAATATGTCTGTGTTATTGTAATCCTGATCTGCAGATTATCTAGATAATCTGTCATCATTATCCTCTTTACATCTTATCCAGACCTCCTAAGACATCTTTTCCTAATAAATATTATATACATACGACATCCAGGATACAGAGGTCATGTGATAGCAGAAAAGTAAAATCTGATCAACTGGACATGAGTCATTACATTGAGACTTTTAGTAACTACAGCATTATATATTTGGCAACAGCGAACATGTATAATCAGCTAAATATGAGTCATAATATAAGAGACATGTAAAATCAACTGGACATGAGTCGTGACATCAGAGTGACATGTATAATCAGCTAAATATGAGTCATAACATAAGAGACATGTAAAATCAATTGGACATGAGTTGTGACATCAGAGCGACATGTAAAATCAACTAGACATGAGTCATGACATCAGAGAAATATATTTAATCAACTTATATTGTCAACAGAAGTCTTGACAACAAAGTCCTGACAATATGCATCATCAACACGACACATTTCATGATGTCAGAGAGACTTATAAAATCAACTAAAAAGAAGTCCTGACAACAGATAGATGTGTAAAATCAACCTGACAAGTTTTGTTGTGATCTATTTGATATGAGTCATGATTTCAGAGACTTATGACATAAGCTACACTAATTGATGACCTGTTTACTGACTCATGACCTATTGAATATTGAGTCCAATATGCTATTACAATTTTTTTCTTGCAAGGAAATTTCATTTCCTGACTGTACCCTGTTCGTTCTCTCTTTCCCGGAGTTGACATTTGCATTTAGTTCTACCTTTTAAAAAGAGAGCATTTTGACTTATTTGTCAACTAACCATTACCCTATCTCTACACATAATACATTCTAATATAAACATTTATAACCTACGACATTACAACTTCTGCATTTGGTTTGTCTATTCATTAAGTCCTGCCAGTTAAATTTTCCCTTTCAGAAAGCACAATCTTATGACTTTTGCCTCTTCGGCAGATCCTGTATATTGCCTTGCCTACTGCACCCGCTCTCAGAGGAAGGAGGCCAGAAAGAAGGAGGACCAATGCACGGCGGCCTGAGCCATTATTATTTTACGGCAAGTCACTTTTCTTCTTTGTTCCTGATACGCTTATGTTTTAATACCTAGACAAACAGAATACACGCTCCACAGATCATAAATAAACTTTATTTTTATTTGAAAAGTATTCGCCGGGTTTGCTGAGATCACAATATTAATACGGTGGGAAGGATCTGCTCTTAAAGCTTTCCCCTTTATAATATAACACATACACTGAAGCCAGATCTCTTCAAAATGCCTTTGCCATGAATTGTATATCATAGTTTCCGGATTAATCTTTACATTGAAGTGATTCATCAACTATATATTCCGGTTCAAGGAAATATCACAATTGTCAAAAAAAAAAAGAAAAGTTTGTCCTGTGTGATAAGTCCTGAAGTGATGTTTTTCTTGATGTGGCTCAAACTTGTTTCATATTGTTTGTCTCTGTATTGATTCATAAACTTGGTAAAGGAATGTGGAGGTAGGTTTATTCTGTATGTGCATTGCTGCCTCTGAAAAGACCCTGGTGGGAGAAAATGGAAGCATGTATATCTCGCAATTTATTGCACAATATACACTTAATCATCAACAATTGCATCACTAACCTCGCTGAAACTACGAGTCTATTGTTTAGAACCTTGCCACTTTTCATTCGGTCCATGAAATGAGACAATGTGACCTTGAGTAGGAATTTCGGAGAGCGGAGGTGTGCCATCAACACTCGTCATTCCGCACGACACATGTTACATACTCTGATCAATTGTGACCAATATCTGCCGCCGCCAATTCATACCTTCCCAGCATACCTCTGGGATTCCTCCACGACTGATTCCATTTGCAGCATGGATCTGACTTGAATCTAATTAAGTGAACTATCTCGGCGATTGTTCGCCGAGCCTCTGGGACCATGCGGGACAGTGCCATGCACTGATATTGTCCAATGAACACTCCACCCAAATTTGATTGGCTGTTTGTGATTTCGCTAGTGCAAGATAAGTTTTAGAAGGTGTCAGAATCTCAGGTCCCGGTGGTCTGCGATATGGAAACTTCAGGCCTTTTCTATTATTTTTTGCATCCTCGGGGATCGCCTCCCAAACCTGATGTGATTTGGTAACAAGAAGCAGGGCCAAAGATCCTGACATCTTAGGAGACAATGAAACGAGCCCTGCGAGACCCCAACGTTCTTGTCTTATTAAGCAACCCCGCGCAATGAAGACCCCAACTTGACCCCCCACCATCTACGACAACCATCCGCAAATATGTCCCAATTTAAATTTTTCGGTCTTGATTTTAAACTATTTGTCACTCTGGGACATCGGTGGCCAAGAAGTAGATGACCTGGGAGGGTGGCACCTTCTCTGATAGATTGAGATAGACCTCTTCCCCCACTTGGGAGGACGCCAGCAAACTGTTTATCACCAGTTTCGCACAAAGCGGCCTTCCTACACAAAAAAACCATCAAACACAAATAGACATTTATTTGCAACACTTAAGCGATTTTATCAATTATGTGACACCTCATGAGGAATAATTATATGCGATATTTCTCAATTTGTTTACAATAATTTTCGTGGCAAAATTTGCATAGCCTGACACCTCTTTTAGCGCCAATAAATTTGCGACAATTCCATACTTTGATTATTATATTTTTTCTCTCTCCCATATCGGCAAAGCATTATTCTCATCAAAGCAATCACAGAGGTCGTCCAGGTCACTGACTTTTTCAGTCGCAATTTGGATGCAGCAATTTAATGAATGAAAATGGTTAAAAACGTACATCAGTCTGCCGGATTGTTTAGAGCACAAATATTTGATTTTTGAGGAGAATCTCTTTGGTCTGGGTGCTTTTTATGGCTAATATTTGCCATTAGTAAAGCTGTTATAGGTCTCGGTTGCATCATCCCCGGCCAATACAGCCATTTAAAATTGATTGCATTGGCCGATATTCATCTTTAATACCATTTTTATCGAGAATATGTTGGCGAGAGCGGAAATTTGCCTGGGTCATTTGGTTGGTCACTCGCGATCTCCTGACACTTGGGCTGCCTAGGATTTGTTATGCAATCACAGAAGCTATAGACGAGCGTTGATTTACTGGCAGAAATGACAGACCTCTATCTGTGTAGTTATCTTCAGACACGCCTCCCGTGCACAGTTTGCCTTCAGCGTCCTGGTCACCAGTGCCATCAGGTTTTGCACATTTGCTTGATAAGAATCGGGGAGGTTATGCAATCAGCCCAGCCTAACTAATAGACCTTTCAGCTTGCAGATGATGGAACAATATCGATGACAATTGACTGAATAGTTTGTGGTCAGTTTTCTGTGTGGGTGGTCCGAAAAAAAAAAACACAGCACAGACATAATATGAATAAGCATCACTCGTCTAAACCAAGGATTCGTGTTTTCTGGTTTAAGGTACTCAGCCTCAGACACATGGGATTCTAAATGGTTTAAAGTCTGTGAGAAATGTCATTGAAGCTCATTAATTTTTCAATGCCTACTTTGCATAATGATCTAGAATTTCAATCAGGAGTTTAAAGGAAGATTATAACACAGCTGAATGTTGTTCACACATGGAAGATGCACACACCCACAGCACCACCCTTGTAACATATCATTGTGAACTTCTCCCCATCAATTAAAAGTCTTTCTATCAATTAAAGCTCTCCCCATCAGCTAAACATATCCCCCATTGACAATAGATGTCTCCATCAACCAATGGATGACTTTTTCCTGGGAACAAAACAAGTCTCCCCATCAACGTAGCATCTTCCCTGTAACTTATAATGTCAATTAGTATCTTAGATGATCTGAAAGTCTCAACATCAAACAGTAGTCTCCCCATCATTTGACCTAATCTCCATTGTGTGAAAGTCTCCCATCATGTGATGTCTCCCCATAGTGTGAAAGTCTCCCCATCATGTGAAGTCTCCCCATAGTGTGAAAGTCTCCCCATCATGTGAAGTGTCGGCATTGTGTGAAAGTCTCCCCATCATGTGAAGTCTCACCATTGTGTGAAAGTCTCCCCATCATGTGAAGTCTCCCCATTTTGTGAAAATCTCCCCATCATGTGAAGTCTCCCCATAGTGTGAAAGTCTTCCAATTATGTGACAGTCTCCCCATCATGTGAAGTCTCCCCACTGTGTAAAAGTTTCCCCATCATGTGAT
The DNA here is from genome assembly GCA_949316495.1 of Amphiduros pacificus. Lineage (NCBI taxonomy): Eukaryota > Metazoa > Annelida > Polychaeta > Phyllodocida > Hesionidae > Amphiduros > Amphiduros pacificus. The sequence continues at coordinate 37,875,947 of OX439005.1, read as the reverse complement.
GTCTCCCAATCAAATAAAAGTATCAGACCTCGCACAACATCATTCAGATCTGGTTGTATTCATGAGGCTCCCAAGGAAAGCCCTCTTCCAAACCCCTCTGTCTTATTTCTGTGAGACATTGGTCAACCATAACTTAGCTGAATAAAGCTCCAAGTGACTAATGATACAGAAATCAATGGCTAAAGAGTGATACAGTGGCAACTAACATGCTCTCAACTATAGTTAGATTAAAGAGATGGCCACTGACTTCTCCTAAACTATAGTTAGATTAATGAGATGGCAACTGACCTCTCCTAAACTATAGTTATATTAATGAGATGGCAACTGACTTCTCCTAAACTATAGTTATATTAATGAGATGGCAACTGACTTCTCCTAAACTATAGTTAGATTAATGAGATGGCAACTGACCTCTCCTAAACTATAGTTAGATTAATGAGATGGCAACTTACTTCTCCTAAACTATAGTTAGATTAATGAGATGGCAACTGACCTCTCATAAACTATAGTTATATTAATGAGATGGCAACTGACCTCTCCTAAACTATAGTTATATTAATGAGATGGCAACTGACTTCTCCTAAACTATAGTTAGATTAATGAGATGGCAACTGACTTCTCCTAAACTAGTTAGATTAATGAGATGGCAACTGACTTCTCCTAAACTATAGTTAAAATGAGGTGGCAACTGACTTCTCCTAAACTATAGTTATATTAATGAGATGGCAACTGACTTCTCCTAAACTATAGTTAGATTAATGAGATGGCAACTGGCTTCTCCTAAACTATAGTTAGATTAATGAGATGGCAACTGACTTCTCCTAAACTAGTTAGATTAATGAGATGGCAACTGACTTCTCCTAAACTATAGTTAAAATGAGGTGGCAACTGACTTCTCCTAAACTATAGTTAGATTAATGAGATGGCAACTGACTTCTCCTAAACTATAGTTAGATTAATGAGATGGCAACTGACTTCTCCTAAACTATAGTTAAAATGAGGTGGCAACTGGCCTCTAAACTATAGTTATATTGATAAAGGGGTAACTGGTTTGCTTAAAACCTGTTTGAATAATTAAGTAACAAATGGTTTGCTCTCAGCCAAAGTTAGATTGATAAGGTAGCAACTGGCTTGCTTTGAGGCATAGTTAGAGTGATAAGGTAACAACTGGCTTGCTTTGAGGCATAGTTAGAGTGATAAGGTAGTAACTGGCTTGCTTTGAGGCATAGTTAGAGTGATAAGGTAGTAACTGGCTTGCTTTGAAGCATAGTTAGAGTGATAAGGTAGTAACTGGCTTGCTTTGAAGCATAGTTAGAGTGATAAGGTAACAACTGGCTTGCTTTGAGGCATAGTTAGAGTGATAAGGTAACAACTGGCTTGCTTTGAGGCATAGTTAGAGTGATAAGGTAGTAACTGGCTTGCTTTGAGGCATAGTTAGAGTGATAAGGTAACAACTGGCTTGCTTTGAATCATAGTTAGAGTGATATGGCTTGTTTTGAAGCATAGTTAGAATGATATGGTAGCACTTGGCTTGTTTTACGGTAATCTGTTTGTGGTGCAAACACACAGGCATTATGTGTATTGATGGCGGAGGATTCGCGCCTTTACCCTGGATGTCTTGAGAAGACACGTGAGTAGATGCTGAGGGGACTCGTGTGAGCAGGAGGCGGATGCCGCAAGTATCATCAGGCGACTCAAGTTTGCTGGCATGTTCCCGCCATCTAAAACAACATGCTGCATGAAGGGAAAAAACCAAATCGATGAAAAAGCGTGATTGCTGCATGATAAGATTCCTAGCATGATTTGACCTCTGGGACATTCATACAGGTGTTTGTTGAAGTTCCACCTGAACTGGACCCTGGGGTGGTGCGGTGAGCTGAGCATGTTAGCATCTAGGGGTCCCAGGGGTCACCTCGACTCCGCTTGACGGTCCACTTGCGACTCTCCCATCATGCCACAGGTCATTCAAATATCCCCCACTCAAGTCCCATTATTATTGATATCTGAAATAATTATCAGGCCACTGGTAAAAAACGCTGATGTTGTCTGAGTGATGTGATGCAAGCCTCGATACATTGCAGAATCTCTGGTTGCCGCGGCGACAGGAATGATGGTGTCATCCTGTCCTTGTATGTGGGTTAATCTCACCCGGCTCGTGATGGTCTCACAGTCAACATGCTCCGCAACCCTACCAGCATACGCATCTCTGCCTAAAACCACAGTTTCCTGATTAAAATTTCAGGGAAAAATGACTGTGCCTTCATATGCCACCATGTCAAGGATGCAGGCAGTCACCCTATCCTATACGCTACATTATCTGGTTTAAATTTTTATGACATCCAGGCCCTAACCCTAGGTGACAGATAAACAACTCTTCATGATAAATCTAATGGAAAACAAAACGCAGCAAGACTTTAGTGCTCCTTTGATACAAAATGGAAAAAAAGAAAGATCTTAATGTTTGTTTTCATTTTGTTTCATGTAATTTTTAAACACAGATTTATGTCCCATGTTTATTTCCTCTGCTTGCCATACAGACATTATCTCTCAGTCAGTAATAATGTTTTATGTGTATTTATTTTTATGTGCAAATGTCTGAAATGGATTCTAAATTTTCTAAACACTTCAGTTCTGTTGAAATGCTCAAAAACATTTTGATCATGATTGATCAGCAGATTTTCATTCCTGTTCTTGTATAAAAAGGTCAATAACATGCCCTTCCACTCTATAACATTGCAGGCCCTTTCCTTCTCTCACAACTGAAAACATATGACCTTTTATCTACATAACTGGCCCTTTCCCTACATCATAAAGACCTAATATTAGATACTTCCTCGATGTCATATAGACCTTCATTACAGACCCTTTCTCTATGTCATATAGACCTTCATTACAGACCCTTCCTCTATGTCATATAGACCTTCATTACAGACACTTCCTCTATGTCATATAGACCTTCATTACAGATGCTTCCTATATGTCATATAGACCTTAATTTCAGACCCTTCCTCTGTCATATAGACCTTCATTACAGACCCTTCCTCTATGTCATATAGACCTTCATTACAGATGCTTCCTATATGTCATATAGACCTTAATTTCAGACCCTTCCTCTGTCATATAGACCTTCATTACAGACCCTTTCTCTGTGTCATATAGACCTTCATTAGAGATGCTTCCTATATGTCATATAGACCTTAATTTCAGACCCTTCCTCTATGTCATATAGACCTTCATTACAGACCCTTCCTCTGTCATATAGACCTTAATTTCAGACCCTTCCTCTGTCATATAGACCTTCATTACAGACCCTTCCTCTATGTCATATAGACCTTCATTACAGACCCTTCCTCTATGTCATATAGACCTTCATTACAGACCCTTCCTCTATGTCATATAGACCTTCATTACAGACCCTTTCTCTGTCATATAGACCTTAATTTTAGACCCTTCCTCTATGTCATATAGACCTTCATTACAGACCCTTCCTCTATGTCATATAGACCTTCATTACAGACCCTTTCTCTGTGTCATATAGACCTTCATTACAGACCCTTCCTCTGTCATATAGACCTTCATTACAGACCCTTTCTCTATGTCATATAGACCTTCATTACAGACCCTTTCTCTGTGTCATATAGACCTTCATTACAGACCCTTTCTCTGTGTCATATAGACCTTCATTACAGATGAATTCTCTGTCATATAGACCTTCATTACAGACCCTTCCTATATGTCATATAGACCTTAATTTCAGACCCTTCCTCTATGTCATATAGACCTTCATTACGGACCCTTCCTCTATGTCATATAGACCTTCATTACAGACCCTTTCTGTCATATAGACCTTCATTACAGACCCTTCCTCTGTCATATAGACCTTCATTACAGACCCTTTCTCTATGTCATATAGACCTTCATTACAGACCCTTTCTCTGTGTCATATAGACCTTCATTACAGACCCTTTCTCTGTGTCATATAGACCCTCCTACCAGTCCCATCCTATATAGCCCAATATTAGAGGCCTTAGTTCTCTGTCATATAGACCTACATAACAGATGTATGATATCTATGTCATATAGACCTAATGTCGACTCTTCCTCCATGTCATATAGACTGAAATCAGAAATGCTTTTTCTTTCACTCATTTAAACCTTCAACATTACAGGTCCTTATTCTTGAGTGGTGATACTCAACAATTTAATATAAACAAGTTTGACACAAGAGAGATTTTTCTTGCAGACTTTACATTATGTGAAAGAAACCCATTTCATGAAACCCAATATGTGAAAGGATTTTTCCGGGGAAGAGAATCATAACTTTTCTTCATAAATAATGCAAGCATGTTAGTAACACTTTGGTCTGGCACAGGTCCTTGATGGCTGCATTCAAAGTATGTTACTTTTGTTGCAAATTATTATTCACCAGTTATTGTTTATTTTCATTGGGCTGAATAAGTTTTCCTGTTAACTCCATGGAGGTCGACATTTGTTTTTTTTACAGCATACAAAAGAAATGAACCTGGATGCTAAGAGACTGAATTCACTGACAAAGCTTTTAAAGTCTGACAAACTGTTTTAGTTGCACAAAGAATCCTGTACTACACCACATGTTGATGTTTCAGAAGATGATCTGATATGCTTGCAGTAAAAAGGTCAGCCATTTGAATCTAAAATGACCTAGAACTGATGCTAATGCAATAAAACGTCTTAATGTCTATAAAACATCCAAAGAAGTTTGTCTTGTAGCATACTTTAATGGAATAACAGATTTTCTCTTTTACAAAAAAAAATATCACATGAGATCATTCTTCAAAATTCTGGTTGATTATATATAGAATTCAGCAACTTGTGAAAAAAAAAAGAAATTTGTAAAATGTTCATAGTATACAGAATTTTAGTATTTTGTGATAGAAAAAGAAATGGAATTTGCAGAGTATTTAGAATTTAGGTATTTTATGAAAAATGTAGAAAGGGAAATTATAAAATAATGATCAAGATAAACAATAACATCATATGTAAAAATGACTAGATGCCAACAAAGAAATGTCTGGCTAAACCCAGCAGTGATCTGATTTCTTGCGTATGTTTCATGATGTATTTCAAGGTAAGATATCATCACACTTCTGTTTGATTAATGCCATGTTTGAGTCAAGTCCTCTCTACTGAGCTGTTCCACTTTAATAACAACAAATAGACCCATACTGCGGCTCACCTGAGGGCATACAGGCACATGTATATGTATCTTGGTCACAGGTTGTGGGGTTTGAGCCCTAACTGATAACTACCACTTGCTATTTCCATATATTTGTCAAACACCACATATGGCATGTCTTGGGTCCATATTCTGAATATCACACAAGATAATTCTATGCAGTATTCCAACAAAGTGCATCAAGGCCTCTGAAGGTGTTCTTTTAACTTTGCAGAGCATCACAGAATAGAAACATCCTATTTTCCTATACCTGGGGAAGTCATTGCCCTTGGCCAACTCACACCAAAACCTAAATACCGGCCATTTTTATAGCAATACAATGTCGCTTGCAGAGATTAATCCTGAAGCAACAACAAAGCAATGAAAATAAGTAATCATTAACTTTTTAATCATATTAATTAAATATATCCCGAGGAGATGTTTGGTTATTCGATACTTCTGTGTTCCTCATAATTACAACCAGGAAAAAGAAAAAAAAATAAATAAAAATGAGAAAAACAACATTTTTCCGTCTGGTTAAATGTAATGACAATATCAAAATAAAGTTATTTCACTGAAAGCCAAGTTAGAAGCCTAATTCTGACGACTTGGACTGCGCTGCATAGGGACATTGGAGTATTTGCCGCACTTTGCAGATTGGATAATTGTAAAATATTGATGTTGAATTTGTTTTTCAGGTAGGCACCTGCCCGGGCTGCCTTCATACATCATTGTCCGACTTTTACTTGCTGACTGGACAGCCTGCGAATGTCAGCACACAAACTCAGTCCCATCCTTAAATTAAAAACCAATTAAGAAACATCATTAATAAAGTGTTTTTTTCCCATCCCTGGGAAGTTTACAGTCCTCTACAATCATAAGAGAGATGCGTTTTTACAAGGCAGACTCGCATTCGCAGCAAATTTGTGACTACCCAGTGAATTCGACAAGCTCTGCCGGCCCATCAATCTATTTTGCTGTTTTCCCATCAGGTGATGAGAACAATCGTTTCAAGTCATTTATCTCATTACAAATGTCACCTGAGTTTAAATTAGGAATTTAAACTCGAATGAAGTCAGCTGCACCCCGCAAATGGCTCGGACCAACTTGAAAAGGTTTGGCGGGTGATTAAAGAAGGCATTTTGTGCATGTGGGGAGATCAAACAGTCTGTCGGTATGTGTGGCCTAGACCTCCATCCTTTATTTACACATGAAATATGCTTTTTAAGGCAGGATTGAGGTTTAGTAATTAAAAACCCATATGCCAACATGATTATTCAAAGACAAATTGAAAAGTTTTGTCATTATCTGAGTTTCTACTTATCGTTTTCATTCTTACTATTATTTTTCTCGACTTGAAATGATTTAGAATTCTTCATTCACAATACAGCCTTGAAATTGACTGGGTGTGTGGTCAGGTAAGAAGTTGGACAACCATTGCGGGGTTTGGGAATTGTTGTTGCCTGCTGTTGTGTGTTGTTTATGTTGTGTTATACAAGCTGGTTGACATGGGCACATACCATGACCATAGTAACCGCGCCTAACAACAGCCCGCCAAATGCTTCGTCTTACCACACAATATCTTAAATTATCTTTAGTACCCAACATGCAATTTGTATCAGTGACAATAATCCATGTATTGTGATGGTTTTTAGCTTTTGTTTTTTATCTCCATTCAAGTAATCCTTCAAAATACCTGCCTGGGCTCTGGCGACTGGGATCGTCCTAAATCCATTAGAATGATTAATTTAACCCTTTGAAATCTACATCTATTCTATTCAAAAGAAATTTCTTTTTTTTGCAATTTATCTTTTTAAAATGACCAAATAATGAAAATCAGAATTCTGAATATTCTTGATATGGAGATGTTTCATATTTCATTCTGAGATTAAATGACACATTTATAATAAAAATTCTAAAATGTAAAATTAACCCATTCAAACCTATTGGCAATTTTAGCTATAAGCAATAGCTTTTCTACTGCACACCCATTTTCACATAACTAAGCAAAAGTACATTGTACTTTTCTTAAAATACTTTTTTTGTTCTCTGATGACTAAAGAAAATTCATTACTTTAATTAATTTTGATCAATTGAAGCCACATCTGTTGTATGTAGGGTGGATGTATGCCGTGAGTAGGTTAGTATATGGGTTCGGCAATCTGACAGGATGACAAGCGCAACAAAGACAAAATGCATACATTCCTCTGCTTGTTTATCCTCGCTGATCTTTATCTATAAACTATTTAGATCTACAGCCATCCTACATTATGGCAAGACACGATGCATGACAGAAAGAACACTTTCCCATTAAACATGTTGCATCAAAAATTCTCCGTGAAATAAGTTTTCCGCAATTTACTGGACACTATATTGAGGTTGCGATCCCTGGCAACCAGCCGTGTCAACCCACAGCGATCAATTTCATTCTTACGCCATCGTTCTTTACCAAATTAATGCTGTTCCTGGTTGTGATGGCCGGCCTCATCTCTGCTGCCTTATTTTTCAATACCGAAACTTATAAATAAAACACCAGAAAAAGCGATTTCTGTCCAGCGCCCAAACAAAGAGATATTGGGGCATCATTTCGTAACTCACCCTGGATACTTTGTGTATCGGTGATATATTCCCCCTGAAATGTTTCACTCATATTTTTAAAAGACAGTCATCTTGGACTTCTAAGGGAGATGTTTTGTCGGGCACATAAATTAAATGGGCTGCTTTGATTTGTCTTGGTTTTCAAAGTGTGTCTCCCGTAGATCCAATACAAGTGTATGACTCCAACACATCAATTCTTAACATACACAAGGGAGCCTTTCACTCATTTTTACCCACAGCCCATTCTTCATCGTTCATTAAAATAAATATTTAATCGCCACATTTTTTCTGGCCTGCAAATCCCCGTGTATTGTGCAGGGTTGCCTTATGCAATGGGTTCCATAATGTGGCCACAAGATGTATTGAATTGTGAAGAAATGTGACAGTCAATGTCATTATGCACACATCCGCAGCCATTTCTCTATATTTTATTGGATTATTCCTCAATTTTGCCTCATATATTTCAGGAAACATACTGACCAGATTTATTATTAGTGTTGAGTATATGCACGCGAACGTGGCCAACATTTTGCCATGCAAATTGCTCCTAATGTATTCCGTGTAAATATCGGTGTAATAAATGGACTTGGAGTGTGATATTTTAACAATTTGACAATTATGAACATTTGAATCAATATGGGGCACTGCGATAATGGTCATCTTATTACATAATCTATTATAGGCCAGAAATCAGCCAGATTGATAACACAAATTATGCAAAATTGAAGCGGTGCACCGTTGAGTGATTTTGCAATGTCACGTCTTGGCTTGGTATCTGAGTGGACCATGACGCAACAATGAAAAACCCCAATTATCGCTCGCTTGATAAATGGCGAGATATTAATTGTGAATTATTTATCAGTCTAAAACAGTGACAGAGTCATATCTCATCTGCCTCGAATAAACTTCTTTGAAAAAAAACAAAGCTCACATATTCTGATAAGTAAAAGATAAGTAAAAGTTTAAAAAGGTAAGACTCAGAACCTGAAAAAAATATAGCACGTTTTCATCAATCTTCTTTTTTGGGTTCATTTAGTTAATGTTGTTGAGAAAGTCTCAGTGATCAATTAGTCATCTACAACCTATGCAAATGGACGCCACTTTTTCTGATTGATGAACAAAGTTTGATGCATTAACTATAAGACTTATAGACTAGGAAACTAATGGACTGCACAAAATGATAATAATAACTATTATAAATTTATCATCAATAATGTGTGGAGTGCAAGGTTTAAACTTAGTATTCAAAAGAAATAAACTGACATTACTCTACATTCAATAACCAATGTCTTAAGATATTCAATAATTATACTAAAAAGTTTATTCTCCTCTCTGCCCCCACCCAACACATGGCTGGTTGTACACTCTAATTAAATGGCGTTAAATTATATGATGTCATAAAAAAAGTTGTGATCGACTGAAATAAGTAGCAGAGATGATGCTTGCCAGCCAGTAGGGGCCGACCTGACCATCTGACAAACTGCCGACTCCAAACAAACAGAAACAGTTTTGATTATATTTTGAAGCATTCAGCCTGTGATCTGGTACGATACCTGCTCCATTCTGTAGGTGCATGTGTTATATGACAGCCCACCTGATGCAGTTAATATTCATCACGCTTTTCTAAAAGTCAGACATTGCATTTTCTGACAAGGAAATGCAATCAAAGATGAATTCATAGAAATAAGTGCAATCATTTTATCTCATATTATAACATGTGTGCGATTGTCATTATCATAAAAGTGAGTTTTCTAACATACTGATGATGATCAGTCCATACAACTCTTTTTATTAAGTTTATGGAAATTGACCTCACAAAATGTTCTTTGTGTAATTTTGACTCAATAAAGTGATCTCAGAACTCGGATTTAATAAGTGATCTCAGAACTCGGATTTAATAAGTGATCTTAGCACTCTGACTCAATAAAGTGATCTTAGCACTCTGACTCAATAAAGTGATCTCAGAACTCGGATTTAATAAGTGATCTTAGCACTCTGACTCAATAAAGTGATCTCAGAACTCGGATTTAATAAGTGATCTTAGCACTCTGACTCAATAAAGTGATCTCAGCACTCTGACTCAATAAAGTGATCTTAGCACTGACTCAATAAAGTGATCTTAGCACTCCAACTCAATAGTGATCTTAGCACTCTGACTCAATAAAGTGATCTTAGCACTGACTCAATAAAGTGATCTTAGCACTCCAACTCAATAGTGATCTTAGAACTCTGACTCAATAAAGTGATCTTAGCACTCCAACTCAATAGTGATCTTAGAGCTCTGACTCAATAAAGTGATCTCAGCACTCTGACTCAATAAAGTGATCTCAACATTATGACACAATAAACTAACATATCACACACCCTCAATGAAGTGATCTTAACATTCTTACTCATTAACATTACCTATGGCTCTATAAAGTGCATTAATGATCATTATTGTTTTAACCCAGCCTTAAATAGTCCTCATCATGGCGTGTTCATGAGGGAGTAAGTCACATTTGTTCAATACGTTTCTCATCATTTGCTTTGATCCACTGTTTCCATCATATGTGGATCTAATTATTGTAATACACAGACGTTGATGGTCTATTCAGACACATATTTGTGTGGTTGGCCATTCCTGTTTGAGTAAAAATAATCTGATATTATTCTGCTATCGTTAATAGTCAGACAGCACATTCGATTAAAATAATCTTATATTTCCAAAACAGATTACAGGTCAGTTTTATATTTCTGCAATTTTAATCAAATATCCTACAAAAAAAGCAATTCTCAATATCTGAATGCAAGAAATTCAGCAATCATTGTATCAATGCAAAACACAAGTGATTAAAGAGATGGCAGAAATTCAAGCTCAGTGTTATTCACTATAAAGAACATTTCTTCTCCATCTATATTTTCACATTTCTTGTGTATTATAGAGATATCATGTGATCTTCTAGGGATATGTGTCCCAGGGTATGTGCCCTGTCATCCCAGCATTACCGTCAAAACCCATAAAAATGATCTCAAATTTTATTTCCAAGAGAACCTGACCAAAAGATGATCCCAAACAACAAGAAGTATAAACTAAGTGATTGTTCAAGCCATAGTAGCATTTCTTTCAACTTTTCAATTTCATGTAATGCACACTGGTAATGGAAGATGTGGGAGATTAGGAGATAGGGAACCCGCTTACGTGTTCTCCTATCTGGTGCATATAACATATCATTCAATGTTATACCAGATAATTACACAGAGGATAATCAAACCCTTAACTGCCTCTGCAGCAAAAACATCCAAGTACACGGTTTCTATTTGTTAATTAGAAATCAGAGCTTTAACAATTGATGACCACACTTCCAATGAGAAGAAAAAGCGATACTTGGCACTGGGTCAAATGACCAATTACATAAATGACTCCACGTTATATGACCCTTGTTTTGATCAGCTAATAGTCTACTCAATTACCAAACAATGGCAGAAAACTTCGCTTTCGGTGGATCCCAACAAGATATTTCGCCAAATTGGACACATTAGTATCCATAATTCATAGGTTTTTCAAAGAGTTGTGTATAAATTGAAGTACTTGTTAATTGTAGACATGCATTCTCTTCTGTCGGAACATGTAATGTAAGTCACGCCTTTCTCTCACTTTAATAAATTGAAACAAAAACTTCTAAACAGAAATATTTCTTTCTGAGAGTTACAAATTTATAACAATGGGTTAGTACTTTTAAAAAAAACCTTAATATTAATCATTAAAAGATGAAATATTCTCCTTTCAACTTTGAGGAAAAGTTTTATATGTCGAAGTCAACTTCTCAAAGCATTTTTTACCACAATCAACAAATTACAAAGTGAAATTTATCAAAGCTTCATACAAATGGCATCTTGAATTAAAAAGAAGGGACAAAAAAAGAAAAAGTCATTGAAACTAACAGTGACCAGTGCTGGAATGTGTGCTGCTTCTCTATGAAGTTTAGATCAAACTTTGCAGTGCAACTATTTAACTTTGGGGGTGGATGTTCTTACTAAAATCCCTATCTATTGCTGCCACTAAGACCTAAAGTCAAGCCTAAAAGCCCTCAATACAAACAGGTCTTAATGTTAATGCCCTTCTATCACCTCTGGCCATTATACTGGACCCATATCAAAATCCCCTGACAAATACCCCACCAGCTTTATCCCAATTAAACAGCCCATTCTCAGGCATTAAGCCGTGAAACTTGCCCAAAGTGGACCTACTCTGAAGTTTGGGATCTGTCAAATTGTCCACAGACCATTCAATAGTCGAGATATTTGGAGGGGAGGGGGGGGGGGGGATTTTTTGGCTGCAATTTGGTTTGGACAATAGGCTGTGTTGTGAATATGAGAAGCAAACCCGAGTCGAAGCACATTCATTCCGCTGGGCTAAGCACTCGGCTCGACTGCCTCTTCTGCCATTTCCGAATTAATACATAGGTCATAGAGATGCTCTTTTCTTGACTATTTCATTTCATTTGATTTCATTTCAGTGCTCACTGTAGTGAATAATCATAGACGGGTTTTAATTCCGAGTCCATGAAGGCTGAGCAATGAGGTCCTGGCGTTGTCTTGTAGGCGTTACTGGGCTCACCCGGGTCCCCCCAACCCCTGATCCTCGCTAACCCACGTGCTAATCCCGGGTCCATGGTAACGGCCGAGCCCACTCACAAACCTGCACATTTTCATATCGGTAAGATGCAGAGGGTCGCACCACCAACAGACAGAAGGATTAGCTTTAATATGAACTTCCACTCTTCTGCTTGGCTTCACATGTTAAAACCTTCACGACTCCCAGGGCACAAGGTCTAGCAGAAAAGACCACTCTTTTATTCATCTCATCCTGGCCTCCTTCTGAAACCCCACACCCCAACAAGGGACTTTACGGCTTACCAGGATAGAGTAAATTACTATAGATACATGCAAGAAGGAAGCGCGGCTCCTCAGAGGAAAGCATCGCTTGCCTTCAAAGTAACGTGGCATGGCACTATGAGGGACGACCTTGCCTTGAAGCCAGCCCCCCCCCACCTTTGCCAGACACCCACCCCTCATAACATTGCATCCTCATTTCATTTGCAATGTATAATTTGAAACGACCAAAAAAGTGGACTCGCAAAAAATCCAATCATGCAGAAAGGATGGGTGCACATATTCCGCAATGCGAAGCTTCGCTTTAGTGGACTCCGGACAGATCTGGTCCTCCCCTGCAAAAATTAGGATTGTTACTTGCGGACATCAAACAAAAAACTTGCCACATTCTCAGGCATTCATTTGCAAGATCCGCATCCGCAATTCTCTGATTTTCTTTTGACTCGAATTCATTAATTTGACCTGAAACCCAGAAACTTCTCAGCTGGAAAGTTTTGATTGCGCCGTGGCTGGAGCGAAGCCCGGGGACTTTACGGACAAACGCAGCCACAAGAACTGTCATCTGCTTCTTCAAAACTACAGTATCATGAAAGTACTCTTTCCCCGACACTTTTAAAAGTCACACACATTTTTGATTCCAATTTTTAAAATGTCACACATTTCTGGCTGTTGGTTGTTCGCATTTGATCTTCACTTTATATTTCAGAAAATGACGACAAGTAAAATCTTGTCACTATGAGAGTTACCTTAAGTGATTCTTTGACAATCTCCCCCGAGAAGTCTTTGATAGTTAGAGATCTGTCATTCTCTTTTCATAATCACTTTTTGGTCGATTTAAATCATTTCAGAGGATATATTTGTATGTCAAATTCTTGATTTAAAAATAAAATCGACTCAATGTTCCTGAACTCAGCCAGTGTATTCTTTGACACAGTGTGAAGTGACATTTTCCATTTATTTTTTCAGATCTGTCACTGGGTCAGGGAGTCAATTCCATAAGCTTCTCGCGAAATTGAAGATTTAAAATGAAAAGCGGATAAAATTTTCAAACTGAAATGAAGTGACATAAGCAGATCTGGTGCTTATTTAAGTGGACATATAAATACATAGCGTCTCCTCTTACCCTGTCCCCTATATATACACCCCAGGCTACCAATTCCTTTGCCCATCCTCCTCGCTGCTACCATCATTTCTACATTAACTCTATGTATTTCATATCATATATAAAGATATAAAAATATAGAATGTTTTAGATTGTTAGCATTTATTTTAGTATGGATACTTGAAAAGGGTCACAACAAAAGATATTGAGTTATTTGATGTTTATTTTGTCATGAAAGAAATAGTTTCCTGAAGAAAAAAGCTTCACTATACATTGTTGGTAAACTGCATGGATACAAAGTGGGAAAATACAGTATCAAGTTTAGCTATTGTGGCACGGCACAAGAGGTGGTTTGTGTACATTAAAGGGAGGCTGGCATTTATCTTACATCAGCGAGTGGACACCAGGAATGCTAGTGACACTGATGGCCATTCAATGGTGTCCACTGGTTAGTCAGTGGTCACTAAATGGTCACTCAATAGTGTACGATGGTCGCTCATTCACGTGTCCACTTAAATTGCCATATGTCGGCGGCCTGCCCCAACCCGGGGTCAACTGACCGGTGATGACCACCGCTGACCGCTCGCCCCGGCCATCGTTTATCATTAACAATGACCAGTGTCCACTCTCCGGGTAGCCTTGGGGCCTCCTACAACAATGCCAAAGCCCATAAAGCAATGAGCGGTCAGTCTCGTCAGCCAAAAGAAGGCAAATCCCAAGTGACCAAACATTGTTACAGATAATGGCCACTTATAGACGGGTCTTATTGTTTGAAATTAACTCCTAATATCTCAAATAAATGTGCTTTTAAGTGTCAGGGAGTTACACTGACCAGACCATGCCCACCGTTTTATTGTCAATTCATTAACTGGCCACAATATTGTCAGCCAAGTTAATTGAAAATAAACAATATTTTAACAAGTGAGGTTTAACAACTGCCAGCAGACATAATGGAAGTGCTAAGTTGTTTGGAAATATTGGTCTTGATAGAATGAGCAATGCCTCCAGCACGTAATGATAAACCGACCAACATTCTGAGAAATAAATAATCGGCAGTAAAATGACCAGTAAACATCTGAATCGTGAAAATGTAATCTAAATACGTGCAAAACAAATGTAGTGATGTTTTAGCTGCAAGCTTGATCTTTTTTTAAATATTTACAGATATCAAATTTTTAAAAAACCAGAAATATTCAAATGCATAAAATAATATGTTTAATTTTATATCAAGAAATATTGCTTGAAGTTAAGATAAATATTGTATTTCAGTGGGAGAACGAATATAACTAAGATGTGGAAGATAGGACAAAAAACGTGAATCAGACAGTGAGGAGAGACTGAATGTTATGGAACATGCAGTGCCCCCTATAATAACTAACTCCACACTGACACAATAGGAAGAACAAATTGAAAATCTCCATCTTAACCCATTGATTAATGGCAGTGAATTTCTGGCATTATCATCATTATATTTATAGCAATATTATTATAAAAAATAACCCATTTTCATAACTGAATAATCTGGAGATGTTGGAAAGCATTCAGTAAAATATTTGCGGGGGCAATTTCTATATCCCATTTTCAGGCTCTCATTCCAAATTCGAGTAATTTATTGATAAACAAGAAAATCCTCAAATCCCACTCCACGACAAAGTGCAGCAGTATGATTGTTTGTCAGTGAGCATCATTTCTGGTGGAATCACCATTATTTGTAAGGGGCTCATTGCCAGGCAAACTGTCCCACCGATGAATTACAAACCGGACAGCATTCAAGTAAGCAGGGGTTTAAGGCGAGGGGGGCTCTCCAAGCGCTGGATATTATGTCACCGCTATAATTATGCAATCCTAAAATGTTGCCTGGGCTAAGATTCTAGGCTTATAGGGAAATAGCAGCCAGCACGACAAACCCTGGCAATAGGGGGAGGGGATCAGTTTCACTTGCTGAATGACCGGAGATGTGTTGGGATGCAAATTGCTGGTTTGTAATGTGCAGTCAGGCTAGCCCCATTCACGTAATACTCACACGTCTCCCGCTAAGGTCATCTTACACATTTTTAATGAAGCCACTGAGAGTTGTCTATGAAAACATTAAGAAATACGACGAGGGTGGCGTTATGACATCATCGCTGTCGGGCGGACCTGGGGTGATATTCTACAAGGCTTTGCTCGCAGGCAGAAGGAGCCTCTCTCTTGGTCATTTGCATGGACGTGCCCAAGGGAGAGCAATCGCCATCCGTATCCTGACCTCGTTTTTTATCGCCTAGCAACAGAAAAAAAAGCAAATAGAGAAGGGATTAAAGAGGAAGTCCATGTGACATGGGGTTTTAAAATGGTAGCTCAGTGTTGACTGGCCAGGATTTCGTCCTGGGTCTCGCGACCTTCGCCTCCTGCCTTACAAGCTATAACAACGCCACTTCCATGCAAGGCAAATTCCACTTTTTTAACACCCTGTGCACATAAGTCTATTGGTAGTGGCCCGGTGAGAATTCCTTTCTCCGTTCCTGACGCTCATTGTCCACCGACCTCTCCGAACAACACATGGCTGGCCTGCAAATTCAAGAAAAAAAATCAATGGCATTAACACGGCAGCATTTAGGGTCAGCGCCGCATTGTGTAACACTGCCGTAACACAAAGGCCCGATGACGCCACTCCAGTCCACCGCGTCCTGCCCACTCTTTCCGACCCTTTCTGAAAAATGTCCACCGTGATATAATGTACGGGTCTTGCATAATGTATAGGTTTATGGGAGGAACACCAAACGTTCTCACTTGTACACTGAGGTTACATAAAACATAACATATAATCAGTCCAGGGGAGGGAGGCCGTGTTAGTGGGGGGTACGGGGGCGCACATTATCTCCCTGGTTTGAACCCTCCATCATGCCCCTCTATTCTGTTTTGCTACCAATCAATGAGTGGGCTGCATGGCAACGTGCATCTCATGCAAACCCGAGTGTTTTTTTTTTTACAAACATTTTTTTCTGTTGAATGTTGTCGTGAAGGGCCAAGCGGGGTTTGCGCAGTAGGTCACTGATGCTTACGTCTAGCGTGCCCTGTGTTACAAACTTGGATGGCTATCTAGTACACTTTTGGGCTTCAGTGACCACAAATGGCAAGGAAAAAACCTATCACAGGGTGAGTGCTTGCATAAGGGGGTCGGGTACACATCGCCTAAAGCCAGTCTGACCAGCATGAGAGAGACATGTCACGGCAGAAGGGCAAGGAAACTGGAGAGAATCTGCCGGCCTCCGAGGCAGCCATGCAATGCCTGGGTCACTGTTATAACCTCTAGAGGGCGCCATGATGTAAGCCATCGCTCCCTGTACTCCAGGTTAATAAAATAGCAGTCACCTCACTAGTTTCTGAGCTTGGGGTCCCCGACCACTATGGGCAAAAGGCAAATACTGATAGACCCATTGGCCCTCTAGAAATTACCTCCGTGGTATCAACTTCTTCCATCTATTTCATCTTACAACATTGGTGCAAACTTGACATTTGATCATGCAAAGACCTTCTTTATTGGCCACCTCTTTGTCCCTTGTTGACCAGAGACAACAAATGTTTGACATTTCCATCACATAGTTATTGAGCTGCAACTGCATGCTGTACTCACATGGACCTCTCGCTCGAGTTGTCAACTTCTCAGGCTCGCCTGACAACTTGACCATGACAGCGTGCACTTCCCACCATTGTCAATCAAAAAAAAAACCCCACTCAGATTTAAATACCTAAAAAAAGTTCCTTTACTACAATTGTCATAATATCTCGCCCATTGAGCATAATAAACGGTCAACGGTCCGGGCCACGATAGAAGGGCATTTCATATCTTAGAGGACCCGTATAGCCCTTGGGTGGTCAGTGAGGTCTGTGTTACACCACTGCGGGGTCTCGCGGCTTTTATTCCATGCCTTTTGTTGGGGCGGACTGCAATTCAAGACATGGGACTACTGGTCCCGCTGACCTCTGAGAGACAAGTCACAGTTTGTGTGTCCCTCTGCCCTCACATGCTTCTCACAAGCAGGTCAAAAAAACAACGCCCTGTAAGTGTTGTGGTTCCTGTTGACCAAATTCAAATACAACCAGAATCTATATTTGGTATCGTCATGCAGGTCCCAAGCCCATAGCACAGGCAAGCAAAATCATTCATATTATAATCAGCATTAAAAAAACTTTTTCAAAGGTGACCTTATCACACCTGAGTATCTTTCCTCATAGTAAGTATTAGAATGGTATTTGTTCAGAACTATTTGCCATTAAGATAAATTAATATAATTTTCTGCTTTACTATTTAAAAAAAAATCACTCTGACTCTGGTGAATTCTGTTATCTCAGAATTGTAAATTTAAAAGACTATATAGAATAAATTGGATTGTAGAACTAATCCGTGTTATCCGAGTAGTTTGTACGTACTAACACCTGTATATTTACCCAGTATATTATTAGGTGTAACTATATCACACTGGAGTCAGCCATCAAAGGGGGGTGCACAAAAACTGGTGTCACCATAATTTGTCTCTTTGACCCTGAAAAACGAGACTGCACAAAAACTAGTAGCCACTGTAATTTGTCTGAGTGACCTCTAAAAAGCTTAAGTGAAAATTTGGTCATTTTCTCTAGGTCGTTTGAATCTGTGTAGGACAACTGATTATATTAGAGGTCACAGGTCATCTTTGAAAACCAAATTCAAAATATGACCTGCTTTTTCCTGGTAAGCTTTTGACTGAAATTGATTTAAATCTGAACGACAAAATCCATGTTTCCATATGACAAAAATCTAGCATGCAGAATAAGATTAGTTTAATCATGTTAATCAATGACAGATTGTTGTTTTTTCTTATAAGCTGGGATGTGGTATCAAATTACTGTGTTTCTTATATTGAGAGTAATGAACACAAAAACAAGCTATTTGATACAGTATTATGCACACAGAATAAAACTCACTTGGGTTAATATTGGTTGGAGACAACAAAATGGTTAAAGCTAGTTAATGCATTTCTTGCGAGTAACAAATAGGTCATGAGATATCAGCGAGGATTGCGCAAGGCCGGATTTTTCCATGACATGACTATCAGAGCCTCAATACAGAAAACTAATATTGGGTCATTCAATCAAAGTGGGGAAAAGCTTATTTTGTTGATTTATACATATGTGAGTGAGCATAGAGCATGCGAGTACGCGGGTCTGGGATGGGACGGCCATATCTGGTGGCCATGAAGGGCCATTGCCCTCGGTCCCCTGAGTACCCCTATCTCTGATGATGACCACATATCAGGCCTCAGTGATGCAACTTGGACCGTTACATGGCTCACAAGACCAATAAAAATGCCACCAGCTTTTCTTGCTTTAGATACAGGCTGATAGACCGGATGGCCCCTGGCTCCAGTTCCATGCCCTAAATCTCTGTATCCAAACAAGTTGCCACAAAGTGAACGACTCAGCTTTACGCTCATGACCACTTTTCTGCCTTGTCCATGCATTTCATGACAACAGGGAGTTGTTTTTCTTGGCCAAGTCTTTTGATCTTGTTGTCTTCAAACTGACCGCAAACTGACTCGTGAATTATTGTGTTTTTCTTTGGGTCATGATCCGCACAGCCTTAATACTGACCACAGAGTGATACTGGGTGACTCAGACTGGCCCAACACTCGCTAACCTTGGCCACTGACCACAATCTGACTCACTCAGCAATTCCTTTTTCTGACCGAACCACAAATAACACTGACAATAATGAAGTGGCCATGTCAGGCTGAGAGGGCCAGGTTATGCCACCCCTTTTCACCTCTGACCTGCAGCCATTGTTCAAGGTCATTTCTAGCTTTGCTGCCTTCGAGCAGCCATTGCTTTTTGATCAACAGAAGTCAGAATTCTGCGTCCACCAACCGCCGTCCTTTGTCCAACACGAGAAGCCAACTCTCCATTTTTCTAGTGGACCTGACAAATGTAATAAATGAATCATGTCTGGCCTAAGTGACAAGGTGGTTTCCCTTAGATTGACCTGGACAGAGTCGACCCGCAATTTGGACCAACTGCTCAATCCATTGGCTTAATGCTGCCATCTAGCATGTAGGTCATGACAGAAAACCTGCTCATCTGCTCAGACCTGACAAAAACTGACGAAACTGGCCTGAAACCAAAATAACCACATACATGTGTGCCATTATTACTTTTTTCATTTTCATTACACATGTTTAGTTTGTAATTTATGAAAAATCAGACAACAATTCTCTATCAAATTTCATGTTATATGAATCAGGGTTACACATGGTGCTCGTCCTATTACTGTTTGTGTATTGGTCATATTCACAAGCAATGGATTTTTTTTCTAAAAAAAAACAAATTACTAAGATCTTTTTCATATTTAACATTTACTTTTTGAAGTTTATCATATACAACATGTAACAAGATGAAAAAAATCACAGAAACATATCAGACTTCAAAGGGAGCAATTATAAAAATTGGATAAAATGACATATTTCCATTCTGACAATTTTACATGATGATAAATTTTCAGAGAATGGTAGACAACAAACTGAAGATAGAACCATATCACACATTTTCATGACACACTCCCACTTTGACAACTTAAAATAACAATAAATTTTCAGAGAATGATGGACAACAAATTGAGATAGATAGAACAATATTACAATTTTTCATTCAGTTCTGTTTCTAAAATAGAAATGATTTTCTTTATGCAAGTTTCAGCTTGACCATGGATGATTTCATGAATTTCAATTCTTTTTTTAAAATATAAATTAATTTGACCATCTATCCATTTGACTGATCTCACTTTATTTGTTTCTTGATGATAAAAGAGAAGAATTCCTGATTTGACAATTAATGATAACTTGATTGACCATTTGGAGGAGGAATGATAAGAGTGAAGAGCATCGATTTACTTGAAATGTATATATATTGGGAAATGTATCCTGTGGTCAGTTTCCTCATATATCATGGCGGTTTCCATAACACAAGGCCAAAAAATAATAATAAATTATTAAACCAGACAAAATCTAACAGCTTTGGGTATCTAGTTCGGATGATATTTAAAAAATGTCCACTCACAGGTGTTTGCTTACAGAGCAACTATGACTGGTCATCAGCCGCGGCGTTGGTTTCACTGACCCATGTCCGCACAGACGAGAGCATAGCTTTGTCGGCCAGTAACGGTCACTAGGTCTACATCTATCACCTTGTCATATTTCCGCAACCTCCCATAACTGACCTACGACCTTGCCAAAGTTGGCATTATTAAAGGTCATTTGTGAGGTCGGCAGTGGCGTCCATTTTGAGAAATGCCCACTTATAATCCCACCGCCACCTGCATGTTCCCCATGTCCATTTCTTCGTAGTGACCTCTTCCTTTTGTCTGCTGCGGCAATTTGAAATAAACTTCTGTAAGCCCTGTCCATTTCCACAAAGTGACCGTCCACTTTGTGGTGGACATCAATTTGAAATAACATTCAATAAGCCCTTCCCCCATTTCTTGAAGTGACCTCTCCGCTGGTGGGGGGTAATAATTTTTGAAATGTATTCTTTAGACCGCGTCCATTTCTTGTTCTGACCCTGTCTTTTCATAGTAGGTGGACAGTTGAAATGAAAATTGTGAACCTTGACCATTCTTTAACACTGACCCCTAAAAACATGGAGGGCATTTCAAATATCCATTGAGGACCTCTTCTATATTATTAAGTGACATCTTCTTTAGGTAAAAGCTTTATGAAAAGTGGCAAGTCTTTGATTCTGACCTCTCTCCAGAACTGTCATGGCAATGTGTAAATTCATATTCATTTATAAAGATATAATCCTTCGACTTATTATAATCCTATCTGTGGGAACCATGGCAACCATTGGTAGAATTGTCTCATACTTATTGGTCTTAGCATCAGCAACAAATATGAAATTAAAATTTGCTGAAGATAACTTATTCCAAACACTGGCCAGTCAAAAATACAAATTCCTTTTATCAACTGTTTACATATTTTTGTCCTTGATGATACTTTAAGCTTTCTCATATTATCTTTTCAAAAATAAAAAAAGAATTGCATTTTATTCAAGTATAAACAATCCACCTCATGTTAATATTGTACTGTTAACTGAAAACGTTTCACTTTGCATTTGAGCTAAATTTTTAAAAAGATGATAAAAAAGCCAAAATGGATTAATTCCAACATTTATATTAACTCATCTCAGAAACCAGTAAATATATATAATAAATAGTCCATTTTCCTTGAGAAACATTAGATTTCCAACGTTGTGGTCTTTTTTCTTTATGTGACATCTCAACCTCATATTTTTCATGAAATATCTATATAATCTCATAATAGTGGTGGTGGGATTAATCAACAAACCAAATTCTGATACAGTACAATTCAGACCTTATATAATGTAATCTATTTGCAGAATAAAACTTCATTTTTATTATTACTATTATCAAGACCTTTTTTAATGGAGTAACTGTCATATATGTACCGGTATATATAAAAATTTCAATTCAGGAATGAATAACCTTTTCAAAATTGTTAAATAACAATAATTTCAATTGGCAGAAGAAATCGATTTGAAATTGACAAAGTATCAAATTGCACATAAATACTAATCTTGAAATCAAAATAGATTTATAAGATTTAAAATTGTGATAATGTTTATACTCCAACCATCATATAGAGTCTTGGTGATAAACATAAATTGTTTTACAGATTATCAAAACAAAGTCACGATGAATATACCAAATTAAACCATGTCAATGAATGGCAAAGCTATGAATGTTCAAATCATCTGACACAGACATTCATTTTCATTCTTTAATCTCTCTTCTAAACAAACACATATCAATGTGACATTATTTCCAAAGATTGGCATTCCAACATGAACGATTTTCCCAATATTTTCAAATTTTGACTTCAAGTTGGTTTCAAATGCCTGAATAGTCAACTAGACAGATAGAAATTGACAGGGTATCAAATTTCCCATAACATACTCACGTCTCTATTGAAATTCAAAGATATCTTAAAACTTAAAAAACTCTCTCACATTTTATTGGATTTTTGTATATTAAAACTCAATGTGTATTGACTATTTTGTGTTGAGAGGACTGTTTTCAATTTCCTTACAATAGGTAAATTCCATAAGGTATTTATTTTCATACAATAATAATATTCAGTGCATTTTTGCTATTATATTGATATCTTACTCATTTCTACCTAGTGATTTTTGCATTAGTTGCTTCCATATGTATAAAATCTCAATCTCATGTTTGACTATTGGAGTTTGTCTGCAGGTACCCTCTTATACAGTCAGTTTATTAAACTGATTTTCATAAGAGGTAAATACTTTCATAAAAATAACTGACAATTGTCAAATGGCATTTCTCCATTCAAATCCAATAACGGTGAGACCATCAACAGAAACCAAATCTACAAACTGTCAAAGCCCTTAAGGTGTTGTGTCCAGTCAGGGTCCTGGGGTCAACTACGTTAAGACCTTTTTTAATAATATAAAAAAACTGCCACAGACTATAGTGAAGTTCGTAAGATAATACAGACAATGCATTCAGTCTGAGAAAGGGACAAATACTTTATGAAGCCATCAAACCAGTCAGTTGGCGTCATTTTTGTGACTTGTTAGATTGAAATTGGAAGTTTCCATGAGGTCTAATAAGCCATGTAGACAAAAGTACTAGTATTATGGGGTTAGTTGTAGGGTTGTGTTACCCGCTCCACCTATCATACTGCAACTATACATTACACCTACAACCCTCACCTCTGGCCGCCTCAGACAATAACACATCAAAGAACCAGAGATGGTGCTTTTGACCTCACAACCTTTGACGACCTTTGCTCCTTCCTCAAAGGCCCTTGGACCTTTGGTCTCTTCAAGAAACTCAAATTCCGTGCATTTTGACGTGAGCGTCCCCCTCCGGGGTGGGATTGGTATGTTTGTATGGCGGGATGAGAGTTGAAATGGACGTCACAGTGACCATCAAGTGGACAAATGGACGCAGTGTGTCCAGTCATGTCCCAACAACGGTCTGCTGAAATGCTGCGCAGTCAATCGCGAGACATTTATCAAGTCGTGGTCACTCGGCCACAAACCGAGCAGACACCAAAATATAAACACTGCGATCAATTACAGAAACGTCATCAATAACTCTCACCGAATTCATTTACACCATTGACACAAATAGAAAAAACCTACAACTGGTAAGATTGATACAAGTGCTGGGCCTGTGAGAGAGGTTTGTACCTGGCCACTGACCCCTGAGGACCCATGGACCTCACCCAGTACCCTGCAAACCTTCCCTCATCCCAAACTCTTTCATCATATTCAACCAAATCTATGCCATTCACGTCAACTTAATATCATCAAAGAAAAAACGCAAAATTCCCTCTCTCTCCCCCCCCACAATATATATATATCTATATATATATATTTATTTATATAAGTGAATATTTCTCCCACATGTTCCTCATTCATAATCTTGAGGCATTTCTATCACTCAATATCTATCTATCGTCACGAAGTGTTGACACTTTATGTGTGAATTAAAGCTTGTAAAATGTTCAAGAAATCAAACTAATTCACACAGGTGATCATCTCTTTGAATTATTTCACAGGTAGATTTATATTTTCCAACCCATTAAACAAAAAAGAAACCCAACACAACATGACTGACAGTGTAAAAACAATTCGGACTTAGTATCTATAGATGGCGATATTTCAGTTATATTTAAGATATTTCTATATAAGCCATTAATTATAGTTCCATATTTGATGACTTCTCAAAACAAATCTGAATAATTCTTGTTTTAGATTTGATTGCTTGATTCTAAACTGTTAAAACAAATATGTGGACAGAACGACGCAAAGAATGAGATATCAAATGTGTCATTATTCTGATATGCTTCATTCATTTTTATTTCTAATTTCTAATCCTGTCATAAAAATGACTTGAAATCGCTTTTATGCATTTTTTTTAACATGATGATGAGCATTTGGCTTTTTGCATGGTCAGATAAGACTTCCAACGCCACCTAGTGGCCAAAGTGTGCCAGCGCTTTAATGAGCTCTATTAATAATAAACTCATTACAAGGAACCGTTCTAATAGCGTTGTGTGTGCATTTGGCAGGACAATTGGCGGCCACACCTTGCGCGGCAACATGGGCAGATAATAAGCCCCTACGCCACGAGCGCCGCCATTAAGTGTCCAGTATCACTTGACCACCGGTCACTCAATAGGATGGACAAACATTATTAGCTGATTACAAAGAGTGAAACTGACCCGTGGTCAAGCCTGAGGTCGCAGGTTGCTATTATCACAGCGGGAGCATTGAGACGATAGTTCACCGAATGTCCAGCGGCGGTCAAGCTGGACATAAGTAGCCATAATGCACCATAATGGAGAACGGCCGACACGGATCAGCTTTCGCTTCTCTCCTGAACAATAAATCTTTGTCTCATTGTGCTCTTGTTTCACCCGCTATTAAGTCCAAATGGAATTGTTTTGGGCATTTTTACAGATGTTGTGCTATTATTTGTGCCATAATCTGCCATCAACACTGACCAGGGGTCAGCAGAGGTCAGCAGATGACCCGTTGTGGACCACTTATAGGGCCTCTCATCACTGCCCATCTCTCACCATTCTGCCCTTAATGAAATTTTATATCTTCATCACCCACTCTCCAACCTATTATCTCAGCTCGGCCCTATTTGAAATTAAAAAACCGACTGTCCACGCTTCAACACAACTGTCCACGCTTCAAAACAATGCTATAAATTTAGCAATGCACAGAAATTGAAAACCATATAATTACAACTGATTTTGTCCACTCTTTTGGACATTGAGATCCTGTGGTCATTTCAGACAGTCCTTAATTACAGTTGTAGTGTGTGAAATGTGTCATGGGATTGGAATAGTAAAAGTAGCATAACAAAGGATTGGCATGCTTTATGCAAGATAAACTTTCACAAAAGGATACTAAAACTAAAACTTGATTTAACTTGATCTAAGTAACTGTGTCAATGAAACAAAACTCAAAATAACAGACGAGTGTTTTCATTCATTATGGAATCTTCACATTGCATACTGCATGAAACTGTATACTTCCTTAGTTGCCATGTCAACAGAAACCAGCCTGGCAGAAAATAATCCGGTTATTATGTAATGAGTTGTACTGGCTTTTTTTTACATCAAATCCACAATTCCATCTTGAAGAACAACGCAGAGTTTTTTATGTCAAAATGACTCACTCAAGCTTTCATGTAGATCTATTTCAAACTGACCTCTAAAATTCTCAGCCAATGAGAGACATCGTTACCCTTCAATGCAGCATAAAAACAGCAGCAACCTTAAAATTCTAATTTTTTGCCTGGCTTTTCCTTTTAGTTCCGATCTTCCCTCTTGAGTAATAAAAATTAATCTCCATCAAAGAAGACTACAAATGTGTAGGAGTGATATTAACAGATTGGTCCCAAGAATCCTCGCCTCCAAACCAATGCTCTTTCCTCATCTTCACATCATTTGTTTTGTTTAGAGACACACAAGATAGCTTGTGTATTCTTAATTATGTCTTTATAGAGTTGGACTTCATCAATTTCCTTTTATTCTCCATGATTCATAGGGTATAAATAACATTATTCTACACTATTATTACTTCTCAGTTTGACAGATTCACATAAACCATGTACTCATCATCCACAGCATGTAAAAAAAGATTAAATAGATAAGCTGTCCATGTTACTGTTACATGTAATTGCAATATTAAACGTAATATTGATATTAATTAAGCCAGGTAAAATATAATAAATGCAAAATGCCAAGATGAATAGCACTCACTCCAGACCAGCTTGTATAAATTAGGTCCTGCTTCATGCCTTGCTTTCATCCCATTAACTCTTTCACTCCCAAATCTGAAACCCAGAATACATTTATTTAGAATTATTTGATCAGGCATACTCAAATTTGAGTCCAGGGTTATGAGATTCTACCACAGCAAATGTGGCAACAGTTTAAGGTAAATGACAAGGTTGATTTTTAATGTGAGCTTGTGTCTTGCATGTTGGCCTCAAGCCCGCAACCCCCTTCCTCATTTCATGACAGACTTATTCTTAAACCACTCTTGAATCGTCCATCACTTTGATCTTTTCCTGCAGTTTTCCGACTATTTACCTTCAAAACTTAAAGATTTCAAGTTGTGCTTCCTGAGCCATAGCTTCTTTATAAATATTAAATAACACAGCAAATGTATTAACTGAGCTGACACTAATTTCTGACAAATCAAATGATATTCCTTGAAACTCTGTCCAAGTTGAATGACTCATGAAATAAAAGTTACATCAATCAATAGGAAATAAACAGAATTCTAAAAACATTAAAACCAAATCTGTAACTTTCCACTATTACTTTAATTCTTTGTGAAATATAAAATCTCCATAAAAAATCTCCAAGAAAATAACATATATTTTTTCCTGACCATTTCTTTATGAAACTTCAAATGAAATCTATTTATTTAATGTTTAATTTTTGTATCAAATCAAATCTTTTTATCATATTTACTGTGGAATTCTATTAGGTGATCTTGAGTATCTCAATACAAAAAGAGGACATTATCAGTTGTCATGGGAAGAAGAGTTGGGTCTCGGTTCCAAGTCACGCCACCAAATCCTTTGATGACTCAAACCAAGATGAAAATAATGCAATTCTGGACTTTAATAGCTTACAATACATCTACAAAAAAGCTGAAGATTTCAGTGAGTTTAACAAAACTAAGAAAACATTTAGAAAAGTTCCCCTGAGATTAGTCATAGTGAGTACACCTTGCGGAGATCAAATGGTTTGCATCAAAGATTCTTAAATATTCCATTAAAATTGTGCAAAAAGATACTTTTATCCGACTAATCCCTTTTTTCAACTTCCATGATTATCAATATGTCAAGTTTTATTCATAAATGTTAAGATAGCTTCTTCCTGTGTGAACCATTAAATTATTACGGTCACAAAATTGCTTCATGGTGTGATTGACCCATTTTGACATTATATTGTTTTTAGTATTGGGTACAATAAAATTCAATCTTTATCTGAAAATATGTCAGGGAAAAAATACACTAGAATCATTTGAACTTGATGATGTAGTTATATTTTCATCTCTCAGAACTAATTTATAATTCACTTCCATCTTCATCTTTATTTCAACCTGAACTGTTATGTCTATTTCTGTCAGAGATATCGTTACTTTACAATTTCAAAATGGTAATTAGTTGTAATACTTTTAATAAATGTGTTTTTTTTTGCCTGAGATCTTTCTGTGTGATTATTTTTCAATAATTATCTCCTCTATTAGACACACTGCCTGATAGTTATTTCGGAGACATTAGTGCGTGAATATTTATTCATATTGGAGACACCACAACATGGATATTTCTGTCTGAAACATTGCTGTAGATATTGTTATTTTTGTCTGAAATATTGCTGGATGAATAGTGCTATTGTTATGTCTGTCTGGAACATTGCTCAATGGGTATTGCTATTGTTATGTGTGTCTGGAACATTGCTCAATGGATATTGCTATTGTTATGTCTGTCTGGAACATTGCTCAATGGATATTGCTAATGTTATGTCTGTCTGGAACATTGCTCAATGGATATTGCTGGATATTGCTAATATTGTTATGTCTGTCTGAAACATTGCTTCATGAATATTCCTATATTTGTCTGAGACATTGCCACATGGGTATTGATATGTTTCTGTCTTTGAGTTATTTTTCCATTGTTATTTAAGAGATATTGCTGCATGGACATTGTTATTGCTATATCATTATCTCTGTCTGAATCATTGCCACATGGGTATTTTAGAGACATTGCAACATAGTTATTGCAATGTCTCTAACTGTTATCTTTGTGTCATTGCCACATGGTTATTTGAGAGACATTGAGGCATGGATATTCATATCTGAGACATTGCGACATAATGACCAAAGACATGTTTCTCTTTCTATATGTATACATATATGTATATATATATATATGTTTCCACAAGTTTGCATTTCACAATATCAGTGTGTGTACATGATGCTCACCCTGGATCTTCTTGCATAATACCCGAGCGCATCTTACGCGATACGCTATTTTAGCAACTATTGTGTTCCCTTGGCTAAAGTTGTCACTCGGTACGTCAGTATTGACCCCCAGCGTTCTGCTTTGTGCCTGGCAAACCACAAGAAACAACAAAAGCTCTGCACCACACCAGGGCATTATAATCTCTATATCTGCTCCCCTAAACCTTCAGCATATACCTGTTTTGAACATATTTCTAACATCGTTTATTGTTTTAACCCTTGTTTAATTTCTCATTAGTTTTATGGTCGTTTGTGTTCCTGTACCTTGCCCATTAAGTCTGCGGCAGGCTATTTCCTGTTATTAATATATTCCCCAATAAAGTTTCAATCATTATTGAAAATATTAAATGAGACATTGTCTCCGATTTCATGTGCAGAAAATTGTGTGCTCACTTGACGTAGTTTGCTGGCTACAGCTCGCTGTCTCTGTATCAAGCCGTGGCGAGTCAAAACAATGCGCTAAATAACAACAATATGGCGTCAATTACATGGTCATTCATCATCCAATAAACTGCCATAGATTCACTCAATCTTGTTTTTCAACTCCTGACTTAAACTCGCTTGACAATAGCGGATAAAGACAGCATTTGGCCGGCAATTTTGCTAAACATTGGGTTGCTGTGGCATCTACTCTCACGTGGGAAGAACCTCAATTCTCTTATGTTCGCCATCTTCAACAAGTAAAACTCCATGCTGGATCTAATTTTTATACTTTCTAATAATAATTTCAAATCTAAATTTACAGTTTATCGATAATTTAATTTGTAATTCATTAAAATGTACACAGTTTGCCTTCCAGTGTTAAAAATAGAATGGCTTCTTCCTTGTCAGCCAGCTTGGAGTGACCTTGAGGCGATGTAAATTGAAGATTTTAAGCCATTAGTGTTAAGAAAGCAAATGGCCTTCATTAAGATTTAAGATACAAGGTAAATGGACGGCTTGCTCAGATTCTGGCTTGATAACACCTAAATGGCCACAACTTACAATAGATTTATTCTGAGCCAGCTAATTTTCTCACCGGCCATCTTCATGCGAGGCACGTGTTTACTTTGCCGGGCTGATTTAAAAGGTCCCTGTCCATTTTACAGTGGCTAGCCCAGTGTGTGTTGGACAAGGGAAGGAGATTGCCCATAATTGGTAGTGTCATTGTGAAGTCTGTCCAACCAAGACAGGACATCTTAATCTTACAAGGCATGTCGATGATGGGCGACCAGTCTGAGACAAGAACATATATCTTGTCCTGGTGCCCTCCTCTGTAGCATGACTATTTACCTTTACCAGTCATTTTTTTGCTCTCTCTCCTGACCTCCACTGATGACAAGGTCTTGTGGCAAGCTGAACAGGAAAGGGGAAGGGTTGTTATTTGGCAAGACTATAAGCAGCGACTTGGGGTAATAATGTTCCATAATTGGAAGCCATGCAGGCCAGTTGGCAGTGTCCGAGGCTGCATTGTGTCACGCAAGCTGTGGGGCCAGATGGAAGTGCCCACGGCTCCTGGGCCATGATGTCTCGCTCCAGTACGTAGGTGAGAGGGGGGACAGCACTTACGTGGAGTTTGGTCAGTCTTTGTGGACATGTCACAATGCCCCGACAACCCTCCATAACAACACCCCACTTCATTGTTCCACCATTTGTCCGTGGCTCGCAATAGGATCACACCACAGGGCCTTAGTGGGCGAAACTCTATACTATAGAAACACACCTATTCTGAAAAAACATGATTATCCTGTCCTGAATGGAAGAGATGGACAGGTCCACAATGGCTGGCTACTCGGACCGACCCCCTTTTTCCCAGAGTGTGGAATGTCCCCTTAATGGCTGTGCCCTCGTGTCGTAACCCCTGCAAATGTCACCCAAAGGTCTCAATAGCCCTTGGACAGCTGCAGAAAAAACCCTCCAACATTACACAAAGACACAAACAATTGAAAAGTGAGAATTAAAATTCTCCATAACACCACTAGTTTACTCTAGTGTTAACTGTATCTCTTTCTGTATTGCTTATTGTGTGTGTCTTGATGGCGGCCATGTTGATACCCTTACATGCACACATATTGGCATAAAGAGGACTTTCTCACATAACTACAAGAAAGAACACCAAACTTTCCTCAGAAATGTCCAAATGTGATTAATAGGCTCTCAGAAGGACATTAACATGCATATCTTTGTTCATTTACTGCCTAGAAAGGAACTTATGAAATGCTTTATACTTCTAAACGACAAAAAAGAACACTGGCTTTGGCCACCACTTCTAAGAGATAAGGGAGAGGAGAATTTGGCTCATTACAATGTGTTATTCATGGCACTGATGCTAACCTAATATAGCCTGGCTACTCATACAGCTCCAAAACCAATCATTTGCTTTTGTTTTCTTTTTGGTCCAGGACGTCTCTATTTTCATTAATTAAAGAGAGAAAAAATTTGTCATTTGAATTTGGTTCCTAAAATTTTGACTTAATGGCAGAAATCTCCTTTTTTTGCTGTGCATTTATTCTAATTAGATCAATTATACGCCCAGTACTTTCAGCCAATTGAGTCTCTCTGCATTCTTCATCTTTAAATGTCTAAAAATTATACATCAAATCAAATATACACCTGACTCATTACAGAGTATAATTTCTCTCTCTCTGCATACATATTTCCCACTGTGGCTGAAAGTTTTAAAGAGAAACAAGGCAATAAAACTCATTGATTGTGGATATACATCTTTATTAACAACGTATAAGTGCATAGAATATTTGCGGCCTTATTGGCCAACCAGAACTATGCACGTTGTTTGTCTGCATACCATATTCCCAACCACAAACTCGGGTGTCCATTACCTCCGCCATTAAACCCAAACAGACATATGTGACAAGTGTGTGTTTGGTTTGGTTTGGCACTCTTCTAGCGTGGCATGGCCTTGCATTCATACCACTGTATACCAATGGCTTGTGGTCAAACCACTAATTTTCACACGAGCCACGGAGCATGGATACTCTGACAGCCTCAGACTCCATCCAACAAATAGATGAATTCTAGCTGATATATATATATATATATATATATATATATATATATATATATATATATATATATATATATATATATATATATATATATATATACTGCTTCCTGTTCTTATCATATAAAGCCATCTCCTTAGTTTTCTTGAAACTGGTTACTTTTTTTATTTGATTAATCATTCGAGTTCCTATTCACAAAAATACAGTTCTGCCTGCCTCTGTTAAATGTTTTTTTTCCCTTCAAAATGTGGAAATTATCAATAAAGTCTGCAGTACCCAGCAGCTGGTTGGGGAATGGTAACATGTCCATATATGGACAGAATTCCTTGCTAATTACATATTCTATCAAGGGTTGCACAAGAAAACATACAAAAAAAGTCACCTTTACCTTTACAAAAGCAGTAAATTTGAAAACCCCATTCAAGCTCTTGATGCTCATAATATGAATTCTAATCTTGGACATATCTGGTAGCATGGATAACATCCACAACATAATCATTATGTCTCATAACTCTAATTTATGCAATAAAAAGATTCTTTTTTTCCAATTGCAGTTGTGCTTCAACAATGTTGAGTCTTCACAAGTGACATGCCCACTTTCATGGTTCAATTTTTGCCTCTTTTTTTACCCCTAAATAGTGCAGGTGCTAGAGGGCCGTACATATCTACAATTCCATCTCCACAAGCCAGATGCAAAACTAGGAGTAAACGCTATACATATATATCTACAGCTATCCATTTTCTTTTTTTTTCTGATTTAAATTAAATCGTTCTAGCCTGGTAAATAAAGGATTGATAGTTAGGTTCACAAAGGTGGCATTTAGATATCTATATCTGTATGAAAACAGATGTTTCTTTGAATAATGTATCAAAGATAAGGCACATCGTATTGTGCCCTCATACAATACTTCACAACCGGTTCTCACTGTCCTAAACAGTGAGAATCAACAGACTATACCAAGGTCTTCTTCACAGCAAATCAAAACCTGCATCTGTTATTGGATAAAAAGATTATTGCCAAACAACTGTGAATATCTTCTCTTTTTTAAACCAGAAAAAAGTATGTAATTCAAATATCAAGCTATGTTTTTAGTACAATTAATGCTTACTTGTTAATTTGAAATATGTGCTATTGACCAAAAAACTAAGTTTTCAAACAAACGCGAATAAGTAAATCCATGGCCAATCTCAATTAACATTTAATGGCCACTAAATAGATAATTATTGAACCGATGATGGCCTTTTGACCCTGAGCTGATAATCCTGACACGTGAAACATGAATTGTTTCATAAAAATCCATAACTCATCGCTGTCCAATTTAGGCCCTTTTCATGTGCGCCCCACGTGATTTGTCCATGGCAGAACTTGGTGGTGGTGGTGGGCTATTTACTGGTTCCATGTGGTCTTTAATTTCAAAGTGGGGCATATCCTCCGCTCTAAGCCAGAGGTATTATTAAGATGTTGTCCGCAGATTTATGGCCTATTGTCCCGGTAATAGCTGTCAAATGGCAAATATAATACACGAGAATATTCTCACGTTCCTGCTCAACATGGCCCAAGCTGATCATATCGAGTTACCCCCTCCACAAAGTGAAATTTATGCACGCAGGGTGAGTGAGTTTCTAAAAATGATTCCAGGTCTCGCGAAAATGGATTGCTTGGTTCTCATGCTAATCTGCAGGTCATTGTTTTTAAGGTTGTATTGTGTTGAACAAAAGCGTGGCGGTGATCATTCACTGGGACGTTCTCCTCGCCGA
This sequence comes from Amphiduros pacificus, assembly GCA_949316495.1. NCBI lineage: Eukaryota > Metazoa > Annelida > Polychaeta > Phyllodocida > Hesionidae > Amphiduros > Amphiduros pacificus. Next base: position 37,842,304 of record OX439005.1, on the reverse strand, counting down.
GCAGGAACCTATTTACTTTGCAGGTCAAGAGGCAGGGATGTATGATAAGATGATAAAACGAACAACACTGACAATGAAACATAAACCAAGACTCCTCCTCATAATCGGCCAAAGACCAAGTAGTACATCACGAGCTGCTTTGTGCAACCTTTTGTGTAGGAATTCGGCTTGTTTATCAACATACACATTGCACAATTAGCAGCTTTGGGGAACTTTAACCATCTGTTGATGAGGCCCATTTATTAGGCTTGGCAATAATGAACCAGTCCTGTGACCTGTATTAATTTTCTTCTCCCCCCAGTGTAAGTTTATCTTCACGTTAATGAAACCAAAAAAAAAAACCATGGACCATTTAGGCTTTCTCCGCAAACTCAAAAGATGATGCTTCTTCTTGAAAAGTCCGGATTTATATAAGCCATGATTTAATGGACTGTGAAATCCATAAGAAATCGTATGTGATCCGTACACAAAATGAGACAAATTGATCCTGAAACATGACAAACAGTTCAAAAACTTACATGGGAATATGTCCACCCACTTGTATTGGCATGTCTAACATGAAGTGACCCACATATGATGAATTTTGTGGTGGTCAGACAGGTGAGTCAACCCGATGCATTTCGCTTGGATATGTGCACACAGTTTTTGTACATATCATATCCAAATAGAAAGGTTTCGGGTATACAATGGTTTGTCCTGAATACCACCACAATATGTGGTGAAATGTCTATATAAGGTGGCGGATGTTGACCCATTGTGGGCCAGACATGGTCAAGACTGGTGGGTTGTCGGTGCTGTCAGCCTGGTTGAAAGCTGCGAGGATAACACGAGAACAATCTTGTGAAAGACGATCTATGTAAAAAGCTGTTGTCAGTCAAATCTGTGCAAGATGACCGCTTTATTGTTTGCAAAGCAGATTTGGAGATCTTTTTAACACTGACCCATCCAGGCCTCGACAATGCAACATCTCCTGTCTTTCACACGAGATTGGTTGTGACAGCAAAAGAAGTAACAATAATGTCCTAATTTAGTTTTCCTGCCATTTTGGACCATATGACATTGCATTTGACAATTAGGCAGAGGATACCAGGGAGCTCGGCAGTCGTCTCAAACGGGCACCGCAATCACAAAGCCAGCTCCAGCCATCCCCTCTCCATTCATCTTCATTAATTCTTCATTAGTCCATTTGCGAGACAATGACATCCATGGAAACGCCACGTCCTTTCCAGTCTTAAAAAAGGTCGTGATTTTGACCTTCACAGTTCCGAAGCTAATTGATGAATCTTAAATTAATGGTCATCTTGTCACAGCTGACATCTTTTGTGTTGGAGGTAATAATGCCATAATGGATGAAGAGCTGGTGTCGCAGCAAATGTTGACCACTGGGACAAAGTTTCCGAGTCAGGGGTCTCCGACAAAAATTGGGCAAAAAGGACAGTGAAAGTCTTTTTGACGGGCTTTATTAAGCTGCTACAAAGTACGGGATATTTACAAATGAAGGATATTGACAATGTCCATGCTTAATTTGCTAAGACTTGTGAGGAAATCATCAGAACATACAAGCTTTGACAGCATGATGGATCAATTCTCCTTATATGTTAATGCCTTAAAACAGTGATGTGCATGACAGATCCATGATAGATCCATGCACGGCCAAATGTGTCAGCAAGCAGAAAGAGCACAAGTCATCCCGCAGCCATCACTCAGTGGTGCACCCTGGGTAGGGATGTCCTCCTGGACACCACGCTCACGCTGAGGTCCTCCAATTTATCGCTCATTTGTGGAAACAGCCGGCACTTTATTATTGCACAATGCCCATTTTACATTGAAGAAATCAATAGCAATGAAAAATATGTATTGCGATACAGCACAAAAAGACCCTTCTTGTTACTTTTTTAAAAGAGCTTCTTTCACAGTCAGGAATTGTCAAATGATATGATGGAGGACTTTTGGAATGTTAGAGAAGAATCTAAAAAGATGGAGAAAACATTACCAGAAAAAGATGAATGATTTTCACCTGCAAAGATGAATGATAATTTCACCATAAACTACATAGACTTGGACCAGAATTCACTTAGGATATTGTTAGGTCTTTTAAACTATTTTTCTTCCCTCCAAACTCTTAAATCCCATGACATTGCATTGAATGGGAAGAGTAGTGGCCTGGATTGCAGCGTGTGTTATATGCATCACTACATACTGCATAGGAACATCCTGCAAGATTTACTCAAATACTAAATTGCCCCCTCTGTGAGAGCTGCCAAAATTAGTACACATCCACTTAAGACATTTTAGAAATCTTGAGAAACAAGCAGAAAGAGGTATGTAATCAGGGGTCATTCCGAAACAGGAAAGTTGTGTTGGCGACCGCCTGCAGTTTTTTTTTCACTTGGGTAGTACTGGCTGGCGATTCTATGTTCTTGATGCCTGCCGAGACACTTGTGATGTCTGCAAGCAGACGGTTTTTTGACATGGGAAATGTGTCGGTGGACAGTGTCCCTGCCGATTATCTGCCAGTCCACCAATCCCGTGTCTGGACCCGAGCCAAGGCCGACGTCCGCAGCCAAAGGCATTCATTTGTTCCACAAATTACGAATATTGGCCAAACAGACTTTGTTGCATCTGAGCGGTGGGAATTAGAATCGGGATCAAAGCGGTGTTGTCAAATAATCAATGGTTTTATCTTCGCTGACCAGACATTAGATGAGAGGCGACACTTCCTGTCGCAGCAGAGGTCATAGTCAAATGAGCCCGGCACAGTCGGTGTCCGACATCGGCGGACGGCCACATTGCATGTGAGCCTGACAGTCATGCTACGGCCGAGCCTGGACATGAAGACATGTAACGACATGCGTGCCTTGTCGGGGTCAGAGGTCACTACATGCATGTGCTTTAGCCAGGACCAAGAAACAATAGAGTTCAACATTTGTGTAAACACGGACAATACAAACGATGTAATAATCTTGCATGATGTACTGGGCACACCGACATATAACATGTAACTATTACAATGTGAAAAAGTCACTACAAAGCTGACATGAAACTAGCATTTTATAGAGCTTTGCATCAATGAATATTGAAAGTTTTCCAAGAGGCAATTTGTTAAGAGTTTACAGTACCGATGTTAAGTAATACAATTGCTTTTATGGTTCTAAAAAGGCCTAGGTGAAAAGTTTAAATACTCTGAAACATTAGCAAGAATAACATGACATCAGGCCTTCATGACAGCATTGTGAGTGACCAGTAAATATGTGACAGGCAGGTGATAATGTACACATTATGAAAACGGACATAAATCATACAGCAAACAAATATATATCACACATGGGGGACATAACAATAAACCTTGATGTCTGCGAGATAATTTTCCAAATCAGATGCAGAACATACAACAATACAGGGCAAAATTAGCAGACAATTTGTTACAATTGAATCTGGAGTGTTTCTGATTGACCTTGCCCCATATCATATTCTGCTCTGATCACAAGGGATCAAAAACTTGACCCCCTCATGTGAGCGCAGGTTGACAGATTGAAAGGACATCTCCAAGATAACCTTGTAAATTTCCATAAAGTCAAGGTTGCTACATTTGGACTGAAGCACCCAGAAAGAGGCACCTTGTTGTCAAGTACAGATCTGAGCAACTTTGACTTCATTCGAAAGCTTGTCATCAAGTCCAAATCTGAGCAAAACTTTGATTTCATGCGAAAGCTTGTCATCAAGTCCAAATCTGAGCAAAACTTTGACTTCATGCGAAAGCTTGTCATCAAGTACAGATCTATGCAACTTTGACTTCACGTAAAAGCTTGTCATCAAGTCTAAATCTGAGCAAAACTTTGACTTCATGTGAAAGCTTGTCATCAAGTACAGATCTAAGCAACCTTGACTTCATGCGAAAGCTTGTCATCAAGTACAGATCTAAGCAACCTTGACTTCATGCGAAAGCTTGGCATCAAGTACAGATCTAAGCAACTTTGACTTCATGCGAAAGCTTGTCATCAAGTACAGATCTAAGTAACCTTGACTTCATGCGAAAGCTTGTCATCAAGTACAGATCTAAGTAACCTTGACTTCATGCGAAAGCTTGTCAGCAAGTTCAAATCCCAAACAACAGCTCAATTCTCTTATGACATCAAGTCAAGACCACAATCAAAATCAAAATTCAGAAACAGGAATAAACAAATAAACAACATATGATTTGACAGATGACCTCTTGACCCTTCTGCACCATACATATCTAACATCACTAATTAGCAGTGATCAAATAACTTGTCTGGAGTGACCCCCCTGCCCTACTTTAGGCTACCATGAACAGAAAGCCGTTCCACATATACCTTGTCTCCATTAATCAGCATTGAATCCATATTTACCATAAAAAAACATTCTTAGAAAATGGATTATCTGGATTATCACAGTGGATTATCTGGACTATCACAGTGATATTTTGATGTTGATTTTGATAAGGGGATTGCATATTTGGATGCTGTGTACCATTCTCATAATCAAATGAAAAATCTTTGTCTTAAAAACAAAAAGCTCAGTATTTTCCAAGGAAATGAAATGGAGGTGAAATCTGTTTATTTCTCTTTTTCAAAATAATGATATAAGTATCATATATGATATCTGAGCAGGTAAATAACCTGATTTGAACCACCTGTGGATGCCTGAGGGCCTGTACACCCAGACACTGTACCTGTTAGCTCTGAGAGTCCTGATCGCCATAATGATGTATGCTTCTGGTGGACATTAAAGGGATCAACCTGATGGGGGGTCAAGTCCATTACAGCACATGAGCACATGTTTGCATGCTACTTGTCCATCTGAGGCCACGTGATGGAGCATTAAGGCTTTGTCCTGCAGCCTCCCTGCATGTCCACTGACCACACGCACGGCAAACCACCATCTACCTGTGTCCACTGTGCAACATAACTGCCAACACCACGTCCAGGTAGTCACAACCCCCCATCAATAATAGTAGCAGGTCCATGTGGTCATAAACCCCCATCAATACCAGTAGCATGTCCAGGTAGTCACAAACCCCCCATCAATAATAGTAGCTGGTCCAGGCAGTCACAAACCTTCCCTCAAAAGTAGTAGCTGGTCCAGACAGTCACAACCCCTCCTCAATACCCTCTTATCAATACCATTAGAAGGTCCAGGGGGTCACAAACCTAAATATCCATACCAGGAGGTACAGGGGGTCACACATACAAGTTCATACCCATACACCATGCTTGTATGATATCCATACCCTTGAATGAGTTCACACCCCCTCCTCATGTCATGTATGGGCCTTCACATGCATAAAACTGTCCACAAGGGATGGAAACAGTCAACCTATACCCATAAAATTCTGAAAAAATGAATACCTTCATTTGCCATTCATACTATAGCCTTCTCTGGTGAGGTTCATACATATAACCCTATCCTGGACATGCCCCACCACCAAACTCTGGGCATGCCATCAACAATACTGACAAACAACAAGATAAATCAGTAGGTTTAATACCGGGGGAAGATATTACTCCATGCCTAGTACCTTAGCCAGATTCCCAATCAAAGTATCACTGCAAACCCCAGAAAGAATATAAATATATATTCATATGTATATATCAGGGCTTAAGCTTCAGAAAAAGCTGATTGCCTCATCAAACTCACCATGACCTGCAGGCGATGGATCACCACATCAAAAGTCTGTTCTTTAGAGCCAAGATTTTGGTTGATATTTTTTACATATTTTCTCATTATATATAATTACAGATAAAACAGTTAGTTTTATGTGATGGCTATTTATCACAGACCTTTCCTTGTTTGGCTGTTATAATTAAAGATTTTGGTCAAAACTGTGATTTTGTTAATGTGTGTTCCACTCTCTACTTCCTGTGTGTTTGTTCACTGATAATAATTACCATTGAAGAGAAAAGGGTTTCTAGGATTTTGTCTCAAAAAGATGGGCAATATTTTTTTCTTACAAATAAAATATAAAACCAAGTTCAACAATATGCTTTTTGAAGTGAAGCATGTAATTAGTCTTAATGAGCCAAGAAATGCAATCCAGCATGTTAGGTAAGCCAACATCCTGGCATTTAACAATTGAGAACTAAACAACCATCCTGCCAAACATACAGCAAATTCTGCTATGTCAAGCCAAGAAATTTCAATCAGCCGTGCATTGGGTGTCTAAATATGTGTGTTTGAATCACAATCTCTCTGTGCCAGCTCCGTTTCTCTATCTCCCATATCTCTTTAGATATACTACTTTTTCACTTGTTCCTCATAAGAGGAATGTATCTTCAAGCAACACTCGCAATAATAATAATAATATTCAATATGACTGCGCCTTAATGAAAACACTTTAATCTTTATTAATTTTTTGAAAAATCGCTATCCATATCTAAGATGAAGGGCCTGAAAATATTACGTTTCAATTAGAGAATGTGTGGTCCTTGTTAAGTCTCACTTGAGTCAAAGGAGCTGGGTCAGCGTTGCAATTATGAGTCGCAGAGACGTTTGACACACGATGTTGAGTTACGTAATGACAGTCAATGCTACAATAATTTCTCGTGAATATTCAAAACGATGCATTGGTGCTCAGAATTCCATTAATTTCTTTTTTTACCCTTATGTGGCTGTTTCAAATTATTTTCTAATTTTCACAGGGGCCAGTGAGGCATCTCTTGAAAGCGGTGACCATGAAAGCGAGAAAAAGCTTTTCACTTCATAATTTCTGCTGATATTCTCACTTCCAAGGCAGAGAATAAAACTAACGACGGGGACGCTTTGAATACCTGGACAAGATGACATATATCTTTGGCGGTGATAAGGAATCCATTATCTCATGCTTCACGTATTTAACATGAACAGTCTGAAATTAGAACTAACACTCGCCTTGTCAGAATATCACACCTCAGTGAGTTTTCAAAATTCAAAATCACCCAAGCTGACAAAACAGCACAAACCATGCAAGTCATTCTGTTATGAATTAGCATGGCCATATGAAAACAAAAGACAGGCACTGAGGGAGGCACAGTTTCTTCCGAGTTTTTTCAAGTAGTGTGTCAAGCCCTATCATCTCTGTCCATCTCGGCAGGGGAGACAAACACTTTGCTGGGGGTACCCACAAGTTGGGCTTCTTCAAAGTGTGGTTGTGCTATTATTTTTTTTTTTTTTTTCAATTTTTAATTTTCCGTTATGAAAAATGAGACACGTTCTGAAAAATGTCACCAGACAGCTAGCCGCTTTGGAATGGGTGAATGAGTCATAAGGGGTCTCAGACGTCTAGGATTTCTTTACTTTTTCTATGTAACAGTAAAGAATAAGACGTTAAGAAATATCTTAATAATCAGGCATGATGGGTTAATTTAGCTCAGGTGTTCACTATCAAAACAAAGTCAAAACTGGCAAACACGATTTGAATTCATGCCAAGACGCTGACAATGAGCAATAATTTATGGTTAAGATTTACTGTTCTCTGCTCATCATTTAAACATGTATCAAATGTGCGCTGCAATCACAATCTGAAATCCCCCCGCCTTGAAATATCATCACAATCAGTTTTAGAATTTTCCTAGAGTTTCCTTTTTTATCATTATGAATCTAACCTGAGTGGAACCCATTTTAAAATCTTTTAATTTGAAGGTGGATATACATTTCCCCCCACAGAAAGCATTGTGTCACCCAATATGTTCATATTCTTCAGCTCTTTCTGGAATAAATCAATCCTCACTTTATATGTAACCTTCTCTTGAATTTTACGCTTGACCTTTTGCTGTAAAAATCAGTCGGACTGTGTGTCTCAAATCAATTTTTTTGGCTTTTCATTGAAGGGAGAGGGTTTCTCCTATGATTCTCCTTCATTCTTTTTGCCTCTGATATCCAAATTAATCTTTTCTTCTGATACTAAACTTGACCTTTTCCCGCGGTAATCAAAATAGGAGGCAAAGCTACGCGCACGTTTTGTTTTGATGAGCAAAATACTGCAGTCCCTATCTGTCATCCTCCGCAGTCAACAACATCTGAAAGGTATCAAGTCCTTCATGTTGCAAATGACAAGATCAAATATGCCGACCTAGCAATATGTGATCAGGCTCAGGTCATGACAATTGCAGTGCAGCGTAGAAATAAACAGAGTGAATAAATACCAACTACATATTCTAGAAAACCATGGCAGAGTATTTGCTAAGCGATGACTGGAGATTCGGATTCTTATGAATGGAGAGATTTGTTCAGCAGATCCGGGGGAGATGGGGGTTTGTCTTTAAAATTATGATAATAATCACTGAAAGAAATTGTCAATCATAAACATGATACTGTGGTGGGCACAAATCAAAGAACATAGAAAAGCTAAAGAAATTCTGATACAAGTGAAGACACCATTTTGAAAATAAATAGATCAGCACTATATGAATATAGAAATTCATGACAAAATATTACATCTTCTTAAATAAACCATGACACTGTGTAACTTCATAGTTACCATGTTCCTCCTAAATAACCATCTATACCATGTTCCTCCTAAACAACCATCTATACCATGTTCCTCCTAAATAACCATCTATACCATGTTCCTCCTTAACAACCATCCATACCATGTTCCTCCTAAATAACCATCTATACCATGTTCCTCCTAAACAACCATCCATACCGTGTTCCTCCTAAATCACCATAAGTACCATGTTCTACCTTAATAACCACCTGTGCCATGTCTCCCCTAATATCATCATTTGCACCATGTTCCTTCTAAATAACCATTGATAATATGTTCCTCTAAAGTAACCATCACTACCTTGATCCTTCTAATAACCATCTACACCATGTTCTTTCTCCCTACCATCTATTATTTAATGTTCTTCCAAATTTGTCTCTGTCTGATAACAAGCTCCTCCTAAATGTCCCACCTCTATTTGATACCATTTCCTTATTGATAGACGATTGCTTCCATTAGGCAGAATAAGGTAATTCCATAGCCTACGCAATCTCACTTAATATGCAGCATCTCTTGACTCAAAATGACAACAATAAAATAAAAAGGTAAATTCAAATAAAAATAACAAAGCACCATTATTCTATGCTTGACTCTATACACAAAGACAAAGATAACCTGCCAATCATTTGCATGGCATATATTTAAACATGCTTCACTGATTCTTACCATTTTCTTAAACCATAAAATCTTAAATAAAAAGTGATCTAAGAATCTCCTACTGTGGACTATCCAGAAGTATGTATGTGTATGTATGTATGTATGTATGTATGTATGTATGTATGTATGTATGTATGTATGTATGTATGTATGTATGTATGTGTATGTGTGTGTATGTGTATGTGTATGTGTATGTGTATGTGTATGTGTATGTGTATGTGTATGTGTATGTGTATGTGTATGTGTATGTGTGTATGTGTGTATGTGTATGTGTATGTGTATGTGTATGTGTATGTGTATGTGTATGTGTATGTGTATGTGTATGTGTATGTGTATGTGTATGTGTATGTGTATGTGTATGTGTATGTGTATGTGTATGTGTATGTGTATGTATATGTATATGTATATGTATATGTATATGTATATGTATATGTATATGTATATGTATATGTATATGTATATATATTATATATTTATATATATATATATATATATATATATATATATATATATATATATATATATATATATATATATATATATATATATATATATATATATATATATATATATATATATATATATATATATATATATATATATATATATACATATACATATACATGAAGTATCATTTTCGGGCAAATCAAATCTCAAGGCTAGGGGCAAATCATTGTCTCTGATGTGGAAAATCTGCAACTCCACATCTTTCATATTTGTTAAGATCAGTCAAAGGGTAAAATTGAGTGCCAACAGGCGCTTGCCTTCACAGATGATGGCTCATGTTGCCGTGGCGAGGACAGAGAGGATGCTATATGTGACAATGCTGTGCATCATGCTTAATGCTAGCCTGCCCACCGTGCTTTGTTGGTGTGGGAAACGGGTGCATGTGAGGCAACAGGGGAGGCAACCCAGATGCATTCTCAGATGTCAGAGGCAACATGTAACAATCCAGGGTCTGTATCAGAGGCAAGCACATGTTTGTGAAGGTCATCATGTGTCTTAGCATCCATTATCTCACATGAGCAAATAATCTACACAATACCTGCATAATATCAAGATCATGCTTTGTAAACTTTGCAACCAATATAAAGTAATCTTTAGAATAATAACACTTGCACCTTCATTACATGTATATATTTATAGATTATTATATATATTTCTTTTTATTAATATATATTTATATATTTTATATATTTATATTTATATACATTAATTGTTTTGATATTGTAAAATAGAAATCTGTGAACATAATCTTTTGTTTTTCTCGGTTTGTACGTCACTTTCAACATTATTTCAGTTATTTTATGACGAGACCTACTTGTAACAGGTTTATGTTCAGTATTGATGGATTTGCTTGACATATATTATCAGTGCAGTGCATGTTTATATTGAAATGTGGATTAAAAAAAATATTGAGTAAGCAATCTTGCCATGAGTGAAGTTAAATGGATATACTCAAACCTGTGAGATACATGCTTTCTGGTGTATCACTTGGAAATATTGCATTGCACTGAACATATTCCCAATTCATCTCATATCACTTCAATATCACACTTATTTCTTTACCATTATATAACTGGTAATATATTTCAAAATAAAGGATTCTATAGAGTTGAAACCTTGAAGTAAATGCTCTTCTGTGGAGGCATATTATGAGACAATATGCTATAAACAACCTATCTGTTATGATGTAAATCTATCCATATAAGAACCTCCAAAAGTTCATAACATCACAAAGTCAATTGAAAGTACAAACAAGTGTACCCATAGATTATTATAAGCTGATTGTTTTTATTCAGCAATTTACAATTGGAATAATAAGCAATGAATAAAATAAATAATAAACAAACAAGTTGATATTCTATCCTGGGATCCTACTCAGACGTCTGCCCTCATCCTGAGATCTTACTCAGACGTCTGCCCTATTCCTAGGATCCTACTCAGACGTCTGCCCTCATCCTGGGATCCTACTCAGACGTCTGCCCTCATCCTGGGATCCTACTCAGACGTCTGCCCTATTCCTAGGATCCTACTCAGACGTCTGCCCTCATCCTGGGATCCTACTCAGACGTCTGCCCTCATCCTGGGATCCTACTCAGACGTCTGCCCTATTCCTAGGATCCTACCCAGAACTCTGCCCTATTCCTAGGATCCTATTCAGAACCCTGCCCTATTCCTAGGATCCTACCCAGACCCCTGGCCTTTTACTAGGATCCTACCCAGACCCCTGCCCTATTCCTAGGATCCTACTCAGACCCCTGGCCTATTACTAGGATCCTACCCAGACCCCTGGCCTATTCCTAGAATCCTACCCAGACCCCTGGCCTATTCCTATGATCCTACTCAGACCCCTGCTCTATTCCTAGGATCCTACTCAGACCCCTGCCCTATTCCTATGATCCTACTCAGACCCCTGCTCTATTCCTAGGATCCTGCTCAGACCCCTGCCCTATTCCTATGATCCTACTCAGACCCCTGCTCTATTCCTATGATCCTACTCAGACCCCTGCCCTATTCCTAGGATCCTACTCAGACACCTGCCCTATTCCTAGGATCCTACTCAGACACCTGCCCTATTTCTAGGATCCTACTCAGACACCTGCCCTATTCTTAGGATCCTACTCAGACCCCTGGCCTAAACCTAGGATCCTACTCAGACACCTGCCCTATTTCTAGGATCCTACCCAGACCCCTGCCCTATTCCTAGGATCCTACCCAGAACTCTGCCCTATTCCTAGGATCCTACTCAGAACTCTGCCCTATTCCTAGGATCCTACCCAGAACTCTGCCCTATTCCTAGGATCCTACCCAGAACTCTGCCCTATTCCTAGGATCCTACTCAGAACCCTGCCCTATTCCTAGGATCCTACCCAGAACTCTGCCCTATTCCTAGGATCCTACTCAGAACCCTGCCCTATTCCTAGGATCCTACCCAGAACTCTGCCCTATTCCTAGGATCCTACCCAGACCCCTGCCCTATTCCTAGGAACCTACCCAGAACTCTGCCCTATTCCTAGGATCCTACTCAGAACCCTGCCCTATTCCTAGGATCCTACTCAGACCCCTGGCCTAAACCTAGGATCCTACCCAGACCCCTGCCCTATTCCTAGGATCCTACCCAGAACTCTGCCCTATTCCTAGGATCCTACTCAGAACCCTGCCCTATTCCTAGGATCCTACTCAGACCCCTGGCCTAAACTTAGGATCCTACTCAGACACCTGCCCTATTTCTAGGATCCTACTCAGACACCTGCCCTATTCTTAGGATCCTACTCAGACCCTTGGCCTAAACCTAGGATCCTACTCAGAACTCTGCCCTATTCCTAGGATCCTACTCAGAACTCTGCCCTATTCCTAGGATCCTACTCAGAACTCTGCCCTATTCCTATGATCCTACTCAGACACCTGCCCTATTTCTAGGATCCTACTCAGACCCCTGGCCTATTACTAGGATCCTACCCAGACCCCTGGCCTATTCCTAGGATCCTACTCAGACCCCTGGCTTATTACTAGGATCCTACCCAGATCCCTGCCCTATTCCTAGGATCCTTCTCAGATGTGGTCAGCACAAAAATATATTATGTTGAGTGGTATTCAGGTTCAACATCACAACACATTAAGCAGGATTCACGATCCACTTCATCAAGCACAGAAGTATTCTAGGTCAGCACTGCAATATTCCTCTCTGTTTTCAAGTGAACCACCATTCCTTATCAATCATATTCTTAAATTCCTTTAGTGAGTAACGCATATTTAGTCCTTTGACACAGAGCTTTTATATAAATATATATATTACTTGTGAACACCTAACCAAACTCATTATTGAAATGCATTTCTCACATGTACATGTATATGTAAATATATATGCTTTACCATATATGTCAGCTTTGAAGCATTTGTTTCGCAATATTTTGGTTAAATAATCAAAAAATATTGTCATGCTCCCACTTTTAGATCGAAAGGTGTCCAATTCCATTCAAAACAATAAACCAGTTCACACTGTGTTGTCTGTGCGTGTGTGGGTTTTTTTTCTGAAGGGATCTGATTCACTTGTTGAACAATATGACCTTTTTCAAATCATTATAATAAAACAAATTGAAATTTTCAAAAACTTCTCATATCTCTGTCACTGTCGCTTTTGAAAGCAAATTACAAATATATATATATTATATTACCCATTCTTTTGAGCACAATGATTTTGAATTATATTAAAATGCAACAGATCACACCTCATAAAATCTGAGTTAAATATTTCATATTTTATTTTTAATAATTGGAAGATTTTGTTGAAATATAACTGCTCCATTTTTTTAGTGCTTGGCAGTGAGATTGAAATGATGACAAAGAAACGTAGATAACAAAATTCTGAAATTATTTCCTTGACAATTTTACATCCCTGGAACAATTAAAGCCTTTGGCAGAAAACACCTCCACCTCCACTGAGGGACTGTCAGATGGATGTTTAACCGAATAAATCGGAAATGGGGGAAAAAATGGAGCACACAAAAATGTCCCCGAAGAACAATCACGGAGTTACACATTTCACATCTTGTTAAAACTGTCATCATATTCAAAAAATTAAAATTAAATATTCTCTGTACCGAGTCATTTATACAGACAATTCTTCACCATCTAGCTTAAACAAAAAAAAGTTTCTTTTTTGACAGCCACGTCTGAGTCGTCTATACCTTGAGAATTTGGCATTCCCTCGACAATGGTACCACACTCATAAAAATACATTTCTCTGTCATAACTGGAATTATCTTTTTAACACCTTATTTTGTTTCACATTAATACAAAAATCTTTCTTAAGTTTCAAGAAATTTGTTTTAAAAAATCATACGTTTCCTCTCAGGGCATTTCACCAGAGATAGCCATTATGCATTCTCGTCTGTTCCGTGCCCATTTTGAGTACAATATTTTATTGTGTTCCATATGTGGCATATGTCTATTGTTCACAATGAAACTTTTAAGAAATTACCAGCGGGAGAAAAAAAAGTGATTATATACTTTAACAGCAAATAAAAAGTACATATGACACGATTTTAACTGCATCCCTCAGGTTCTGCTTTCCAAGCCATTGTTCGTCACTGGGCAATTTTTTGCAAGTTTTGTCATTTTGTGGCTGGGCATTCTGCAAAATTTTGATACTTTAAATTGATGTAAGTGACACGCTCCATTGTTTTCATGCATGGCGTATCCCCTTCTCCCTTCACCTTATTGTTCACGTATTATATAAAAGTTGATGCCGACACTTTACAACAGCATTCGGATCATCCACACATTTGATATATTCCTGCTCTGTTGACAGGTCGCTATACTGTGTCATACGCTTCACAATATGAATTTCTCAAATTTGTTGAAGTTTGAAGACTGCGACCTGACAGATTATCAAGTACCAGCCTGCAGAACATACCAACATCTTCCCAGATAGTGCAGTCATTCCTACTACAAATGTCAAACATTCTCTTTCATTTCTCACTACTCCTCACTATCATCCTGACTCGTATCATCTAACCTTTACTCTGATTGAAAACATTGCATATATTTTCACATATATTTTTCATATCATATCTTAATCCGCATAAAATGAAAACAATATGTCGAAAATGTTGGCAATATATTATTGCGTGCCCAGTGGAATGTCCCAGCCCCACCCAGTATCAAGAAAAAAACCTTCATGTAAAATGTTTCTGGCTTGTATGTATAAATGTAATTCAACCCTGAATATGACCAGAAAATCAATGTTTCATGGAAAAGTCAGTAATTTGAAGCATAACAAAACATAAACTTTTTCTCATATCCTGGAATATGTTTACCACAGAAAAAAGATATTCAGACTAGAAATAATTTATGGGACAAAAAGCCAGTAATCTTTGTGTAATATACTTTAAGTTCAAAATAATCATAACAGCTCATTTGCTAATGCTAAAATAATTTTATCAAACACAATATGTTTGTGCACTGATTTTTTCAATTGAACATTCCTGTACGAAAAAGGGTTGTTCAGAGCCTATGGAATAAAAATGAAATATCACATCTGGTCATGATGTTTTCATTCTCAATATTAACACATCAAATATTGGAATATATTCCCATCTATTTCACTAATTTCATATAAAAATATTTTCCTGCATTAAAGCATAATAACATGGCAGGATTAAGATAATTTGAGTTTGTATTTTGAGGATAATGACAAATTGTTGGCAGCTATGTGGTCAAAAACTGTTCACATGTCAAGTCCCCGAATGACCTTGACATACTGCCAGTGACCTTGCAGGAGAGGCCCTTGACAATACTCTAAAGTAGCCACAATGAAGGGAACACAACATGTCTATCTGTCCTCTAAAATCCATTAATCAAGAACCAACAAATGCATCAATCTGACCCACTCTCCAGGCAGCAGATATCTTTAATCTGACACTCCCTCCAAACAGTAGATCTTTACAAGTTGAAGAATATAAATCATACTCTTATAATCCTTGAGTCCATATTAAATGGCCCTTGTGTAAAAAACTGTGAAGAATCTGCCGGCATATCCCCTCTGACCAGGCTCGCACATACTACCCACAATAACTCCATCATCCCGACAATTGACTTGATCTAGAAACTTTTTATCTAATTCCCATTCATCCATTTTCATTAGATCATTTTTATTAAGTTATATGCAGAATTAAGCGTCTCCTGTTGGTATTTCATGGTCTTTGTTTGAGTTTTGTTGCACGCACTTCTGATGTGCCATTACGGCGCTAAATTCCGTTCAGATCGACTAATTCCGCCCAAGCGGGAGTAGATTGTTTTTATTTATGTGACAGTTTTATGTTGGTGGACATTGTTTACCATTGCGACACCTGGAAGGCCAGTTCTAGTCAAACCATATGGAAAAGCACCCTCTCTGGTGTATTGACAAACATTAAAAATGCATAAATCTTGTGTTTAGTTGCAGTTCTTCTCTCTGGCTTTATTGGTCAATGTCCCTTTGAAACCATATCCCCGCTCAGATATCCCTCGGGCAAGAAACAATTTACAATTAAGATATCATAGCTCAACAAACAGGTCTCTTCGCTCAAAGACCTCATTCTACGATCTGGTGTTTATTCAAGATATTGAAAAGTCATTGAAGTTGTCAAACCATTGTTTGTTCTGGTCTCGGTAGTTCAAACTAGCCCCCTCCACACGACAGTCAGGGAACTGCCCTATTTGAATTTTAAATTAAAAAATATCAATATCTAATTTCCAAATGAATAAATTTGAGGAATTACTTTTCTTTCTTGGTAGCAGCAGTATAAAATGATTATGTACAGGAGATTTCTTTTAATTAAATTGCTGAGGCTATTTCATATATTATTGTCAATCTGAGTCACATGGCCAGTTTGTTTTAATATTCATTAATAATCTTCAGTCCCCTTTGAATGTTAATCGTTTCTAAGGTTTGCTGCCAAAACGGACAGATGAGCAGATTGGGTCTTTTTGAGAATCATTTTGTAAATCCAAGTGGCATGAAAATGAGTTAAACAGTTTCACAATAGTTAACAGAAGGCAGAAACCTACCCAAGACAATGTCCCCCATAGTAACCACATTCACCACTGTGTCAATAGATTCTCAATTCATTTTTGTTTTGTACTGCTGTCTAAAAACCCCTGCCACTCTGATTAGGTGAAAAATGACCGTGGCCAGCAGGGCGTGGCCCCAGTACTCCTACGTGCCCTCTTTGTACTACTGATCCCAGAAAGGCACAGTGAGGATTTAGCTTTATCCCACTTGTCTCCAAAAGCGTATGGCATTAAAGTCCAGTGGTTAAAGCTGGGGAGGGCCGCGACGGGGTTTCGAGGGTATCCAGTAGCTCGGAGAATATTGACTGTAACTAGGGGTTACGCAGTGTTGCATGAGTGTAGAGTCTTTGCCCACTGCCAGTGGTCGATAAGGGACAAATACACAGGGCCTGGCATGAGGGTGATACATGGCTACTGGGGTAGCAGAAAAGCTTGGCTACGTACCCCCCTTTTCAGCCCCCCCAACTACACCCCCAGCCCCTTAGTCCCCCAGGTGCTACCTTCTCACACCTCTTCTCACACACACTACCTTCCAACATTTTAATTTGCCGTTTCCGTGGACATAGTTCAACGTGGCCATATGCACGATTTGCTTTTATATCTCGTTTACATTTGACCCTTGGCTGTTTAGCTAACAAAACGTAAGTCAACAC
This sequence comes from Amphiduros pacificus, assembly GCA_949316495.1. NCBI lineage: Eukaryota > Metazoa > Annelida > Polychaeta > Phyllodocida > Hesionidae > Amphiduros > Amphiduros pacificus. The sequence goes on along the minus strand of OX439005.1, from coordinate 37,824,952 downwards.
AAAGATGATGCGCTATTTCCCTCCTGCTTAGTATTTAACCATCATGTCATGTCGTCATTTTAATGAGTGTGGCTGCCGTAGTGCGTAAACGCAGCAGTGCATGGGCTACCTGAGTGTGGCCACTGCCTGGCTAGCGTAGAGGTGGCTCGCATGACGTCGGCCTCGCACGTTACCCCCACCTTATGTATTAAACAAATCACCACTTCAAACACCCTGAACAAATCGACATGAAGATCACTCCTAATCAATGCCAATACACCACCGCCTAACTCGCCTTGGCTTCGTACCAAATATGGATTGCGAAACACTGCTCAAAATTGATTGTCTCTGCCTGTATGTGTCTATGCCTTGCCCCCAGCCTGACCATGCCCTCAAACTCTACCTACAAAGCAACACCTAACATACGATTGGACAGAAAAATGCCTTACCCGCTCGCTGCCCAGATACACGCCAGACATTTTCCGTGCATTCAAACACAAATACAATCTTGAATTTTATGAATCTTATAATTCATCTGACAAATGTTAATCACATTGATTATCTTGCAAAATTGAAACAGCTTCGTCGACTGCATTAGGCTGCTCCAACACATCCAGGGCAGCTGCACAAATTCTCTTCTCTTAATTATTTCTACCCTGAAAAAATGGAATTCAACAATCAGATGCAATATTGAATAGATATTGGAGTTATGCTAAGCATATAACAGTAGATTTGTTTCTGCATTGCATCCCTCTATAGCAATGTGGACGATATTTAATGATAGCAAAATTATGAGGATACAAAACGCTAACCGCCTCCAATCACATGCTCAGCAGTGTTTACACTTAAAATCAATGTTTGAAAATATCAGACTACATTACGTGGAGTTCCTAGTAAGAGCATTACAATCGAGAGGCAAAGAGGAACAAACACAGGAGCATTCACACACTGAGGGAGCATCGCATCACTGCCATCACCACGCAAGGGCATCCCAAATAATACACACTCCCTCATTGACCTTCTCTGTCCCTCTGACCACATATTTTATAAAGAACCTCGGCTCATGGCTGATATAGATGTGAGTCTTGCTTTTAAGGTTTCTGCTCACTTTCACGTGTTTATTCAAATTGTAAATATTGTTGTAGGCTTGGATCAAGTCCTGCACTATTAGTTTAATCTGCACACGGCAGCTAAAAGGTCCTACCCTGTGAATATATGGACTGGCAGTCGCCTTCAGCATGCTCTAGCTACACTTTGTATATATGACCTTGCCACAATTCTGTCCTAAGACATATTTGAACCTCAAAAAGATCTTTTCAAAAGTATCTTTTACGTTTTATGTACTTGAACTGTAGAAGGCTAATAAGTCCCACTAAAAAGTATTAAATATATATTCTAATTTATTGATTATATATCTGTCCTAAGGTATCCATATGAAAAATCTTCTCTGATTAATTTTCTATCTTTATTTAGCAACCTGTAACTTATTATCAGAATCTAGACTAAACATTTTGAGGGCAATCAATTTCAAGATCCACTAAAGTATCACACAAAAAGGTCTTAGTGACTATCACCCAAAACGGCATTTATGTATATCACTCAAAATGGCTATATGAACATAATAAATGAGATTTAAATCAAAATATAAATAGGCCTAAATCAATGCCATTGTTTGTTGACATAATGGACACACAAAGTTATTATATTGTGAGGATAGTTATCTTGATCAATATGAATATCATACAAATAATTAAATCTAAAGTTAGAAAACATCTGCATTAAGCTGAATATTTAACCTTTATCACAGACCAGCACATTATAATTAAATCCATTATCAACCCACCACAATCCATATATAGTCCTCAGTTATTAGATTTAAAAATGTTTTTTATCATCACACGAGACCATGTTTCTGCCCACTAAGCTATCACATAGTCACTCTCAATATAAGTCCATTATATAGTTTAGTGAAACTGTGAAAAATGAAACCCTTACTATCACCTGAGCACATCACATAATTAGAACTTCATGTAATAAGTTCCTCTTTTTCAGATTATTCTATGAACAAAGAACATCCCACCAGATCTTCGTATATGCCCAGCTGCTCTCCTTTGAAACCAAGAAATTAGCACAGATTCCTTCCCCTCATACCTTCACTTGAGCAGATTCCTTCCCCTCATACCTTCACTTGAGCAGATTTCCTTCCCCTCATACCTTCACTTGAGTAGATTCCTATATCTTATACCTTCATTTGAGTACAGATTCCTTCCCCTCATACCTTCACTTGAGCAGATTTCCTTTCCCTCATACCTTCATTTGAGCAGATTCCTTTTCCTAATACCTTCATTTGAGCAGATTCCTTTTCCTAATACCTTCACTTGAGCAGATTCTTTTTCCTAATACCTTCATTTGAGCAGATTCCTTTTCCTAATACCTTCACTTGAGCAGATTCCTTTTCCTAATACCTTCACTTGAGCAGATTCCTTTTCCTAATGCCTTCACTTGAGCAGATTCCTTTTCCTAATGCCTTCACTTGAGCAGATTCCTTTTCCTAATACCTTCACTTGAGCAGATTCCTTTTCCTAATAACTTCACTTGAGCAGATTCCTTTTCCTAATAACTTCACTTGAGCAGATTCCTTTTCCTAATACCTTCACTTGAGTACAGATTCCTTCCCCTTATACTTTCATGTGAGCACAGATTCCTTCTGCTTATACCTTCACTTGAGCAGATTCTTTTCCCTTATACTTTCACCTGAGCAGGTTCATTCCCCTCATACTTTCACTTGAGCTGATTCCCTTATATATTCACTTGAGCACAGATTCCTTCCACTCATACCTTCATATCAGCATTGATTCCTGTTTTTATTTAAGACAGGCACAGATCCTATCCCTCCTTTTACAAAACAATAATCTATTCTATCATTGCCAGCCATTCTCTAAGCCCTTCTAATGTTACCCTTTATACAATAGCTTCCACTCAAGATGGGGATTTTTCCATGTCCACTTCCCTAGCATCATGATGGTGAACATATCACATCTGATGGGGCCACAATCTTCATCTTGCCACACTTAACCATAGCAAAGACATTAAGTGTATTGGTACAGTCAACTCTCAGGAATCAGTCCCATCCGAAAAACAGTGACATATCAAAGAAAATAGAAGACATCATTTTAAAACAAGCTGATAATTTTCTTATCAAGGCTCCAAATTATTGGGCATGATCTTGGAAATTACAATAGGTGGTGTTGATTCAAGCACAGGGTATGATCTCTGATGTAACAGTAGGTGATGTTGATTCAAGCACAGGGTATGATCTCTGATGTAACAGTAGGTAATGCTGATTCAAGCACAGGGTATGATCTCTGATGTAACAGTAGGTGGTGCTGATTCAAGCACAGGGCAGGGTATGATCTCTGATGTAACAGTAGGTGGTGCTGATTCAAGCACAGGGTATGATCTCTGATGTAACAGTAGGTGGTGCTGATTCAAGCACAGGGTATGATCTCTGATGTAACAGTAGGTGATGCTGATTCAAGCACAGGGTATGATCTCTGATGTAACAGTAGGTGGTGTTGATTCAAGCACAGGGTATGATCTCTGATGTAACAGTAGGTGGTGCTGATTTAAGCACAGGGTATGATCTCTGATGTAACAGTAGGTGGTGTTGATTTAAGCACAGGGTATGATCTGTAATGTAACAGTAGGTGGTGTTGATTTAAGCACAGGGTATGATCTCTGATGTAACAGTAGGTGGTGCTGATTCAAGCACAGGGTATGATCTCTGATGTAACAGTAGGTGGTGTTGATTTAAGCACAGGGTATGATCTCTGATGTAACAGTAGGTGGTGCTGATTCAAGCACAGGGTATGATCTCTGATGTAACAGTAGGTGATGTTGATTCAAGCACAGGGTATGATCTCTGATGTAACAGTAGGTGGTGCTGATTCAAGCACAGGGTATGATCTCTAATGCAACAGTAGGTGGTGCTGATTCAAGCACAGGGTATGATCTCTGATGTAACAGTAGGTGGTGCTGATTCAAGCACAGGGTATGATCTCTGATGTAACAGTAGGTGATGTTGATTCAAGCACAGGGTATGATCTCTGATGTAACAGTAGGTGGTGTTGATTCAAGCACAGGGTATGATCTCTGATGTAACAGTAGGTGATGTTGATTCAAGCACAGGGTATGTGTAATGATATATCAGTAAGTGGTGTCAATTCAAACATAGGTATCATTTCTAGTATAAGTCCTCGGTGCTGATTGATTCAAGCACATGGTACAGTCTCTAAAATAACATTAAGTGGGGCCGGTAAAATCTCTTATATGACAGCACTTGTGATGATTTGAGGAGTCAAGTATCACAGTTATATGAATAATAGGTGCACAACAAACATCACATGGGAAGGTGCTATGGGGTTCACTTATTAGGGTCCAGGGGTACACAATTATCATTATACACCTCATTAGTACCAATCAGCTCAACAGAATGGATCATGTCAGCAGGCCAACATTGTATTGTTTACACAATAGGCTCTTAGAAAATCATTTCTGGCAACATATTTAGCACCTTGTCACTGAAGTCCTCTGCCTCTGGGGTGCAGGTTTTGGTAAAAATTGTACTTATTATTCTAATTGTTAATAGGTGCCGAAATAACTTTTGATAAGAGAATAAACATTCTATCCCTGATGTTGTCAGATTGAACCCCATGTTTTTAATATTCCATAATAACCCTGTCATTTTACTGATGATGATGTTGTAAGTAAGCAAGTCATTCATATGAAGACAATGCAAAGTATTCCTATTATCAGAAAGCACAAACTTGAACATGCATCATGCTTCAAGACATTTTGGTATTTTGTATAAATATCATGAAAATACATCCGTTCGCCTTAAAGAGAGACATTAGCATGCCCTGACATGATGTACCGGGGGCCTTAGTGTCATCATCAGCATGTCTACTTTATACAAAACAACTGGAGATCTCAATTCAAGGTGTGTCATTGACTGTGAACTTATTTATGTAATATTTACATTTTGTCATTGCTTTGTAACATTTCCATTCTGTCACTGATTCTGAACTTTGTAACATATTATGTCATTAATTTGTAACAAATAATTCTGTCACTGACTTTGCAACATTTACCTTTATCATGCATCAAAAAAAAAAAAAAAAAATATTACCTTTCATCGTTACTTAACAATTACATTCTATTGTTGATTCTGAACTTGGTAACATTAACATTTTGAACCAATCATTCCTGGCCCCTCATAACCCCCACCTGGGGCCCCAGTTTTAAATATTTTATATTTTAGAAAAGTTACTGAGGCATATTACTGTGAACACCACTGACGCATACCCTCAACTTCACACATTCTCAAGCATTGCCTGAGAACTTCTGAGAAAAAATTCATCTTATAAAGATTTAAATTGCATGTTTGAATGTCTCAAATCTACTATAATTTGTGGTAAATTGAGAGTTTGAGATATCATAATACATTTTATATTCAATCATGAGACATGGATACCCAACATATTTTTTGCACATTTTCTTTCAAATATTTTTGCCATTATTTGTTGTTTCGTTTTTACATGTATTCATATCTATAATATTAACCATCTATTTTATTATGTAAATACTAAAATCATACATTACAAGAGAGCACAGCTTTGGTTTATGTGTCAATGCTATCGTTGCTTTCTGAATTTCACCATTCATTTTTTTAGCAACAATTAACAATGTAATAGATATGATAATTATTCCGTACATGAAAAATTATTTAATTATAATATCCGACATGTAACCTTATTTATTGTCCTGTATATATAAACCAGATGTTGTATTTAATGTAAGGTATCTTACATGTAAAGTAGAAGTAGTTCAATTAATGTCAGGTATCATATATGTAAATATATATGCAAGCCAGATTCTGTAACTTATGTCAGGTATCGTCTTAGTAAGCCAGATTCTGTATCTGGAGTTGAGGCTGAGACACCCAAAAATTGTACTCCAAAAACACCTGAGATGAAAAACAAACTGTATGAACCCTTAATTTACTTTTCCCTTCACTTTACAAATATGTTCTGCTACTTTCCAAATATGTCCCCTCACTCTATAAATGTGTCCCCTCACTTTGCAAACAAGTCCCGTTCTTTCCAAATATGTCCCCTCACTCAATAAACATGTCCCTCATTTTGCAAATATGTCCCGTCACTCTGTAAACAAATGTTCTTTCACCTTGCAAACATGTTCCTCAATTAGTAAACATGTCCCTTTCTCTTGCAAAAATATCCCTCAATTAGTAAACATGTCCCTTTCTCTTGCAAACATATCCCTCAATAAGTAAACATGTCCCTTTCTCTTGCAAACATGTCCCCTCCCTTAGCAAACATGTACCCTCAATTTGCAAACAACTGTTCTCTCGTTTTGCAGATATACATGCCTTCATTTTCAAATATACTGATACATTCACAGGTATTGGGTATTGGTGCCTTTCAGCATTCCAATTCCTATATATATATATTTGAATTGTATCCTGACAAAGAATTATATCCAGCAATTACTCATCCTCCATCAAAATAGATGACATTTATTCACAGGTGTTTTATTAGTGACAAAAAGAAATGATTTGATCGGACAAAGAAGTAAGCCTTTTAAGATTATTTCTTAGCACTAGCCTTTCTGCACCTGGTAGAGACCCAGACGTCAGAATATGATAACCCTGTCTGACCTTCTCATCTCACCCTCCTCTATACCCTACCCTGCTCCCTGGGGGTGCTCTATCTAGTCAACACCCCCTGTACCAAGCTAGAGCCATCTCTCACCCTGCTCTCATAACACTGCGTAACATCTATGACCCCATCATGGACCCTCCTTTCTGATTGGATGCGTTTCTTTTGTAGCGCTCAGCTCAAAACTTGTGCTGCGGAAAGGCGAGCATGAGACCAGTGGTGCACTCTGGTGTTAAATGGCTGAACTAAAGTACATAAAAGTTTTTTTGGTGGTCATTTTTCACATTAGACACAACACTAATCAGAGAAACCCAATTACCATTAGGCAATTCATGAATATGTAATGGAAAGGCATGAATATTAATTAGTCAGAACAAGACCATACAAAATCAATGACATAAAAACAAAGCCATGGCTCACGACCAGAAGAGAACACAGCTAGTGATTTGTAATAACTGTCTTTGTTACCATTATATACAAATCAGTAACAGGAAAACAAGACTGAGATTCCCTAATCTATTCTTAAATCATCCAGTCACCAATACTAATTTTGTTTTTTCTGATAATGTTCGTCTCTAACTCTGTTCTTACCACTGATAGACACTCAAATAATTTCTTGTATATTCTCAGCATTAACAACATTAATTAAATTGAAATAAAACAAAAAAAACCTTTTTTAACTAGAAATATCTGCAAAATACATTTCAGCACCACATTCTTTGACATCTTTTATATTGTAATGTTATCCTGGATATTATCTTGATTAAAATAAGATGTTGGAAAGGAAGCCTGATACTTAAAATACAACATTCCTGATTCACTGTTCATTATCTCTTTGATTTTTATTAATTTGTTATAAATATTCTGAGAGGCACTGATTTTTAATTTTAATAAATATCAAATGAATTGAAAAAATATTTGGAGACTGAAAGCTTTCAGATTTATCTCAACAGAATTTGAATAAGGAAAATCAACATATCACTATATATTTGGAATAGCCGACCATTACATCTCACTCTTATTTATATATTAAGAACTATAATAACTCTTTCTATGATCTCAAAGGATGAATTCAATTCATATTTCATACCTTCTAATTGCTTATTAAAACAAATCTCAAAGGAAAATCAAAGGAAATGCTTTGAATTTGTACTTATTTGGTTCTACTTTAATTTAAACATACCGGTAAATATATATATATATATATATATATATATATATATATATATATATATATATATATATATATATATATATATATATATATATATATATATATATATATATATATATATATACACACACACACACACACGTCGCTCATCTCATGAAATAAATGTCATTACCGTATTTTACCTCAACTAATCATCTTTCTAATGATACTTTTTCTGCATACCATCCGTTGATTAAAAAAAAAAAAAAAAAAAGTATGCTTCATCTTCAGTATCATGCTCAAAGCTTATTTGGTTTGTCATAAGGACAATAACAAATTTATATATGTATCAGCATAAAATTCACAAGACAAATACAAAAGGCCTCCATATAGAGTTAATCTTATATTCAAGGATAAAACAGAAGGTCTTCATGTATGGTGATTCCTTGGTATTGAATAAAGGCCAATATCTTGGCTTATGCAAAAGACCAAATTCTACCTGTGTGATCCAACTGCACCTGACTGTCATATATAAGAGGTTAATCTTTGTGACAAAACAAAAGCTTTCATAATATTGGGTTAATCTGAGGGAATATCAAATACCACGCCTCCATCTATGGTTCATTTCTTGGTCTACCGGTATTCTATTTGCCTTTACAAATCTTAATTTATGTTTAATCTCTGGGTTCACCATATTTCAGGCTTCCATATATGGTAAATCTCTGGGTTCACCATATTTCAGACTCCATATATGGTTAATCTCTGGGTTCACCATATTTCAGACTCCATATATGGTAAATCTCTGGGTTCACCATATTTCAGTCTTTCATATATGGTCAATCTCTGGGTTCACCATATTTCAGGCTTCCATATATGGTTAATCTCCAAGTCTACGAGGCTGCCATATATGGTAAATCCCTAAGTCTACTAGGTTCCCATATATGGTAAATATCTAAGTCTACCAGGCCACCATAAAATGTAAATATCTAAGTCTACCAGGCCACCTATATGGTAAATATCCAAGTCTACCCGGCCACCTATATGGTAAATCTCTGAGTCTACCAGGCCACCATATTTAGTAAATCTTTCTATCTACCTGGCCACCTATATGGTAAATCTCTGAGTCTACCAGGCCACCATATTTAGTAAATTTATCTGTCTACCAGGCCACCTATATGATAAATATCTCTGTTTACTAGTCCAACTATATGGTAAATCTCTAAGTCTACCAGGCCACCATATATAACTGATCTGTAGGGTAATATAAAAGTTTAACGAATATCTTTACCCATAACAATAAACACGAAAATCAATAGCAGTCTGTGTATTTGATTCTTTATATCCAAAATAAAAAGACTAAGCAACAAATATAAAGTGAAGAAAGTTGAGTGGCACCGAGAGGCAGTCCCTAACTGTTGATTGGATAGCTTCTTGACATCAAACATGTATGAGGACATTTAAAGTTTATAACCATGTATGGCATGAAGACATTTAAAATTTATAATTGATCAATATATGTCACCTCTTCAGTATAGAAAATCTTCTTATATATATCTGGCTCTGCTCTGAAATATCTTATCTTGAACATACAGAAATATCACTATACTCTGATAATGGTTATTAGCATCAGTGATGCCAAATAATAACTTTGCAGCCCCCAAAAAATAAGTTACAGCAAGTTTTGTTTCATTTAACTAATCAGCGCTGTTTGTGCATGGATAAATCAGTGTTAAGCACAAAATGTCCCCCGACGAATCAACAGTCTCCGTGCGCATATATCATCAACTTGCATGCGTGCCTGGATCACATTGCCCAGCCACATACATTCATTTCAATACCATAGAAAAACACAATTTGAACATTTATATTTATTGTCAAAAGACAAAACAGAACATGGCGGAATGAGCAATTTGAGATCAGGTCATTTATAAGCTTAGTTTTAAAATCCTCATTATTTTAGACAAGAGTGCACTAAATTGAAATGGTAAAATATATTTTATAAGCTTAGTTTAAAATGTTCAGTATACCAACCATAAGTCCATTGGCTTCATTTGTTAATATGATATATTAATAATAGATTAGATTTCCTCTGGTGATTGAATGACTGAAATCACGATCACAATGAAATTAGGACGTATCAGTTTCTGTATAAAGGACACACAAGAAACTCCTATGAATGAACACTAATAAAAATATTTTATCTAAACAGGGTTCTGGACTACTAAGAAAAAATTCCAGCTTTCTGTAGATTATATATCATACATTTAAGTTGTCTCTTCATGTAAATGAAATAAAATGTAATGGTGTAAATCAATATTTCAATTCAATTCCTGAAATGACAAAAAATAATGAAGTAAATTGGGACTTTGCAGATGAACAGTATTTTATGACAAACTGGACATTTAATCATTGAAGTAAAGTATGCCAATGTTTTAAACAGCTGAATTGCAACAAATTAATCACCGTATTATTTCAGCATTTCACACTTTTTGGGGGATATTTATCATGATTTCTGCATTTCTGCAACCGGAAACAACCCGCCTGTAAAAGCTTGTCAGGGAGAACACCAGCCCGCACAGATCTGCATCTGCCCATTAATTCCTCAAATTGGGAATTAACAAATGCTAGCTGGAGGTTTTTAAATCTTACTGCTGCTAATGAAATTTTCATTCAAGTTTAAAATTAAAAAATTCTTCTCCATAAATTTTGCAGCAGACACAGTGGGGGTAGGTCTGTGGCACTGCCAGATTTGCTTCAGAAAACATATCAGCCAATCAGATTTCTTTAATCCATTTGCTGTTGCTTGACAAAAAGCACTTCCTTGGGCCAGGAAACGAGAGGTAGCGATGACGTTTGCGCTATTTGTCATCAATGATTCAGGAGCAGATTTAGTACATTGTTTTGGTATTTATGATCAGAGTGAATGGATTTGATTGTTGATGGGTGGGATGTTGGGTTAATCTTGACGTATGGTGCGCCCCGATGGTCTGGACACACCATAGATTTAAAATGACCTTCCATTCCTCCCTAACAACTGATTCTAATTCGCACAATAAACTATGACCACAACAATGCCCATGTTCGACACATCAAACCTAAATCACTACGAATAAATGCCGAGCTGGACTGTAAAGCCAATCTAATGAAAAGTGCCATCTACTTTTTGATTTATGCTCCTGGATCATGTTAGCAAAGCTACAAGTTGATGATAGGGAAAGATACCATCACAGAATTAACTAAAGATTCCAAGACTTAAAAAGAAAACAATGCCCATAAATTTCAACTTTTTCATTTTTACTTTTTGCCTTTACGTATTAAAAACAGACTTTGCAAAAAGTAACACTGCAAACTTTTGTGGAAGAGCATCAGCTTACTAAAGTTCTCTTCATCTCAACCTACGAAAAAGTAGTGATAACAATGACTGGCTTTAATACACAGCTATCAGTTTATCAGCTGGTCTGGCAGGAACTAACCGCACCATATGCAAGAGACAAATCACCTCGCGTGTTGGACAAAGTGACCATTTGCCAGCTTCAAGTGGGTTTTGTCTGAGGACCATATTCTCTTTTTTGCCCCAAGTCACAATTACCATTTTCAAATGCCTACAGGAAGAATCTTAATCAATTCCCCAGCCGTGCCCATTAAAACATTACTGGTAACTACCTGGCCCACTCAGCCACCACACTTGAGGCCGAGAATCTCAAAATTACCAACCCATTTTTCAATTTGACAGACAAATTTCAACTGTTTCAGCTGGAGAAAATCACTTTAATTGAAATTAATGGCAAAATATTAGACTTCTTGCAATGCTGACTACTGAATGTCGAAACATAACAATTACACTAGTTTTAACTAACTGACATGAAACCGAAAGTCTCTAAGAGGAAAACGTCTCGTTGTATAACCCTACCTTTCAGCTATAAATTTTGAAATCTAAAGAATTTGGTTAACCACAGATACTTCAGCATATGCTTCAATTACTTAGGCCAAACCACAATACAAGCCCATAGTCACCAAATGATGAAGTAATTGGTGAAAGTTGATTTGATATAAATAAGAGACATACTGTTGATACACAAGTTTCTGGATGCTTCTCTCAAATAAACACTGTTTGAATATCTGTTTTTAAAATAGAGTTATCAGATAAGTTAGAGTTGACCGAGCTTCAGCCCCATCCCTCAATGTATGGACCCTTACAACATAAAAAAGGTTCATAAGGGATGGTAACAGTGAAAAGTTAGTGTGCTTATGTGGTTTTCATGGAAAGCGGTAATTAGTAGTGTAAAAAGGACCTTAAAAATGTGGTGAAATATGGCAGAAACCCCTGGACCAGAGCGGCCAGTATTATGAATGTCTCCCATAGTTAGGACGAGTGTATAAATTGTATATGATTGGAGTGATAGAGCGGGTGAGTGAGTTTGGCAAACATCGGGGGTAGACCGCAAGACCGTGTTCGGGGCACGGGGAGGTGTTGAGTGAGGTAGGCTTGTCATACAAGGCTGGTAACACCTGTCCGGGGCTAGAAAGGTAACCTTCACCCTACCTGACCTCCCCGCCAAGCCCCGCAGTCCGCCTCTGCACAAGCAGAAGTCTTTGTACCCGTCTACTGGGCCATCACCTCTGCCATTCTCCCCCCTTGCTTGCCCCTGGGTCATGCTACCTACCCCTGCTGTAGTTATCAATGCTTTCATAACCCGGCTGCACAAACGCTCTGTGACTCCAGCAGGGGCCCCCAAATAGAAAATGGCCCTGTGTTTTGGCCTCCAGGTCCCTCTCCAATCAGTGGACAAACATGTCTTCTTCCTCTGTCCCACCTGTCCGCTGCCGGGTCATAAACTCGAGCTTCTACCGTAGTCATCAGGAGACACTACTCTCTAGACTAAACTTAAGCCCTGTCATAAAAGCTCATCTCTCGTCCTGTGAAGACCCGGGCTCCGGCCATCTCTACCTATCACTCAGGCCTGGTCTAATTGCTACCTGCTCAACTCCCCGCCGATGACACCATCATATCAATGCAAGAACGTGCTAATATATCTGTCATGCTTAGTAAAATATGTACATAAGAACATAACTTACTTTGCCTTGCATTGCTTGCTCACAGCGGAGAGAACTTCGTGATGTCTACCACTTTAACTGCCTGTTTGCATATAACTGTTAAAGCGGGGCTTACTTTGTCAAATTTAAATTGTCTCTCTCTCTCTCATTTTTTTACCTGACTAAACCGCTCAGAATTGCAAATCTCAAGCCCCGCTTTCTAATTTCCCCCTTTTCTGAACACCCTCGTCCCTCCTCCTGTGTTCCTCTATGAAAAACTGCACCCATAAAAACTTGTTCACGTAACTGAGGGGGCACACGGAAAATGCAACACTGTTGTCACAAGCGGAAAGTATCAATATTGGAATAACTCCTACCAGCAAAAAGCTGCATATAAAATTAGACATCACTCATATCTCATAATTTCATAATTTGATAATTCACACCAAAAAAATACAAGAGGGCATCCAGGAAAGTGACCTCAGATTGGCCCATATTTACTCAGGTATTGGCATATGGCCAGCAGAGTTCTAACTTGTACAAACATAATGATTGGCGTGAGGGCGACTCTCCCGACGAAAGGCACAACTCATGAATAGACGTGTAACACTTTTTTTCGGTTGATCTTGACGATGTCACGCATGTTCATCCCTGTGGTACCTCAACGATGAAACTGCACAGCAAACTATGTTATAAACTCAACTCAACGTCATTAATGCAAACAGCTTGTGATGATATCTCAAGGCCAGATCTGTCGTTGAAATCATATCAAGCAAACCCTGAGGCAGGTGGAAGTCTGCCGGCCAGATTCTCTTCAATTATTATATCAAATTTATAAAATGCTCTGATATGATTATGCAAATTGACAGGTGAGGTATGGAAGTGCTGATTTACATATCTGTGCCAATTCTGATTTACAAAAATGGCGAGGTCCTATGTGGAATTAAGCTGTACCAAACAATATCTGTTATAAACATTAATTAAGTTCCCATGATGCACCTGGCTATGTGAACTAGGAGCTGTGGATGTAACAATATCTGCAATAATTTTTTACGAGAAAAAAATCATTAGTAATCTCTTTTAAATGCTGGCAAAAGATAACCATCTATAGCTAATAAGTTCATAATTCGAATATATATCTGATAAGTTAAATTGAGATTCTTATCTGGTGGTAGAGACAAATATTTTTTTTCCCAAATAAAACTGCCCTTTTTTTAAAATTGCTTTTTTTCTCTCTCTCTCTCGTTTTTAGAACGGCAGACGCATGGCTAATTGTTCAACAAATGATTGCACAATAGTGGGGCTTGCATTACATAAAGACGACCTGTCCCAGAATGAACTTGTAAATCTAAACTGGACTAAATAAAGGTCAACTCATGATTGTGTGCGTTGCGTCATTAATTTCCCCCATGTCTTTGTCCGTTTTGGAGACGCTTTTCGTGTTGTGTAATATATTACAGCGCACGCAGGGAGGGGGGGAAGTTGGACAAAAAGGATAATCATTACTGAATTCTCATATGTCCCCCTGAAGGTCATTCATGGCAGCTTGTAGCAAATGTCAGTTGCCTTTAAAAATCTTGATCAGATGTGCTAATTCTACTAAAAATCTGTCTGTCTTAGCGCGAAAATCGCCAGTTAAAGATCCACGCCGCATAGAATCGCGTCTGAAATATAACATTCTCACGGCTGCGTCGACTGATCTTCTTTCTGATCATGATTTTCCTTATTTAGATTAGAGGGCTGGGGACCAGTGGATGTCATGCCGACCACCTGGCCTGGCAGGGTGTGTTACACAATACCCGCTTCTTGCCAGACTGCAAAACATGCTTGCCCATGAAACCGGACTCGGCCTCGCCTTGCCTCGCTATTATTGTGCCACCTCATCAATGCATGTCACCTATACCCTGTTCTCTCTGGTGTCAGTATTTTTTACATCTCTTCATGGCCAGTTCTGCATTAATTAGGAAGGTTGTAGGCTCTGGTTGCCGCTGTCCTGTCTGACCCAGCTCTGCCAGATAATTGTTATCGGACACTTAACTGTCATCTTCATGGTGGGATGACTTGTCAAACGAGACGCATGTCACTTGTACTTTGATGTCAACAACAAGAAACATCATGAGACACAAAGGATTTATGGTAATCAGTTATAACCTTCACAGGCTTATTACTTACTTGCTCGACTCATTCTACATATCATGACATGTTTCATCCATAAGCGAATGTACCTAACTTTGGAGGTGAAAACATGTCAAAAATCATTTTTCATAGCTCTAGCCAAGTTGTCAAAGCACCAAAACCAAGATGGCTGAAAGTTAGTCAAATATTCCATCAAAATCTTTAAGGGCCTCAAACACGATGACAGTTCATTAAGATATATGTAAAAAAAAGTATATTTCTACTCAGATGGAGTTGTTTAAATGACTTTCCAATGGATTTATATAGGGATAAATGGTAAAATTGATTTTGAAATATTTCTTTAGTTTAACGTTATATTTGAAAGTGATATAATTCACTTCTTTTCGGCAAACAGTTTATCTAGCACTGATAGTTGGTGACGTTTCCTCACAAATCAATATCAGAAGGAAATCATGGCCAAAAATGACTGTTTAGTTTGGCAATTTTTCCGTCTGTCATCTTTGCCTGCCACACCTGTCCTGAGCTTGCTTATCTTGGACGTAAAACCTTATTTACCGCCGCTACGGGCACTCCCAAACATCAGCCCACTGGTTTCTCTCTGCCAGTCATCCATCACTCGAGACAACTTAAATGATTGTAATGAAATAAAATTTTAATTGTTATCTGCTACCATTTCATGTAATAAATGTGGGGGTTGGCAGAAGTATAGCTTGGCAAGTTTTCAGTCCGTTGTCAGCTGCAACAAGTCATCGAGTACTGGTGGATTACAGTTACAAAAGATATACTGCAAATCCTCAAGTTTAGGCTTGACATTTACTAATCCATAAAAAAATTCATCAATAAATGTCTTGTAGCCAAACAGGGAGCAGCATTTAACCTTTTCTCCTTCACAAACATTTCTTTTTCTTATCTCAATAACTTCTTTTCACGAGCACTCAGATTTGTGCGAAGCGCCTAATTGACTAACAATACCAAGCAAAACATCGACACTGTTTCTCGCCTTGACTCGCCCTAAGTAGTCAAGTGAATCGGAAACTTTGCAACCACTTGCCAACTGCAACATCAAAAGCATATCATATTCAAAGCGCAATTCTTTTTCAAAATCCAGGGCCTTAGATTGCTGACTTTGTTGCAGTAAGATCCCCCATATGCCAAAGGGCAGTTGCCAAGAAATATGGGCAAATGTATACAGGAGATACATTGGACCATATACAGTGGGTATGGATATATATGTGCCTGTGTTCATATTACACAGGAAATCAAACGATGGCAAAGATGGGACGAAGTGGAAGACTTGGGTGGATTATTGAGTTCTGAATGGTGTTGCACAATCAAAGCCACAGGTATTGAAGAAAGTGCCTCTGCCTCTCTGTCCCATACCTGCAGGGACAGGGGTGTGACATCGCAGGAAAATTTCTGAGATGACGCAGAGGCTGACCTGAAGTTTGATTGGAACCTTGCATCATTGAATGTATGACATCATACTAATAGCAATTAGTGTGACATCACAGAACCTTGTCTCATATCCCATACTTATAGCAACAACATGACATCACATGACCTTTCAGAAAGCATACTTATATCAATAGTGGACCATCAAGGACCTTTCAAACATTTCATACTTGCAGTAATAGTGTGACATCACAGGATTTGTCGAGTATCTCATACTTGCAGCAACAGAATGATGTCACAGGACCCTATTCCATAACCCAAAAGTCAATAGAATGACATCACAGGACCTGTCTCATATCCCATACCTATAGTAACAGAATGACATCACAGGACCTCTTATGTATCTAATTCTTAAAGGAAACTGCCACATCTCCAACATCAACTTGGTATCTAACTTTCCTTTTAGAAAATAACACTTTGATAAACATTTTGTTGAAATGTTTTGAACTCATTTTAGAATCAAATTATTACTGTATGTGAGCAAGACACACAGTTATATGTCATGTCACCCCTGGTTCGACAGGTTTCATGTCCTATCGCACCTGAGGCATGAAGGCTGGTACGCAGGCTGGTACGCAGGCTGGTACGCAGGCTAGGACGCAGGCTGCCACACAGGCATAGAAGTGCAGGGTGGAGTCACACAACTGTGTACTATCCCAGGGCCTTAGCATGCATGACCTGCCGAGTGCTGACATGACACAGAGCAGGCCCCCTGGCAAACTTAAAGAGTTGAGTATACAGACAATTAACACGCTTATCTCCATGTGTTTCTAATGAGAATCTTTTAAACAATTTCCTTCGCCCGAGGTTAGATTATTCTCAATTCATGTAACGTCTTCTAGCAAATCTACATCTGATACACGCATGACAGAATGTACACCTGCAACCCCTTGTTAACTTTATCTGCCAATTTGTTATTTCATATCTCTGAGTGACGCACAAGAAAAAAATCAAAGGTTTATCACAAAATCAATCATATCCACTCCTAAGATTCATCGATCTGTATTTTTCCACAACAATAAAAGACTGACTTTATTTTTGATATGTACAAACTCAATTTTATACCTGAAGATCTAAATGCCAATTACCATTTTCCCAAACTTTGCTTTTCTTGCGCATTCATTACAAAATTGTTGTTTGCTTTTTCCTTTTCTTTTTTTTTTACTTTTTCAGGAGAATTATTACTTTTCAAGTTCTCAATCATTTGTTTTCTCAGTGGTTTTGGACTCAATGGGAAATGAACGATGAACTTATGAAATTTGATCAATTTTTGGTTGGAGACATACGACCAATGGCATTGTTTTCATCCTCACTTTTACTTTTCACTTCAGATTTACGAAAATTCATCATTCATGTGTAGGGTAGAGAAACCCTAAACCTTGGGCCTCAGCATAAAAAGGCATTGTTGAAAAACTAATTTGAAATCACTTATGTGCTCCTCAAGAAGACAATTTTTGGGAATTTATGAGAAGATTTCTATTCAGGTTTATGGATTCTTGACATGGTGTGCTCTCCAAGAATTTTAATGTTTTCACTTAAAATTTATTGCAGCATACATCAAAACATGAACTTTTAAAAAACTTTGGATGTCAAGGGGCCACCGATATGTCACTTTTTTCCAGGGCGACTTTTTCTTTACGGGACAATATCTCTAAATGACACTTGTGTCTCAGAAATATTGTGACCTGGAAAATAATGGACCACACTTGAACAAAAGGAAGCTTTCACCGCTGCTGTTTAATATGCGTCTCATCAATATGCATAAATCATAGAGACTGCCGTAATCTCCTCTGAGTGGCCCGATACTGCGGGTGAAAATCTTGTGTTTTTAGCTCTTCACTACTCGATGGTGCATGATCCATGATCTATGTGCTTTATACAGCCGGTCGCAGATGATGAGCCCTAATTAATTTTGTTCATCAAGCTTGAGCAGAATGGAAAGTGCCCTAATGAACTCTCCATATGTCAGCCCCATGATCGGCATTCCTTCACACTAATATTACACTTGTTCTACACAGACAAAAACAAAAAACATAAAACATAAAAGCTAACTTAACAAAATACTCCCACAGAAATTATCTTTTCAGATCATATGCTGCTTTTTAGTGATAATGTGTTAATATATATAGATAATATATATATATATATATATATATATATATATATATATATATATATATATATATATATATATATATATATATTTTGAAAATTCGCGTATTATATATATATATATATATATATATATATATATATATATATATATATATATATATATATTCATATATTCATAATATGCGAATTTTCAATTTCAACAACTCACAAAATGATATAGTGGAGAAAACAAATTGATTGCATTAATAATATTTGGCTTTTTTGTTCTTCAATTCAGTTCTCTGATTCAACTGAAATCCATTTCATTACACTAGAATTCCTCTAGTTCCTACAATCTGAGATGCTATCTGTGAAGTTAAAGTTTACCTCCATACTGTAACAAATGTATTATTCAATTATTAATATTTTGAAATTTCTGCTACCAACAAAAAAAAACAAAAAACAAAATTGAGTATGGGGAGTAGACTGCATTTCTTCTCTGAATGTGATTAATACATTCTGAGCATATATTCCAAAAGAAAATAATGAATTAAAACCAGGCTGTCTGCACTTTCTATGAAGCCATGTAATCAGATATGCGATTTCCTGTTTTCTTTATATTGAAATATCAAGAACTGGTGAATTCTCAAGTCAAGTGGTATGCAATGTTATCAATGGCATTTGATTATCAAATTTCTTCCAATTTATTTTTCAATCTTAATAATAGAAAATATTGCCAAAATGATCAGTCACCATTGGTTTGACATATCTAACTTTTAAATTCCATGTCATTTTTCTAACAAATGTATGATTTATCAGAAAAACTAGTAGGAAACTAGAATTCATATCTGAACTGGACAAGCCACTAGTACAAACCTTTGACCATGGTTGTTTAATTTTTGATTGATAATAATTTTGATTATATGTAGGATAAGCAAGGAAACTGGAATTTGTATTTCAGAAACAGGGAATAAACTGAAATACTAAAATATAATGAAGTGCATTGAACTCAAGTCTGCACAAGATGATTATAACAAATATGCAATAAGGGAGGCTTTTTTCCAGTGATACAATGGACTGAAAAGGCATTGTATCACTGAAAAAAAAACCAAATGTCAAATAGAATAACATTCAAACAATAGTGAAACTCAAAACCACTCAATAACATAATAGAACTTCACTTTCCATAACACAAATGACCTTCTGTTATGTATCAAATATGATTATTTTTCTGAACTAATAAATTCAACTTTTATTGATTCTACCAACAACATGGCCAAATTCACATTAGAAACTCTAGCTCTAACAATCCTGATAAAAAAAACATATATCTGCAATACATAAAACCGGGGTATACAAGTATTTCAAACCTAAAATATTTAAAATCCAAAATTTTAATTTGCACCTTGCTTAATAGTTGAGATTTCCCCTCAAGATCCATCGATTCCAGATGAAATCCCAGCGAATTGCTTTTTAGTGCTATAAAAGACATCTCACCACGTGCCTGAATATTTGATTACAGTTATCCTCATGTTTACTATTCAGCAGTTCTAAATGGTTTTTTTTTCAAACTCAATTGATTTTAAGCTTTTCAAAAAAAAAAAAAGAATAAAAGAAAAAAAAGAATAAAAGAAAAAATCTTAACTTTATTTGTTAAATATATATATATCATATCAATTATTTTATGTAGAGGGCAATGATTCTTAGCTTTAGGTCCCTTTCATTTATGAATTATATTACGCATGGTGTGTTTCGTAGAAAGCCACTGCAAGTTCAACGAGTGTGGATAAAAATGATCAGTCTATCGCATGATTTCATATACACTCATAAAGATACGCAGAATTAAACTTTTCTTCAAGAAATTGGCACCGCCCAATAACCAATTCAGAATATGGTCTTGTACATTTCATAATAGCCACCGCGTAATTTGAAACCGACCTGGCAAGCATATAAATGCTATTTGATTTATTTGCAACAGATTTGTCCTCACCTGCAAATATAAACCTATTTCACTTTATCACCTGGGGAATGTGCCAATAATTTTTTTATCTTAATCTTCATTTGATACAATGACATAATTTTGGAAAGAATGCTTGGTTTTGAATCCATATCATGACCGATCAGTTTCTTTGTAGTCAATAAATGATCAAAAGAGAACCATCTGGTTCATTTCTGGTAAAAACAATACACTCACACTTCACATTGGCAAAAGACCCCATGAAATCCAATCACTCGTAAGATTAGCTTTTATAATGATTCTAAAAGAGGTCAATTTTAATATTTCTTACGTTATGTTTTCACAGGAACTTTTTGCTTGGTACATTAAACTCAAAGCATCACAATGAATAAAAATGCAATTTCAATGAACTTGGAAGTTGGACACAACTATCCACTAGATGGCTCTGGCATGTGTAATACCTGATCACAAGATGTCAGCACTGTGCAGAGTAACTTCAAGATTTGTCATAGTGTGATTACAAGTTTCCATCTTGGTTTTTTAATGATTGGATTTTAAAGAGATTTTTGTGCAGTTCCGATTGTAATTGTGCAGTTCCGGTGTGTTGTTTTCAATGGGGCAGTATGGCGACCAACAAACAGCCTATTCATCAAATTTTACTCAAAATTTATTTGCAATATACTTTTAAAATATTTGAATAGGTTTATCCCACAGAAAGATACCAACCATTCATTTAACAAGATGATTTGAAACTTATTATCACTTCTAACTATTTATTTCTTCATTTGCTTTATATAATCAAAGATGGATATAATTTAATGAATGTTCACATTGCTTTTAATGCAAAACTTATATTACTGAGGGTAATTTAACAGTATATATAACCGAGGACATTCAGACGGCACATATTACTTTGGGTTTTCTGCTAGCCTGTATCACCCAGGGTATTCTGACAGCATGCTTTACTGAGGGCATTCCGACAGCATGCTTTACTGAGGGCATTCCGACAGTATGCAATACTCGGGGAATTGTGACAGCATATCCTGGGTATATCTATTTTATTTCAGGGAACTATTTTTGACTGGTACTATTTTTGATCTTACACAGGTAATACTTTTCATCTTGCACTGGAACTACTTTTCATCTTACACTGGTACCACTTTTCATTTTGCACTGGTACTACTTTTCATCTTGCAATGTGACTACTAGTGAAAAGTACTGAGGACTGTCAAGAAGATTTTGTCCAACAAAAAAAATTAAATAAATGTACACACAAAAATAATCATATAAATTGTAAATATTTTATTCAGCAGCAATGCGCAGATACAATTTGTTCACATCCAATACTAATCCTTACATTTCTTTTATTGAAAGGAAGGCAAATTTCTAAAACACATTGTCAAATTTATCAGACCAATCTTAAAACCCAAAGTGATGATTCAATTGAGATATGAATTGTACTATCTTAGTGTTAATATTCCCTACTTTTATTTCAAGCGTTTTACTTCAGTATCCACATAAAAGTTTACTAAATAGTGTGAAACTAAAACAATTCAAAGTCCAACTTTCTACACATATGCAGGTGGACATGCACATCAGATATAATATTACTAAATAACAAGAAAAGAAAACATGCTCCTCCCTCCCTTTTGTGATAACAGATAAATCTGTGGCCAAATGCTGTTCATCTTCATGCCTGCGGGCAATTAAGTAACCACATATTGTACCTATAAAGTAACCACATCTTGGGGAACTATTTTGCTGATTCCAAGCGTGATTTTGTTTGATGTAAGCAGGTTATAACACAGTCAGGCCACATTCTAGGTGAGCAGTGAATTTCAGGAATGTTCCTTCACTTTTCAGGAAAATTGAGCTTTTGTCCCCAGGAACCAAAAATGACTCAAACTTGCTGCAAGTTATTTTTGCAAGATATAAAAGTTCATTCTGGGCCAATTAATTTTCAAAATCTGCTATTGCTTCTATATAGTTGTGTATTATTGTGTTTATTCATTCTTTTTAAGTATATAGAATGTAACAATTACACCAAGACTATGTTTACACAAAGCAGTTTTAATCAAAAACAAAGCTATTAACCATTATTCCAAAAGCAGTTCATCATCAAATCCTACTTTTAATATCTGAACACCATTAACATTTAATATGCAGTCGGAAATTATTCTTAAAATCTTACCCAAATATACATATTATGCACTGCTGAAGACCAGTGTTTCCTATGGAACAATATCTTATGCCTGTACTGGCAAAATGTTTGCTGCTTGGACTCCAAGAGGCTCATACATTATATCAAAATGTTAAAATAGTAAAGGCCAGGAAATGAATAGGCTTCTCCAAAAATCTATAGAAATGGAAAAATTGTTTCTTTTTCCACTGGTGAAATTTCAATGTCAATAACAATGATAAATATTTATAGAAATACAAGTGCTTGTTATGTAGCCCATAAAATGACAATAAAATGTGCATTAGATATACTTTACAAAAGATTAAGGCTGGCAGTGATGTGAAACTAATTTTTTCCCTGGCCTAAACTTTTTTTAATTACACTGGGTGTAATACTAATATTAGATTTAAATTTCATAATTCAGATAAATTCTTCACATTAAACAGTTGACTTTATCATGATTTGCCAAGGTTCTGTTGAAGTCATTTATTACCATGATTAGATTAGTGAATTGGTATAACCTCACCGGTCACACAGTTTGAGTTCTGTAGTTATTGTTCTCTAAACTAATCAGGTCATTTTCCTTAATGTATTCATGTGAATCTCAAAATGTTCAACAGCTTCCAGCAGCAATTTTGTTACATAAAGGGGAGGAAGTCTCTGGAATTCCATTTTCTTGTTTAATAATCAACAAGTTTAGGCTTCTGATCACGAGATCGCTCTGATCTCTCTGACCTTTCTGACCTCTCTGATCTGGAGGACTTTCTTGGTGACTTTGACCTTGATCTTCCACTCTCTCCGGACCTATCCAATCAGAATGAAACTTCATTAATAATATTATTGATTGATAATAATTTTATTTTAAAATCATAAATATTAAGTTTATCACAAAAATATATGATATTAATGGCAGTATTTATGGCATTATTTTGAATATTTCATTGGTTTCTTATTCTGGAATGAAATGTTTTTATATACACAATGCTAAAATTCAATTATTTTCATTCACACACATAAGGGCCCACATTAGTTTCAGTTCAAACAGAGTTTTGAGAACTTGTCCTCATTCTGTGTGAAATGACAATGTTTGTTAAAAGCTTCTTGCAACAATGGACATTAAACTCACAGCATACTGAATAATAACATCATTAAATATTTCAACATGTGTATATTCTGCACATATTCCTTTTGTTTGAAAATCAAAATATCGGAGGGCTATCCTATACCTTCTGCTGTTGGAGCGTTCATGTTTGTGTGGAGAGTGTGTCTTGTCATCACCGCGACTGTTCCTCCTCCGCCGACTACTGCTACTTCCCTCGTCTCGCTCGCGTCTTTTGTCCCGGTCGCTATGGTGACGGTCCCTATCGCTATGGTGACTGCGGCTCTCCTTGTCCCAGTCCACGTTGTCCATCTCCTCGCGTTCCTTGTGTCGCTTTTCTCGCTCTCGGCGGCGCATCTGGATTGCCAGTGCTCGCAGCTCATCTTCCCGATGCTGTCAAGGAGAAATTCATACTTTCAAAATCTATCATTTCAAGGAGTTCTTAAATATCATGATCCAAATTAAATTGTGTGGTAAGAAATGTTCATTCATGTGGAAATAAGCCCAGCCCTGCCATTATGAAAAAATACAATTTCCTGATAACTGTGTATTTTGGTTTAAATTAAAAGTTACTTGAGAGAGACAGTTTTATCATGAAACCTGGGGCAAGGCACACAAAGTCTGATTATCTCTTGTCTTGTATTGGTTATCAAATTATCAGGATATCTGACGTCTCTGAGATATCATGGCACACTGACATTTGTGCAATAAATTGAAAAATACAGTCAAGAAAGACAAATGTCACAGCACATATCATATTGGACCAGCTTTGAAATAACACAGGACAGCAGGTCACTTCCCAATTGATCATTGCCCTCATACCGGAAGCCAGGATTATATGTTCAGCAGAAAGGGAGAATAAGTGACGGTGATGTCATACAATGTGATATTACTTGGCCTTAGTTGTGTATACAAGATCATTAATAACATAAACAAATAAAAAAATGGAGCTGGTCACTTTGTGGAGTCCATGGTACCTAATTTCAATGATACCAAAATTGAACCAGAAATCCAAGATTTTCCATCAGATCTCTCAGACACAAAGTGGAAGGATGACACAGCAAAACTTGAACATCTACATCTCACATATGTCAGTATATAGAAAACCCTAGATCTCACATATGTCAGTATATAGAAAACCCTAGATCTCACAAATGTAGGCACATAGAAAACCCTAGATCTCACAAATGTAGGTACATAGAAAACCCTAGATCTCACAAATGTAGGTACATAGAAAACCCTAGATCTCACAAATGTAGGTACATAGAAAACCCTAGATCTCACAAATGTTGATACATATAAAACCCTAGAGCTCACATATGTAGGTCCAAGAAAACCCTCCATCATCACAAGTTGTTTTTATTAAAGGCCTGAATAAAGTAAAATAAAGGCTCTTTGGCCATTAATTGAGGCTATTTTAGCTTATTTTCCAAAGCAATTTTGGGTAAACACCCCCGGTAAACACCATGAACACCAATGTTATACAAATTGGTCAAATAAACCAGACTTTTCATCAACAAAATGTTTCCAATGAATACATTTGACCTGAAACTAAATTTCATTTTTGTAAAGCCAAAGGAGCTCAAGAATTCCGTAAGTTTTAGCTGCCTTGAGAGCCTGAAGGAAAGCTATAGTTAAGTCTTGACTTCAAAAATAATCTATGATACACTTCAAGGATGTGATCACTGAAATAAAGTCCTTTGTCAGTTTACAGGAAAAAAAATTAAAAAAAAATTAAAGTCCAAAGTTTCATAGCACCCAAAAAAGGCTAACAATGTTAAGGCTCCTAGAATAACTTAAACGTTTACCAGGCCTGAAAATATATGACCTGTCTGCAGCTGCCGAGGAATACGATCCTTTCAAACAAGCTCAAAAGGTCTTATCTATAGTTGCTAAGTAATAGTCCTGACAAGAGTCAAGGTCACTGCTTCAAAATCAAAGGTCAATAAGTGAAGTTTATATGATGGTGCAAACCTAGCACTCATGAGATCATCTAATATACCAAATATGATAAACCTATTACCTAAAATTGAATTAGAGAATTAGCCTGGAAAATTATGAAGCTGCCAATCACCCAAAGCCTGTAGTTGCCAATGCCAATAGCTCAAACAGCCTTTGGGCTGCAGGGTGAAAACCTTTCATTGCTTGGCCTTAATGAAATCACACAATATGTGGCTTAGCTTTAAGATCAGCCTCTATATCTCACTCAAGATAAGTAGTGAACCGAGTATTAATCACTAACAAAACCATTTTTTTAAAGATAAAGTCATAAAACTGAAAATATATCACAAACTATTACTCTGGAATACTGAAAACTTAACAACAATGGCTTATATTAATAAAATACTCTTAATGTGATTTTACTTACCAGTCTCTGTTTCTCCATTTTTTCTTCTTTTTCAGTACGAGCTTTCCTGTCTGCCTTGTCTATTGATGTAAAACAATAATCAAAACCCTCTCCCTGCCGACTTATATTTGTCCATGGCTAATACCATTAATTTGTACTCAAAATATCGAATTAAGGCAACAGATTCAATTATGTTTTAAAATATATGAAATATTCTTATACCAGTTTCAAGACTGTGATGGTTTGGTTAAACTTTATATCAATATGTACTTAACTTTATATTAATAGCTCATGAACTTTATATCAATATGCAGTTCCAGAATTATGGATTTAAATATACAACTGAATTTAACATCATGCACAAAAACAATGATTATTTTTCTTGTCATATTTTGCTATGTGCACTTGCATAGTAACACCAGAGCCATCTGGTGGTGTGCGTATTATCAGAGCCACCTGGTGAATGCATGCTCTCTACATTTTATTGCAAAAATCATGTATGAGCTAAAATGCATATATCAATTATCTATTGTGCATATAGGAAGAGGAATTAAGCAATTAAAACTACAGGACAGTTAGAACAAACCAAATAAGATATAAGACATCCACTACACACTAAAAAAGAATAGCTGAAGAAGACAAGCAAACTAAGAGCACAAAAAAATCTACTATTTTTGCAAAATCAACAAAGTCTTTTGGACTTACACTGGCGGTTAAGTGCCAATTGCATTCTTTTCTTCAGCTTCTCCTGAACCTTTGCCTGAAATCAACATCAAACCTGTCAATCAAAGTCAGATGTGGTCTTACCACACATATCTAAACCCTAATCTACCTGAAATATAATCCTACAAAAATCCAAGCTAATTCAATCCTACTAAAAAAGAAATTTGCACAGCTTTGTTTAAATTATGAATCCTAATTGTTTAGTTAGGAAACTGTTAAAGAGAATTTTGCACTTAATCCTCAAATATATTCCTACAAAAAAAACTAATTCTGCATAATTTTGTATATATTTTGAATCCTAAGTGTTTTGAAAGAGGTCATGAAATTGCCAAAGAGAATTTTGCAATGGTGATAAAAAAACAAGAAGGTGACTGTATGCAGGATATTGTCTTTTGAATTCACAGGTATGAAGTTTTGAGATTTTGCCATTGTACAAAAACTATTTGGTCTTTTAAAAATAATGGCCATCAGAATACTATACAATCATTCTGGTTTAATTTCTTTGTAATGAAATCGTATGTAAATAAATTTATAAATTCTCTTATTGTTTTGATTAATTAGGCTGAAAAAACATCACTAAAGATCATACACAAATGTATCCAAACCCTGTTCAAACAATACACTATTTGTGCACAATATATTTGGATACTTGGGAGTAATTTGTAACAAATGTCTAATTACTCGGTCTCCATACTGACTCAAGGAATTGGATTTGAAACAAATGAATAAGTTTCAAAAAACACAAAAAACACCTCTCCTTTGTAATATGGAAAACTTATATGTCATGAATACATCTCAACAAAATTTTCATTGTATCTCATAAATTACATAAAAATCAATTCCTTTAAACATAACAGTTTTCATGATTTCTCCTCACATCTCACAAATCATTATGTTAGCAACATGTATCAGAGGTTATAACCTATTGTATATTTAAAACAGTACTTCCCCTCATCTCACTAAAGAGTCTGATCCCCAATTCTCAAACAAGCTCCAATTACCCTGTCTTATGTAGACTTCCCCTTTTCATATCTTATCATGTGCACTTTCAAATGGTGTAAGCTTTTATTCTTATACATATGGAAATTTATAGCATAGGGTCATATTTGTTAGTACACCTTTTGCTTCATTGAGATTGACTGGTGTAAGACTGCTGACCAATCAGAGGCATGAAATTGACCAATCAGGGGCATGAAACTGACCAATCAGGGGCATGAAACTTACGGACCTGAGCTATGAAATTGACCAATCAGTGGCATGAATCTGACAAACCAGAGGCACATCCAACATTATTTTCTGTTGTTGTTTTCAATGAATGAAAATAATTTAGTCAACAAAGATAAACATATGTTGAATCCCTTCTCACAAAATATATCATTTCTGAGACTTTCAAATTGTCAATGCTATCTATCCTGATAGAGGAAACTTTTTGCATGTCATACAAAATGACAGAGGTGGTTTTTTTTGCCTTTATAACTCAAGACGAATTGGTTAGGAGAACCCATATGCTAAGTGTCTGACTCTATTCTAACAGAATATATCCCAGTTAAAATATGAAACCTTATATGAAGCATTATTTTACTTTCAAAATAACAACATGAATTTCTTTCTAACAACATGAATTTCTAACAAAAAATGATAAGACGTGGAATTCACTTGTAGGATCATTGGGCACTTTTTGCATTGAAACATTTTTCCGGGAACTTATCTTCAAAAGCATATCAAACAGTTTAACAAATATTCACATTTACATAAAAAACTTACTGTCATGATGTAGTGACAAATCAAAGTGAGAAATCAAAGTGTTTTTAGTTTTCAATGCAACATTTGATTTATGATATTTTATTAAATGTTATATTCATTATCACGGTTATTCATAAATCATTTTTTGTTTGAGTGGCAAAAATAACACCTTTTTTTAATGATGATAAGGCAAATGCATTAATCAAGGGAATAAAAATTATGATTTTGATATTCCAAATGATAGGCTGGATGTAAAAGATTTCAAACCATACTTTCGTTTGGATCATTGGTCTGCATTTGAACTGTATTTCTAAATGACTAAAAAGACTAAATCTTCAATTTAAACTTTGTTTTTAGGTTAATCTTTCAAAAATTTTATTCATTCAAATATCAGACAAATGATCATTCTTTATAATCAAAGGAAAAAGAAGTAATTTATTATCCCTAACCCATTTAATCAAACAGTTTGTAAGCCGGAGGCTCATATGGGGGATTGGAAAATAAAAAAGAAAATTTGAGAACATATAAGGTTCTTACTGACTTTGGATGCAGCAACTGACGATTTACCGAATGGAGTTTGATTTGACGATCTGAAATGTGCAAATCATATCATTATATTGAGATATTCAGTAAAAAAAAATCAAAATTCATGCCCCTCTTAATTTTTATCAAAGGGCTTTTTAATTTCTTTCAGTTGTCATCAATCAAAAACTGCAATAAAGTATGTGAAGAGACTGACTTCTTTTTGCTATCTTTCATTTTAGTGTTATCCCCTTCACTTTCTGATTCACTATCCGAGTTGGAGGACAAGCTAGGGCGACGATATCGCTTCACAGGGATCCCTTTTGCCCTTGACCTAGATCGTGACCTTGATCTTGATGAGTAGGATCTTGATCTTGACCTGGAGTATGACCTGCAAAAAGTGGAATCATGTCAGTCAGCTTGTCATTCTTTAGAAGTTTAATAGTACAATTGTGGGTTACCATTTTTTAATGAGTGGATTTTAAAGTTTTTTGTGCACTTCCTATTTTTTTTGGTAGTTCCAATATGTGGTTTTAAATGGGCGCAAGATGGCAACCCACAATCAGCCTATGTAGAAACATTAAGACAAATGCCCTTTGTGAAGAAGAATGTTTATGATTTATAGCAACAAATTACAATAGATGATATTATAATGTAGTTTCATCTTTGTATTTGTATCACGCAAATACAAGTTGTCAAAATAAATAAGTTTAAATAGTTTGAATATCATTTTTTACATCATAAAATACTATTCTTATCCCTTAAAATAAGGAAAGCCTTAACTTTAAGAACAAGAAAAATAAGAAACATTAATGACCTGTGAAGGGCCTTACCTGTTTCTACTCCTTGACCGGGAATATGACCTGGAGTATGACCTTGATCTGGACCTAGATCTGGACCTGGAATATGACCGAGATCTGGACCTTGAACGGCTAGATCTGGATGATGATCTTGACCTTCTTGATCTCCCCCTAGATCTTGATCTTGAGGATGATCGAGATGAAGATTTTCGTCTCCTATTTCTTGATGACCTTGACCTTGACCTGCTTCGAGAATCAGATCTTTTATATTTTCTCCCTCTAGATCTGGATCGCGACCTTGAGCGTGAGCGTTTATGACCTCTGGATTTAGAAACAGATCTTGACCTTGATCGTGACCTTGATTTTTTGGGTGAAGCTGATTTTGAACTTCGCATTTTTCTTAGAGCATCTAGTTTATTGAAAATTGAAGACTTCTTCACTTCCTGCTTTGGGCTAGGACTTCGCGACATACTCTTTCTGTAATACAAAAAGAAAACACAAATGAAATTATCACATCAGTTAATGGACGATTTTTACTTTTGAATTAATTGCATGAACTATATTGATAATTTATCTTTCATCTGTTACTCGGATATTATTCAAGCAGTTTCTGATCTGCACACTTACCACGCTTGTTCGATCACACCTTTGAGACCGGTGTGATCAGAGATAAGCACAGAGTTACTCTGTGTTTCTATCCTATCATACCTATCACAGCCACATAGGGCATTGTCAATTTGCTCTCTCTATATCTCTCTCTTTAATACTTGAGATTTATGTTATTTTTTTTGCGACTGTTCTCTCAGACAGCAAAGCAAGAAGACTCAGTGTTTGAAGAAACTAATAAATAAAAACAGGACACCGACCGCGACTGTTTGTTCAACTCAGAGCTTTGCTGTAAATGAGGTGGTAGCGCAGGTCCATACAATAATCCCTTCTCCTCATCTGAAGAGTCCCCTCCAAAACTTGTGATAAATTTTGCAGAAGTACCCTCAGGTGCTGGAGACGGCGATCTTGATGATGATGATCTGAAAATGCAATAACATCCATTAGTGATTTGAAAATCTTTTCTTCTTGTTTTTTCCAATAACTCCATTTCAAATTGCACTTTGAATATCTGATTTTGGATACATACCCTCGCATTGATTCATACTTCGGACTGTCACGGGCCGCATAACTGCAAGTATCAGGAGAAACAAACAAAAATGTTAAAGAAATTATCAATATTTTTGTTTGTTATGTGATCCAGGAAGAGAATATTTGAAAAATTCTCCAGCCTTGCATCATGAAAATCCAAAGAAAAGTGCCTGAACAGGTAAAGAAACCTATAATTCCCCATTAGCTATGGACAATAATCAATGGGAAAGATCTTTACATTTTGTAAAATCCAGATGTTTCATCAAAGGTTTTAAAAACTGAGATCATTAATTTATCATCAGATCAGTATCTACTGAGATTATCTCCTTACCTTGGTGGACTTATTTGACGACCTTTCAATCTCTTCTCTTTGTACGCTCTTCGTTCTCTTCTTGACTTCCTTCCCTGCACAACACAAACATTTGATTTTCTTTATACTTTCAAGGAAATAATTTAATATCATAAACTGGATATACTGCAAAATATCATCATTGCACATATATTCACAGTACACCTATATATCATTAATACACTGTGTCTTTGTGGGAGAGTTTTAATCTTGTTTTATTATTCGTGGATACATACTGAGAACTGTGCCTTTTCTTCCTCCAGGAGCTTGGCAAGCTTAAGAGCTTCTGCTTCTTCCTTATCCCTATGCAATGAACTGAAACACAACCAATCCATTACACCAGCCATATTTCCCACTATTACATAAATCTTTAAGAGAATTGTCTTATTTCAATTTAGTTTGAATACCAGTTATCATTTTGCTCACTTGGTTTCAATGCAGTCAGACAGCTCTTGTTATACACTTAGGTAAAATAAAATAATGCCTTTGTTTCAAGTAACATGCCTGTTACAAAATAAGGTAGGCAGGTAGGGATTGAGTTAGATTAGAAAATAGATTACATCTCCATTTAGAGCTTAAGAAGATATTTATCATCCCAGTGAGTAAGAATAAATCAAAACAACAAGGTAAGATATTTGGCCTCAATGGTGGCAACCAGCATTGGGGCTATGGGTATTTGAGAATGTCTTAGTTAAAATATCTTATTATGGCATATTGCTGTACGTTGTCGTATACTCACTCCATATAGTCCTGCTCATGCATGCCAAACTGGACAGCACAACTATTGAGCACCTGGCCCTGTTCCTCTGTCAGCTGGTCCACGTCAAATGCAATGTCTGAAACAAAACATTAACACACACAAATGAGAAGGGGCCAAGTGACAAACAGCACCGCTGTTTAAATATTCACATTATAAAAATTTAAAAAATGAGTATTTAAAAAAAAGAAGAGGATTGCAACATACCTAGATCCACTTCATCATCAGAGAGGATGTCATCATCATCTTCTTCTTCTTCCTCTTCCACTTTTTCTTCCTCAGTCGGTGCTGGTGTACTATCTTCATATGTAAACCCTATAGCTGCTTTGCCTGTCTTCTCTGCCAGCCTAAAATATTGCGAGATACGGAAATATTCAAATGATTGGTATGTTACAGGGTCTGGTTAAAAAAAAATGTAATTCCAGTAAAGAAAACAAATGTCTTGTTCAGAGTAATATCCATTTTCACCTCTGACTGGTTACCTGCTTCAACATTTTGGAAAATGATTTGATTGGTAATTAAGTGCAATTTTAAAATGAAATTATAGGAAAAAACAATATGAAATGATTAGATTATAAGTTTCCCCATATCAAACTCATCTGAAGCCTTCATAGGAGAATTGGATTTGCCAGATTGCATAGAAACTGTCGTATGTTGAAGTCAGAAAAAGCCAGTTGACAACATGTTTTTTCGCAGAGATAAGAAATTACAAGCAAAATTGCTTTTATGATACCCATGACCATGAGGTTGACCAAATGTCACAAGAAATTCATCAGATGGCAAGCATGACGAAAACAGGGAAAGACCTAAGGTGCTGACTAAATAATCATTCAGATCCAATATTTAGAAAAAAATACTGAATGGATCAGTTACAAGTCTGGATATGAATTCAACTTAAAAAGGTTTAGTGTGTTATGTGTTATTGAGTTTTATGTCAAATAACTGTGAACCCGGTCAGAAATCTGTTCAATCTGCCTTTATCCAGTACGATTTTTTAGAATACATCCTGACAAATTCATTCAAGCTTAGGTGACACTTACTTTCTCTTCTCCATTTCTGTGGGAAGTTTGGGTTGCTCGATAGGACCGTACTGCTCATCAATGTAGATCTGTTGTAAGCACTGCTCCTCCGACACTGCAAATGAAAACCATCGACATTTACTTCAATGTCACTTGGAATTGGATTTGGAATACTTTAAAATCAAACAGTCTGAGCCTTAGAAACCTCATCAACAAAAAAATGCTCGCAACTATAATTAAGTGAAAAACATTACATTAATATCTCAAAACAAGCAGTATGGTCAAAGGGTAGTAAATACTTGAGTAATAAATACTTACCCCCAGCACATTCATTTTGAACTAAAATCCTATATCTCTCATAGTTGCAGCTTCTCTCCTCCTCTTCCTGATCTGTTGTCAATCTATATAACACAATCAACAAACTTCAGTCTTGTCATCTCACTCTATTTTTTATAAGAATACTTTTAATACACATGATTACTAAAACTAACTGCCTTCTCATGTGATTATCAGTGAGTCTCCATGAAACTGATAATCAACTGGAGTCAGGTGGTACCTCTGTATTCTGTTAAGATTTGACTAACTATGGTGGCTTGGAGTCAGGTGGTACCTATGTATTCTGTTAAGATTTGACTAACTATGGTGGCTTGGAGTCAGGTGGTACCTATGTATTCTGTTAAGATTTGACTAGCTATGGTGGCTTGGAGTCAGGTGGTACCTCTGTCTCCAGTTAAGATTTGACTAGCTATGGTGGCTTGGAGTCAGGTGGTACCTATGTATTCTGTTAAGATTTGACTAGCTATGGTGGCTTGGAGTCAGGTGGTACCTCTGTATTCTGTTAAGATTTGACTAACTATGGTGGCTTGGAGTCAGGTGGTACCTCTGTCTCCAGTTAAGATTTGACTAACTATGGTGGCTCCGGGCCAGGTGGTACCTCTGTCTCCAGTTAAGATTTGACTAGCTATGGTGGCTTGGAGTCAGGTGGTACCTATGTATTCTGTTAAGATTTGACTAGATATGGTGGCTTGGAGTCAGGTGGTACTTATGTATTCTGTTAAGATTTGACTAACTATGGTGGCTTGGAGTCAGGTGGTACCTCTGTCTCCAGTTAAGATTTGACTAACTATGGTGGCTCCGGGCCAGGTGGTACCTCTGTCTCCAGTTAAGATTTGACTAGCTATGGTGGCTTGGCGTCAGGTGGTATGTCTGTCTCCAGTTAAGATTTGACTAACTATGGTGGCTTGGAGTCAGGTGGTACTTATGTATTCTGTTAAGATTTGACTAGCTATGGTGGCTCCGAGTCAGGTGGGAAGTATGCACTGTGTTTAGATTTGAGTACATATGAGAACTATGAGCCTGGTGATACCTCTGGAATATGTTCATATTTGACTACTTACGGTGGAGTGGAGTTGGGTGGTACCTCTGGAATGTGGTCAAGATTGGCTCGTACATCAAACCTGTCTATCATAATATCTGGGTTGCCTTGCCAGTGTTGCCTTAAAAAAAGTAGAACATTGAAGGTGATTTTGACATCTTTATTCACAGAAATATTTCGATAGGCAATTTTGACATCTTCTTTGAAAACAAAAATTCTATTTTACTTTTCTTCATGAAAAATTAATATCATTTAATGGAAAAACATAATTGATTTTTTTTATCAAATAAATTACTTACATGCTATAAGGACTTTCCGCAGCCAAAGCAACTGATGATTCCAGGTGAATTTTGTAAGGTCTTCCATAGATGCGTAGAAACTGGGCAGGGTCAAGTTTCTGCAAATAGATAGAATTTTGGCATGAACTTTTAAGTATCTTAGTAGGTTTTGCACATAAAAATGTGATGATTGGCTGGGGCAATAAAATTTGAAAGGTAAGCCCCTGGGGTAATTAAAGGGGAAGGAAACCTTCGCAAATTGTAGATGAGCAACTTAAATTGTATCAATATGAACACATATGAAAAGAAGACTTTGAGCTTTCATTTTAGAACTTTTACTCGGGTCAAATTTTCTGAACTTGTATTCATCTCTGGCTAATGACAGCCATCTTGTCAAGGGGATTATAATAGTATCAGCCAATCAGAAACAATTTGTAAATTAATTGCAAATTACAATAAAAATGTGGTTAAATAAATCCCAAAATATATGTATCAATATCATTGTTTACTACAAACACAGTACAATTTTTTTCTAGGTCATCTAGTTATTTTAACTGTGGTTAAGAAAGTTGTTTTGCCTTCACACCTGTGCCAAAAGCTGGTCACAAGTTTTCACAATTAACAATAATTCAAACATGGCAGCCATGACACCTTCATCCCTGATGCTGATCACAGGAAGTAATAAGAAAAGTCCATATATTTTCTTCAAATTGCAGACTGCGCTTCAATTGCAGTCATTTTGAAACTTGTTTCAACCATGATGTAATAATTTACTATGAAAATTTAGTAGGCCAGATTCTGAACTCTAGACTGGCCATGTGAGCAGTAATAGGGAAATGTCAGATTTTCGGAGTAAAATACTCAAAAATACAACAGGGTCTTAGGTCAACAACTGAATAGTTTGAAAAGGGCTACTGACAAGGATTAAATTACTGAAGTTTGAAATGGGGGCTGTGTTAGTCTTTAATATAAGATGTACTGTTGAGGACGAAATTTTAGTCTTAAGCACATAGAAGTTTTGAATATTTTGATGATCTTTCATTTATTGGCTTCCATCAATCTTTATGGGCATTTTTAATGTTCTTAAGATCAAAAACAGTGTAGATTTTTTGCACAAGTCCTGACCCAGGTGGATCCTGGAATTCCCAATGATGTCTATAATACTCTATATTTATGCCCAACCAAAGTTTCATAGTTATGATAAATATTAACTAAGAAATAAATGTGACTAAACATCACTTCTCTCCTCAATGCTTGAAATAAAAAAAACCTTTGTTTGGTTTTTAGGTAAGGATGCAAAAATGTTATATCTACTCACAATTTTTTCATAGAATTCTCGTCTGCGCTCTGCACGTTTCCTGTAGTCAACCATAAGGCCCCGGATTTTGCGTTCCTGTCTACGTGCCTCATGCCACATCTTTACCGGTTTCATCTTCATAGTGTCAACTTTACACAACACCCGTGGTGTCACTTCTTATGTTAAAAATATTTCCACGGATGGGAGATCATGCTGCAATAATATAATTAACCAAAATTTATAACCAAAATTATGTAACTTATAATAATGATTTATTCTTTAGAAAGGAAATAAGCAGGTACAAAGTGACCACAATTAAGTTCACCAGCCAATGCTGGGCCTCAGCTCTTTCACTTCGCAGCCACTTCTCAACCTTGCTTTTGAAGTATTTTTTCAAAGAAATAATATTTTTTAGAAAAAAAAATTGCTGTTACTTGTAGTTTAAATAGAAAAAAATAGCACATTTTTAGAAGTGGAAGTGTTCATGTGTTACCACTTGGCCTGGCACAACTCTGTGATTGGTATCATACTGGAGAATGCATAGACAGAGTAACACAGATGGTCCCTCTTTTTTTAGATCCACTGCCAACCGGTAAAAAAATATTTTCAGCTTTGCAAGCTAAGTGTGATGTCGTTGCTCACTGTTTTTAAACACAATGTGGCGTCACTCTGGCCTCAATTGTTCAAATCATTTTGACCACAGAAAAAAAAAGATAAAATTTACAACCCACAGGAAATAACACCTTCCCTTTGACCATACCAATCAGTTGGTAATGCAAGTAAAAAAAATACATCAATGTTACAAAAAAGGGACTGTCTCCATCCACATAAATTTTAAGTGGAGGGAGCTTACATCCACTAACCTACTCAATCTATGTTTATGAGCATATCTAAATATTCAACTCTCTGATAATAACTTTGTCTGAGTTTGTATTGTGAAGCATAAAATTTCTTAGAGCCTTTGTCAGAGATTTTGTGAGTTTCAAGTCATTAGACTTGTTCTCCTCCATGTGGTTGGAGTACTTATTCCTCTTCAGCTGTTCATCCATTGATTGAGTAAATATGCCTCCGTCAGCTGCTAATCCATTTAATTTACATACTGTGCATCCAAGACCTCACTAAAAGCTGCTAAAGTGGACCGCTCCAGCTATAATATTGGTAAAAATGAAAAGCTGGTCCTTTGAAGGTAAGGAAAAATTCTGGGCAGTCACAAAGACTGATTGTGGGTCACCATACTGCCCCCTTGAAAACAACACCCCATGCACAAAAAACTTTGGAAAATCTAATCACTAAAAATAAACAAGTAACCTGCATTCACATTATTGAATTCAATCGGAAAGATAAACATTGGAATCACAGGAATGGTATCTACAGTGACTGGCAACTGTGACTGGCAACTGTGACCAGCAACTGTCCGAAACCAGCAGTTGAAACACAGACATTTTTAACTCAGTCAAATAACGAGTAAAACTGTGCTGTACTAATTGCAATTGAGCTGAATATTGTGCTTCACACGTCATATTTGCCTTATTGTGCCTCACATGTCATCTTTGCCTTACAAAACATTAAAAGTGTTTATTTGTTTTCACGGCACGAATGACCGCATCACTGTTAAATGACGTCAGAAGTGGTGACTTATCCAACATCATCGTATAACTCGATATAAAACTCAGTTATGAAAGGTTTTGTGAAAATCGGGAGTGACAAAACATGAAAATGTCCGGATCAAACTGACAGTCACTGTACATTACATCTATAAGTTTACTCAGCAAATCCAATAGTGCGATTGCAGGTTTCCATCTTGTTTTTTTTAATGATTAGAATTTAGAGAGTTTTTGTGCACTTCCGATTACAATTGTGCATTTCCGGTGTGTTGTTTTCAATAGGCCGATTGCCGATCTCCATGTTGTTTTTTTTCCCCCATTGAAAAGTACACACCGGAACTGTACAACTTTACCGGAACCAGATCTGTACAACTCCACTATATTTAATCATTGGTCAGAGATATTGGCAGGGGGCCTATGGGGCATATTACGGCGACCCACAATCGGCCTATTGGAATCCCGCCGTGAGGTATCATGGATAGATATACGGACCAAATTGGTCCTGATCTTCTGGCTTGTCTATGATATGGAACTGATTGGGGTAAAGGTTGGGAAAACTAATAATCTGGATGGACACTAGTCGTCTCTTCCCTTTCAATAAATCAGGCCCAGTTTATTGTTACTGTAAGTTGTAACTGCTAGGCTGCTGTGCTGAGCAGTGAGCTTGAGGTTAATTTAATCAGTATGAAGGTCAGTTTTACTTATCAAACTTGATGTGCGGGCCACATATATTAATATTAACTTAATTCTGCAAAGGTTAATGAACATTGTAATATGACTGTCAATAAAATGCCATGTACATACCTAAAAGAAAGAAGTAATTTAAGAAAATGCCTTGCGTCCACCGCCTTGCATTAGTTCGCCATTTTATTTGTGTGATCACGTGCTTATGAGATTTGAATAATTTGTGAATCAAAGCTTTATTTTTGCCTTTATCATATTAAACTTTTCTCAAATACAATATCATGATCAATAGTGACAATATTTTCCAATAAATGAATTACAATGAAAAAAAAATACCCCTAGTGGCTAACACCAGAACTAAATTATCAAAGCTTCAACCAAAAAGGCGTCTGCTGTGCGTGTAGGTTGACCTAAGAAACTGGTGGAAGTGTACGTTGTATTATTCCCGTGGACCTTATTTGTAAGGAATATATCGTACCCATCCACTCGGGAAATTGTGGTAGGAAACAATCTTATACTGAAAAAAGGTTTATAATTTCAAAGCTGACCAATCTGAAGTGAAATTTTGCATGAACTGGGGAAAGCCTTGAATGCTTGATGTCATGGCGCTAATATTAGGCAAAGGTAAATAATGCCATTAATGGCAATATTACATGTACAGCTGACGACAACAGAGCTGCGGACTACAACAAAGCTGCATACAAGTGTCAGACAACAACCCGAAGAGAATATTTTAAGTGCAGATGCACTTGAGGGTATTTATGGATGTTGGCAGTGAGTGTCCTCTGGTTGCAGATTTTCTGAGGGAACTACTTTCTTTTTACGCCAAAATGGAACATTTTCAAAAAAGTACGGGAAAATGTTCAACTGTATAAAAGAGTTCTCTTTTCATTAAAACTTTCAAGTCATGAAATTACATTTTATGGTATTCATTTTTGTAATAAAATTATTGATTTATTATTTGAAAATCACAATGGAATTTCTTTGATTATTTTGGAAGCTTCATATCTTTTTAACTCATAAAAAGTGGCGTAGTAATATGTCACTCCTCCAAAATTTATTTTGTCATGTCAAAATGTTAACCCCTAACGGACGGGAAGGACGTCCCCATTGTTCTGGCTAAATGACGTCATTTTGTAACATTCCCTTTGGCTGCAACTTTGTTACAATGTAATCATGATAATGAAGTCAGACAGCTTGGATCATGAACTTTTGACCCCAGCACTTCATTGAGCATACTGAGTAACCATGGTTATAAATTTCATCAATTTAGTATATGTAGATACAATGGTTCAGAAAAAAAATTGGTTAGTCCTGCCAATCAACAAAATTTAGAGAGGCTAGTCCTTTAGGGGTTAAAGGGAAATGTTCTACAGATTGTGGGATCATAATGAAGTGGATTTCCAAACAACTTTGTTAAAGTGATCTTAACAGTATTTACTGTGATCCTAGTGAAACAGATTTTCCATTTTTGAAATACATTTAGAGAAAAATAGAGGTAAAGTACACACTTGATCATTTCAAAAATATGAATTTTTTCACCTCCCTTCACATATCTGATTGGCAAACTTCCATTTTATTTCCAAATTACACAAATCAAAATGAGAAAATCTGTTTCACTAGGATCACAGGGAATTTTCTTCCAAATGAAATGAAATAAACGCAGCTAAAAACAAGCCTACTCCTGTTGTGTAATCTGCAGAACTTATTTGCTTGTCTTCATTTCTCATGAAAACTATCATGAGAAGGAAAATTAGGACAAAATATTGAGGTGTTTAAATATTAATTCATGTCATTAATGCTTTTAATTTAATAGAGAATGTATTTTACAGCGTAAATGTACCAATTCTCATCAAGTACAGTA
Source organism: Amphiduros pacificus (assembly GCA_949316495.1). Taxonomy (NCBI): domain Eukaryota; kingdom Metazoa; phylum Annelida; class Polychaeta; order Phyllodocida; family Hesionidae; genus Amphiduros; species Amphiduros pacificus. Next base: position 37,784,633 of record OX439005.1, on the reverse strand, counting down.
ATTTGGTAATTTACTCCACTGCCACTAGGGGGCACTCACTACCAACACCCATAAATACCCTTAAATACTTTGTAAATGGAACCGTGGCCACGGGCCGTGACGCAGTTGGTTAGAGCGCCAGCTTATTAGCACCAGTTCCTCTGTGGTGATCCAAAGGTCGTGGGTTTAATCCCTGGCCATGGCGAGATTGAACTCATGATACAATTTCACATATGAGCTGAGGCCTGTGCCAAAGGGTTAACCCGTTGTCCTTGTAAATCTGTGACCGGGTGGGTTGTCATGTCAAGGACCTGCGACATGACAATTCAGTGAGGCAGCACTATATCTGCTACAAGTAGGTCTCATCACGAAATGACTGGAATAATGTTGAACGTAATCAGGGGTGGGAGAGCTCTGAACCAATCTGTGCAGTAAATCTGAACCAATCTGGTTAAATCGCATCATTCTGGTCGCTCACAACTGATCTGGGCAGTAAATGACGTCACAATAACGTACAAACGTTATAGATATATCATGATATTTACACTATCATGAACAAGACACTGTTATACACTCAACTGTAACGAAATTTGTTAAATGTTGTGGTGATTATTGTGATTTTGATGCTTTTTATGAGATATAATAAGTCGTTATATAACAGAACCGCTCAGATTGGTTCAGAATTGATTCAGAACAAAGGTATGACGTCATACCGCCCAGATATGTTTCGAGTACCGCCCAGATTGGTTCAGAGCTCTCCCACCCCTGGTGATGTAAAACCCCAAACAAACAAACAAACAAACAAATAAATGGAACCGCAGCTCTGTTGTCGTCCACAGTTCTGTTGTCGTCAGCTGTACAATGGAGTATAGTGGGCACCCCTCCACAACTGAGTATGGTAGAGTGCAGTAGAGTACGGTAGAGTACTGATTACATAAACAATTGATCAATCCATACATGTAGGTCACTGTCAGTTGTCTACACTTGTAGATCTGATATGTAGCAAATGGTTTTCTCTTTGAGCTGGTGAATTTTGTGAAATCTTTGTCCAATATTTTGAAGTGAGACACAGTAACTCTCAGAGGAAGAGATAGTAACTTAATAAAACATAATAAAATTTGCAAATTATACAATTTTTGTCAGGTCTTTTTAAATGAAATCTAATAGTTTTTAATAAGACTTAATTGAGTTGCATTGTAAAATATCATCGTTTGTATTATTATAAATTTTTGCACTTGAATATCTGAAGGAATTTTTACTGAATTTTGAGTCAATTTGAAGAGTAGTTTATTGGAGTATCTAGTATTGATATTATATATTTCATTTCTAAAAGAGAAATAGTTTTTGAATATATTTGGTAGCATGTTGTGACTTTGTTATTACAGCCGACGACAACAGAGCTGCGGATGACAACAGAGCTGTGGTTTCATTTTCAAAGCCTTTTATGCCAATAAAAAAAGAAATTCACTGTTTCCAGAAACATCACGCACTGCCCATCCAATTTAACTCACGACTCCAGTAGAACTCGACTTCCGGCAACTAACAATCAAACAATTATGTTCCCTTTAAATAAACATATGATGTCAGTCCTGTCTTGTGGATTTCATGTCTATTTTGCCGATGGCTTTTGATAGAAGTGCATCTGCACTCTCAAAAATATTCACACCAAGTTGTTTTCTGACAATTGCATGTGCAAACAAAGTCAAATAGTGTCATAAACATTGATAAACTGAACCACAGCTTTGTTGTCGTCTACATCTATAAGTTTACTCGGCAAAACCAATTGGCATCCCGCCAAGCTCGTCCACAGCTCTGTTGTCGTCGACTGTAAGTTTTTGCAATAGCAATGTTACAAATGTAATACTATAGTAATAGGTTAAGATCTTTGTGTAAAAGTAAAATTGATTTGTTCTAATCTAATATAAGTTAAAGAGAATTTAACTTGTTTTGCATCCCTTGTAACATAGCAAAATTTGTAATTGAAGTGTTTCCATATGTTTCTATGCCATAATTTATTATTATAAATTATTATTAACATATGAAAAGTAAAGTTGCTTTTTACATTTAACAGGAACATGGTGTTTTATTAATTTGAAAGAACTAGCAATCTTGACTAATTTTTGGGATAGGTTTTTGAAGTGAATTATGCCTTAGAGTTGATGGTCTTCATATAAGAGTGTTGCATTTAAACATCTATGCACAAGCATGTAGATTCTATCTCCTATTGAGAACAACCAAGTTACCATACTCGATCAATGGGATTACTGTACTCTTTCAGAAAATATCTTGAAAGTTACCGTCTCTCACATCAGAACTTTGTAATCAATTTATAACTTCAGAGCATGATATATCCTATTTATCAGGTGATTTTTTTATAAACAGGTTGTTGTACTTGTCTGTTGTGAGAACATTGCAGATTTATTGTGAAAACATTGCAGAATCATGTGCATGTCCTTGTAATCAGACCCATAAATTCGGAGTTCTGAGAGGAAACTAATAGCCGCCACTCAGAGACAGTAACTCATTTTTACTGTACTCAGTGGTAGAGGGGTGGTGGGATCAAAACCATAAGGAAATACAGCAAACGGCAACAGACGAAATTTGAGTTTGGTGGCACATTTACATATCTGATAACAATTTGAGAAGAATACGAGAAGTTTTTGTTTTGTTTGTGTGTAGTTTTTTGTTTGTTATGTTTTTGTCCTGTTTTAATTTTGTATTGTTCCATTATCTTTTGATTTCAATGTTTTTCTTTCTTTGTTTTTTTATTTTGTTTTTTGTATTGAATTTGTTTTCCATTAGTGTCACATGTCGAGCATCACTTTTTCTTGTTTATATATGTCTTTTCAGGTTCGTGCATTAACAAATCTACTGGCGGGCAAATGCATTGAATTATTTAGTCAGTATAGGTTCTGTTTCAATCTGAACCAATTCTAAAACAACATTTAAAAAGAAAATTGTGCACCAAAATGAAAATGTTTGAAAGCAATTATAACCCAGATATCCCTGACTTAACATGCTATGAAATCCTGAGAGATGAAAATAGCACATTGAGAGAAGATGAGGACTATGTAAAAAGAAACTACGTTCACCGTGGTCAACATCTACTGCAAGAGTTGGAATACCTCAGCAGTGAGATTCAAGTGGAACTCTATGCATATACTTGTGACAGAGATGATTTTTGCCAAAGGATATGTGATATGTACTCCCCAGTCCCTGATCACACAATTGAACCTTGGCAAGAGACTGATGAAGATCTTCAAACTGTGCCTGGATCACCAATCTTGGACAGTGACAGTTTCACTTGTGTGTATGAGGATGATAGAAATGATTCTGTCAACTACTCTGATGAAGCAGTATGCTCAGAAGTTAATAATGATCCCTTGGACTATTGCAATAAAAGCCAACATCCGGGATCCGAGGAGAGCTCAGAGCCTCAAACTGTACCAGATCTAAACCAGTTTGGTAGTGACAGTGAAGAGACTGAGCTTTGGGACTTGAGTGATGAGAGCGACCATTCTGATCATGAGGTCGAGGATAATGCCTCCAGGAGGCAGCTAGAATCATGTCTTTCTCTTCAAGATCAGGTTGTACCTAACTGCTTTTTTGAAGAGTGACTGAATTTATTTGTAAATTTATTTCAAAGTTAAAGTTCAAACATAATGTTGACTATTCAATATGATAATCTGTTGATAATATAGCCTTATACAATGGCATAAATCTACCTTTTTTAATGTAGATATTGTAACTTTCATGTTGAATATTGCTTGCATATTTCAAATATTTATGATTTTTTAATATGGAAAAAAAATATTTATGTAAAAAGAACTATTTATGTAAAAACTGAAAGTAAATATTGATGTTTTATTGCTCATGTTTAAATGCTATAACATTAAAAACATACATGAATCTTACTAATGCATTTTGAGTTTTAAAACCATCAGATATTTGAACCTGGGTCACAGTTTGAAATGTGTTCAATAATGTAAAAGTAAATTATGACAAAAATTTTATATCATTATTTTGCTCGACCATCTGTAGGTGCCTCAAATGCCCAGGGATCTTTTTCGGGGGAGACGTTATACATTTATGACTTTGGCTCATCAAAGTCATTTCGATCCATGTCTAAGGAGACAATTGACCCATCTGAGTTTTTGTATACAGCTCTTAGAGCGGTAATAAATATATGTTATAATATAGACTATATTATAACATATGGTGTACTATATTGATCAGAGATGACTAGGGCTAATATGTATACGTCACTTATTTGTGTAGATGCATTCGATTTGTACTCTCTTGATCTTAGTTTCCGAGCGGGTTTGCAGCATGTGTGTAGTTTACTTGTAGCTCACTGCATGTGCTAGTCAATGAAGTCTATGATTTACAGCAACTTCAAAATGATGAGAAAATGTAGAAATCATTTTCAAAAAGGAAACTCTATCCAAGTTCTTTTTTTTTTTTTAAGCATTCATGAAACCTGGAAGGTTCCAGGCGATTTACAGTGGTTTAAGGTATCTGAAATCAATATATGATATAAAAATTGACATACATACAGGCTATCTGTCTGAAATCCACAAAAGAACATCTGCTCTGAGAATTACGATTTTTTGTGACCACCAAGTACTGCCAGTACTGGACAGGAAGTGTGTTGTGTGACCTTGACCTTTGAACTGTCAGGAGGCTTCGTAAGTCACAGGAGGTGTTGTTTACCAATTGTCAAAATTGGAGCAACACATTTTTAGCCATTTTTTCCTCACTATTTAGAGAATGAATTGGAAGATAACACTTATCATGATGATAGTGCCTTTTCTTGGCTTTCTTTTGGTGGTAAAATTATTAAAAACGGATGAATATTCATGAAGTTATAAATGAAGAAAAATCATTATTTTTTACATTATATATGTTCGCAAAAAAAGAATAAAAAAAATTCTATACAGCCCAGCCTTTAAGGTGGAATCCATGCAGCCTTTGATGTCTTCCCATTCAGTGGTGTGAAAAACCCCAAATTTCATCAAAGAGGGTCAAGTCATAAATTTCACTGATACCAATTATCAGCATTCACAGTTTTGCCATTCAAAGTCCCTGTGATTTAAGGCCAAACCAGTGATCAAAGGCTTTCATGTCACTTTTCAATATCTCAGCCTTTAAGTTAAGGGGGATTCCATGCAGCCTTTGAGTCATGTCTTCCCTTTTTAACAGAAAGGTTTTCACATGCATAAGATACTTTTCAAATAAATAGTATACTTTTCCCATAAATGATATATTTTTCACAACCATAAGATATTTTTCACAACCATGACATTGTTTCAAATAATATTAAAATAATCTTATGTTGTTCTGAAGTATACTCTTGGCAATAAATTGTACAAAACATCTCCACCCTGTTTCCCAAGATGGACAGGTGCCCAACTGCTAACTCATTAGGTGTTTACATGAGATCACAGACCAGCTAAACAAAGCTTGTTGACAAAGTGTTCATTTGCTGGTGTAGGTTTCAGCAGACAACTGATCAGCTTTCAAGTGCCACAGAAAGTTGTTAACAGGGAATATTTTGTGTACTACTACATAAAAGCATGGTTTAGGGTATAAACAATCATGTTATGTAAAAAAAATGTGTCTGAAAGTCAGGTTTCATGAATGCTTTAAAGATTTTCTTGATACATAATTTGTTGTGCTCTTCAAGCACTACACACTCACCATTTTGCTAGTGATCGGTGGTAATACATTGTCTGATCAAAAGTGTCCTGTAATAGCCTTAATAGCCTTACTTGTCTCATTTAAATTTTGATTGTCCAATAACTTTTAGTCTATAAGGAGACAAAAGGCGCATCAACAATATATCTCTAAATGCTCCTTTTGTTACTTTATTTTAACTTCATATCATTGTCATTAAATTTAAACATTTGATATTTTCATCCTATTTATTTCTTCTTCAGAGATGGTAGTCATGCTGACAAATTACAGATACTTTCTATTAAACCCACAAATTTGCCTCCAATGTTCAGTGCATCTTAAGGGTTCTCATAATAATAGCAACATACATCACATGGGAATTTCAAAATAAGCAATTTATTGCTCATATTACCGTATTTACTTGTGTATAGGACGACTCGTGTATAAGACGAACCCCCAAAATTGAGGTTATTTTGCTTGAAATAAAACCAATTTCCAAATATAAGACGAGTTGGTTTTTCTCAAGATATCGGCTCTGTTACCATTCAAGCTTCAGCTGAAGCTTGGCGGCCATTTTAAAAGTGAAACGTAAATATGCTTACAATACAAGATCTTAACGGTCTTATATGCGAGTATTTTCAGTAAAACGTAAATACGATGTTCATATTTTTGAAATAACGGATATCGGACGTAGTGGATCGATTTTTATTTGCATTTTAAATGATAAATAAAGCTATTTACCCAATATTAATACAAAATACACTTTGCAGATCGAGAACAGAAAAAAACATTCGTTTATAGCTAACATGCATTACGCAACACGTCGTAATTTTGAAAAGCATCAAAAGAAAGTATATCGGACGTAGCAGATCGATTTTAATTGCGTTTTAAATGATAAATAAAGGTATTTACCCAATATTATCACAAATTCTCGCTATCTGCTCTCCCGGTTTTTTAGCTGGTCCGTGAAAAAATGACGAAATTGGCGCGTGAGAGCGATGCATGACGGGAAAGATGTTGCATTGTAAACTTCTGCCCGCCTGGCTACAAGATGGGAGGGAAATTTCAGACTGACATCATACATTGACACGCGAATGTCAGCGCTAAAGTGTGTTTGTTGTGTAATCTTTATATAAGTATATTGCAATCTACGTAATTTATGTCAACATCACTAACGCATAACTGTGAAAAACAACGATGTAAAGATGAAAGGCAGAGGCGACTATGTCCCGAACAGGTTGTCGCCGCTGTTGTCGGATGTGCCGTGTGCAAATAATTGGGTCAAATACGATCGCAGCGCTCTGAAAATGCAGCGTATATGGGAGAGCAGATAGGGAGAATTGTTCGAGAACAGAACAAAACCATCAATCCATTTAAAACGCAATTAAAATCGATCCACGTGTGAAAGCATTTCTGTCAAAACGGGAACACACGACTCAAAGCAGCAGAAACAATGACGAGATGCAAAACTGTGAACGCTGATAATTGGAATCAGTGAAAACAAAGTAAAAACAAAAGTGTTTCGAAATAATAGACATCGGACGTAGCGGATCGATTTTAATTGCGTTTTAAATGATAAATAAAGGCATTTACCCAATATTATCACAAATTATGCTTCGCAGGTCGAGAATTTCTCCACGAAGTAAAACATAACACGATGTATGTGACGTCCTTGATCTTAGCGTCAAAAGTAACACGTGGTTGAATATTTCTTTGTGTATTATTAGCCAAAGATATTAATTATATCGCTTTTATTTATTATCGTTTATAGCACTCGATCGGCAGTAAATCATCGTGATAATGTTAGGTAAATTCCTTTATTTATCATTTAAAACGCAATTAAAATCGATCCAAGTGTGAAAGCATTTCTGTTATTAAGGGAAGACACGACTCAAAACAGTGGAAACAAAGACGAAATGCAAAACTGAACACTGATAATTGGTATCAGTGAAATTTTACTCATTTTCACACCACTGAATGGGAAGACATCAAAGGCAGAATTGAATTGTGCGATATAAATAAATGATAATTTTAATTTTAATAGACATAGAAGTAAAAGTAACAAGTGTTGATTTAAAAAAAATCAAGCTTGCGTAAGTTTGCAAAATCCCAAGGCAAAAAAACCCAAGGCAAAATCTTCTTACTCTACCACGCACTCACAAACCACTTCTCAAACAAAAGCGACATCTAACGGTGTAAGCAGAATTATTGAGCCAAAACATGGCCGCCATGGACCGATAAGCGGGGTAAGCTCCACAGACTTACAGCTTAAACATATCAAAACCTCGAACATTCAGACCTAAAGTCAAAACAAACGCGAGTGAAAACGTAAATATGATGTCCGTGACGTAGCGGATCGATTGGCCACGTGACTCACAAGTCATGTGATCATTGACTTTGCTGATTTGCCAGAGAATTGCATTTTAAATGATAAATAAAATTATATGCCCAATATTAACGCAAAATACGCTTTACAGGTCGAGAACAGAACAAAACAATTCATCCATTTAACATGCATTACGCAATACGGGTTCATCATTTTAAAAAGCGGGAGTGACGGGGACAAGCTCTTATTTTTTGGAGTGAAAACGATCAGAGCCTACTTAACACGCATTGAAATATTAATATATTGCGCAATGATGGATCCCTGGCTTCTCCTCGTGTTGCGGACGTGAATTAACGCGACGTCACGTACATGATATTTACGTTTTACTTCATGGATAAATTCTCGACCTGCGAAGCATATTTTGTGATAATATTGGGTGAATACCTTTGTTTATCATCTAAAACGCAATTAAAATACGCTTTGCAGGTCGAGAACAGAACAAAACAATTCATCCATTTAACATGCATTACGCAATACAAGGTCGTCATTTTAAAAAGCGGGAGTGACGGGGACAAGCTCTTATTTTTGGCACGAAAACAATTGGAGTCTATTAACTCGCATTGAAGTATTAATATATTGCGCAATGATGGATCCGTGGCTTCTCTTCGTGTTGCCGCACTTCATATTTACGTTTCACTTTTAAACGATGAAATAACAGACATCGGACGTAGCGGATCGATTTTAATTGCATTTTAAATGACGTGTGAAAGCATTTCTGTCAACAGGGAAGACACGACTCAAAGCAGTGGAAAATATGACGAAATGCAAAACTGTGAACACTGATAATTGGAATCAGTGAAAACAAAGTCAGAACAAAGCGTTTCGAAATAATAGACATCGGACGTAGCGGATCGAATACCAATTATCAGCGTTCACAGTTTTATGGCATTTGTTTCCACTGCTTTGAGTCGTGTCTTCCCTTGTTGACAGAAATGCTTTCACACGCAGATCGATTTTAATTGCGTTTTAATTATAAATGATAAATAATGATAACACTTTGTTTTGATGCTAAGATCAAGGACGTGGAGAAATTCTCGACGTGGAGAAATTGTGATAATATTAAGTACATACCTTTATTTATCATTTAAAACGCAATTAAAATCGATCCGCTACAGATATGAAAGTTCAAATTGACATGTTGGCCGCTCCACTTTTGTCTCATGGGCACCCAGACGCTAAGATCAAGGACGTCACGTACATCGTATTACGTTTTACTTCGTGGAGAAATTCTCGACATGCGAAGCATAATTTGTGATAATATTGGGTAAATACTTTATTTATCATTTAAGACGCAATTAAAATCGATCCGCTATGTCTGATATTCGTTATTTCGAAAATAAGAATGTTCGTAATGAAAACTCGTAGTGCCGTTATTTTTGGGCGTAAATCCTCGTCCACAGGTTGCTCTCGTGTATAAGACGACCCCCCAAACATTAACTAAGGGTTTTTGTACAAAAACCTCGTCCTATACGCGAGCAAGTATGGTACATTTCAGACTGTAATGGAACAATTTTTGCTTCCAATATTTCTGTAATTTTCAAAATGAAAAAAACCCAGCTTGATTAGCTGCCAGGGTTGATTAATTTATTAAATACCTTGTTTGGATGCTTGACCTAAATCCTTGGACACCTGCTGGTGATTTTGTGCATAACTAAGTCTTCATTTGATTACACAATGAATTAAATACCAGATGGCAGCATTGTACAATTACAATCGTCCACAAGGCTCTTTCTTTAGCTACACTATTTCAGCATCCCTTCCACAGTGAAGGGACAGAATTCTGTCATTCTGTCTATCATTCAACTCAGATCTTTTGGAGTAGCAACTTAGGAATTCTAGGAATTTCCTTGATCAACCTTCCTGGGGTGAGCGAGTCAGCCACCATATTGGATACATAATTTGCAACATTATATTTTGTAAGACTTATCTCACACTTCAGTATGGACCAGGCCCTGATTTTTGGCAGGAACTTATCTCAATATTTGATTGCAGGTGTGGTGCCTTGGTCACTGTGACGCTGCTCATTCCTGTTCTTGGCCCTATCATTTATATTTTAGGTGTATATTTTGTGTGGATATATCAGATTTCTTTCCAATGATTATTAAAGGTGATAATCCTATTATTTGGACTCATGATACAGTTTCCCACATGAGCTGAGGTCCGTGCCTAAAGGGTTAACCCGTTGTCCTTGTAAATCTGTGACCGGGTGGGTTGTCATGTCAAGGACCTGCGACATGACAATTCAGTGAGGCAGCACTATATCTGTTACAAGTAGGTCTCATCACGAAATGACTGAAATAATGTTAAAAGTGATGTAAAGCCCCAAACAAACAAACAATTATTTGGATTATTGATGGAATGTACAAAAATGACAAATTCAATATTTTCATTGGGGCACTAAGAGTTTACACTCAGAAGTTGCACTGTCTGCAGATAAGAGGTCCAGTCAACTCAAGGCTGCATGTGACAGGTAAACATGGCTAGTTTGAACTCTTTGTGACCCCGGAAGAGGCTCAAAGAAGGTTGCACAGTTTGACGTCATTCTGGCACTATTCAAAGGACAATGCCTTTGATGACATAAATTAATATCATGCAACTATGATATCATTTAAATTCTCAGTCCCACTATGAGTACACTTCACCAGATGATATCTATACCATGTATTTTTGCTTCTTTTTTTTTAATGTAAAATTCCATTAAGTGAATGAACCTTCAGTGATAATGGCATTATTGAGCAATATCTGGAAAAGTTAATATGATTATTGTATTTTCACAAAAAGAGAAATGTATCATCAAGTTCACCCACCCAGCCTGAGCTGTGGCAAATTATGATGGAAGAAATATGGTGTATAAATCAATTATAGAGAACTTTGATATTGCTAGCTGCATTGTTGGTCCTACACTCAGCTGGGGATGCTAAAATCATCATTCATCTTGCCACAGATTTTTGGTTTTATTGGCAAATTGACTCATGTCTTCTAATAATCCTGCATATTAAATAATTTTCAAGATGCCATATTAGACCCTTTTCATATGATTTAAGGATTTAACTATTAGAAGTTGTGATCTTTGATGTTGTCATAGCAATACAAGAGTACCAAGCAGGATTTGCAAAATGATTTGTTTCTCAGAGGAAAAGGTGGTCTAGCTGTAACAGGTGATGGAGTAAATGCCATTGATTTATCTCTCCAATAAAGCAGCTTTAGTTACCATGGTAACCTTGTGTGGCTAGCTGGATTCTAAAAAATCAATAAAGGGGTTACAGTTGATGAGGAAGGTAAAGGTCTGAATTGAAGGCCAATTATGGAGTCTTTGGGCACAGAAGTGATTACCCAAGGCACATGATGGCCAATTGACAATCTTGCAGGCAGATTGTGCTGATCACTAACTTATTTATAAATATCAACATCTCTAAAAAAAATGTAGTTTTAGTAGTCAATTATTTTGAACATTTCCTGTGCAGTGCCATTTGTGTGTAATTGTTCGTCACTATTTGAAACATTCAGCACTACTCTACTGTGCTGTTCATTGTGTCAGTGCCTATATTGTTCCCTGTGCTAGTGCCCATATATCAGTCTCTGTCTGCTCACTGTCATCTCTGTTTTCGTGCCCACATTGATCCCTGTGTCAGTGTCCACAATGGTCCCTGTGCCAGTACCCACATCAGTTCCTGTATCAGTGCCCACATTGGTCCCTGTGTCAGTACCCACATTGGTCCCTGTGTCAGTGCCCACATTGGCCCCTGTGACAGTGCCCACATTGGCCCCTGTGTCAGTGCCCACTTTGGTCCCTGTGTCAGTGCCCACAATGGTCCCTGTGTCAGTGCCCAAATTGGTCCTCGTGCCAGTGCCCACATCGGCCCCTGTGTCAGTGCCCACATTGGTCCCCGTGCCAGTGTCCACATTGGTCCCTGTGTCAGTGCCCACATCGGCCCCTGTGTCAGTATTCACATTGGTCCAGGGTTCCACTGTCAGTGTTCACAGTGGTTCTAGCTACAGTGCTCATATCTCAGTTCAAAATATTTTCCTTGTCTCATTTCCCAGATTTGTCAATAGCATAAATGTCCCCTTGATCCCCTTGGTAATATTGATCCCTTAGTGCGTCTCTTTATCCCAAGCTCAGGATATTAACTGCACTGTTGTCTCTTGCCATATTAGGAGATAAAAATGAAATATTTGCCTTGGCAATGTTAACTCCAGCTTAGAAATTTTAACCAGCTCATGTCAATATTAAAACAAATAGTTTGAAATCAATAAAGTAAATAATGGGTTTTATATTGACCATAATTTGCTTTTCTCACAAACTGAGAGCAATAAATATATGCCATATTGCTCCCAATAGAATACCTTTAAAAAGTTTTTAACAATAGAATAACACTTATCAATTGAATAAGATGTTGATTGTGAAAAAGCAACTTTTGCTCTTAAAATGATATCAGGATTTACAAATGGAGTTGGTGCAACAAAATACAAATGGTTCAGCAAAATAAAGACTCAAATTGCTTTAATAGAAGATCACTGAAAATCTCACTATCCCGGCTCAAATTTTAAAAATTAAAAAAATATTCTTCAGAAAAGGGTATATAATAAACTTCTCCTAATATCAGGATTGGGTCCTCTTTTTTTGCCCAATACTGATGAGTCATGATGAATAGAGGTATCACCACTGTCCTAGACAAGAAATGTACCAACAACGCAGATCTTTTCCAGGGGAGTGGTGAAATGCAAATATAACCCAGGACAAAATATCAGACGCCATGATTTGGCAAGCGTAACCACAGTATTCCAGTTGCATGGGAACTCCCTATATTTGGCACAAATAAATTAATGTTATTGTGAGATTCACCATTACTACCAGTACAGTATGAAGGATGCCAGATAATCTTGCAGGGTAAATCCTACTGGCAGTGTTGAGTGGATGTCAAATAATCTGGCAGTGTTTGGTGGATGCCAAATATTCTGGCAGCATTAATGGATGCCAAATAATCTGTCAGTGTTTAGTGTACATTAAATATTCTGGCAGTGTTTAGCAGACAATAATTAATCTTGAAGTGTTTAACGGATGCAAAATTATTCAGGCGGTGTGGAAAGGATGCCAAATATTCTGGCAGTGTGGAAAGGATGCCAAATATTCTGGCATAAATCAAGGACACCTAATATTCTGGCAGTGTTTGGAGGATGCCAAATATCCTTGCAGTGTGAAAAGGATGGCAAATATTCTGGCATTGTGAAGGGTGACACCAAATATTCTGGCAGTGTGAAGAGTGACACCAAATATTCTGGCAGTGCGAAGAGTGACACCAAATATTCTGGCAGTGTGAAGAGTAACGCCAAATATTTTGGCAGTGTGAAGATGGATGCAAATATTCTTGCAGTGTGAAGAGGGATGCCAAATATTCTGCCAGTGTATAAATGCCTCATACTGATCGCGGCCACGCCTCTAAACCACCAACTCCCTCAGCACAAGGTTTTCATTGATACGATAAATGCCACAGCCAAGACTTTTTTGTATGCAATCTATCTATTTTAGTTAATAAAAGAAAGTGCCATGTGGGTATGGTTAAAAATTACCGACAACAGCAACTAGGCAGCTGACGAGGTTAATCGTGCATTCTGTTTTGTGTGATCACAGTTTAACCCTCATGTTCCTGGTTGAATATTTTATCATCTCCGGTGACAGCACTTTGGGATGTAGGGGTTAATGTGAAAATGCCCGTCTTGTCACTTTATCGGATCCTTCTCGTCTAATTTTGAGGCCAAAGCAATGGATTTTTAAGGATTTATTCTGCAAATTGAAAATACATTTCAGGTACCAGGGAAATACGTTGGCATTGATTGATATAAATCTTTTATATTGTAATGTTGCCATTCTTCTTTCAGGTAATTGATGCTTGTAGTTTCATGAGACCCGATGTAAAGTTCTTGCTGGCCACATAAATGGCAGACAAATCAAAATTGGCATTCGGTCAGAAAGGAGAGAGAATGTGTCCCTTTGCAAAAAAACATTTATATTTTTTTGTTATTTCTATTTTGATCACATGTAAACACCACTGTGTTGACAAAATTTTGACAGGATTTTGTTTAACCTCATTATTTTACTGTTGAAATATTTGTTGTGATCTATCAATTTGAGTTTGTTTAATGGCTGCAAAATAAGATCTGGAGCGGATTTGACATGTTCTTTAAACTATAAATTTGGGATGAGAAAGGAGGGATTATAGCCATGGACCCTATACCAGAAGTTAGATTTACATCATGTGTCCATATGCAGATTAAGTGTATCTTTGCCCTAGCAGAAATTTGATTGAGCTTTCAGCGTAAAAAGGTTCATCAGGGATTATAACAGTCAAAGCACCCAATTTAAATATGATAATCATGACTCATCCTGGCTCATCACTCAAAATAGGACAAAGAAATGCTGAAACGTGATCCGGTATTTTGCATTGCTGTGAACCAAAATTTGCTTCAAAATAATTAAAATCGTATTAAATATTGGTGACATAATTTCGCCATACTGGAGAATTAAAATCGTACTAAATATTGGTGACATAATTTCTATTTTCCATTTGTGTGGCCTTGTGGACTGTTTGAGTGGCGACGCGTTCCAGACACAAATCGCCATTGGCGTGGCCTTTGTGCGGTATCAAGAGGGCAGCTGTTATTAGTTGTTTTGATGGGAGGCTCTCTACACCTGAGCTCATAATCGCTGCTGACCATGTTACTCAGTTTGTTGTCAAATATATGAACAAAAAGTCTCTATTACTCAACTTAAATAGCGATTTTTTTTGCAATATTATATTATATGAACTTCTATTTTTTTAATTGAATATTCCGGCGGTAGATTTGAAAGATACAAATATAATATTTTTTTAATCACACATAAGAAGGAGGATGATCTCTAATACGTATAGCATATATTTGTTTGTTTATTTATTCATTTCTTTTTTTCCATGATAGACAAATGAATGTGTTTTTGACAGCTTTGGTGCCTGCCTTTCGGCGATACTCCGGGATGTTTTAGAGCCTCCCTCCGTTGGCCTTCCCAACGAGCAAAGAATATTCCATAACATGGCTCGGTGTTTAGGCCGCTACCAAAACATGAGTTTCTCAGCTTCGCCTTTGACAAAATAAGACTATTTTTTTATTTCATTAATCTGTCTGAAATAGTTGCTTGAATGTAGGTGAATAAAACCCATGGTTGAACTGCATTCGCACAAATGTTTTAGCTTGTAAACATTTTCTCACGAAACATGTCGTCCAAGAGCACCAAATATACTTCAAAGCAGAGATATTTAAACATGTTTTAAATGTCTCTGTTCAAAGCTTACAATATTTGCTTTTAGAAGCACGCCTATCTCGATCCTCTGTGCTACCAAGAGAATTATCTTTTCCAAGGATTCAGACAATGTGTACACACAAATTTTCATGATGTATCAAACGAAAATTTGGGAGAAATTTATAACATCTCTCCTTTCTAAGTTATCTTCTTGCTTGCAAGTATGTTACAATGAAAATCACCCCCCCCCCCCCCCCCCCCACCTCCACCAACACTTCATGATTATATATATTTTGATGCCCAACAACGAATGTGTAAATGAAATATATTTATGTGTCCATAAGCTCAAAATTACGCCTTAGGTGACTTGAAGAATCGATCCAAAAATTTGTATGCGTTCACACCGATAGATTAAGAAGTTGGTATTTTCACAGTGCACCTTCATCACCTGGTGGATGTGCCATTGTAGAGTTCATGCAGTCATTATTTTACCTTTGTTTGCTGGCCTATTTTACGCGGTCAGTTGTGAAGCGTCTATATTTTAGGCCAAAGCAATGCCATGCGTGTTTTACACCCAAACATCTGATTTTGATAATGACATTAACTATTTCCATTTGTGATATTTCTATGACAACAGAATATGAATTGCATTGTGTAATTTAAATGTATATATATATGTATATATATATTCACAGGCGATTTAGCTTTTAAGTCTTCGTGGAAGCGACCGTTTTATGACAAGAATCGTAGCCATTCCACATTAAATGTCAAGGACACAAATATAGGAAAACACAACAGTGGCCACATGATAAGGTTTTTTGTTTCACACGCAAACACCCAATTATGGAATTAAATATTTCTAATAATTAAACTTGTTTCGACTTTTATATTGAACTATAATTAACTATTCATTCACGTGTATTATTTTTTGCCGGGTTTGTCCAAGATATGCTATGTCTGTCCTTGGCTGTACACGATTGGCACCCGCCGTCTAGCCGGCGGTGAGAGCGGCAGATCGCCGGATCCTCCATTTTGTTCCGCCGAATTCGCCGAGGGTATTCACAGGGCGGAGGTCGGCATCCGCCGCCTTCCGCCACCGGAACCCGCCGGCTCAATCGTGGAGAAACGGGATAACCCGGGCTAACTTTCCGGACCCAATCGTGTACAATCGTGTTATGGTATCAGTTTTGCCTCTTCACTTGTACGAATCAGGTACAATTTAGTCTCGTCTCCCGACCCAAATCATGATTATTCAGCTAAACTAGTCATCTTCATTTCCTAGACTATATATATTCCAACTTGGGGGATTGAGACGGAGCCCGGTCAAGGTAGAATTCACCACACCCATAGATTTTAGTTTAAAAGAATAGTGTTCTCCAATCACCAATCGGCAAAGCCCAGATAGGTGATCTGGAGAGGTTTGAGTTTATTGCTTTTTCTGTATAATCTCGTTTGCATGAGATTTTTAAATACCCAACTCTTTTAGTGATGATTCATATTTTATGCCATGATTATATCTAAAATGTCCCCAAAACACTTGATTATTCTTTGGATGGCATTAAATAAAGAAAATATAAATACTTGATATAAGTCAAACTACCGTTAAAACGGGTTCAATTTGGACGTTTAAACGGGTTTACCTCAGTTTTTACAGCTGGCGATTTTTTACTTCACTAGAGCTCTAACAACTCCACCAAACTTTTCTTTGGTTTAAATTGGTAAAGACCTTGGACGTTCGACAAACCCCTCCAGATCACCTATCTGGGCTTTGCTGATGGGTGATTGGAGAACACTATTTAAAAGAACGTATCTTCGCTGCTGGAACGTTTGGGTTGTACTGAGGCAACATTTCATTATAGGTTTGCTATGTTTTAAAACGAGATTTAGAGTTTCTAAGATGACACTCATGAACAACTTATATGTTTTATGAACTTGTTTATTTTTTTACTTCACGCATAAGTATATATATATGCAATTTTATGCAAAAGTGTTTGTTTTATTGATGAGGCTGATGAAGCTTTAGCCATAGTTATTGATCTAATATCGTATCTGATGGAAGCACAGCCAAAAACCAAATGATTTTGTCCACGCATTTTTTTTGTTTTTCATTTTTGTCTGAAAGAATTGTCTATGTATACATGTACCAGCATCAATGACTGGTTATATCTTACAACTCATAGTGACCACAGATAAATGATAGAACTGACACCATTATTAAACGCACTGCAACTCATCCTGTTTTGTAAATGAACGTTTCAAATTAATTAAATGCAAATGAATCATTGGGGACCATCAGAACGCTGTAAACTTGTGGGTAGCTGGCTTCAGGGCTGTGACCTTCTAGCATAAATGTACTAGCCAGCAGGTACCCAAGTATGCATCACTGAGAACAATGATAAATGCAAAGAACATATTATGTACCATCGCTGGTGAGACCTGGTGTGAAATTTAGTCAACAAGCATTGTGTGGAGTTTTAAAAAAAATTGGTGTTTGACTCTTGGTTTTTAGAATACCTTGTTTTCAAGATAGATATTCACTGCCACAGTGAATGAAAGAATGGTACTGATAATTTTGAAATTATGAATTATGACCTTGGTACCCAGATTCTATTAGCTATCTTTGTTTCGTATATACCTGTAAATAAACACAATGAATACATAAATGAATGAATGAATGATGATGATGATGATGATGATGATGATGATGATGATGATGATGATGATGATGATGATGATGATGATGATGATGATGATGATGATGATGATGATGATGATCATCATCATCATCATCATAATAATAATAATAATAATAATAATAATAATTATAATAATAATAATAATAATAATAATAATAATAATAATAATAATAATAATAATAATAATAATAATAATAATAATAATAATAATAATAATAATAATAATAATAATAATAATAATAATAATAATAATAATAATAATAATAATAATAATAATAATAATAATAATAATAATAATCAAGTCTTAGTTACTTCTGAATATCTACACATAATTATGAAGAAAATAAATTTTAGGGAGTTATGTTATAAAATAACCAAGTAAGCACTATTGTGAGAAACATTTAATTTTATTAAAAATAACAGGAGCTTTCATCCTGTACTCATTTGATAATGCCAAAGGGGGTCATGGCTTTGAGAAATATCTTAGAAAGTTATTATATTTAAAAAAATGACAATTTTGACTATGGTACCCCCATTGAGTGTGTGAATAGTTTTAATTTCCTTCAGTATGATGCCACTTTTTTGGAAATTGGTGAAAAAGGGTAGTTTTTAATTGTCATTGTAGAATTCACCTAACCCAAACGAGGAAATTCGAATCTTCATTTTAAATTTTGATTTGATATAAGTGTAATCTGCCATCTATGGGCACCCAATGTAGCAGACCATTGTGGACAACTTCTAAAGCAGAGACATTTGACACATGGGGGGAATATTAAAATACATATCGTTGACTTAAGACAAAAATAATGTCATTTATGTAAGTTCATGTTTGTCAATTATGGCAATAACCTTGCAATTGGCAGAAACAAAACTTTCTCTGCAAGTCCCATTGAAATGGTTTGCTGCAAAATTTAATCTATGGAAAGCCATTGCCTTAGCAGTTTCCTACTTTCAGAAATGGCTTCTGTTAGTAATCGTATCAATGCGCAGCAGACAACGCGAAATGATAAACTTCGTCATTTGTCCATGATTAAGAGAAAAAACGCTCAAAACATAGAGTTTGCTATTTCTTTATGTCAGTATTGATAATAATTAATTATTAATGTAAAACGTGGAGCTATAATCAGTTTTGTGTTGGAACTATTTTCTTGTTCAGCACAATACACAACATGTGCGATCAGTGAGGCAGTGAGGCCGCAGTAAAGGCAAGTGCGTGAAGAACCGGGCTGCCATACAAAAGTTGACAGAAATACCTGTAAGTCCACAAAACCCAACAAACTCCGCCAAAAGTTTTAGTTGGCAAATTTATACATTGTGACATGGTGGTAGGCGACAGAACCATGGAAGACGGTAGAAATGGCAGCAAGCGTTCTCGCGGGCCAAGTCCAAATGGCCATTTGTCAGACGACAGCAGCGCCACAGATGACTCGGAACATGGTTTGTACACGATTTTTTTTGGTGTGACTCAATCTTGGAGTTTTGCTCTTTGACAGATCGATACAAATGATAACATACTAGCAAATGAACTGACCATGATTTTACTTTTGTTTCAGAGAATGGGATGAGAGTTGGAGAAGATTACCAAGCCATGGTTCCCGAGTTTTCACCAGGTGTGTGGCTTTGTTTGTTTTGACCTCGCCATGTCATGTGAAACAAAAGTTTTGGCCTCAAAGTTGAAATAGTCAAAAACACAATTTTTTTTGCTTCCAGAACTAATTTCAAATACCATAACATGATAAAAAGAATTATAATCAGCATATAAACCATATTCATCTTTCAAAAGATTTTAAAAAGTAATTTTTTGACTTGGAAAAATTATGAGGCCAAACAAAGTTCAACTTATTCTGCAATAATACCAATATCGACATGAAGAGGACAACAGAATTAAACATGTGAAAGAAATTAAAAACAAATACACCTAAGATATTTAAATTCATGTTTGCTTTTATTCTTGCACATTTTGAGACAAACCCACATAAGACACCAAGCATCTGGTGGTAGATCAAATCAAAACAAATTCATGTAGTGCAAAATTGCTATTGAAGATAATAGTTTATGAAAGTCAGATATCGAGAAAAGGGGCATCTTTGCATAGCTTAAGTGTCATTAAGATATGTTTATGACATCATTGCAGAAAATGGCAAGGAATTATTTAAATAATTGATCATGATATATGGCAATATATCAATATACATTAACCAAAATATTAAAATAGATGAGAAGTAAGGTTCTGATTTAGTATGTTTAACTTCATTGTGATCTGCAAAGCATTTTAATTGACACTATACCATTACTCAGCATTGGTCGTGACCATGATATTCTGACATGAATATCCATCACTAATAACACTATGGGTAGAGGCCAGCCATTCAGTTCCGACATAATACTGCTATTTACACTATGGGTAGAGGCCAGCCATTCAGTTCTGACATAAATACTGCTATTTACATTATGGGTAGAGGCCAGCCATTCAGTTCTGACATAAATACTGCTATTTACATTATGGGTAGAGGCCAGCCATTCAGTTCTGATATAAATACTGCTATTTACACTATGGGTAGAGGCCAGCCATTCAATTCTGACATAAATACTGCTATTTACATTATGGGTAGAGGCCAGCCATTCAGTTCTGACATAAATACTGCTATTTACACTATGGGTAGAGGCCAGCCATTCAGTTCTGACATAAATACTGCTGTTTACATTATGGGTAGAGGCAAGCCATTCAGTTCTGACATAAATACTGCTATTTACACTATGGGTAGAGGCCAGCCATTCAGTTCTGACATAAATACTGCTATTTACACTATGGGTAGAGGCCAGCCATTCAGTTCTGACATAAATACTGCTATTTACATTATGGGTAGAGGCCAGCCATTCAGTTCCGACATAATACTGCTATTTACACTATGGGTAGAGGCCAGCCATTCAGTTCTGACATAAATACTGTTATTTACATTATGGGTAGAGGCCAGCCATTCAGTTCTGACATAAATACTGCTATTTACACTATGGGTAGAGGCCAGCCATTCAGTTCTGACATAAATACTGCTATTTACACTATGGGTAGAGGCCAGCCATTCAGTTCTGACATAAATACTGCTATTTACATTATGGGTAGAGGCCAGCCATTCAGTTCTGACATAAATACTGCTATTTACACTATGGGTAGAGGCCAGCCATTCAGTTCTGACATAAATACTGTTATTTACATTATGGGTAGAGGCCAGCCATTCAGTTCTGACATAAATACTGCTATTTACACTATGGGTAGAGGCCAGCCATTCAGTTCCGACATAAATACTGCTATTTACACTATGGGTAGAGGCCAGCCATTCAGTTCTGACATAAATACTGCTATTTACACTATAGGTAGAGGCCAGCCATTCAGTTCTGACATAAATACTGCTATTTACACTATGGGTAGAGGCCAGCCATTCAGTTCTGACATAAATACTGCTATTTACACTAGGGGAAGAGGCCAGCCATTCAGTACTGACATGAATGATGCCACTATTTACACTAGGGGAAGAGGCCAGCCATTCAGTTTTGGCATGAGTACCATATCACTATATTAGCATGTTATGTTTAGACCAGAAAGCCAGACTATACAGTTCTGTCAAGTATGACATAATTAAATACAATGGAGAAAGGTAAAATTTACCTTAGAATACATCCCTGTGATTGTCTTGCATCATTCAGATGTATTTCCACATCTTTGTGTCACATTATTTTGTCTGAGTGTGTTGACCCTTGTTTTGACTTGCATAAAATGGTTCTTTGTAAAACAAATTCAAATGAGTTAGCACAAATATGAATCAGAGATGGCTAAAATATGTTGGCAAGGATTTACATGATCCTGTGTATTTTTTTTTATTCATGTACTCTTAATCGTGTCTGAACCAGTGAATATATTGCGACCTTCATTGAACTGTCAATTAATAACCCAGTCAATAAATAGCAATCCTTATAGCTGAGCAGAAGATTAGTGTGCCTTAGTTGACCTCTGACCCCTTTGAGATGAGGTTATTTAGCATCTAGATGTGACATCACAGTAGCATCAGTTGATATTCATAGTATTGCATAGGCAGCCTGCATATAATAATCCTTCAAGCCAGAAGATCAATTTATGCTGGAGTCATTGTTGCATGGAATAAATATCAATCACTGATAAGCAGACATGTATTAATTAGCGAGTCACAAAATAAAATTGTGTAAATCATTGTTCTGCTGATTTCCATGTTTATGTTATATATATTTAACTTATTCATACAAGAGCAAATTTGACTTAAAGCAGTTAATTTGAAATAAGTTATGAGAATAATATTTATATATGATTTATTGATTTTACAAGGAAAGTTTGTTGCAATTTACCTTAATAACTTAAATATTGAAAGAAATATTATATTTTATGGGAACTATTGTATACATATTTACAAAGTTACTCTGATATCAGTGAAAACAAACTAGATATCCTTCAAACTGGGTAGATTCTTCTTCTACTGCATTGGGATGCCAGTGATATTCTTGTTTCAAGCAGTTCACAGTCTTTAAGTTATATGCACTTTAATATTAAAAAGTTTAGGTTAAACTCTACTGAGACATAAAACTACACTCTTGCCTGAGAGTTAACACCAAACAGCACAAAGGTTGAACCCTGCTCAGGTAAATCAATAGGCTAGTCTCGGCTTGCTTTCCATGAAATAATAACAGTATTCCAACCAACCCTACTCTAATCCTATGTGAATATGTTAAGTTAAGGCCCTGCTGTGCATATATAAGCCATTGGTTGCTTTGTTAACAATTCATGAATACACACAATCTTGTTTAATCTCTATTAAGTACAAACCCTGTTCACAGATTCCACTTTGTCAAATACTGATGAGAAATGTATATTGACTTGCATCAATTAATCATACATGCATTTTTTACCATCAACTACTGTATCAATAGAGAATATGCTTTTAATTTTGAACCCTACTTGAGCATTTCCACAGCCTTCTGTACCAAGGGAGATATAAACTGGGCTTTGGTAACACTTGCTTTTAGTTAAGAATGTCTTTGTGTGATATTTAATTTCACATTAGTTAGCATATCTGATATCAGAGTACATGCCACATATTACAAGGTATTTTCATTATTATCAAGTTTAATAATTGTGGTACTATGAGTGGTTTGATGGAAAATATCGTAATTCATAACAAGGGATTTGAATTATATTCAGTGGGTGGTTTTGCACGGGCATCACAAATACACAGTCTGTCCTATTTGCAGATGCAGAGATATTTGTGATCTTGAGCATTACCAATATTATGATATTACCAATATTAAGCATTATTATGATAATTTAACATTTTGACCTTGCAGCTATGGCCTTGGCCCTCAACTATTCTGCAGTTAAGGTAAAGATGTCAAATGTTCAATTCAGCAGAACATGGTATCTTAATGTTGAACCCACATATATCGAATGCAGTACTTAGACTGAGTTAGTTAGCAGATTTAACAAGGACAGTGAAAATAATCCTTAAACTGTGTTTAGGCAAGTCTATTTCTCATTAAGGTGGAATCAGTTTGTGCATATTTAATTCATCCCAAACCTGTAAAGATGTTGTCATCATCCATCCTCTGCCACATCAAAAGCAACACATTAGGGAACAGTCCTCAATGATGCTGAGTATGCAGTTTCAGAGTGTTTAACCCAATGGAAAAATAATTTATAGGAAGACAATCACAAGATTAGATGTGGGCTTAACATTATCCTTGGCAAGTTAGGGCAACTTGATTTTAATATTTACTTGACCTCCAAACAAGTAAAACAAATCTTCTATTTGGATATAGAAATAGTTAACAAGTCTTTCATGTTGATAGTACTTGAAGTCCAGGCAAGTAAAAATATATCAGGGCAACTAGTCACTTGGCCAGTGGGTTTGTGCCTCTTAAACACTGAAATCTTTTAAGTTGGAGCCCTATAAGATCCCTCAGTCTTTTAAAGTAAGCAATCCTGTCACTGACTTATGCTTTTGTTCTATTTTTCTTTTTTGCTTGTTCAGAAGGTGAATATGAATAGGATCTGTTTAAGGTGGATCCCTGCCAGAGTTTATAGCCACACCGCGCATGATCTATTTATGGGCCTGCTTGCTGGGGACGCTCTCCCCATGTGCTGAATTGCACTGTGAAAATTAACACACTTTAATTATGTGATGGTTGCCTCTTTCAAGATATTTTAAATGGGATAGAGCAAATTTTAAAATGGACTAAATCGTGTGTTTCTGTGACTTAGATGCAAGAGTTAAGGACCAATGTCCGTTTTCCAGAAAAAAATGGAGAGATTGTGCAAAATTAATTTCAACAAAGATTGTGTTGTATAATCTGAGCTCCCAACAATATCTGATATTTCCACAGGAGTGAGTCAGTATTATTTTCCTCCTCAGAGCAGGTACAAGTGTATCAAGGTACAGATGCCATGGTAGTCATGATCATATTGGAAGTTTATTATTATGTTCTGTCAGCAACAACCCCCCCAAAAAAATCACATGTACACACTACAGAAAAATGAAACTCGGAATGTAATTTCAGGATTGATTCATCGAAAAGGAAATATTCTTTTGTTGGAGCAGATCCTGTTTCCTAGAATATAGAATATCAAATTCACGTTTGCTATGCCTTGTTGGGGCTTGGGTCTTGTGAGAGAGAATAATTGCCAGAAGAGATATTTCACTGTGATAAAACTTGACCAGTTTGAATCTATTACTGGAACAAAACTGGTGAAAATGGTTCTGTTTACGCAGAGACAACAACAAGGTCAACAAACACTACACTGTGGTAAAACATGACCAGTGTAAGATTTTCTCTGGAAAAAAATTAAACACTTATTTTCTTTTTCCAAAATCAGAAAAAAAAATTTTGTTGATGATTGATATTAGTTTAAATGGTTCTGGTGATAATAAAAGGATGGTAGTGTTGTACGATATGTTTCAGTGGGATTAAAACCAGATCTCTTGATTTTATCACTGTTGGATTATAATAAAGGATAATATCAAAGAGACATTTTTTATGCTAATCTTATCAGATGGTATTGAATAAAAAGATAAAGCTATCTCTTAATGTGTATGTTCACTGATTTGAATATTTTTTGGGGAAAAGAGGTGCAGTTTTCAAAAAGGGTGTGACTAATAAATAGAATTTTAAATGCTTATACGAACAAAATGAGATGTTCCGGTTTAGTTATTTATTTGCTCCTATTAGTAAAAAATTAATCCTGCCCTTTTAAACAACTCCAATATATTACTGTTAATTCAAAATCTCCATTCCATTAAGAATTTTACACCAGGTGTCTCTTTGAATTGTTAATTATGTATGTGCTGCCATCTGGCAGATTTTCGGAGCTCAGACGTGTTGCAAAGAAGCCATAACATGGAAACGACAAAGCTGACAATTTCAAGATTAAAATCCTGAATTCTAAATTTCAAATAACTTTGCCACTAAGCCAACCTTGAGCATTATCTTTCAAAGGTTAAAGAACAAACCAAATTCTTAGTAATGTCACTGTCATTTATTCAATTCTGCAGTGTGCTGCCATCTAGTGTGATATTAATCAAAATGTTTCAAGTTGCTGACTTTTATATTTGGTATAAAGAAGAACTTTAAAGAAGAAGAATAAAATGATGGTTTATATAAGGAGAGTTGGACACTCCACAAGTGGCAATGAGTGGATGGGGGCTGCATTTGGATAATCTTTATTGATCCGACTTGACTTTGAGGATAAATTCTCCATATTATTCCCAATATAGACCAGGGATTAACCTTCATGTTTTTAGTGTCAGTGTTCCGAGATGCATGATGTCACCATCTTTGCTTGGAACTTAGGATGAAGCATTTTACCAGGAAGTGGTGTTCCAAGAGACCTCAGCCAGAGAAGAATCACTGAGTTACAAAAATCTAGAAATAAATTGGTCTTCATGAATTGTTATTGAAAATTGCATGTTGGCTAAATTTGGGACATGAGCAGAACATTTCACTTAATTTTAATAATTAAAAAAAAAACTAATTTCAGGGTGATATTTGTAGTAGAATAACCACCAAGCTGATTGTTACATTGGAATAATGCTGAGAAGAAAAATATGCAATTTTTATTTATGGATTGAAAAGCAACTAAATCTGGCATTTCTTGCTGCCACTAACATCAAGTGCTTAAATAGATTAAAAGTCGGTAATATTCACAAAGGTCAGAGAAACGCAACTAGCGTTTTGTCCAAGTCATAGTGAACAAGTGATATTGATTAGGAAAGTGTGAGTGGAGAGGGTAGCAGAGCCACACCACCACCGCAGCAGCACTCTGTGAAGCAGCATGGAGAGGGGCTCCACCTTAAACCTGCTCCAGCAAACAATCACCTAGATACATGCCAGCCAGTGAGGTTTGAAGTCATGGGGTGGAATTTTGTATTGGTCCTGTATTAAAGTTTTCACTCCCCATCCTCCCTACCCCCCAAAAAACACCAGCATTTTTTAAGATCCATAATGTTTTTGTTTGTTACGAAAACCATAAATCTGTTTTGATCATAAGAAATAGTTTCATAAATCGGTGGACAATTGAGCACATTTTTTTAAGCTGAAGACTTTTTGTTTTGCTCTGTTGCAGACATGAAACTAATGTTTGCAAATGTTTGTCCTAATTACAAGTTTGAGCCCTGTGGTTATCATCAGATTCTGCTGGCAAGCAGGGAGGGAGGGATAGAGTATTGACATAATATCATTTTACTAACTGGCAGGAAGGGATGGCCAAGTTATTTGATTAAGATTAATTGCATATGCAATGAGAGGACCAAGGTTTTAATGTGAGAAATACCAGAGATAAATCTATAAAGAAATGGAGGATTATAAGCATTTTAGCCTCAGACTTTAGGAATACATGTCATCTTCAGCAGGAAGTGATTGCCGTTTTTCTTATTTCCAAGAGAAGACAAGAACAATGGCATATTGATAAAAATAGCTACAAGAACTATGCAATAATGCCAAAGATTCTCTAGTCAAATCCCATACCAAGAACTTATACAGAAAAAAATACCTTATCTTCATTCTTAGAATTTTCATTTATCAATGTGAAATTTATATATATATGGGGTTTTTACCAATCTCAGACCTGTCTTGTGGGGGCATTGACGTACAGTGAGGCATATAACATATATACTGTACAATATATACTGTACAATATATACTGTACAAGGCCTTTTTAACAAACATTTCTGAGAAGCATATTTATACAACCAGGCTATAA
This sequence comes from Amphiduros pacificus, assembly GCA_949316495.1. NCBI lineage: Eukaryota > Metazoa > Annelida > Polychaeta > Phyllodocida > Hesionidae > Amphiduros > Amphiduros pacificus. Next base: position 37,757,346 of record OX439005.1, on the reverse strand, counting down.
CTATATAAATCACTGCCATCTAGTGTCACAGGTAGTAATAAGTGCCCTGGTGGTGGATAATGGCATTATTAGCGCCATTGATATGAACGTTAGATTTGTGAGGTATGTAAAATAATTTCATTATTAACACCAGATGGCACTCTCCTGTTACACACACATACACACACACACACACATATATATATTTATATTTGAATGACATTCTGTGGTGTATTAGATAATAAGTATCACTATAGTCATGCATAAATCTAACCAGATAATCTGCTATAATTATTCTGTGCAACCTTGTTTTATGCATGATCCGATTGAGTGTTTCTATTGGCAGACAGACCAATCAAGCTCATGTTTCAGCATGACCAAATAGGTATTTGGACCTAACTTCTAAATGTTGCTTCTGATGTTTTAAGAATCAGTTGCCCTTTGTTTGAGATACATATGGACCAGACAAAGTTTGAACAGGAATATATACAGTATAAGAGACACATGCTGGTTATATACAAAGTCTACTTTTTCAGTTGCAAAAATTTGCAGTTTTACAATAATTGCCAAAAATATCACAGGTCAATAAACGTGGAGAGGGAGGTGCTCGCAGGACATTGCCAAATATATTAGACAGGGAGGGCCCACTGGGGGTTACCTAAAATCTTAGACAGAGCGTAAATCTTAGACCAGGGAGGGTGCATCATAAAGGAATTACTTCAATATTAGACAGCGATGCATTGCTTGGCATTGCTTGGCATTGCTTGGCATTGTTTGACATTGTTTGGCATTGCTTGGCATTGCTTGGCATTGCTTGGCATTGTTTGGCATTGCTTGGCATTGTTTGACATTGCTTGGCATTGCTTGGCATTGCTTGGCATTGCTTGGCATTGCTTGCTATTATAAATAGGGAGGGTTAAATTATTAGACAAGGAGGGCTTAAAGAAAGCTTTAACATTTTACGCAAGGAAGGCTTGTAGATAATTACCAACAGGGTAGACTTGGTGAGAACTGCTTGCAATATTAAAAATGAAGGGCTTGCTGGGCATTGCTTAATAAAATAGATGGGGGGAGTTTAATGTGCATTGCTTAAAAAAAGTAAACCTGGGGGGGGGGCTTGGAGAGTATTGCTTAGGATGTCACTTAGAACATGAGATAAGATAGTATTCCTGAGTTTATTTTTTACAGGGATAGTAAACACAATCCTGAGGTGTCACAGGAAAAAAAATAGGAAACAGGGTTTCGGGGGTAAAGAAAACTCCATTGGATTAGGGCTTTGACAAGAGAACTCACATGATTTTAGGATTGAAAAGAGCAGATAAATTGGTACTGTATAAGATATTGCAAAAAGATCTGTGCACCATACTTGTAAAGAATGTATCTTTTTTTAAATATTCAAATCTATTAGGCCATTATGATATGATTATATGCTTTTTGACACAGATCAGAGGGTTTGACAATAGAATTTGGAAAGAATAAAAAGAGTTAAAATATAGCACATAAATTGTTCAGTATTCAGATAAATGAATTAATTATTTATTGTTAAGGTATTTTTGTCTTTTGAGTAATTATTTATTTCTAACAGGAAAGTTGATTATAAACAAAGTTTGGCCTGGTTGAATTGCTTGCAGTGGAGTCAGTATTGCTTTAAACAAACAAACAAGAAGTAGGAACATCTGAGAGGTTAAAACATTGAATATCTCTGCTTATATTACTGCTTTTAGCCTGCTGGCAACATAACTGGGTTTCTTTTTTCATTGTGAACTGTAACACTGCAGAATATGGCCAATTTATGAACTCTGTAAACTGTTAAGAAAAATATATTGTCCTTGAGGCCAGCAGGGGACATGCACGCTGTTCTTCCTGCTTAGGGATGGTCAAGATAGCACTGTAACTACTGGTTATATAGCCTCTCCTTATGATGAAAAATGACACGCCTCAATATTAAAGAGAACAAATGCACTCGGATGCTGTGAAGGATTACCTGACAGCAGAATGCTGGGCACCGTTAGGCTTGAGAATGTTTTCACCGATTTCGAGAAGGCTTGAAAAATTTATATTTAAGATGTCGGAGGAGTCTTTTCCACTGATTGTCTTAAATGCAGCAGAAATTAGAGAAATAAAGGAACAATGTGTGGTTGTGATGGGTTTTATCTGTTTATCTGTTGTCATCCCTGAGTGATTAATGGTGGTGAGGATGGTATGATGTTGATTATGCTCATCCCTCTGTCCCTCTGTCCCTCCCTCCCTCCCTCCCAGGGGTGGCTCCCTGTGCTGCAGGGAGGATCCGTGGTGCTGATCTTGCTGTAATCACACACTGCAAGCCACACCGCCATCTCCTTCTTGCCATAACTTCCTCATTCTTTTAACTCGCCAAATCATATTAGTTCTTTAGATATCATTTTAAAGAATCTTTCCTTAAAATTATTCTTATAAGTTGGTATTATTTGTTGTATGAATTGCAGGCTTGCCCCGGGCCCTATTTTTAGCCTCCAGGTCAGAATGGGCCAGTAAGTTACAGATATATACTGGTCTTATGGGACCAGTAGCAAATGTAAGATATAAGATCAGTTTCTGGCCATTTCAAATACATGCAATTACAACATGTTGCCATTTCATATCTGGCAGCCATTTTAGTCGCTCTCATTAAAACTAGCATTAGTGATCCATCATTGCGTATCTTAATAATATTTTAATGGCAAAGAATATGCTGCGATGGCACTTGGGTCATTTCCCGACTAAAATAACAGCTTCTCACCAGCACTTCTGCCTTCCATAATGTCAACATCTCCTGTTGAATCTGCGTTTGTAGGCTTTGTTAAACTGGTTGATATTTGATATTTATCAAATGATGGTGGACTACTGTCAACAAGTGGGAGAATATTTGCAGAAGTATGTTAAGACAAAGAATGGTTTATTTTTTTATTATTTTTATATAATTTTCAATATCAAATTTTAGGGCATCTATTTTTGGCCAGTGAGATTATAGATTCACTAGCCTGAGGGGCCAGTGCACTAATTACCTCAATGTCAGGGCCTGAATTGAAAAGGATAGATTTTAGTTGCAGTAACATAGTAGCATACAAACATTTGTCTGAGATACCAGTGTTTTTTGCTCTGCTTCTTAAAGGCTTTTGTTGCAGAAGAGATGTCATATGACAGTAAATAGTGTTGGTTCATCAGAAATTTATGCAAAAAAACTGACGTGTCATGTCTCTGGGAACAAAATATCACGTTAGGCTTTGGGGAAATAAGGAAGTTATAAAATTATTGATTTTGCACACTGCAGAGGATAAATAATAACCAGTGTTTGAAATATGATTAAAATGTTGCTTGCTGTTAGCTTTTTTTAATCAGTCAAACAATTGAAGTATTAGGGGGAAAAAATAAAATAAAAATTTGCTTGTCCTGGCCAAAAGTAGCCTGCTCATGGCCACAGGATAAGGTCAAATATTAAAACATTGAGGCTAACCTGTCTTGCCCCATATTATCAGTTACATATATTATATATTTTAGTGTTAAACCCCTCTGGCAGAACCACCATCTTTCACTGTTATATTATATTAATAGCTTCTGCTGCCTCGGTGGTTTGGGAGCTATGGTATCATGCTGCTTTCAGTGTGTGCAAATGTCAACTAAAACTGGATTATTCTGTCAACAATATTTGGACATTTTGCTCTATCTCATGAACTACTTCATTTGGAGGCTTCAATTTTTTTGCATGTGCGTCAGATAAGTTATTGAAATAGGATGGCCTCAAGTATGACCTTGAAAAATAACTGTGACTGACCTACCTCCCCTGCTATGAATCATGACACCTAAAAATAGCCACTGTCTAAGCAATATCAGATGATAAACCAATGCTGGATGGTTTATGGTGGTCAACTCTGTTCGTCATAAGCATGCCCAAAAGTAAAGTAAAAATCCTCAACAAATGAATACAATTTAACTTTTTAGAGTTACATGTATTTTCTGAAGGTGTACTTCTCATAATCTTCATAAAGATTTTTTCATATTCTTTCAAAATGTGGCCAAAAACTTTTTAGTTTGGGCCACTAAAAGACTAAAAATATGGTAGCCCAACTGGGCCACTGCAACAGACCATTCACTGGCCCAAACAGAAGATCTGGTGGCCCTGAGCCACTGGGTCAGTGCGTATGTCAAGACCTGACTGCAACCATTTTGACAAGTAATTGAAAACAGCATCTGGGGCCCCATAAATTGCCTTTTACTGTCATTAACTGTTCTTTGATTTCAAAACAATTGCCTATTATTGAAGAATAAAAATAAAGATGACATAATTTAAAATTGGTTGTATTTGTATTGTTTACAGATAAAAAGATTGATCCCCGCATGGAGGCCATGTTGGTTTGGGCACCACATCCAGATTTACCAGGAAGCAAAGGTAAGACAGTGAATTGTGACAATATTTTATTAAAGGTATTAATCCTATAATCTGGTGTATTGAAAGCTTATTCGCATATGAACATCATGACAAATTTAAGTTTACTTATAGTAATAAGATAATTTGCTATATGACAAAGAATTTGTACTCGAGGTCTGTCTCAGCCATAAGCTGCATGTGACGGATAAACACAGGTATCGTGAACTTTGTTTGACCTCAAATGAGGCTCAAAGTAGGGTGGTCCTGTTTGACATCATTCTGGCACTATTCAAAGGACAATACATTTTATGACGTCATAAGTATATTGCCATACTCTTGTGATGTCATTTTACCTTTCAGTGCCTCTATGATAACACTCCACATACAAATGACGCAAAGAAAGGAGTGTGCTTTCAAAAGTAGGCCATGCAATAGGGTTGTGTTCAAATAGGTTTCACAGACACTAATGGGGTTGCATCAATCAAAAGGTTAATAGATGTGAAAGACAAATGCATTTGTCACCAATATGTGAATTTTAAATGTTTTTTTGCCAAATTGGTGCTTAATCCCTTTAATGAAAACAGAGGTCAAAGACAAGCAAGTGACCACAACTATGATTTGACTCACCCTGGTTAAGATAACTATCTCCCAGATTAAAGATTGTTTGCCATATTTTGACACAAATTTGTAATTGTAATTTCAAAGGCAAGTGAGACAGACGCATATGGATACAAGTGGGAAATGCTAATCAGTAAGATAAATAAAGATAAGGCATCTTAACATAAGTAAATAAAGCTTGTTATCTACAGGCTAACACAAAGTGAGTAGATTTGAGCATGGTAAATGATCAAACAAATTATTAAATCCTGTACATATCTCATTCCTACAGAGTGCAATGACCTGGATGCTTATTTGAGAAATACAACACTTCAGATCAAATTGTCTTACATCAGATCAAATAATCTCGTATATTTGACTTAACTCCCCTGTATAATAATGACGCAGTATGACACACCTCGGGTTCTATCTTTGAGTACACACAGGGAAATTGTACGTTTTATATGATCAAGATATTAAGATTTCACTTTTCATTGACGTTGATATTGCAGTGGATGAGTATGTCCAGATAGCGAAGGAGAAGCATGGCTACAACACAGAACAGGCCCTCGGCATGTTATTCTGGCACAAACACAACGTGGACAAAGCCCTCGCCGACCTCCCCAACTTCACGCCCTTTCCTGACGAGTGGACCGTGGAGGACAAGGTCTTGTTCGAGCAAGCATTCAGCTTTCATGGCAAAAGCTTTCATCGCATCAGACAGATGGTATGAGCATTTGCTGTCAAGATTACATCACCACATTACACAAGATCAATACAAATTTGACAAGCTGCAAATATAGCCGCGTTTGAGAAATTGCTAGTTATTTGCAAGTTGATTAGGTTTTAACCCTTTTTTTTTAGCTAATAAATATAATAAAGTAGATAAGGATACTGAAATTGTGAGTAAACTCGAAATCACATATTTAGTAGGAAAGGATATTCTTGTTTTATTACAGTTACCAGATAAGTCCATAGCCCAGCTTGTTAGGTATTATTATTCATGGAAGAAAACTCGCTCCAGAACAAGCCTCATGGACAGACAAGCACGCAAATTGGCCAACAACGGAAGGGAGGACAGGTAACTTATCTTTACTATAAACACTGTGTGAGACAAAGAATCACTTCCATGAAAGAACTGCAGTGCCATCTAGCGGAGAAGTAGGAATGAACAGAGACATCTAGTGTTTACTTTGTACAAAATATTCATCCCAGGTTCAATGCCATTTTGTCAAATACCTTTTGTGAGGTATTGATTTTATACATTATGATTTGAAGATATCAAGATTATATATATTTTTGGTTATTTTGTTACAGTGATGAAGATTTAGAAGGGAGTGGAAATAGTGACAGTGATTTTGAGAGCACATCCAAAGAAAATGGAGTAAGGTTCATTTACAATATTTTAAAAATCAAATTATTTAATAAGCATTATTACTTAGCAAAACAAAAAATTGTTCCCTTTTATACTAATCGAGATACTTCTATCATTACCAGGTCCATGCACAAAGTAAAGAGGGAGAGATTCTTAAAAACAATAATAAGCCCGGACCAAAGAGTGCACAATCGCAGCGACACAGCAATAAGAACAAACGCAAACCGCCGAGGGGCATGTACCTGTCTAATGAAGATTTAGTATCCATCGCCACAGGACCAGTTGGACAGGGAGATGCCATACTCAAGTCACTGGATGCAGAAAATGTCTCCCTCAAAAGACAGGTAAGTTTTCAATAAAGTATTTCTGGTGGAATAAATTCAAAGATAAAAAATAAGATAATAGTCAGAAAACAGTAGCATTACAAAAGCAAAAGATTTTTTTGTGTTTGTGATGATTAGCACCTATTATAATGTTTTTGTTACTGATGTTTAAGGTTCAGAACAACAAACAGTTAATAAGCATGCATCGACAACGAACTTCAGGAGGTATAGATGCACATAGGCCTGCAGAGGTAAGTTATTAATTTGCTTTCCATAGCAATTTTTAAAAAAAATAACTGCATATTCAGATTTAACTTTCTTATTGAACAGTTTTTTTAGCTCTGCTGAGACTTTAGCTCGCAGAGCTTTAGGAGGGGGAAAATGTCTGTCCGTCTGTCTGTCCGTCCGTCTGTCAACATTTCTTTAAAAATCTTCTTCTCCAAAACTACCAGTACTACATCTTATGTCTTATGTTAAAGCTGTACCTTGTCATACAATTTTAGTCATGTGACCTTTGACCTTGACACTTTGACCTTGAATTCAAAATTTGTGAACATGCCACATCACAACCATCAGAAGTGAATAAAAAACACTTCATATCTGGTATATACTAACACTATGTTTAAAAATCTTCTCCTCCAAAACTACCTGTAATATTTGTTTCATATTTAATACAGAGGTAGATAGAGAGTTGAACATTCAGATTCCTTCAAATCTTAGTGATGTCACCATTGACCTTAATGCTGTGACCTTGATGTCACAAATATTGTAAGGAGCATATCTCAGCAACCACTTCCAAGAAGAAATTAAATCTTGGTATACAGGAATGTCTTATGTTAAAGCTGTGCCTCGTCATACAATTTTAGTCATGTGACCTTTGACCTTGACACATTGACCTTGAATTCAAAATTTGTGAACATGCCACATCACAACCATCAGAAGTGAATAAAAAATACTTCATATCTGTTATATACTAACACTATTTCTAAAAATCTTCTCCTCCAAAACTACCTGTAATATTTGTTTCATATTTAATACAGAGTTAGATAGAGAGTTGAAGATTCAGATTCCTTCAAATCTTAGTGATGTCACCATTGACCTTAGTGCAGTGACCTTGATGTCACAAATTTTGTAAGGAGCATATCTCAGCAACCACTTATAAGAAGAAATTAAGACTTGGAATACAGAAATGTCTTAGGTCATAGCCGTGCCTCATCATACTTTCTTAGTCATGTGACCTTTGACCTTGACACATTGACCTTGAATTCAAAATTTGTGAACATACCACATCATAACCATTATAAGTGAATTAAATGTACTTCATATCTTCTATATACCAACACTCTTTTATACAGAGCTAGATAGAGAGTTGAAGATTTAAATTCCTTCAATTCTCAGTGATGTCACCATTGACCTTAGTGCAGTGACCTTGAGGTCACAAATTTTGTAAGGAGCATATCTCAGCAACCACATATTAGAGGAAATTAAAACTTGGTATGCAGAAATGTCTTATGTTAAAGCTGTACCTTGTCATACAATTTTACTCATGTGACCTTTGACCTTGACATACTGACCTTGAATTCAAAATTTGTGAAGATGCCACATCACAACCATCAGAAGTGAATGAAAAACACTTCATATCTGTTATATACTAACACTATGTTTAAAAATCTTCTCCTCCAAAACTACCTGTAATATTTGTTTCATATTTAATACAGAGTTAGATAGAGAGTTAAAGATTCAGATTCCTTCAAATCTTAGTGATGTCACCATTGACCTTAGTGCAGTGACCTTGATGTCACAAATTTTGTTAGGAGCATATCTCAGCAACCACTTATAAGAAGAAATTAAAACTTGGTATGCAGAAATGTCTTAGGTCATAGCCGTGCCTCATCATACTTTCTTAGTCATGTGACCTTTGACCTTGACACATTGACCTTGAATTCAAAATTTGTGAACATACCACATCATAACCATTAGAACTGAATTAAATGCACTTCATATCTTCTATATACCAACACTATTTTATACAGAGTTAGATAGAGAGTTGAAGATTCAGATTCCTTCAAATCTTAGTGATGTCACCATTGACCTTAGTGCAGTGACCTTGATGTCACAAATTTTGTAAGGAGCATATCTCAGCAACTACTTATAAGAAGAAACTAAAACTTGGAATACAGAATTGTCTTAGGCCATAGTTGTGCCTCGTCGTACTTTCTTAGTCTTGTGACCTTTGTCCTTGACATTGACCTTGAATTCAAAATTTGTGTCACTTCATATCTGTTATATACCAACACTATGTTTTAAAATCTTCTTCTCCAAAACTGCCATTAATTTATGTTTCATATTTTATACAGAGCTAGATAGAGAGTTGAAGATTCAGATTCCTTAAATTCTCAGTGATGTCACCATTGACCTTAGTGCAGTGACCTTGATGTCACAAATTTTGTAAGGAGCATATCTCAGCAACTACTTATAAGAAGAAACTAAAACTTGGAATACAGAATTGTCTTAGGCCATAGCCCTGCCTCGTAATACTTTCTTAGTCATGTGACCTTTGTCCTTGACACATTGACCTTGAATTCAAAATTTGTGTGCATGCAAAATCTCACAACCATTAAAAGTGGAGCAGACTTGAGCAGATGATGATTTTGACCAATCAAAATGCATGTTACATATCAAATTTGGCCCCAACTTGTTATCTTGATTCTCATTGGCTATGTTATTCAAAATGGCAGCCTCCTTGACAACTTAGTGATAGCTATTAGATTTTTGAAAAAATCATGACAAAATGGAAAAAGAACTGAGTCTAATGGAAAATAGATAGAATTAGACCTCAGAAAATACAACATCTTGCCTACTTTGGGATCTTGTATGGAAAATCATAACCTGGTTGCTTGTTGTACTTAATCTCAGTTCATGTGTTTTCATTCAAGTCAGCAGAGCTATCAACCCATGGGGTTATGTTTTTATTTAACAGCTAATTCAACTTCAACAAAATTGGTCAATGAGAAAAAAAAAGAAAAAAACATTTATTCAGAGATAGGCCTTTGATAGCTTAAATCAGAATTTGATCATTTTCGTTTTTAATTAATAGCCAAATCAAAGAATCAACACGAGGTGGACAAATGAGGAGTTATTACTGGCGGTACAGGGAGTGCGTAAATATGGCAAGTACTTCAAGGCAATAGCAGAGGTGATTGGCAACAAGACAGAGACACATGTACGCAGCTTCTTTGTCAACTACCGCCGCCGCTTTAACCTAGACGAAGTGCTCGCTGAATACGAAGCAGAATACGGAACACAAGATTTTGACAAAGAAGAGGAGGAAAAAATGGACATAGATCCCAAACCAGAAGAGCATGCATCTGATAAAAATATCCCTGAAGTAAGCAAGGCACCGGCAGCGTCTAATACAGCACCGCCTCCCCTGCTGAAGCAGGGCGGGTCATCACATCCCATCATGCCCCTGAGACAACCCCCACCCCTGCAGGTCACTCCCAGGTATGAACAATATCGTATAGCATATATTTTATTTAAAGAAAAGAAAGAGTTAATTGTCGAGATTTAATCAGTCACCATTAGGTTTCTCTGAAACCGGTCAACATAAAAATGGCAACCCGCAATTGCTCTATCTTTTAATGATAGTCCTGAATCTAAATTGGTTGGTTTAGAATAATCAAAATAAATAACTTTATTTAACTTTGGTAAATGTTATTTGAGAGTATTTGGATATAGACTTTCGTTAGTTTATATTTTGCTTGAGGTATTGCCTATTGGGAAATATATGTAGAACAATTGTCCATATCCTAATATACCCTCATAGACAGTGGCCTAACCATTACATATTATATTGAAAGATTAGAGTGTGCTGGAAGTGTGGCATATGGCACATAGACCATAGCTTTGTGCATATTTATGGCAAATATACCACACTTTTATGTCGGATCCATAAGATCAATGCCACTCGGTGAGTGTCAGGATATAGACAATTGTTTGGTTGTGTTTCACTTCAGGCTTTCCCTCTCGTAAAATATGGGCAAAATAGATGTCTTTATCTTAATTAGCTCTCTAACCCTTACAAACAGGAAATCCACTGTGAAGTTTCCAAGAATTGCATTAAGTGTCTACTATTTATTTGTAAAATTTAGGAATTCTGTATTTTTCAATTTATTTATATTTTTGAAAGGAAATCAAAAGGACTTTTGAAAAAAAACCCGGAAATACAGGAGAATGTTTTGTTGTGTGTTGTAGACTGAACCAGCGTCCGATACTTCACCAGCCACCGCCGCTCATCAGACCCAGCATCACACACATGACCAAGTCCAACATCCCGGGCACCCCACCTCAACTCAGCTCCCGCAACTGAGCAAATACACACAAACTCACATCATCACATCATCCTCACCTGCATGGGCGGCTAGACACTTCAAAGTGGTTTTCCCGGGCTGATCTGGTGATATTTGCACCCGGTCGTGCTGACCTCATCACACCGGGGATGAGGATTGTCGTTTTGAGCCGAATGCCTTTCATCCATGTCATTTCGTAGTATTTATTTTAACTTAAAAAAGACTTGGAAAGGACTGATAACTGTGTTACAGTAGACAATATATAAGGCAATAGACAGTCTCAGAGATCTCTGAGGATAATGGCTGGCAACCAAGGTAGTGTTCATGATGGCACAACTGAAGAAGGTATATTTCAAATACATTTTTTTTTTTGACAAATCATTCTCAGTTTGGAGCCAAACGACCCATACATTTTTTGTAATCCTGTTTTCACATTTGTAATAGTTGTCGGCAGCTCAAATGAAGTAGTCTAAAGGTTTTGCACTGGACTATTCTGAAAAAAAATGTTTTACACAGGAAAAGGATAGATAATAAAAAAAATTTCCTTGTATAGATCATTGTATATAAATAATTTTCCATGATTTTCTTGGATGATGATTGCTCTAAAATTATTAAAACTCTATAGAAAGTGCAGCTGATTTGATTTTAACATTTTTAAAGGGAGCTTAATAAATTTAGACAATCAATCATCACGGCAATATTTCTTCAAAACAAATTTGTACATAGCTGTAATATTTATGTATGATATTTATGTAAAGGTGTTTCCTTGGGCTATCTCAAGTATTTTAACTTGTTCAGAGATTGCAGACTGAAAACCCGCAAAGAATTTGGTATTGAAAAAAGACAATTCTTTTAATAAGTATACAAGACCTTCTTTACAGTCACATCATTACATTTTAAATACTGGAATGGATAATGACCTCCATTCCCCTTTTGTACATTTCAGAAGGTCAAAATTATACGAGTTTACAAAATGATATGAACAGAAGATTATTAATTTTTAATTAATCCTGAAAGTATATTATGCTGTGAAATGACATTCTTAAAGAGCCAAGCTGAGTTGATCCATTTCAGTTGGTACATGTTGATCCATTTCAGTTGCTACATGTTGATCTGTTTCAGACATGTTGATCTGTTTCAGACATGTTGACCTGTTTCAGACATTTTGACCTGTTTCAGTTGCTACATGTCGACCTGCTTCAGACATGTTGACCCATTTCAGTTGCTACATGTTGACCTGTTTCAGACATGTTGACCTGTTTCAGTTGCTACATGTTCTTCTTGCTTCTATATTCCACCTTACCCTCAGGTTCTCATAACAAAGCTAGGGAAATAGACATGCTCAAAGCTGTATTTTAATGAAATATTTATTCTTTCTTACATCAATACAACAATGTGTGCCTGTTCTGTAAATGAATCATGGGACATTCATAGTTCAAAATGAAAGAAAACACCGATTGTTCTTGCATAGCCCTTTTGTATATAAAAAAATCCCTGTTGCCAGGATACATAATAAAAATTGGGGAAAACTTTTGGAAAAGGTAGGAACACTTTTTTAACAATTAGAATTCTGGATATTTCCTGTTTTATTGTATGAATTGGTCTTATCCTGGCAACATGATTTCCATCTCACTGGTATAATTGGTATAGTTATGCATGTGGTATGCCTTCAAGGGGAAATGATATTGTTGTGAAATTTGCTTTTGTCTCTGTTTTTTTTATTTTTGCTGGTCAGAATTTACTTATTTTTATATTTTTAAACGTTTCTTACATTCCACATTAGTAAAAAAAATCCAAATATTCAAATCCTTCTTATATAAAATATAATTTTGATGTCAGATTTATGTCACAAAAATCAAATGAGTATGATATTCAGGCCTCCCTATCTCATGTATTTCCCCTTTTCTCTGAAATAGATTGAGCTTTTTGAAAAACTTTAAAATAAGAAATTTTAAATGCATTAAAAAAATAATTGACTGCTCACTTTCCTTTCATGATGGAATGAAATATTTTTTGCTTTTGTATTTTTTTTTATCAGTTTGTTTTAAAATCCCTTTTAAAATTTTGTACAACAGAATGTTGATTTGACCATGCAATTGTATTAATATCTTTCCATGTTATTTAATTGAATTGTACATGTACAGTATCGTCAATTGGTACAAAATAAATTGTTTTGTAGAAAAACTGATTTGTTTCTCGTTTTCCATAAAATTTGGCATAAATATGTGAGAAGTTAAGAAATATTTTAAAGTTTAATTAATCTATTATATGGTCTGCAACCTTACCTCAGTACTACTTATTAGACAATTCACTGGTTTGGCATTTTTGACCACATTTGCAATATAAATGGGAACATCATTATTCAGTCCGAAATAGATATGAAGTTAAAATATACAATATCCTTTTGATGCATGACATTTGACTCCATATGAAAGATATTCCAAAGAAATAACTTGATGAACAACAAATGTGAAAGGATCCTTAAAAAACTTGCCAAAAATCCTGTTTGGTCAGAGTATTTCAAAAGATGCATCCCTGTCCTTTGCTAGACAGTATCAGCCACCTGCTGGAAAATATGTTTTGTGGCCACCAAGTGGCAGACGAATTATCATCTTGCAGGAAAATGTTTTTTTTTAATTTTTCAGTTTGTTTCCTATTTAAACTTACACAAGTGAGTGCGTGTTCTACACTGCATAACAGGTGAAAAATATACTCAAGGTTGGCTTCATGGACACATAAAACTTTGAATGATTGTGTCCTGGGGAGCGTTATGTTGTTCTTACAAGTTCAGTACTGTTTAAATTTTGTTGTTGTGGATATACCATCAAAAATAGATATTTATGACTAAAACCGTAACAAAAACATCTATGACCAATCTTCTTGTAAGGGTCCACCCAGAAAATGCTGTTGTTGGACACTTCTCGCATCAGAAAGGTCCTTATGAGAATAGCAACACATCTCAGCAAGGCAAATCTTGGACCCCATCCAATGAAAAGTCCCTTTTCACAATGAAGAAGACATTGAATTGATGATTTTCTGCCAGCATTATTTTGCACTACCTCCAAAAATAAGCAACAGTATAAATATGCATTTATGCCTTGCTATAAATAAAAAGATATTAATTTGGTGGGATATTTTAGGAGTCAGGTAGTCCATTTTTACATTACAGGAAGAAGTTGATATTTATGGAAACATTATTTAGCAAAGGTGGTTAGTACTGCAATGATTCTTTTGATATAATTTAAAATCTTTTCCAGAGCAGACTTGAGCAGGTGATAATTTTGGCCATTCAAAATGCATATTCTTAGCATCCCTCAAGACATCAAACCTGCGATCAACCAAGAACTCCGTTCAGAGAAGATCAAAATTGAAGACAGAATTACAGATAATTTCTCATGTGTGTACTTTGTTACTTATTCATTGTTACAGTTCATTATTCTAATTTTTTCAAAAATTGTGTCCCAAATATCACTGTGCTAGATTTTGTGCCATATTATGTGAAAGGAAATTATAATAATTATAAAAACCAAAATATTGTTTAAACATGGGGGGAAAAACAAGTGCAGATCAATTCAAAGGTCACCAAATTTTGTATGCGGGTTGAGGGGGTCCCATGATGTTGTCAGGGGCCCACCACTATATGATATGCAAAAAGAGCCAATATGCACACTTTTCTGGCTGGCAGCTTGTAACTAATGTTTTTTATTTCCAGCTGGTATGTTTACCAGCTGGGAACTTTTATTTGTATGAATCAGCTGGCTCAAAATACAATTGACATTTCAAAATGGCCTAGCTGACAGACTGATGAATGTAATTGGCTGGCTGGTAAAGTATTGAGATTTTAACACCAATTGGCAATTTCACCATTGAAAACCGCAAAATAAAAAAAAAATTATATTAATTGAACACTATTTGACAAAGATTGTTCAAGCCTAATAGTATTTCTACTGTAATTATAATTTATTAACATTTAATTATTTATTAAAGAAATTGGAGGCCACGGGCCGTGGCGCAGTTGGTTAGAGCGCCAGCTTATTAGCACCAGTTCCTCTGTGGTGATCCAAAGGTTGTGGGTTCGATCCCCGGCCGTGCCGGGATTGAACTCATGATACAATTTCCCACATGAGCTGAGGCCCGTGCCTAAAGGGTTAACCCGTTGTCCTTGTAAATCTGTGACCGGGCGGGTTGTCATGTCAAGGACCTGCGACATGACAATTCAGTGAGGCAGCACTATATCTGCTACAAGTAGGTCTCATCACGAAATGACTGAAATAATGTTGAAAGTGATGTAAAACCCAAACAAATAATAAATAATAAAGAAATTGGCTCATTACCAGCTGTTAAAAGAAATTGGCATTGACAAACATCCACAAACAAAGTTAACAGCTGTTAATTCCATACAAATTCTGAGCTGGTAAGTTTAACAGCTGGTAAAAAATAACAGCTGATAGCCAAAATCTCAGTGTAGCTGGCTGGTATTTTAAAAAAATATTTCCTTTTAGAAAATACTAAAAATGCATATTGGAAAAATTTTTTTTAGCTGAGTGATATGTTGTTCATAACATTTTATAACATACTCTGCCCAAGTTTCACGTCTCTACCTCAATTTTTAACGACGTTGGTAGTGGTGGGCCCCTGTGTTGTAGTGTTCTCCAATCACCCATCAGCAAAGCCCAGATTTGATTTGATTTGATTTGATATGTTGGCCGCTCCACTTTTGTCTCGTGGGCACTCAGAGCTTACGCAGCATGGCTATCCAGCTAGAGAGGAGACCCAATACGCACTATCCCCAATCTGTGAATAGCACTCGTGCTGACCGCCCGGTGCAGGCCCCTACACTGATGAAAAGCTACCCTATCTAATTATCACCTTCTGCACTGACAACTTTCACCTCAACACTCACTCCTTCCCTTGGGGCCTACAATCCCCAGCGCGCTAAAGGGCGTCCAATATCCCTATACAGCCTGAGGCGTCCAATATCCTCGTAAGCCCTACCAATCACAACTAGAGGCTAAAAATGTCCTCCACGTGAGTACCTAGTGATCTTCAGCACCTTCATATCTACCAGCTGCCTCCTTACCAACTTTTCTAATCCCACCGAGACTACATCCTAAGTAACCGACATCCCCCACTAAACTATGACTACCACTCCTTTTCTTTCTCCGCCTGAAAAGGACCTACAAGAAATAAAATCATTAGTACCATAATCCCACCGAGACTACATCCTAGATAACCAACATCCCCCACTAACTATGACTAACATTTTTCTCACCATCCTGATCCAGACCTGCAAACCCTACAAATCACAATAACAATTAGTGGCTGCAAATAACTGGAACAAAATATAAATATCTTCATCTCCTGAAACACCAAGGAAAAATTAAGATTTTAACACCGAGACTACATCCTAGATAACCAATATCCCCCACTAACTATGACTAACATTTTTCTCATCACCCTGTTCCAGACCTGCAAACCCTACAAATCACAATAACAATTAGTGCCTGCTAATAACTGGAACAAAATATAACTATCTTCATCTCCTGAAAAAATAAAATATTTTAACACTCCACTTACCTTAATTTTCTTCTTTATGCCCAAATCATAAGAACAATACAGTACTACCTTATTTCTATTCATGATATATCCAAATATCAGTCAAACCATGGTGTCCAATGTCGTCTGCTATTTCCCGCATTTTTGTCTCCTTGACCTTGTCTCATCCTCATCCATTTCTTCTCAAAAAATCCTACTTATCTGCTTGTATACATATATAACAAGCATCATCCGTATCTATATATATTCCCAAAGATGTCGATGCAAAAATTCCGAATTGAAAAAGTTTTTTTATCATAACAATTGAAGAATTTAAGTTTTCAATGAATCGTCTGCTTCTTTCCCGCTCGTCGCCATCTTGAACTTTCTCAAAAAGATAGGTGATCTGGAGGGGTTTGTCGAACGTCCATGGTCTCTACCAACTCCAACCAAAGAAAAGTTTGGTGGAGTTGATTGAGCTCTAGTGAAGTAAAAACTCGCCAGCTGCAAAAACTTTGATAAACCCGTTTAAACGTCAAAATTGAACCTGTTTCAACTGCCGTTAAAACGGGTTTGATTCAATTTTTGCAGCTGGCGATTATTATCAAGTATTTATATTTTCTTTATTTAATGTTATCCAAAATATAATCAAGCTTTTTTGTGAGATTTTAGACATAATCATACATAAAATATGAATTATCACTGAAACAGTTGGGTATTTAAAAAATCACATCTGAACGAGATTATGACCAAAAAGCAAAAATCTCAGACCTCTCCAGATCACCTATCTGGGCTTTGCTGATGGGTGATTGGAGAACACTAATGATGTTGACTATAAAACGTTTCCCCGGCGCATTTAATGGTAGCAAGATGGCACCTCTCAAAACTTGAAGTATTTGAAAATGTTATTAAATTAATCCTATCATTCCAAGTAAAAAATAACTGGCACAGGTCAATTCAAAGGTAACCAAATTTTGTATGCAGGTTAAGGGGGGTCCCGTAATGTTATTTATAAAGTGTTTCCCGGCGCATTTAACGGTAGCTAGATGGTGCCACTCAAAACTTTAGGATTTTAATAATGAGATAAAATGAAACATAATATTCCAAGTAAAACTTGCGCAGGTCAATTCAAAGGTCACCAAATTTTGTATGCAGGTTAAGGGGGGTCCCATGATGTTAACTATAAAGCGTTTCCCCGGTGCATTTATCGGTAGCAAGTTGGCGCCATTCAAAACTGTTAGTATTTTAAGATTTAAATAAAATGAATCCTATTATTCCAAGTAAAAAATAACTGGTGCAGGTCAATTCAAAGGTCACCAAATTTGGTATATGGGTTGAGTAGGGTTCCATAATGTTATTTATAAAGAGTTTCCCTGGCACTATTGACGGTAGCAAGATGGTGCCACTCACAACTATTTGATTTCAATAATTAAATAAAAGATATTGTTACATCAGTTTTGTTCGTATCTGAGCTTTGGGGGCATGGATGGGGATCAGGAACTATACTCGCTGGAGACTGTGAGCTGGGGCCTTAACCTAGCTACCTAATTGACCTTTGTGATTTGGGAGGTAATAAGGACTGCAGACACTGCGTATACAATGCACAATAGTCGTCTTTATTCGGTGCTGTATACACTAGAGTCTGGCTAGAGCGTGATATATGAAATATCCAAATGCTAATACTGACAGTCCTGAGGATGGTTAAAACACCCAAGTCTATACAAGTGGCTGTCACGAGACAGAGTGTCGTGGATCTTCTAGGCAAGTGGTTTCTGCTCCCCGAGTAGCGATTTCGGGGCCTTTTTAACTGGATCCGAGTGCATACTAATAAGCGTCTGCCTGCGTGGCTCCTCTGCAGTGCCTGGCGCAGTTCCGGCTTGGACCATCACGTCATCTCTCTGCCGGGTGAATAATGCATCTCATTAGCCTGCACTTGTTGACCTCCACGTTGCACTCTGTAACCTCTGTGATCTCTGCCAAATATCATGATTGTCTATACTTGTATATAAGAGTCTATAGATGGGTAATCTATATCCTACAATATTAATAACTAGATACAAGGTAACAAGTCTTAATGACTGGTATGAGGTGTGAGAGTACGAGAAGGAATTTTTATTTACTAATGGGGCCATAGACATACTTGATAGACATTCCTAGCTTATGTCTATACCCCTCAATATGAGAGCATAATTCTGAGTTCAATGGAGTAGCCCTTTTCCCCTGGTGAAGCCTAAAAGTCGAAAATACATTATTTTATAAACCATACTGACTGGTATGAGGTATGACAGTACTAAAATGAACCATACTGTCTACCATACCAGTCAGTATGGTTAATAAAAACAATGTATTTTTGACTTCACCAAGGGAAAAGGGTTACTTACGCGAGGGGTGAGCACTAGTGTGTGACAGACTACTGCCCCCCTTTTCTTAGTCTAGAAACTTATGTTCTATACACACCCTAGAGTGTCTTTCTGTAGGAGAAAATTGGATGGAGTCTTCTCAATCCACCAAACTGTCTTTCCTCATCATGTAGATAGTGTGATGTGAATGTTGTTGTTCTTGACCATGACAAATCCAAGAGCAATTGCCACTGCATTCAACAATTTTTTTGTGAAGATTGGGGAGTGCTTGGTGGAAGCTTTTGATAACAGTGATGAATCATTTGAGTTTAACAGTAGAGCTCAGAATGAGTCATTTACTATTCCACATATGGATCCATGCTCTGTACTCAAAGAGCTTAAGTCAATGAACCCAGCCAAAGCCACTGGGTTAGATGGCATATCAGCCAGATCATTGAAAGTAGGAGCACCTGCAATATGTACATCTTTGGCTAAAGTTATGAACTTATCTATTAGCACTGGTATATTTTTAAATGACTGGAAGGTGGCCAAAGTAATTCCACTTTTCAAGATGGGGGACTCTACTGATGTTGGTAATTACAGACCAGTGTCAATACTATCAGTCCCCAGCAAAATTCTAGAACGCCATGTACATTCAATATTTTATGCATACTTAGAGTCAAACAAATTAATCTCATCCGACCAATCTGGTTTTAGGCCCAAGCATTCATGTGATACAGCTCTCATCAAATTGACTGATGATTGGTTAAATGCTATAGATAATGGTGAGATGACAGGGATAATTTATACAGATCTCAAAAAGGCATTTGACACTGTCAACCACAAAATACTCCTGAAAAAACTCACTGGATATGGTATTAGTGGTGACAGTTGGTATTGGTTCGCATTATATTTGAATGAAATATCACAGCTTGTAACATGGATGGGTGAGTCATCTGACAGGCAGAGAATTATGGCAGGGGTTCCTCAGGGTTCTATTCTGGGGCCCCTGCTGTTTTCACTCTTTATCAATGACCTCCCTGAACATGTGGACTCCGCTGTAGATATGTATGCGGATGACAGCGCCATTGCAGCTGTTGGTAAAAATGTTTCTATTATTGCTCAAAAGTTGTCAGTAGATTTCAGTAAAGCAGCAGAGTGGATGAAGACAAATAGGTTAACATTACATCTTGGCAAAACTAAGGTACAGCTTATTGGATCAAGTAGAAAGGTTACAAAACACACAAAAATATTGATTGTGCATAAAGGACAAATACTTGAACAAGTTTATATGGTTAAACATTTGGGTATTTATGAAGACAGTAATTTAACATGGAGAGACCTGTGTTTTAGCAAGAATACCCGGTACTGCCCGGAGATACCCTCCATCACCAAAAAAAATCAAATCTCTCTTATCCCCCGAGATATGATGTATTTCATTAGCTCTCTTTGTAGAGGCTAGTGCTAACAAGAAAACAGTTTTCCAAGAAGTAAACTTTTTCTGTTCAATAGTATCAAACCTGGGAGGTTCAAACTGTGGTCCCAGCAAAAATTCATAATAAAATTCAAAATTTATAATTTAATATTAGGATTCATTTTATTTATTTTTTAAAATCTTAAAGTTAGGAGTGGAGCCATGTTGCTACCGTCAATAGTGCCAGTGAAACTTTTTATAAATAACATTTTGGGATTCTTTCAACCTGCACACAAAATTTGGTGACCTTTGAATTGACCTGCACTTGTTTTTCCCTTGTTTAAATAATACTTTGGTTTTTATAATTATCATAATTTCCTTTCACATAAAATGGCACAAAATCCAACACAGTTGTATTTGGAACATAATTTTAGACGTCTGACATGTTGACATAGTCTGCTATAAATTTAGAAAAAAAGTTGAATAATCAACTGTGAATAGTGAATAAGTAACAAAGTTCACACACATCTCGTACGCGACAAGCACTGTTATGGCTTCCGTTCATCTTGTTTTCTAAGGATCTGTGGAAGTTGTTGGGCGGATTAACAGGAATATGCACTGTATTATACTACCTCCAGTATATAATGTATTATATACCTCTGGTATATAATATCAAAGGTAGAGTTTTCTAGGCACGGTGTAACAAATTGTGAACATTGAAAATTGAGGGCAAAAAAGGTGAAAGATTAAAAAGTTTGAAAACATGCTTTCATGTATGGCCAATTTTACTCAACTTGAGGCCAACATTACACACTATCATCTTTGGGGCCCCCATAGGGGGGGTATGAAAAACCCAATAATCCCCCTTTTTTTACCTAAAAATCCAAAAATCCTTATCTTTTGTAGCCAAAAATCCTTAAATATTTTTCCCCTCAAATCTAAAAATCCAAAAGTATAAAACAAAAAATCCTAAAATATGTTTACATTTAGTACAAATTTATTTGGCAATGAATTACATAACATCCTAAACACTTTCCTCAAAATCCAAAAATCCCAGATATTTCACCCCAAAAATCCAATAATCCCTCTTTTTTAGGCCAAAAATCCAATAATCCTAAAACCCTATGGGGGCCCCATCTTTGATGTACAACAGAATGAGTGTCAGCATCTGACAATACAACTTTTCAAATATCATTAGGAAATTAGGCCTAATGTATAAGTTTGACAGTTTACAGGAAATCTAGCTCAGCTTTCAGATTCAAACTGCATTAAATATTCACTTTCAATCACCATTGTGTGTGAATGCATACATTAACCATGGAGTAAGTAAATACTTACTCCATGCATTAAGACAAAATGGCCACATGACAGATTGCTTGGACTGGCGAGCATGGACATCAATGCAGTCAAATAAAGTATAATTGAGGAACCCTTGATGTGATGTGGCAAAATTAACTATCTCACATAAAGATGATAGTGGGTCTTGATTGGACACCATCACTAACATGCCTGGCATCAACTCTGGAGGAAAGGGTCACCAAGCCTTCCATCCTTTTGCAGTGTGTGTGTGTGTGTGTGTGTGTGTGTGTGTGTGTGTGTGTGTGTAGCAAACGTCTTGATAACTTGAACAAATGATGGCAGCTTCATGAAACTTGACACAGTCTGGCAGTGTTCACTCTCGTGGCAACATCTCCCGACTTCAGTTGAAAAATTTCTTGGAAACTTTTTGACTTTAATGGCAGTACAGCTATTAATTTTTTAGGAAATCTTTTGACCACCTCTACGGCAGAGCACTCGCCTTCCCTGCACACGCCTTGAGCGTGGGAGGCAGTGCCTTAACCCCTGCTTGAGGTATATTCACTATCATTCAATAATTGAACTTTGTTCAATATTTTTTGGTTTTCACGTATAAGTATGCACTAACAAACACACCACACCAACAAACGAACCCCTGAAGCTTACGGTTACTTTCCCGAAGGTAGAAAAGGCTGTATCCTGACCGTGCCTTTTCTATTAGCGGGATTGTTGAATTAATAGCCAAGGGGCCGTATCATGATCTATACACACTTATTTTAGGATAGAATTAGGCAGATTTTCACATATTCACATAGAAATAGGCAGTTCATATAGGTATATAGGCAGAATGGCTGGAACTGGTGGCTTGATTATTTCAAGCCATTAGTCACGGCTCAGTGAACATGCAACACTAGGCAATTGACCCCATTCAATCAAACTTGGAAGTTTTTCACACCCACTCAGTGAATATGTTACACTAGGCAATTGACCCAATTTCATCAAACTTGAAAGTTTTTCACACCAACAGACAGACCAAACATGAAAATAGCTAGCATTCCCCCCTCACCCACTTCACCTAACCTCACTTTACTGCAGAAGTTCACTCTACTGCAGAAGTCCTCCTCTATCCCAGAGAAGGCCATGATGACAGTTCTGAGGGCTAGTCCTTCTCAGGACAAACCCGCTGAACTGCCTGCAGTAGAAACAACCCCGCCACAGGCTAAGAAAAGCCCATACCATTCACTCACTATCTCCCCCCCAAAGATGAAATTAGTTCAGCTTGCCCCTCCCACTCAGACACCACTGAAAAGGATAGCAGACTTCTCGTCCTCTTCAGAAGAGGAAGTGTCTGGATTTTGGCAGTTGCCAAAAACACGTAAAAAAGCCAAGCAGCCCAAAAAGGCCCTACATTTTGAAAGAATGACCCCTAATTGCAATGCAGTAGCTGCTTTTGATGAGGTAGAGGACTACGATTTTGATAATGAGGTTTCCTCAGTCAGAACAGAGAGGTCCAAATCACTCTCACTCACCCCAGGAACAACAGTTACCACAGATGACCTTTCTGAAATAGAGTTTCCCCACATTACTGCTAGCAAATCCCCATACACCAAGTCCTCCACCCCTCTTGTCATTGCCCATCCAGAACTTGTTATTGATACAGGAAAAAAGACTCCTTCCAAGACCCCTGCCAAGCCCACAACCTCCACCCCCCGCCCAGCCACACGAACTGTGCCAAAACCTACCCCTACTCACAAAACAACAAAGACTCCCTCTACCAGCTCCCTTCCCAAGTTCAAGCTGAACACTAGTAATATCTCTGACACATATCAATTGACCAAAGCCTTGGATGACGTTAGGCCTGGCCTACAGTTCACTGCCCACCCCAACGCAAAAGGTGAATTCATAATCTGCCCAAAATCCCCCAGTACAGTAACTATGCTGGGAGGCATCACTCATCTCAAAGGCAAAGCTGTCAATTTAAGTGAATTGAATCCCAACACAAAGCCCACTAAGGCAGTAGCACTGAGAGTTCCCATATATATATCCACTGATGCTTTCCTTGACCTTCCCCACGTACTTCACGCAAAAAGATACACTTTCAATGACAGACCCACTTCAAAAGTTGAGATCACTTTCGAAGGTCCTCCCCCTGCCTCTGTCACTCTCAATCATCTTGGTACCTTTAACCTCGAGCAGTTTAGGACTGAGCCACGTAGGTGCAGAAATTGTCAATCTTTTGGACACATAGCTACCTTCTGCAGAAACTCAGCAGTCTGTGGCATCTGTAGCAAAAAACATGACACCGAACAGTGCCTTGTTAAACTCAGAAATAGAGAACAGGTTGCTCCTTGTTGTCCAAACTGTCACAAAAAGCATCATGCTTGGAACAAAAGATGTCCTGAGAGGCTAAACAGAATTTATGCGCAAAACAAGCCAAAACTTCAGCAAGTGCGCCCCCTGATGACCATTCCCACCCATCCTCCTTCTAGGACCTCACCCCCTGCCCCCCAGCCTGCCCCCCAGCCTGCCCCCCAGCCTGCCCCCCAGCCTGCCCCCCAGCCTGCCCCTCAGCCTGCCCAATGGCCAACCAAAAAGGCCAAGCCAGGCCAGCAGGTCAAAAACCCTGCCAAGAAGTCCACAAAAAACACTACCCCCACACGCCCACTACACCCACTCCCACCCCCACCCCCACCCCAACCCAAAATCAAGAACCCCCCAACCGTGAACTCTCGTGTGAACCCGACCCCCACCCCTGAACCAACCCCAGGGCCCAGCAAAATGACAGTTTCCCTCCCGACATCTGACTCTCCCTTACCAGAAAATGATAGGACTGACGTTCCACTGACTCAAAGCATCCCTCCCACATCATCAGCCGCACACAATCCTTTACCACTGTGTGCGGTTCCTGTTAATACTGTGAATGCCTCCCTTGTTCAGGCCCTGTCACAATTAGCCACAGTTACTCAAGAGGTCAGAGACATATCTAGATCAATAGTAAATCTCCTCATAGAAATTTCGGCCAAGTTAAATTCACAGAAGTAAGTCAGAATCTGAAAATCATTAACTGGAACTGCTTCTCACTAAAATCCAAAATTGCCACCCTCAAAGCCTGCATTGGGAGAGATGATCCAGACATCATTACCCTCCAGGAAACTTTAGACAAGAAAGATTCTCCCCCCAAAATCAATGGATACACACCCTACACTGAAAAAAGTGAAAATAATAGGAAAGGTCTCGCAATATACGTTAGAAATAAAATTCCATCCAAAAAGATAATTGATCCTCTTAACTGTGGGACAGGTATAGAAGTGCTAGCCATAGAGATCACCCTCTCCACAGGTCCTGTCCTTATATATAATATATACTCCAATCCCAACCCATTCCACCAGGGCAAAATAGATCTCACCAAACTGGCAAGAGTTGCAAGCTCACAATCCATTGCTGTGTTAGGTGATTTCAATGCCCATCACCCCATTTTGTATTCCAAATATTACAATCATAATGGCCATCACATCAATGCCCTCCTCAATGACACTGATGAATTGTCCCTGCTAAATGATGGTACGCCCACTCACATTAGAGGACACTGTTTAGACCTTACCTTCGTGTCCTCAGCCCTTACCCAACTTGCTAAATGGGGAGTACACCCCACCCTAACCAGTGATCACTATGGTACCACTCTCTTGCTTGACATTCCACACATCCCACCCCCTCCTCCACCCCCACCCAAGTGGAACGTTAGGAAAGCTGACTGGGACAAGTTTCAAAAGACAATATCTGACTGGTATGACCAATTTGTCCTACCACAGGACATAGACGAACACTCAGAGGCAGTCACGCAGGCTCTTACATTAGCGGCTAATGAAGCCATCCCTTTAAAGAAAGCAACAGGTACCCATCATACAAACTACTGGTACTATAATCCCACAATAGCTGAGTATAGGAATAGGCTAAATAGGACCAGGAAGATATATAGAAAATATCCCACCCCACACAATAGGCAAATGCTAAGGGAGGTTAGCAAACACCTGCAGGAGATCTGCAGGGGTGCCATGCGTAGTAAATGGGAAGAGTGGTGCGAATCTTTCAATGAGCACACATCTCTCACTGAGCTCTGGAAGAAATTGAAAATTTCTAGTGGCAAGAAAATCTCGCCCATTCCAGACCATCCCAATCCCAGCATGGAATCAGAAAGACTTGCAGCCATGTTTGCCAGCAGGGCCTCGTCAGATAATCTGTCACGAAGCATTAGGCTCAAACAAAACGAATTGCTTAGTGGCAGGGACAAAATCATTAGTGAGGCTTGCCAGGCAACACACAGAGCAGACATTCCCTTCACAATACAAGAACTTTTCAATGCTAGGAAGAAAGGTAGAGACACTGCCACAGGTTCAGATAAGATCACATACAGTATGATCAGCAACGCAGGCACAGCTGGGCAAATGATGATATTAGATCTCATAAATGCCTCATATCAAGCTGGCCAGCTCCCGTCAAAGTGGAAGCTTGTTGACATACAGCCCATCCCCAAGCCCAAAGAACCCACCAAGCCTAGGCCGATCTCGCTCACGAGTTGCATATGCAAAACAATGGAGAGATTAGTACTAAACCGGCTGCTGTATGAACTAGGGCCCTTTCACCACAACATCTTCGGGTACATTAAGGCAGTCAGCACCACCCACAGTATAGCCACACTGCTTTCCATCATCACGACAGGTCAAAGCATTGCCATCATTTTAGACCTTGAGAAAGCCTTTGAGTTAGCCAGCCCAAAAGCAATTTTAGCCACTTTAGCCAGCAAGGGCATCAAAGGCAAGCTACTTGCCTGGGTTGCTTCCTATCTCACAGGCAGGAAAAGTAGGGTGCGCTATCAGGGAACTTATAGTGCTTATCATGCTCACGAGAACGGCACGCCCCAAGGTGGTGTCCTGTCCCCCACGTTATTCAACATCCTCATGAGCAGATTAGTCTCCCTCAAATTCCCCCCAGGTGTACAGCTGCTTTGCTATGCTGACGACTTGGTATTGACAGTCACAGGTAAGGGATTGACCCTCAAAGCTCAGAACTCGCTAGACATCCTATCTAGAGAATGCACAAACTTAGGGCTCAAAATATCTGCCTCCAAAACAAAAGCAATGTGCATCAAAATGAACACACCCAGCTCACAGCTCCAAATACAGGGCCATGCCCTGGATTGGGTCCCAGTGTATCAGTATTTGGGGGTGTGGATAGATAGCGCCTTTAACATGCACTGTCAGGTCAATTACCTCATGGAAAGATGCCAAAAGAGACTAGACGTCATGAGAGCCCTTTCTTCCATCAAGATAGGCCCCAAAAGTGAGATTCTCAGACTCTACTATTTAGCCACTACACGTAGCCTAATAGACTATGCCACACCACTGTTAGCATTTGCCTCAGATAGTGCAGTACAGCAGGTTGAGGTCATACAAAACAAAGCCCTCAGGCTCATATTAGGTGCCCCGTTATGGACTAAAACTGAGAATTTACAACTTGAGTCAGGCATCCCAGCTGTCCGAGTTAGAATTGCTCAGACCACAGCATGCTTCTTAGCCAAGGTTATGCACTCCCATGTAGTAACACCTCTTAGGAAAAGTACCAAGATAGCCCTCGGTGATGGTGGCAAAATGCCCTCCAGGAGAAATCACTGGGCCACCAGGGCTGCTTCCCTAGTGCTAGGGTTTAGAGATGGACTAGTATTACACAAAGGTGCAGACACTCCAGCCTCCAACTATGTCATCCCTCCACCCTGGAAGCCACTCCCGTATAGCATTACATACATGCCTATGGCCAGCAAGAAATCAGACCTAGATAGGGCAGACATGCTCAGACAGGCTCATGCATCCATAGATATTGTTCGGCCCCCGGGAGCAACAGTGTACTACACTGATGGCTCAGTTCAGGAAGATGGCAGGTCAGGCTCTGGTTATTGTCAGGAAGGTAGACAGGAATTATGGAGAAATAGTGACAATTGCTCAACCCTGCAGACTGAGCTCATTGCCATTTCATTTGCCCTCCTAGATGCCCTTCACAACAAGACAGGTCCAGTACTAGTAATCACAGACTCACAGTCATCCCTCAAAGCACTAGAGAAAGGTCACCCCTTAGACAATGTTAAGCTCATCACGGGAGTTTATGTTACCCTGTATAAGTTACAATCAGACAATAGGGCTGTTGTGCTACACTGGATCCCCAGTCACATTGGACTTGAGGGTAATGATATGGCAGACGAGGCTGCGAATGCAGGCTCCAAGCTATCCAAGATATCAGCCCATGTCCTCCCCTCTCTTAGCCAGACCAGACGACTTTTTGTCTCTGACTCAAAGGAAAGGCACTATCTCAGGCACAAATACAGTGTACCCGGTTCAGGAACTGCCAGATGGTATGCCATAGCCACTAGATACAAGCCACTCCCCAGACTAGCTGAGAACCACAGATCCCTACAGGTCACCATGCATAGACTTAGACTAGGCTACAAGTGCACTTGGGAATTGTTAGGAGATATGGATAGAGCCTGCGAGCATTGTAGTAGGCCCACCAGTAAACCACTGTGGCACTACCTGCTAGAATGCTTTTACACAATGCCTCTTAGACAATATGACAATAGAGTATATGATGTGGAAGATGGCGCTGACCACACCCAGGCTGCAGCTGAGGTGGTCTATAATGCCTTAAACTTTGTGGATCTGCATTATATCCTGACTCAGTATCCTGTGCCCAGATAGGAACTGGAAAAGATCCCACTAGAACCCATGAAGTAGGCAGCCCGCATGACTGACTGACTGCGGATGGTCAATCAATGGTCACTTAAGAGATCGGGTCACAGTGGCCACTGGCTGATTCCCCGAGGACACATTGACTAATTAAAACGGAAACAAACCTGATCCTACCACTGGCTGCAATGTTGGAATGTATGTCCTACATCCCTACATTGACAGCCAGGGTAGATAAACCTAACACATTACTAACACATGCCACCCATAATAGTGAAAATGCCTGGCCTGGGTCACAGATTGCCGGCTTTGGTTTCACAAGAATGACCAACAGCGGTTGCAGAGATATTCAGTGTATATCCTGCCCATAGTCGGCTTTCAGTGCCCCAAATCGGGCCATTTGCACCTATAATCACACACCACCCACCCCATAGCAATTTCAAATAAACTATAATTAGGCATTTATACACATAATAAGATGGAACACATAATATAAATCTTCTGAATTATTCTGTCATCCAAAAGCAAACAAAACAAGCGTAAACAAAAAAGGTTCACTTTTGCCTATGGACACCCCACTGGGTAAAATGCAATTCTCACTACTTTTTAATCAAAATTTCTACATAACTTCTCATATATGCAACCCACACACAAAGTCTGAACACAACATAAAACCACCTCTAAACTCACTATGGGTAGGTCCCCCTTTGACAATGCCTGGTTAAATTGTCCCCCAGCAAGGTTATTGCTCGCCCGCTCGGATTGGGCGTAAAACGTCGTGGTCCAGTGTATCTGACCCTATCCCAGAGCACGTTAAAGAACCCAGTAGCACTTATCGAAAAGAGTAGGGGGAACCCGGTGCGAATGGTCTCTGAAAAAAACCTTTCAGTTAACCAACTCACAACAACAATAGTCCATTTGTCAATAGCAATAATCAATGACCAAATTTAACAATACATGATTGCAATTCACAGCAATCACACTGCAGGGCCGCCTCTCCAGGCTACGGCCCTCTTGCAATTTAATATTGCATAGATTTCATTCATTCATTCATGAAACTTGACACACATAATCATCTGGTGAAAACCTTGGATGAGTTTGATAGGTGGTGACCTTTACCTATTTTTGAAGGCCACAGGCCCATCATCTCAATAGTTCTGGGTCAAATGATGAATTTCATGATACTTTACAGGCATAAGCTATCAAAGGAAGTAGATGTGCACTTTTTTTTTAACCCCTGCATCAATTTGCCTTGGTGCAGAAATATTGTGTGGAGTGAATGTAAGTTACCAGGGCTGAGGGTTGATGCATCTCTGATGCCTGTTTGAGATTTCAGTGACCAGAGGGGAGCCTGAATATCGGATAAAATTAATCAAAAATGTGTGCATAAGGATGACATAGCCATGATTTTTCATGTATTTCACATGATGCATTTTGCAGCATGAAGTCATTTAATCTCTCCCTGGCAAAATTCAGTATTCCCTGACAAATTTCAAATTTCCCAGACCTTGTTAAAATTTCTTTTTCCCTGACCTGTGGCAACCATGTATATACAGGACTCTTACAAGATGGATTATGTACCAAAAGTCTCGTAGAGTAATATTCTATATTACATCTATATACAGGACTCTTTTGAAACAGATTATGTACCACAAAGCATGCCTCCACTCAACTGTTATATGATGGAATATTTTCATGGCATGCCTCTTCACGCCCCGATTTGAAAGGCCCTTATGAGAATAGAAACTTCTCAGTAAGGCAAATCTTGGACCCCATCCAATGAGAAGTCCCATTTCATATGCAAGATCACATTGAATTGATGATTTTCTGTCAGCATTATTATACACTACCTAAAAAAATGAGTAACACAGCATAAATTTGCATTTATGCCACACTACAAATAAAAAGTTATTTGGTGTGATTGTGTAGGAGTCTGGAAATTCATTATTGCATTACAGGTAGCTAATATTTATGGAATCATTATTTAGCAAAGGCGGCTAGTACTTCATGAATTCTTTTGGTATAATTTGAATCCTTTTCTGAAGCAGACTTGAGCAGATGATAAATTCCACCAATCATATTGCATTCTAGGCCCAATGGAAAACAGATGGAATTGATCCCCTGAAAAGACATCTTACCTTCTAATAACCAAGAACTCCGTCCTGAGAAGATAAGAATGACAGAACGACAGAAAAATTCTACCCCTCACTGCAGAAGCATAGCTAAAAACTTATCTGTTCTTCATAGCAAAAAATACCAGGGACTCTAAACTTGAGAAATTACAAACACAAGACAGCATACATTTATCTCATATTCATTTATTATGTTTGTAGTAAGCATATTACAAAAACATTGTGTTGGAGCTTCCCACAAAAATGATGTACAAGAGAACTGGAAAGCTGGAGGAAAGTGATTCCCATAGCATTCGCTAGAGGGCGATACAGGTCACGGACACCAGAAAACACCAACCATTCTCCATTAAATCGGAGAAATTCACCATAACTAACCACTAAACGGGACACTTGCAGCTTGAAGCAGATAATCTAATACCACCGTCTTAGCCTACCATTCCTCACGAAATTGGTATTAAACGGTTATTATACATGGGAAAATTTAGTTTTATTGTACATTGAAAACTTATCAGGACTTTTTGTTATTTTTTTTAATTAAACAAGAGGAAATCAATAACATAAATTGCACAGCCTGTGATCATTCAGACTTTAATTCTGATAGATGATCAAACAAATTTTGGCTACAAACTCCACAAATTTTATTAATTAGTGTGTTTCTTATTAAACATGAATACAAACCCAGGTGGACATTAGGACTATGCGATAGCCAGTTCTATATACGTCAATAAAAAAATAAACATTTTGGACTCGCCCTCCTACCACCAACGGTGGCGCCACCATCGCCTGCCCAGTTTCCCGCTCAACCTCGCTTGAGAACCACTTTGATCAAAAATAAATTTGACGCCTAAGCGGGGAGGTCGGGTGGGAAAGCACAGTCCACCTGGGTTTGTATTCATGTTTAATAAGAAACACACTAATTAATAAAATTTGTGGAGTTTCTATTAAAATGAGAATACAAACCCAGGTGGACATTAGGACAGAATCACTGATTAGGAGGAGGGTCCCAACCAACAATTTCAACTGAAACTTAGGGCGATCGGCGGCGATAGCAGTCCAAAACCTCTTCATAGTTGATACCATGTTAGGTCTGACCACTTGTATGTCTGATACTAGAGACTGAGGACTATTGCTGAGATTCCCTTCTCTTATATCCAGACAATACTTTATAGAGCCATGCATCATTGGAGGGCTAATTTCTATAGTGTAGCAACTAGGTTTCCTCTGGTAGGTACTACTAGCTCACACTAAGCACCAATCTTTAACGAGTCCACTCTTTTCACTTACCATCTAGTATAGCAAACTTATCCCGTGGGAGGTATTGTTTGCTTTACTAGTGCACCCTCAGAGGTCTTTGTTATGTGTGCATTTTCTGAGTATACTCTGCCAACCTGTTGATGGATTCCCAGAGTTGATACTACTGCACTACAATATTTGGTTTCTATTAGTAGCGCTACTAAGTCCCATTGCCTAGTAACTTCACTACTAGGGTGCAAGGTGCTATGATGCATACTAATCAGTCTAGTCCTACTCTCATGGGATTGAGGAGTTTCACTGACTAATTAAGGCTCTTGTAACTGACTCTGACCTCTAATTTATGCACAAACTCACAAAGACCATCCTGTTGAGATCCTCTTCTAAGACTCTCAAACCCCTTGAAATCAATCCATTGTTACTACAGAAGAACCAACATTTCATCCAAATTCCATTAGTTCATCCCTGCTACATCCTTGGAGACATCCTCCTCTTCTTCCAGCACTTGTGAGTTATGTGTACATTTTAGTCAGTTACCTTCTGTTGTGACTGGGCAACTGACTGAATGGCACCCATCGGAACTTGAGAGTTATGACCCGTACCACCAGTCAGCCAGCTACCTTCCATCATGTCATACCACAACAGGACCGAGTCTTTTCCAACTGTCCAGACCTTGACTGCCAACTCTGATGAATAACTTGAAGGTGGACAGTTAGGCCCATCAGCATATGAGTAGCTACCTGGGTCAGTACTCGGAATTCCATACATCCTCATGACCATTCTTCCAGATCTGACTATGAGTAACAGCCATGAAGATATCTTCTTCCACCCAGCTTTCTGTTTCTATTGTATATATATAACATCCAGCTGAGCGAGGTTTCCTCTGATACCGTTGTTTGTCTAGATATCTGAGGATCTGCCCAATAAGGTCCTAGCCTTTACTTCCGTCCCAACCTCAATTGTATATCTGGGATATTACTTGAAGTTGGACTGTTTTGACCCATCTTACATCCAGCTGTGTGAGGTCTCCTCTGATACCGCTGTTTGTCAAGATATCTGAGGGTCTACCAAATAAGTTCTAGTCTTTACTTTTGTCCCAACCTTACCTTGTAATCTGGGATATTACTTGAAGGTGGACTGTTATGACCCATATTGCAGTTAACCATACACCATCCATGTCCCCTTTAGCCAAATTAGCCTTATGGACCATTGTATGGACTTCTTGGTATTCAGTGGAAATGACTTCCTTCAGCTTAAATGGTTTGACTGAATCTTTGAGCTCTGATGAACACCCACAGCTTTCCTTACTGTTTGGATACGGACAGAAATCTGGGTAGTTTCTTTAACGAGATCTATATCTGAACCAGTGCTTAGACTTTAAGGAACTTCCCTTGATGAGATTCCCCATCTTCTTATCAAGCATCATGGTCTTCTTACTGAGAGCTTTATTTAGCCATACTGATGTTGTGCTCTGCTACACATCTTTTCGTTTCTTGTTTGGAACTAAGGAATCTGAGTTATCCATACTGATATCTTTGTTCCTTCCAATTAGTATCTAAGCTGTACACAGTATATATATAGCAGCTTGGCCTCTTTATTTACGTCTAGCCCAAGCTGGAGCTTTGGTGCTTCAACTTTGAGTCCCATATATTTCCAATATTCTCTCCTTTAGATTAACAACTTAACCAAGAATTTGGATCTTGAGGCAGTATAAAGAAATGTTCCCGTCCGTGAGCATGTAGGGAGATTTTCAGTCCCAAAAGGCATACACTGGGAGTCACTGATATAATAACACAGGGTATTTACATTTCCTTCACGTTATCATTAGATGCGCCCACTATTGATTGCATATTATTTGCAATACATCTTCTCCCCAGAACTTCAAAATCCAACGAGATTCCACCTTTCACTGCTGGGAATGTGGTGCTTTACAGTAACAGTGTCCCTATCTCAGGAACCAATGACCATATCCTTTTGAAGCATGTTTTGTACTATTGTACTGGAATGTTCCAACCGTTCCAAACCCTAAACACACTGTAACTTAAGATACCTCCAGTGTCGCTTTCAGAATTTGCTCTCTGGTAGAAGTCATTCAATGACCTTTTACGGCATATCTATAATCTTTATATAACTATGTCCGATGGAGCCTCTCTGTAGAATAAAGGCGTCCCCATACTTGATTCTTAGCCCTCTTCAGGAGTCCTCTGTCACTACTCCCATATCACAGAAACCTCCTTTGAGAATCCTTCCATCACAACTGCAGTCCTATAAAACTGCCAGAATAAAAGAATCACTATTCACATATGAAACACTGACCTGATCAATTGTTTCAGTAGTCTTTCCTCTTAGGTAACTGTATTGGACGATTCATGTATAAATTGAACAACTCTGGATACAGCCCTTCTCAATCTAATGATCTCTGGACTGTCCCAAAAGTATGTACATCTAATCCTGCCCATACCATGCTCACTGCATCTACTATCCACTCGCATCTATCCAGAACCACTGAACACGAAAGATGTGAGTTTAGAATAATTCCTTTTAGCAATCCACTTCAAGAATGGATATTTCCACTTCAGCCACAGGTCCTTAGACCCCCTTCCAAGTGTATAAGCCACACTGCTGCAAGTAGTCGATCTTTTTCCTCAGTCCCTCACTATGCTGGCAAATAGAAATTGCCAAGGATGTCGGGTCATTTTCACACCTCTGGGATTGAATACAACTTTGGAAAACACTTGAGTCTCTTTCCAAAAACTTCTGACCTGGTCTCTCCTAGGAGCTGACATACGCCAGTACTTTTAAGTTGATCATTGCTGTCATTATGAACTTGTTCAGTAAATCATCTGATAGCTAGATCATTGTGCTAGTTCTCTACTCTCCAGATCTATTCCTTCCAGATCCAACACACACACATGCCCCCAACCCTCCTTGGAGGCACCTATGAAGGTCTGGAGATCTGTTAAGAGAAACCACTAGTGGTACTCCCACTATGGTACTCTCTAGCTGAAGCCATCACTGCAGTCTAGACTAGGGCAGATAGTACTTATCACTGCAGTCTTGTCTCTGGCTCCTGAGATTTATCTGGCTCCTACTTCTGGTCTCTTGGGACCTTGAGCATCCAGCCTTACCGCATATTCACTCGATCCCTCCTCAGATCCTTTGATCCTCTGGTAACCAAAACTGAACTGAACTGGGATCTCAACCTCACTCTCAAAGTGAGCATTGCAACCACTGAGTTGTTGAGTACCAACTTGAAACTCCTACATCTCAGCATTGACTCATGTTGTTTTGATTCTCTTGTATACACAACATATTATTCAGCAGAATTTCATTTTACATGAGCAACCCCATTCTACAGACTTTCCTGCATTCCTGCTATGTATGCTCATTACACCAGCACAGTTCTCCATATGCCAGCCTACCAAAGAACTGCTGATTACTTAACAGAAGAACTTCAACTGAACTGAGTTGTTATTCCTCCTGTTTTCATAGCATAGTATCCAGCAAACCTTGTCTGCTCATTATGCATATACATGTACTGGACCGAGAACCTTCCTCTGAGCTGACGTGCACTCTACGGAATCCGAACTGTTCTCGTTTCCGTTGATGTTCACTTACAAGAAGCTCAGTTTTGGGTTAGGTTATCATATTCTGTAACTTGTAAGTCTTAGTACAACAACCCACTAATATCTCATTCTATTTCAAAGTGTTGAAAGAACCAATTGCTTACTGATTCACCACACTTATTACTTCATTGCTTCCATATCATAACATTTTGGATAAAATATTTATCCCGATGTTACCAATCTTAACCTTCAGGTTTGCATTGCTTCAACTAACGATAAATTAATACCATTTATTCGTTTCATGTACTCTTCACAGTACCATATGAATCTTGGCAACGCATGTAACATCTGACAGGAAACTTCTGATGCACTTCTGAAACTTGACCCCAAGTATCAGGCCAGAATTGTTACTACTTATGATTGAAAAACTCATTAATGAGTAATTTGAACCATATTTCATATCAGCAATGGCTTTTCATCATTTGATGATCACTTGTGGATCACCCAAACTTTATTTAATTTCATAACCAGTCCTTTCCAGTTATAGAAGTTAAATTCCATCTGTATGAATTGAACTTCATGCCTCAATCCTTTACTCTTGAAGGAGCAACACTTAATCAATCAACTGGACTTCAGTTTTGTATCAGCAGAAAACCTAGCCTGACACACCTGCGTGGTAGGCTAGCATTCTGCCACTGAGCCACCGATGCTTCCATTTAAGTTTCTCAGTGCATCTTTTCCTTCCTCATAGCAAACATAAATACATCCAATCTAGACTATTCCATGGAGTTTAGAAAAGGATACCAACATTCTGTACTGTTCCCTTTCCTACAATTCAGACTACTTTAATGATACTTTGAAACATTCACTTGTAATCTCAAATCTGGCCAATACCAACTCTATTCCCATGTAGTCTTGTAATTTACATTGGATTCTAACTCTGAGATAATTTTCTCCAATAGTGTTGTCTTATACTCTGTGTTCAACAAAGCACCGTATTAAGTTACAACATTGAAATCAATCCTCTGAATAATTCATTGCAGTTGACTGAATTGCCTGTCATTCTCAAGTTATCTTGAAGTGAATATCTAGTCGATAAATCACATTCATCAATTTTACCTGAAGAGTTATTTCAAATAAAGAAACCCTTCAAGTAACAATACACTAATTCATATGAATTTTGTCTAACCAAGAATTCTTCCCAGTTGGTTAAATTCAACAGTTGACTGAATTTTATTTTAAAAAATTCAAATAGTTTTGAAATGTTTCACATCAAACACATAAATCACATGTATTTGACACATTGTCTACACATGAATGCTCCACAGTTAACTGAATTCACCAGTTGACTGAATTCTATTTAATCTTCCAATTATTTGTAGAATTATCTCACAAAACTACAAACAATTGACATGTTTAAGACCTTTTGTCTAACAATGAATTTTCAACCGTTTCCTGAATTCTACAGTTGATTGAATTCTGTTTAATTTTCCATTTATCTTGGAAACCATATTCAACAGTTGACTGAATTCTACAGTTGACTGAATACTACAGTTAACTGAATTCCCACTGACTGAATTCTGTTTAAATTAAAATAGAAAATGATTTTCTCCATATGAAAAATCAATCACCTACAAGCCAGCGGTCACCCATCCCGGTATTAACCAGGCTCGATGTTGCTTAACCTCAGTGATCAAAAGAAATTTGGAGCGTCCATAGCAAGTGGCTACAAACTCATAACTCTTTCATTCTTTGATTTTCATTATATCTTCCTTTAAAATTATCAAATTATTTATCAGATCATGTTTTCGAGTAAAACTATAATCAAAAGACTATCATCTGTAGATTATTTCTTTTGATTTTGAACTTTACCCACAATTCCTCGCTCACTTCCGGTTTCGTATTTCTACTTCCGGTGAACGATTTTCTTCTCTCGAACATGTTTTCGACTCCAAAACCTACTTAATTTATCGAACCGAATCTTATCCAACCGATTCTGATCAATTTTCCATGTTTTCTACGCAGAAAACAAAGAAATTCACCTCCGAGGTCGTGTCGACCTCAGTACTATCTCGCTCGTGACTTTGTGAGCGATAATACATTAAGATAAAAAATACGCAGTAAATTTCTTTCTTTTGCTTCTCAAACCCACCAAAATACATGGCGGGCTATCCCTGAAGCCATTTAAGCAATAAAATTCTTATTTATCTACAAAAACCAGAAAACTTTCGTTATTCTCGTCCCACCGAGAGCCGGCCACGAGATTTCAACTCGCGCTGCTCCGTGAGCGACAATGCAAGTATTTTACTTCTGCGTATTTAATTTCTTCTCTTTTGGAGTAAATACGAGCCAAATATTATGGCGGAGTGCTCTCTGACATCTATAAGGTAGAAATAATAATAATTTACCTTCTTCACGAACCAATTTGTCAACAAACCCAACTACTACGTCTTTTCCGGTTGTCTGACAGCCACTTTTGGTCGTAAGAGCTCTCCTTTCCTCACGTAAGCGTCCTTCTTGCTCTGAAAAGACATATTGCTTAAACTTTTCATTAAAAAACCAGCTTATTCTGAAATAACTCGCATAAAAATCGCCAACCGTCCTGTTGGTTGGCGTCAAATTTTAAAAGTGGTTCTCAAGCGAGGTTGAGCGGGAAACTGGGCAGGCGATGGTGGCGCCACCGTTGGTGGTAGGAGGGCGAGTCCAAAATGTTTATTTTTTTATTGACGTATATAGAACTGGCTATCGCATAGTCCTAATGTCCACCTGGGTTTGTATTCTCATTTTAATAGAAACTTGGTATTATGTCTACCATATACAGTATCAACAATTATAGGATCTATACATAATATTAATACCGTATTTAAAATAGATTTCTTAACTGAAGCGAGGCTTAGTACTTTGTACTCTATTTGCAAATTTCAAGACACCATCTGTCCTGTCTAGAATAAAATGTCACTCGGAAATTTTGAAGAAACATGCTCCACAGGCATATACTATTGATGTGTTGCAGTCATATTTCTACATATATGTATTTATATAAGGCTTGGAGCATCTTTGGTTAAGCACAGGCCTCTCTACAAATTTGGCAAAACGGCACTTAAATTTTTTAAAATATCAGAGATAGAAGGAATCTACATTTTGTATGTATTATAGTATTATGATTTCTTAACAACATGCAGTAGTAGGTAGTAATTTTAAAATTTATAATGTTGCCGCCATGATACTTTGGGAATTGATCTACTAAAATATGTATAGCTGGAGCATTCCCATAGCAACACTTTCGTAAATTGCTATGGTAACTGTAATGTTACTACTGCAATAAAGATTCCAATGGCAACTGACCTGTCATAGGAAAAAAAACATTTTAAGATATCAATGTACCATTTCTTATTTTATAGTAACAATCCTGTTACCATAGCAACTGTTTAACCTTGATACCAAGCTCACCATAATGGCAATAGGATATTTCCTCTTATATCGTCAATCAGTACACTGATTATGAAGCTTTAAGCTCTGGTAGTATAAAACAAAAATAAATGTGACGTCATAGCAGTAATTTCTACCACTTCTTCCATATCATCAATGGTAATTCAAAATTAAACAGCTTTTCTCTTGTGCACAATTTTAAAATCATAGTCTTCTGCAAAACAAAACAAACTTACATCATGGACAAAAATATCGTCAATATACTCCCATATGATCATCACTCATGAACTCTTTGATAAATGTGACTGAATGCTACAGCATTTAATACAATTATAATATGACTTGATTTGTTATCTACAAAGAAAGCCCCTCCTACTCATCTTCCCCTCGACTCTACAAGCATGCACCTGCGATAATGAATTCTACAAGTATGACATTATGGAAATGCCAAAAGTTTTCCCACCCACTTTTGCTCATATAACTCAATGATAATTCACACACACCCATAGTTGTCATTTATATAGGTAGGAAGGGCAGACACGGTGCACCCATTACTCCACAGTGGAATCTGGTATCATATTTTTTTACCACACTTTACAGTAGTGTTGTGCCATCATATTCAAACATCTCAAAAAGTGGTTTTACAATGCTATAATAACCATTCACCTTTTCATTTATAATCAAGCATTAGAAGATGTTTCAAACACTGACAGAAGCTGCTTATAATATCTGAAGGAACTTATGACAAGTCTGTGGTCCAAGCCATGACAATTACATCACTGAGAAACCAGGACATATGTTATTAGTAGTAATATATCTGGAAACAATACATGTGCGACTCAAAACAATCAATTCCAACACTGTTATTATTGTCATTAAATGTTAACCACCTCCATTCATCTGGGATTTTCATTCATGATGTCAAGTTCAAAATGACCTTTACATGTATTATGACAAGCATGTATCTCAAAACGTGTATTATTTAAACTGTGATAATCTTCAGTTCCAACATTCGCTGGGGTCTTTTCATATTGCGTTTGTTTAATGTTCTTGTACAGACCCATACATATACTCTCTAGTTCTCTGTGTTCTGTCCACATTTACACTTTGTGCTAGTTGTCTTCTATACATCGCTGCCGAGCTGCCACTTTTCCGAGGTAAAGTGTTGAGCGGCAACA
This sequence comes from Amphiduros pacificus, assembly GCA_949316495.1. NCBI lineage: Eukaryota > Metazoa > Annelida > Polychaeta > Phyllodocida > Hesionidae > Amphiduros > Amphiduros pacificus. Next base: position 37,717,468 of record OX439005.1, on the reverse strand, counting down.
GTGGCAGTTTTTCGGGGAAATGGTTTGCTCCTCTACATTGAGTAATACATCTGGTGGTTGAAGAAATTAGCAGCAAACTGTTTGGACACTAGATTGCAGTAAACTCTATCATGCTTTTGGTGTGGTATAACGACTACCTTCTATAATGGTATATATTCCATGTGTCGGAGATGATACAACACAGTAGTAATAGTAGTAGTAGCACAGGATGGTCAACTCAGGGATGATGATGATGACGATGATGATTGCATAGATGGAATGCACACACACAATGAAGACCGACAACAATGCAGCAATGATGATCCACCATAAGCTTTTGGCTGTATCTACAGTCGGGCGGGTGGGCGGGGCTGGGCGGGGGACGTCTCCAACACCTCCAGGGGATATATATATATATAGTTATGTATCTGACTGACGTACGCACACACCTCTCACACCTCGTCTCACACACCTCACCAATGCAACATCTCTACCATAGAGTAGTAGTTAGTATGTCTCTATTCTCCACCAGGGGGAGTTAGGCCACCAGTAGACTGACATGCAAGGCCTTCTGGTGTTGATGGTGGCTGCTACTTGTCCTCATAGTGTGTTGGATTGGTTGTAGGCACCTGCCATGCTCATAAGTCTCTGCAAAGAAGCATAGCCACAAGGTCTCAGCAAAATGTCTCTCACACACTGATCAACTAGGACCCTCCACTCTTTCTCTTCATAAAATATTTGTATATTTTTTGCACCATTTTATTATAGCATCAAACACTTGGTAAACTGCTTGGCATTGCATATCATTCCCCCACCAGGTATCTATTCTCTTAATAGTTCACTAAAATCCAATCTAACATTCTACAATAAAATCATTACTCTAGTTGCACCATGATTATTTACAATGTACATTATGATAAATTTGCGCATTCTTTAAAAGCACAATTATGTTGATTTACTTCAACATAGATGAAAATGAATGTTGTTTTTAGCTTTAGTAATGAAATGACTAGAGATGGTTCAGCTTGTTGGAGCTATGACACTGCAAGTGAAGGCCACATATATATTTATGCTTATCTCATCTACAAGCCCTAAGGGCGGCTCCCACATCTCCATCAATTTCTGGTACAGCCCCAAAGTGCTTAAAAAAATAAAAGTTTCCTTTATGTTATTAAAACAAATTTCTGCCACCTTTGCAAATATACAAAGCTTACCAGCTTTGGTGTTTTCCCTTTACCTTCTCTAACAACATTCTGCTTACCAAGAACAGAGGGATATATAGGTTACTTGTGCAGGCAAAACTCAGCTTGCTGTGAATCCATGGGTCACAGAAATGGCAGTAAAGTCCTAATTAATACTGTTGATAAAGAACAGATTTTGAGGCTCAAAGATAACATTCACATGATTGGTGTTAAAAGGTGCCACATCTTAACTAGGCTTTAAAATATTATGTAGTATCATGATTAATGTCCAGAAGGAAGGAGTTGTTATTTAGCTTGTCAAGTTTACAAGCTAAAAAGCCACACCACTTTTCACATCACTGGGCCTGTCTCTCACAGGGTCAGAGATGCGAAAATCGAAAGAACTATGCTCACCGAAAGCTTTGTGATATGGGGATTATCTATACAATATCACAAAGTACATGGAAGTTTTATCTTGAAAATGTTGATTATACCAAACAAATCTAATAAAATATGGACAATATACCACCAGTAGTTGTGCACTAGCGGTGGAGTTAGGGGAGCAATATTTCATGCCAAGCAGTTAGTGTAGTTTTTGTGATGGTGCATTATGGAAGGGTTGATGTTGAGTGAGAGAATGACGACGCTGTCTGTAGCTGGCTGGACAGTGGTCAGTCTGTGATGGCTAGTTATAATAATGTAAGTAGTAATGGTAATCCAATGTCTTGTATAGTAGTAGTTGAAGTATTGGTGGTGGTGGTGGTAGTAGTAGTAGTAATAGTAGTGACAAATTATTCTAGGTTAGCCATCACAAGTCAATCTCTTTGCTACAACATCAGGAAGGACTAAGGTCGTAGGGTTTCAGTCAGTGTGTGTGTTTACTTTTTCTTGCCGAGTGTGAAGAAGCTTCGGCGTTTGGGCTCGTCTTTGTGTTCGCTGCTGGTGGCTGGCAGTGTCTGTGCACGTGTCGGCGATGTCCCTTCTGTGTCAGAGGTGCTGTTCAGCTTGGTAATCCAGTTAGTCATCTCCTCCTGCAAACACATACAAATATCAACATCAAACGTGTTTCTCAAATCTTGAATGTAACATGCATGACAATTTGTATCGTAATGGCAGTGTCTAACAACCTGCACTCTATATCTTTATTTATATTATCTATCATGATGGTAGTTTGTAATAATGTGCAGCTTGTGTCATAATGTGCAGCTCACCTCATCTTTGCACTGGAAGAGATACTCTCCGCCTGATGCCAGTTTGAGTCTGAACACGTGGGGTCTCTTGGTGTAGTCTGAAGCCTTGGCAGCGGATGCCCCCTCCAAGCTTACAGGCTGCTCATGATGGAAGTACATGCCAGGATCCTATTTGTCCACAAATACAACAAAACACCACTCTTAAGTCTTAGCATTCACAAACACAAATATCATTTTTAAAAACAAATCTAATTCTATTTTTATCCCCCCCCCCCCCAAGTCATTTCTCAAACTACTTACGGTTTTGGCATGTTTCTGGTCCTTATAGAAGGCCATTGCTCCCTTATCCACAGTGCAGAATACTTTGTCCCATGATCTGAAAGAAGAGAATCAATGATCATCTTACAGACTTTATCTACATTTTCTTTGTCCATTTTCCTATTAAAAAAATCCCTTCTTCAATTATAATACATTTTACCAATGTATGAATTTCTCTACACCCACCTATTACTAGCTTTCTTTGTGGTGCTCTCCCATTCATGTTTCCTGGTCAGTGTGCCCTCCACAACTTCCTCAGCTGCAGCAGCTGAAAAGACATCAAATTTTCCATAAATCCCTGTAGCATGTCCCGCGTGCCACAACTGACATACCTTTCCACTCTCTCTCTCTTTCTGTATCACATGTGTCACGGAGGTCTCAGCTTTCAATCTGTAGTTGTTGGGTTATGTGGTAGGTGGCGGTTAGTCTCAGCAGAAATGGGATGATGTGGTGTGATAATTAAGTGCAGGAGACATACATTTATAATTAGAACATGAAAGATTATGGCAATGTGTACACTTCCAAGGTCAGAATCATGAAAGAAATGATCCACTCAAGACAAATCAGAGTGAAATATTTCATATATACAATACAATAGAGTGTCTACCGACATAGATGATCCATAACCACTTCCTCTTCTGGGGAGTGTATGACCATTTCAGTGGAGAAATCAGTAGGAAAGAATCAGACAAGGAATATATATATATAACAAACATGGAGTGGATTTAGAATCTGTAGCTGAGTGTGTAGGTTGGAGAAGGGGTGAAGCTTATGTTGCTCACAGCATGCTTGCATGCCATCACACTCACTCAACACTCGGGCCAAACAATCATTTATTTTTTTAAATGTATCATAAAATAAGTAAAATAGGATTTACAAGTTATTTACTTCATGCTTTGAAACATTTGATTTTCAAATAAACAAAATCTTATCTTAACAGAAGCTTATTGCTATGGGTTTCAAAAGGCTTATCATTTATGATCACAAATAGCATTTACGTATTACTTTATGGTGAACAATAAATTAAACTCTTATTTAATAGGACTAAAGGGGGCTTAAAATAATAGAATGATGGTTTGTGTAAAGCTAGTTAATCAGTAGTTTATTTCAGAGTTTGGTGTTAATTTTAGTTTTGAATAGAGACCTTCAGGAAAATGCCCTGTATTTGAGAAATTGAAAAAAGATGAGATAATCTGGCATAGGTAGATCACAGCAAAGTTCACAGCCACTCACTGCCACTAGATTATTGCCCACCTCAAATCTAAGCAGCATGCCATATCAATAATGACAACTAAGAAATCTTCATTATGGAGATTAACATTTTCAAAGCAGATCTAAAATATATCCTTAGATTATTGCCTAAAATGGCTAGTTAGAGTGAGAGAGAGAGAGAGAGCAAATTAAAGATTCCTCTAGCCATGAGGCTGTTGCAGGGGGTGTAGAGGGTCAGTACGGGATATTCTGTGCTGGGCATGACCTGGGGGAACTACTAGACCGGTGCCACCGGATGGACAATGGTGTCACCTGGTGTCAACCTCTTTTACCTCGTGGCATATCAATGGGTTTAAGTTGTTCCCTTTCTATGGACCGTGGTCGTCTCTTGGCAGGCTGTTTGGTGGTTTTTTTCTCAGCTACAGCATGCGAAAAAGCAAACTGTGGTGTTAGTAGCATACAGACAGGCTGGAGAATGCTAGCTCATGTCACTCAACTAGGAGGGATCAGTCCATATCTTCTCAACTGCAAACTGGCTAAGCTCAAATAAATATAACTAGATACAAGCAGCATGCAAAAATTACCAATGCAAATAATATAAACACTCCCACGATTAGTAAAATAAAAACTAAATAAATTAATAATATAACTATTAACGTAATCAGATCATGCGTCACATAAATAAATATATAAAACATAAAAACATTATCAGCCAATAATGCCTGGATAATATCTTAATGCAACATAATAAAAAAACTTTGTACATAAAAACTGAGTAAAATCATAAAAATAAATGAATTAATGAGTCAAAATAAAGATAAAAAAATTGTTATTTTGATAATGAGCTTGGTTACAGTAAGCTTGTAGCTTGAGGTTTTGAAAAACATGTCTAGTGGGGAAAACCTGTGTTCGAGAGCTTTGAATCAAGAGCTTTGAATCAGATTCCCAGTTGACCCCAAATTATGCTGTTTCCAAAGAAATGCACATCAAGAAGGGCAGGATGTTGGCTGCTACGACAAGCTCCCCCTAGACAATGTCTGGGCATGCCACTGGTTGTCAAGGCATGTGGTGTGTACATGATTGGGGCTGAGTACTTACACGGCGAAGGCTGAGGTTGTGGCTGCTCAGCCGGTGTGGGGGCAGGTTCCAAAGTCTTCACCTCCCCACGGTGCTCCACTACCAGTGAGATATAACAACACAAGTTACACTACACAGTCAGTAAGGCAAGCACACCTACCACACAGTCATAACCCTCTCATTTCAAACATTTAAAAAAAAATCTATGATTTAATTAACTTTTGTAGATTACTTATCATTCCTTCTAAATTTCTCTGCAGTTCACCAAAGAATTTTTGGTCTACTGTTGTGAATTCAGGCTCAATTTTCATAAATCCCACTGTCCAAATCACCCCTTTTAATGACACCTTGATTTTGGAAATTTGAACATAGAGAGTTGATTGATTGACTGTGTGGTTTAGAGACAGTACTACACCATAAAACTGAAGAATAGAAAATATAGACATAAGTATTTGTTAAAAGATCCACAGAAAGATTTCAAACTCATACAAATTAAGATGAAATTCAGAACTGTTAAAGATATCTAGATTTAGAATAAATACACATCAAACCAGAAAATTAAGTGTTACAGTTGGGTATGCAAATAAGTTATCCCAAAAAAGTGCTAAAAACTACATTCAACATTACAATATCTATAGTGCAACCATTACAATATCAACTCTTCACATCTAGGGCAAAACAATGTGCAAAAGAAATATCGCTAATACAATAAAATCAAATATTCCATTAAGTGTTTTTTATCTAGTTTAAATTCGAATATGGAAAAATCTACAAAATTCTCATCAAAATAAAGACCATTTGTTACCATGTAATCAAATGTGATAGAAATTCTTTCATATTTTAGAATTTGAAAGACATGTAAACATTAATATTCACATGAAGACTTGAGTGAGAACTTTGTGATTTTATATGGGCAGGAGTATTGACTTACTTGGTGGGGTAGGGGTAAGTCCCTTGATGTACACTCCGGTGGAGGCAGGTCTCGTCTTGTTATCTACTAATGGATTGACTATTTGACTGGCCATTACTTACCTGGCCAGTAGGACATACACAGGGGTTAGGGCGCTACTAATATCAGTCACTATGCCGATCCTCCTCTGTCAGGGTCTAACTCAAAAGGCACCTCAGAACAAGACACTTGACACAAAGTGCTGTTATTGGATAAGCTATATATAGAGATTAGTATGGAGCTCTCTTACTTGGGGTAAGTTTATTTATTTTAACACAAAGCTTTATGTTTTAGATGCCCTGTTTCATGTTATTATGTGACCTGGTTGGGGTGATATGGGGGGTAGAGGGTTCACTAACCTTCAGCATATTGGGGTATCCACATCCATAAGTCATCTCTCACCACATTAGTATTATTTATCAGTTATATTACACACTTAACATTTTAATCACAATCAATAACAAATAATAAAAAATCACATTCAAGTTTAAGTGCTCATTCTTCTAATAACTAAATGTAGATGCATATGTAAAAGTAATAACTTTAAATATAGTTTCTATATATATATCTAAAGCAGTTGTGTACTTTAAGCTAACATTACATGACATACTTTACCATATAAGTGTCCATCTGCCATTGTCATTCATTATCTTATCTAAGAAACCTCATTAACTACATCTATAACATGGCCTGTCTTTAAGCACATCCAGTGCAGCAACCCCGAGGGTTGTGACTGATGCTGGTGTAATCTGCAGCATGATGAGGGATAATAAGAACACACCTTCTGCGGCACCTTCTTCCTCTCCATTGACCTGGGGCTCTGATGGCTCGCCCAACTCCTCCGCCACTGGAGATTCCATCACTGGTTCTGGCTCAGGCTCTGGTTCTGGTCTGCAAAACACACATTCAGTTAATCTATGTCCATCAGGCAAATTGATCATCACAAATTCAATATGACAGTCACTGATTCATCATCATCTACAGGCTTTTGTAAATCTGAGATGATAAGTTTGGAGTATATTGTGGAGTTGACTTACTCTGGTTCTGGAGGAGGTAAGAATTCCTCGATGTACTTCTGTCTGATGCTCTGTTTGATGGGCACTGGTTCGTCTGGGTGTTGCTCCCTGTATTCTGCTTCCCTCCTCTTCTCACGATCTCGGATCTCATACTGCAAACAAACAACATTCAAAATCAAACTAAGCTTCCAAAACTCACCAACCAACACCAAAGAAAAAAATTTAATTGTTCCCAAAATAGCCACGTTTTATTTTCAGGGATGTGATGTAAATATTTTGACCTACCATTGTTAGTCTTTCTAGGGCAGCAAACCTCTCATCCTGGGTTGCGGCTGACTTCTCAAATGCTTCATGTTTCTTAATAAGGGCTTCTACAGCATCAAGCGTTTCCTGCAAGGGATAAACATAGTGTCATTCAATATCTTCTTGTTATTCTAATTAGCTGTAACTTAATGTTGCTCTATGCTAAATTACAGCCTTCAATTTTCTGACATATCTTGATATATCAGCATAGAAACTTACTCCATATTCAGGGCTTTGCAGGTACGGTTCATGGGCCGCTAGCCAGGCCTCGGCGACTGTGGCGTCGCGGGCAAACTGGTAGACCTCGAGGATGAGCTGCAGGTGCTCCCAGCGGTCCTCCCACTGCTCCATCATAGTGCCGCGCTGTGTGCCCAGCTGGATCAGCTTCTCCCTCACCTCCTGTGATCGATAGTGCTTGCGGGCAAGCAGGTCCTTGCCAAGGTTGATGCAGATGGCAAAGTTCTCCTCGCGTGCATCGATCTCGGCCTTCAAGCTCTGATGGTTGTTCATCAACAATTCTACTCCACTTACATCTCTGAAAACAACAAATAGTAAATATTAAGTATCTCTATGGACACTAAATATGAGAAATTTACAAATAATCAAAAGACACTCTGATAACTTTGGTTCATTTAACTCAAGTTTTTTTATTATATGAACCAGAGGGTTAAAATAATTCTGAAGCTGACCTTGGTTTTTCTTGTGTGTTCATTTGTCTGATGATATCGTCCATCCAGAGCATGAGGTCACGGACGAGGTTGAAGAAGCGATACAAGTCATTGGTATCGGCCAGCTTGTTCTTCCTGGCCTCCACATGGATCTGCAGGTTTCTCCACGCGTTCACCACCTCCGTCTCGCGCTCCTGGATCTCCATGGCTTTTTCTCCAGAGTATGCCACCAGAAGTTTGGCAGCATCCTCCTGAACTTGTTGAACTTGGGAACCTAATGTAACTAGGTCATGTTCGAAATTAGCATGCCGCCTCTGTAGAGCTGCTACACTCTTTGCGTCCTTCCCGAGCTCGTCTGGAATAGTGTGCTGCTTCTCCTGAAAACACAAACACATCAATGTATATTTCACAAATAATATCAAAAGATTTCTACCTTTTTTGTTATTGATTTACATGATATTGTTATAATTTAAAAAGACAATAATGTCCAATATTTGGTTTTAATGATAAATATCACTCTCATGCAAACTCTCAATAAACATATCTGAACTGATTGATTGGCCAAGAGCAGCTACTCACATAGATGCGTTCCAGTGTTTCTTTACAGTCATGGAAGAACTTGTGTAGCTCCCACGAGGCAGCCAGCATTTGTGTTCTGGTATCAATGAGCTCCAGCAAGTCAGCCCATGCCTCATTGATACCGTCTTTCCATTCAGCTATTGTGGCAGCGTCCGAATGTCCCGCCTGTATCAACTGGTCACAGATCTCATTTACCGCCGCCACACGTTCTTGACCGATGTTCTCAGTCTCGCGTGCAAATTCCTTGAAGCGATCTCTCAACATCTGCAAACATATTTCTCACTTATAAATTTTGCTTGTATTCATTTTGTTACAAATATGAACATAAACTCATTTTATGACATTTCAAAAATTACAATTTCTTCTTTAAGCTATAATATCTGTTGCATAATATCTAAGGCGACTTACTGTAACATGCTCATAGTCTTGTCCTAGTTCATGAGACCCTGCTACGACCTCTCTCTCTGCAATCCATTGCTCTAGGTCATCTATTTCTCTATTCAGCATGTACAGTTTAAGGACCTCATCTAATTTGCCTCTCCTCTCACCAGCCAGGTCCTTCAGACTGGCATACAGCTTGTCTACTTGGGATTGTTTAACACCTATTTGATCGCTGAAATATAAAAAAATTCTTTGCTATTAATCATACATTCTGACCAGTTTTGTATTTCAAATATTCTGTAACACTTAATATTTCATTTTACTGAAATCACTTCAATTACAGAGACATGGTTGGATGGAGAACTCTTTGGTTGGTCAATTTTTTCTTTCTGGATTTGCACTTTCTGGAAAAAGTGTTATTTGTGTACCTATCTGGGTGTCCACTATCTATGAGATTCCTGCTTCTCTCTCCGAGTGCTCGTACTGTCTCAGCATAGTCTTCTACTGTGGATTCTAATGTACTATGTTTCTTCAGCATGTTACTAGCACCCATCTCATCCTTGGCTCTGTCCTCTCCCATCATGTACAGTTCTTGTTCACTCATCCACGCCTCTGCTTCCGCAGCATCGAAAAAGTACTGCAAATAAAATGTAAATCCTTCTCACAATTTGTACAAAATTTTTTACAAGACTGTATCAAATAAATGAATAAATTATGCATGTAAAAACAATTCTCTGCAATTGAGGCAAAATGAAACAACAATTTTTAATCAATTTTTAATCAATGAAGGCAATAAATAATAGAATCTTGTGGTGTTTGTTACCTTGTCCCTTGCTGTGGACATTACCTACATAAAGACAGAGCTGACATTTCAAGACTGCATCATACACACATAACACCATGATCTGGACTGTATAATGTTCACAGAAACACTCCGACGAGACTAAATTTTATAATTAGCTTGATGCATTGTGCCTGAGGACTTTTTCCCATTGGAACTCTTCGACCATTGCTTACTACTCACCATGATGTAACCTGCTCAAAAACTTTTTTGTTGACACATTAAAACACCATGGTGGAATATCAACTTGAAATACAAGTGAAAGATAAGCATTCAACTAGAATAAAATGACTGTGATATATCAATGGTAACGATACATTGAGGGTATGCCATTTTCCTATTTGCTACCTGTTTAGTTAGGACATATTGTGTTCTATAAATCTGATATTTTTTTCCATCAGCTTGTAAGTTGTTGGTACTTTTTGTGGCAGAGCAGAGTTGCATTCTGATTGCACTATGTTTTGTTTGGATGCAGGTGGGAGATATGAGGTCTATGGTTATATGCTGAGGGTGTTGGGTACAAGAGAGGCCTGCTGCTTGCCAGGCTGGTGTCTGGGCTCTCACCTTACACCCTTCAACCACACAACACTTGCAAACCAAATGGCACACTCTAAATATCCTGGCTGGGGTTCAGCATGGACTCATCAACCCATCCCAATCACTTAACACACTAAATTAAATAGAAAAGTTAATAGGCAGAATGCATTGATTCCAAGAGGGTTGCAGCTAATTGCCTGGGAGGTGTTTGTTTACATACCAACGTGGACCACAGAACATTATCTAGGTCTGCTACCCAACCCTTCACACCTGCAGCAGCCTCAGCAGCAAGGTATTTATAGACTATCTACTCTCTCCCTTCAGCCAGAGCATCTAACACACAACACAGACATTCAATTAATCCACTTTTCCATTTGCTGTATAGCATCTTTCTGACCTTAGCTTTTTCCTCCTCTGACTGGACATTCCTCTTCCCTGTACACCTTCCATCTCCGCCTCCTCCTCCATGGTGCTTCTTTTTCTTCTTCCTTTTCCCACCCATCCTGGGTTACTGAGATCAATTTGGTCCCTGAGACTAAATTACTAACTACTCCTCTCCTCTAATCCCTGTGTAATATCTATCATCTGTTGACAATGCCCTGCATACCACGTTCACACATCAGGCGCTGATTAAGGGGTGTCCCTGATTTTGTCATAGCTATCATAACTGCCTGTGATCACATGTACCAACCAGTGTGTTGCTGATCATATCTCATGAATCACTCTTCTGCTAATCTACTTTCCCTGTGCTCACTCACTAAAATAGCCATGCATGCTTACTGCTCAGGTGAGCCACAACATATGTGGATGCCATCTTGCCTATGTACATATCAAACCTACTGTGAAAAACTTTTGAGGTCTCAACTACAAATGACCATTGAATCAAGGCGTGAATGTGTGCAAAACATTGCTCCAAACTCCAAATATGTATATGTATATGTATAACACATCAATTCCACAGCAAGGCCTTTGGTGTAATATTATGGCAATCAGAGATTGCTTGATGTCCCATCCTGCGTAGAACTCTGTGCCATTGTGGAAAATTATTTGTAGTGATATAAACAATTCTGTGTTCTATCATTCTGATGCAAAAATTCTCATTCTCTGTAGATCTCAATGCACAAAAGACATTTTCGCTATTACAGAAAACTAAAAACATGAAAAAAGTGGTGGTAAATAAATGTGTGGGAATTTTGATATGGAGATGTGTTGCCATATTTTTCGGGTGAAATATCTGGGTTGTTAAATAATTGACATTATTGAGAGTAATACTAAACAAAAATGTTGACTTCAAAGAAAGCAGGGAAAGTTTGAATAATAATTTAACATGAAAAGATACTAAATGGTATGAACAAAGTGTTAAAATTGTCACAAATAAGAATGTCCATGCAATGAGGACTGAACATAGGTAGTTAGAAATAACACGTCCCATTCCTGGTGGGACATAATTAGAAAATAATCTACAATCTACATCATTACAAGTATACAAAGTAGAGAACTTACAACTTGAGAAACTTCCGAAAGTTCGAGTCTCTCCTTCCTCTCTTCAGTAGCTTTGATGAGTTCCTGCCACAGGGTCATGAGTTCATCTACCAGTTGCTGGAACTCCTCTGACTGTGGGTGTTCGTCTGCGATCATATCGCGTCCCACGTCGCACACGCCCTGTATGTGTGGCTCGTGGTTGTCAATGTCATTTCTCAGTGATCTATTCTTCTTCATCAGCATCTGCACGGACAGCAGACTGTTTCCGTAGTCTTCTGACTTGGCCTGTGGTAAGTGTTCCTCTATCCATAGCTTCTCATCCTCCATATCTCTCAGGAACTGGTGCACCTTCTTCACCTTCTCCAGCTGGGCCCTGCGCCACTGCAGTGGAGCCAGCACCTTGCGGAACCGTTCCTCCACCTGCGCCTTCTTGGCAGCGATGGTGGCCTCCTTCTCTGGGTCAATCTCCTGCAGGTGACTGGCCTGAGACTGGATATCAGCTACCTGCTCCTGCTTGATCTTCATCTGACTCTCCAAGATCTAAATAAATTTCATGTTTCATAGATATTAGTTTTTTCTGTATCTCTGCCATGTTTCTGTAAAAATGGGTATCATGTTTATGCCCTTTTAATTATTCTTTAAAAATAGATATCATATTTCTGCCCTTTAAATTATTCAAGAAACTAATTGTTCCATTCTCTTCAAATTTACCCAAATTTTTCCTCCCTTCTGCCTTGTTTATTGAAGCACTTACATTTTGTTTTTGTACAAGGAGGGTGACAGTGGTAAGATCATGGCCAACGTCCTCGGTGACGATTTGGCTCTCGATCTCGTTGATCCAGCCATCGATGTCATCACAGCTTTGTTCATACAGTACATGTCTGTTGGCATCAAACAGCTTCTCTCCCTTCTTGGCTGTGGTTTCTTCAAGCTCCTGCCACTGTCGAGCCAGCTCATCCAGGCGAGGATCTACTTCCTTGGTAGAGTCTGGCTTCTCTCTCATCAACTCCTGACCTTCCTACAACCAGGTATTAACAAAACATGTGTAGGAATGCAACAAGGACTCAAATTGGAAAGAACAAAAAGCAAATCAAAATCTATTTGTTGAAACTGTTGATATTTTGTCAAACAAATACTTTTAATTAAATGGCAAGTATTTCCACATCAACTTATGCCTGACAGCTTGAAGAAAACTAATCATATTTCATGAAATTATCTTACCTGTTGCAGTTTGAGGAGTCTGTCCTTGTTGGCAGCTATCTCAGATTCGAACGCTTGATGACGCATGTATTTGCTGTGGATATTCTTGGCTTCTCTGTAGGTCTCATCCTGGGCTGCAATGTTCTTCTCACCCAGCCAGTCTGTGAGTTCGTCACAGTCCTGCAGGAACTGGTGCACTTGTAGGGAATCCTTCAGCCTCTCCAGCTGTTCGTATGCTCGCTGACGGTTCACATTGCGTCTATAATCAAAATCATCTCCAATCTAAGTCCCTGTCATTTCATTTTTTTCTTCTTTTCCAAAACTGATCACGTTTATTTTTTAGTGACCTTCCAATGCCTCAATAAATTTGATTATTGATATCTTTGAGTACATATCTTTGAGTCCAAACTTGGGTATCAGCTCAAATTAACAGTGACCTAAATAATAATTCAACAAAATCTTGTTTGACCATTACAAATAGTGAGTACATCTATAATTTCATTGATTACCTTTCCTGGATGTTATCTGACTTCTGTTTGATCTTGTCTGAGGCATAGTGGCCATCGTCTATCAGTCTTGTTGCAAACTGCAGCACATTGTTGATTTTCTCGTCGTTGGTGTCCATGGTGGTGATGAAGGCTTCGTGCTGCTTGATCAGATTCTCAGCAGCCTCTAGTGAATGCTGCATAAAACACCAGGCACAGTTAGCAAATATTCATGCCAAGGATATTTTTCACTTTGGAAATAGACTTTTTTTCAAGAGAAAGATCTTTTTTAAATTCAGGATTTAAAAGAATGTATTATTCTATACCATCTGTTTATTTTTAATAAATAAAGCTGAAAAAGTTTTTTTTGTTTGTTTTCATTTTAAATTTGTTTTTCATTTTTGTCCATATGAAATGTGAGCATGCAGTTATGAATTTTAATGAATACACTTTAAAAATTGACTCAACATAGTCATTCTAATCCCAATGCCAGTAACATTCAGTATTGTTCAACTGTACATGCATTTATCTCAATCCTAACAAATCTTTCCTTTTATAAACACAAGGTGAAATCCATTCAGAAAATAAAGAATCAGGTCAAATTCACACCAAAATACCACAACAAATACTAAATTATATCTCATTTTATCAAACCTATTATGATCAAGTTAATCTTTTAGTTTTCTTTCTCATGTAAAATTCTTACAGACCAGATGCACAGAATGACATGATCATGCTGACACACTGAATCATAACCTTGGGGCGCTATGGTTTTATCATTAATCTGGTTCAATAAGTATAAAATTATCCAGCCCATGATAACGTTTGGGAGTATTTCTCACAAGCTGGTCATGCAGCTCTGCAGGAGAACCCACACAACTTTCAATGTTTACCATTCTTAGACTTAGTCTCCTAATCTGAGATTTTATGAAAAAAAATGTCAAATTATGATTAACATTATATAACAAAATACAGGAGATTAAGACTGGAATACTACGCTTACCTTGTGAAAGACATATTTACAAGAATACAACACTAAATATGATGGACACCTAGTGCCTGGCAAGTGAACTAAGTTTGGGTTTTATTTATAATTAGGCAAATCAGCTATTTTAATAATATTTCCCCAAAACAAGAGGTTGTTAGTTACTTTTTCACTGCAAGATCTAGAATACCATATTCAAGAAAGTTAGGGTTATGACCTTTATTTCATTAATTCATGATTTGTTTAAAACTATCTATCAATTTGGCAGGATGAGGATACCATGATGAGTTGGTATATTATGACATGGTTCTTGATGGTTTCACCTTTACCAAACTATTAAAAAAGCTCTATCGTTGGTCATCATTAGTCTAATGTGTCTTATTTGGGTTTTGATGCTGATAAGAGTGAATACAGCATGTGCTGGTTGCTTGTGAATGGCTTCATCATGTTCTAGCCATATTTTTTCAACAGTTATCTCACTAAAGTAGCTAATTTATTCACTTTAATGTTTTTTTTGTTTAATATATTCTTAGTTCACTGAAGCCTGGTCTGAAATAAACACATAAAACACCCATGATGGTGAACTGATGGAGAACTCCATCAAATATAATAAGTGATACTCCAATCAGCATGCAACATGCACAGTCAATAGTACTTGGGGAATGTACAAAAGACAAAACTGGCAAATAATTGCAAAAATGTTGACATGTTAAAAATGGCTGCCTTATAAAGGACACAAAATTAGTCTGATTTGTCAAAATGGATTTTATAAATAATCCTTTTTATATGTAAATATGCATAGAAATATACTCTTTCTTCGAATTTGGTTTTGCTTAATTTGCCAGTTGAAGAAGACATATTATTCACATACGACACAAACAATTAACTCACATCTTTGATTTTTAGAATGCCAATATATGTATATTATAACCTAAAAAACCACTTTGCTTTTTTTGGCGTTCTAAGAATCAGGTACATACAAGATGGGAAACAAAGCATGCGATCCCACCCCGTGTTGCCTGGGATCGAGGATGGGACAGCAGTGGATTATTACCTGCCTATCTAGTCCAGGGGTGGTCTGTGCAACAGAACAGCAAACAGAACGGTAAGCATACAGCTTAGGGTAGCGGCAAGCGCCACACATTAACACACCTTACACAATTTTTCATTGTATCTTCCTTCCTCATCATCTTTTCCTACTCATTTCCATTTTTTTAAAAATATCAAATGACCAATTTCTTATGGCAAAATATAGTTTTGCTTAAATGCAAGCTTTACATAAGGCTTATGTACAGTATAACATATGATATAATATGATGATGTAAAGCTCATGTTGCTACACATGATGCAAATGCTTTCACATTCACATCCTTATAGAACAAGCTTCTAGGTCAGCAAAGACTTTTTGTCGAGAGTATCGATTTGAAAAGGTCAAAGCAAAGATTCAGATAAGTGGCATGAAATTATGCAAAGCTTTACATTCTGAAAGTTAATAATCAAGAAACCATTGTGAAGGAAGGGTTTTATCATGGTTATTAAAAGACTATTAGATTTAAACTTGTCAAACGTTAGCAAGGAACTGAAGATAAGAACGAGAACAGGAGAGGACTATGAAACAACACAAGTGCAAATCAAGAATCCTTACAGAGAATAAGAATCACAGAGATTTTACACCAACATTATTTTCTTCAAATTCAAATATCACTTTATGAGCATTTGTTGATAATAAGAGAACAGATTTGACTACTTACAGGGACCTCCTCCTTAGAGAGGAAGTTGTCCTGCTGGCTCAGCAACACCTCAGCCTGCTTGCTGTCACGCAGGAACATCTGAATACAAAGTCAATACATTTGTTACCACCAATAAAGAAAGGCATTTGTCTATATTCGTGTCAAGTATATTTCATCTGTGAAGATAGTATTTAAGTCAATAATGTACATCTAGTTTTGTTTACAACCAAATATCAAAGATTTTCATTCTGAAATATTCTGTTCATTTGCTATCTATAATCAAGTAATATGATGTAAGGTTTAATAAATAGTTTGGAAAAATATATTTTCCTTTTCTGAGACGGGCAATAAATGAAGTTACCTGCAAGTTGAGTCCCTGTGATAGCAGATGTTGTTTGCTATCCCACATTCTCTGGGCATCCTCCCATCCATCATCCAGAGCTTTCAAACGCTGAAATCATAACATGGTTCTCATCTTAGTAGTCATTCATTCAATTTTTTTCCTGATCATTCTATCTACAAAAATTTCTCAGCTTACTGGGATCATTTAATCTTAATGTTTATGTTTAATGTCTATGTCTATGGGAATCGTGCATTTGATTGTCATCTCAATAATATATGAAGAGTGTGACGAATATTGTCTTTAAATGCTGGCCTTACCTCTCTGAGGAACATGTATTGTACATCCTCTTGTCCTTCTGTGACCTTCACTCCATAGTCCTTCATCTGCTGGTACTCAGGAGCGTAGGTGTTGATCTCCTCCTTGACCTGTTGATGCTCGTTGAGGAGCTTCTCAGCCTCGGCGAGGTCGTTGGGGATGCTGTCTGTGGCCACGGTGGTCTGGGTACGGGTCAGCCACTGCTGGAAGTGATCCAGGTTCTGCAGGAAGTGCTGCAGCTCGCTGGCCTCTCCCAGACGCTCGTCACGGACCTTCAGCATCTGTTTAAGATCCTGCCAAACCTCTGTGATCTCGCTGATCTTGCCTCGGATGGCAGCAGCCTCCTCTGGCTTCTGGTCTTCCAACCTCTCTGCTTCTTGGTTCAATGAATCAAGCTGCAAACACAGAATCAACATCACAATTTAACAGTGCTCCATTTGACCAAAACATAACCCGAATTTCAACACAGTGTATAAAGAAACTAAAACTTTTTGGTTTATATTTCTCTTGTCTGAAACCAACTTGCATATTATTTTTTATAGTACAATTAAATAATATGCAAGTTTCATGGCAAAATAGTGCTGTAATACTGCTTACCTTGGCCTGTATAGCAGCCAGATCTCTTTCCAGTCCAGAAAGCCTTCTCTGAAGCTGCATGACACCTCCAAGGTCATTGCCCAGATCATCTGTGGATTCGATCAGTTTGGCCTTCTCACGGATCCAGGTCATGGTCTCCTGGCATTCTATATGCCAAGTGGTGACACCATGAGCAAGCTCCAGAGACTCACGCTTCTTCTCTGCCATCTCACGCAACTCATTCCATCTACAGAGTTAAGAGACATAAAGTTACATCTCACTCAATGTCACCAACGCTTTAAAATATTATGCATATTGATTATATGTTCAATTCATTGATTAAAATGGAATTATTCTGATGATAGAAGTGCCTACCTTTGGTTAAGTTGATTTTGTCTTTCTATGACCTCGTCAGAGTTGGGATGCTCATTGTTCAGAAGTTGCCTAGCCAACTGGTTGACAACCTCTACTTTGCTGGCACTGTGCTCCATCTCCTGCTCAAAGGTGGTGAATCTGGCCTTAAGAATCTCCACATCCTCAATGTCGTCTGTGGGTTCCATGGTGAGGAGAAGCTTCTCTTTCTCTGTGATCCATTGATCCACTCCGTCAGCCTCATTGAATAGTTTATACAGAGCTAGGGCATCCAGCAAGCGCTGTTTGCGCAGCTTGGCCAACTCCAGTAGTTCCTGGTACCTGCGGTCGATGCTACCCAGACGACTCTGGACCTCTGGAGAGTCTCGGTCCTGCTCACCCAGGGCAGCTGCCTGTTCATGCAGGGCCTGGATTACGCTGGAGTAATTCTGCAACTCGTCTGTCACATCCTGCAATCATACAATCTCAAATCATACAAAGTGAACAGGTAAGACCTAACAGGAATGGGCACCTCAGAAAAGTTAATCAGTCAATAATATTCCAAGAAAGTCAAGAGTAAATTAAGATAATATAGATATTTAATTTTTGAGCCCATTCCTGTGGAGCATAAGAGCAACAGGAGTGCAGAGGGAACTAGGGGGTCTGCAGTATTTTTTCCCATTATGACATCCATCACAGTAGCACAGACATAGCATGTAACAATCACAAGTTCTCTTTGAAACATGCATACAAATTCCATAAACAAAGCCGGAAAGATATTTTTTCTCCCATTTTTACCTCAATTAATGGGCAAAAATGTTCAAATTTGTTTCATAACTGGCAAAATTATAACAATTTATCTGAATCAAAGTGGAACTGAAGACAACCATTTCTTGTCAGATACAAGATTGACGAAAAAACAAGGACGAACAGAAAGCCATGCTTTTCCCCCAAAACAATGTGTTGAACAAGAAGCTGTGTTTGGGTTTAGATTTGTTGATAAATATGACAAAAAGATTAGAAGTCCACTGAGACGATTTTTTGGACATTAGTTGTGACAGCTCTTTGCTAAGGATCCATACAGCATTTTCTTTTCAGTGCAATTTGTCCTCGATAAAGGCATTTCCTGATGCAACCTACCTCATGTTTCTTAAGCAGAGACTAAAATAAGTGTGGGATGATAAAATCAATGTTATTCTCAGACAGCAAAAGATGTGGGTTCAAAAAGCCAAGACTGTAGTTTTACATAAAACAAAATTGAGAAAAAAGTTATTTCTGATAATAACAAAAAAATGAATGTTGAGTTTAATACACTGTACAGTAATAAAAATAGAGCCCTTTGATTGGAGATGTTATAAGTTCTTATTCGTCAAGTGAGGTTTGTTAATACCTTGTGTTTTTTCAGGAGTGACTGTACGCTAGCCTCGTCTCTGCCCACATCTTCACTGGACACAAGACGCAGTGTGTCCAACATCCAGGTGTCAACATCATCAGCATCAGCAAAGAACTGAAAATACAAGTTTAATTCATTGAAAACATTTGAAAAATTATTTAAATATTCAAAATGTATATTTACTTTAAATGTTCCTATACACTTAAGAGGTAGAGATGAGCAGTAATATGTCTGATACCTGATAGAAGTCCACGGCTTCCAGGAGTCGTTTCTTCCTGTAGGAGGCCAGATCTAGCAGGTTATCCCACTGTGTGTTGATCTCGTTGATACGAGACTGGATCTTCTCAGAGCCCAGGTTTTCTGCCTTGATGAGGTCCTCTCCCACTTGCATCACTGACTGCAGGTGGGAGTGGCGAGCCTGGAGTTCATCCTCATTGGCCTGAAATATCACAATGTCACCATCTTAACACACTACCTATACACATATAATTCATATTTAGAACTTGATGCAAATGACCCTGGCAAGCTTAGGCCAATTATAAATGTCACTCTACCCAACATTTGTTCATACAAATAAGAAATAGCAAGTTTTCATATGTAAACTATGTAATTTTAAAACCTTTATCGAAACATTGTGATCCAAAAATTTAGTCCTTATTGAATTAAACATTGATCTTAATTAATCTAAAAACTTATTCCTTGATTTTTAATTCTTATCAAATATGCAACTCAACATGTGCTCATGGAACCTTACATATAATATAATATTAGGCATTTTCTTCATCTAATCAAGGTTGGATGTGGGTGGGGGATGAAACTGGGTTTAATCAAATGATTCCAGTACCTTACCAAACTAAACCATATGAACACAAAACAGTACAGCTTTTTTTACTTTATGAATATGTGATAAGTTATAATTCACGTGACAATTTATAATTCACATGAAAAATAACAATTCTATGTTGACTTGTTTCCTTGACCCAAATTTATGATATATTGATTATGTAGAAGGCAGGGATATCTTAAAGTTCACCAAGGCATTTCTATATGTAGTTTGTTACCATTTCTTCTTCTGCCCTTTTGGTATCATTGAGCACGTTTTGGGCTCTCTCTTGTGACAGTACATGAAACTTTTGTATGTCATCATCTACTGCCTAGAAAATTCATATCAGTTTTTAACTTGCTGAAATTTCATTTATATTTTTTTACAAAAGCAAAATAATTTATTCAGAAAAGTACAGTATATAACAATTTAATTTGCGTCATAATAAATTTATAAAATAATTTTTTTTGCTTTTTTGATTTTTGCCTATTGTTTCTTTAATATTGTGTAAGTGTGTTTACCTTGTGTTTGTTCAGCAAGAGGTGCACAGAGGTGAGGTCATGTCCCAGGTCTGGGGAGGACATGAGCTGTTCCTTCTCCTTGATCCAGCCCTCCTCATCAGCCATATCCCAGTAGAACTGCCACAGTTTACGGGATTCCTCCAGCTTAGCACGGCGATCGGCAGCCAGCTGCAGCAGCTCCTCGTAGGCTGCGTCCAGGTGGGCCATGCGGTCGTGCACCACCTGAGGGTCACAGGGTTTGTAGCCTGAAATTCAACAAAATACACCATAATTTTTGTCCAGACCAACACTAACAATAATTAGTTTATCTCAACCTTAACCAATAATATAATACATGAGTGACTATATTTTCTGTGATTATATTCAACATTTAAATGAATTCTATCAAGATCAACCAGTATGACAAAAAAATTTCTTACACAATGTGAAAAAAACATATCGGTTGTAAGAAAACAGATATTTTGGGCTTGGCATCAAGGATAGATTCTTACCTCCAGCTTCTGGGAAGTCTCCTTCCACAAACTTCTCTGCCTGCGAGTTGACACTCTTCACGCGTTCTCCTACGACGTGCATGTCCGCCTCTAGTAGGCTGTGTTTCTGTAGAAGGTCCTCTACTCCCATCAGATGCTTGCCAAAGTCCTCTGACAGGAGGCGAGCCTTGATCTCGTCCATCCAGTCCAGGATGTAGAGCATCTCCTGGAAGATCTTTTGTAGTGCCAGTGACAACTCCAGGCGCATGCGACGTGCTCGCAGCAACTCCAACAGGTAGTTCCACAATCGTAATACATTGTCTTTTCTGTGAAATAGAAATTATATATTCAATCATCATTTAACTCTTTACAATAAAAACTTCCTTTTGAATTCATTTTTGATGTGCAAAATTGTTTAAATTCTCAATCTTAACAGCATCTCATATTTTAACATTATTCAACAATACTGTTCTCCAAAGTTTACTTGAGGGGCAAAATGTCTATTAAGTACAGACCTAGCATTTATTCTGTCAATATCATGGTAGTTTTCTTGTTCCAGTTCATATCCAACAGCGACGACGGCTTGTACTCTCTCTTCATAGGCATTGATGTCAGTTTCAATAGCCTCGTGTTTCTTTGTAGCAGCCTCCACTGCAGCAAGGTCGTAACCAAAGTTGTCCTGTGATACCAGACGCTGGTTCTCACTCAGCCATGTCTCTCTCATGCCTGCCTTGCGATCAAATCGTGATGCCAACTGCTCAAGCTTCTCTTGTCTGAAATATCAATTCAACTTTTAATTCGTCTGTAAAAGTAAGTATTAAATCCAATTCAATTCTTACAATTCACTATTGCAAAATTGAACATTATATTCTGTTAATAATTTAAAATGAAAGTTTTCAGCATGATTTAAAAATATAAACCCAGTTTGAGGATACAGATGGTTTCTATGCCAACTATGTGATGCTCACCTGATCAGTTCCTCACGCAGAGATAATTCCCGCTCATGCTCGGCCTTCTCCAGTTTCTCCCATGCTCTGTTGATGTCTGAGATTGTCTTGGTCTCCCGAGGCAGGTATGGTTTCTGGTTGTTGGCTCTCATTTTACTCTGCAGGGTGAACAGCAGCACCTCCAGGTTACCCTTCTCCACAAACCTGCACACAAACATTGAGTAAATTATGTATCATGAATGCAGACATACTGCAATAGAAGATTAGAACATATGCTCCAAAAATAAAAGGGTTTTCCTTCAACAAGTCTTGATGTTCTATATCATTTTTTTTCCATATACTGAAAAACGGCAATGATTTCTATTAAATATATTTTTGCCTATCAATTTTATCTGTTATCTAAAACAATTTGACATTTACCTTATACACAGCTCAGGATAAACATGAGATGTGTCATGCCTTGATAAATTAAACACTATTTGTACCAAGGGTTATATTATTTTAAGTAATATTTTGTTTATATATATATTTCAAATTAGTCATTTAAGATTTGTTTGCTACCTAACAAAGCTAATTAAAACACAGCAAAAATATTAGCTGAGAACAGTTTGGACTATTTTTTGAGATGCAAACTCATTTGTTCTGTTCACTTTAGAACTATAAT
Source organism: Amphiduros pacificus (assembly GCA_949316495.1). Taxonomy (NCBI): domain Eukaryota; kingdom Metazoa; phylum Annelida; class Polychaeta; order Phyllodocida; family Hesionidae; genus Amphiduros; species Amphiduros pacificus. The sequence continues at coordinate 37,694,952 of OX439005.1, read as the reverse complement.
CGTAGTAGCCAATCATATCAGATCTAAATTGCAAATGTCAATCTCCAGACAATTGCATGACTCTATTCCTGGTGGTATGTCAAATTTACATTCTCTAGCTAAGAGATTTTTTCTGAGCTGAATGTGCCACAATTTATGAATGCAACAATGTTGGAAAATGGCACAGTTGAGCCATAAAGTCTGCATAGTGGATGTGAGGGGCGTGTTAATATGGGATTTATTCATGTCTCTACGGCATAAAGCACACGTACACCCAGACCTTTGATCACATTTCTTACAGAAACAACCTTCTATACTGAAAAACAATGTCCTTTCTATATGCTGAAAACTTTGCCTGGTAGCCTTGTCATTTTTGTATACCAGAACTGTATGTCTATAGTTTAAATTGCATTTGTAATTCTTATTGGAGCACAAACACGAGTTACAACCTGCATCTGGTTATGTCTATGGAAGGCAGGATGCCTGTTGGCTTTGCCAAGTAAATTCAAGGATGCCTGTTGGCTTTGCCAAGGCTATGTTGTATGCACCATGGCAGGCAGGCAGATCAGGTTGATGGTGGAAGTTTGTTCTGTTAGATTAGGACATGGCCATATGGACATACTGTTTGCTTGTTGACACAGTGTGAGGCAGGCTGATTGTTCTGATGATGGGGAGATGGCTGAGAGGCCAGGCAGTCCCTGCAGCCTGGCACACATAGTCCCATTTTACTGTACCATTGGGAGTTACCACAACAAAAAACCTCCAGTAGCATCAAACTGCAATGATTGATCTGTCCTAATGTAAAATTTGTTTGTAATAAATTCACAAATTTGTGGGTAAGAATCCGACATAATGTTATCCTAGGCTGTGCAACATTTAAGTGCAGTGGCAGCCAGGCTATTGTAAGGAGGAGTGAAGCATGAGTCACTGCGTCTGCAGGCTACACTCCCACAAATCAGACCATGCAGCGTGGATGGCCTGTCTGTCTGCCTAAGTGACTGGGACTAGTCTCTCCCTGCAGGCCTGGTATGGTGTGGGGGACCAGCCTTGTCCTGCTGGCCTGGCCAATTAACACCATGACATTCTATCAACATTTGCAATTGAACTTATTGTAATACATTTATTTCATTTCTGGATGTTTTATTTTCTTTCTTCCAACAGTTACAATGAAAAAGCTATAGTTTCACTGCTATATAATATTTCAGGCTGATGTTAATGGTGATAGGAGCTGATGAAGAGTCCTTTGAAGTATGTTTGTTAGGGGAGATGGTGGGAGATGAGACAGACTATGAAGCTGTCGGATGTGTGGTCCCAGTGGTGCAGGACTCTGCCCTCATATTAGCATTCCTCTTGTATCAATATGCCTACACAAAGCTGGCCTCTGTATATGCCTTCTATCAGTCTGCAGCATGACAGGCACCAAACTATCCACTCACTATATTTTCACAAAATGCTTCAATGATATTCACTCTGCAATAATTACTACCAGTTATTGGTACCAGTGGTTAAACGGAGATCCTCTTTGGAAGAAAGAAAAGATCTCCTGATTGTACAAGATTATGATTATCTTTAATATCATTAATAATATGAGATAATCCATCTGACACTTGTGACATAATAAAATAAGCAATGAAGGAGAAATCAGTCTGTGATGAACAACTTGGAATGAGAAGATGATATGAGCCTTGGTGAATTTAGTGATATTGTTTTCCAACTGCATTCTATTGTGATGATTCAGCACCAAAATGGTTATGTCAACTTTGCAGCTGTTTATAGACCAAAAAATGACCTTACAGATAGATTTCCTGTTCTCACCAGGAAGACCGACATCTTTGATGATAGATGTCTGTGGGATGGGAATGATTCATTTATTGAGTTGCTCCTATTTCTCAGACATGTTCATCGTCATCATTCATCATCACCAAGCCAAGGCCACTTATCCGTGACTTGATAGTCAGAACAATTTTCTGTTCGGAATAGATCTAATTTAGGTCTCCTATAAAGTCTGCGATGGCTGCCAATTCATATGCTCGCCTTGAACAACACAGCTTCTGTTGGTGACAGCTTGAAAATCAATATTGGACATCAATTTTATTTAATGATTTTCATCCATGTCTGAGATTTAAACAGGAGAAGGTTTGCCTCTCATTTGTGGTATGGAATGCAGATAATGTGAGAGAGAAGGTGGTGTGTATTTGATCTGTGATGCCACCTCCCAACCTCACCACCTTGAAGCAATGTCACCTAAATGCCATCCCGCCACCCGACACTCACAAACCACGTTTTGTGGGTGGCTCTGTTTTGTTGTCATAGATCCTGTGTTTTGCTCTATTTCCTAGTTCTTGGCTGATATTTCTGTGAAGCCTTTCCACTTCCTGCTATACAATCCCAAGCCAACCAATACAATAGGCGTTGCCTAAATATTCCAATGCTTAGCTTAAGTCATCTGCATTACAACCTTATTCTCTTGGCAAACAGAATGTCACCCAAAACACTTTTTTTTTATCAAAGGGTGGAATGATTGAAGCAAGCAACAAACCAATCAAAATGTTTTTCGATTAAGAAATTTGTTCTTTTCAAAATGCCAAGAGTATTGATTTCAAACTAATTAATATGGACTCTTCATAATAAAAGTGAATCAATATTCTTTCCGAAGCCTCTTCTCTGTCTATCATTTTAAATATTGATGGCTGGATGATATTTGCACACAAATGAAAGCAGAAGACACAGATAGGTCTGTATATCTGTCAGGTCTGAGATGGTTGCAATGATTGGTGTCAGGACCTTTTCTTCTTACTGAGCTTTGTGGAGGCAAGAAGTTTATCTTGGCTAGGTCTGGCATTGGTTCGGTGGTATAATTGTCTTATAATGAGTAGTGCTGGCACCGTATTATGCTGTGCAACCCACTTATCCAGTCTTTGCGTCTACGTGTTGGCAGACCAGCTGGTGTACAATTCACCAGTACAAACCAATTTATGTATATCTGAAATATTGATGGACTTTATGTACTACTTCAAAATTGTCCAAAATATTGAAATAATTTGTGTGCAACATGCCCTGTACATATCCATGTATAACAATCTCAAATCAACAATCAAGAATAAGATAAAAAATATCCATGTTTTCAATCTTTGCTGTATGTTGTGTGTCTGGGAGAATGAGTGTTGGCTTGAACAGTACTGTGATAGTGTGAGCAGACTGTGAGGTGCCTACTCACTGTGCTACCTGAGTACCCAAGTCTTCTTGTGCCAAACCCAATTAACATTAACTAGCTTGGTCATGAAATATTAGTCTTCTGGAGTTTTTGTTATGATAGATAAGCAATGACACCAAGTACACAATATGATATATCAACCTATACAACTGTTTAACATTTACCATATTGAGGATTAAGACTTGTCCTGCTTAGTAATATAAATGTTTCTGGGTATTTTTATTTTTTCATAACATAACAAACAAAAGTGTTCCATTGAAACATTAAAATCCAGTAAAACTGTTCAATTGTTCAAAAGTGAATCCAATAAAACTGTCCAATTGTTCAAAAGAGAATTTTAAAACAAGTTATTAAATTTGGCAACAATTTCAACTAATCACTTACACCTCATTTCTGGTCCAAATATCTTCACTGAAACCGACACCGAGAGAGAAGGTCAAAACTTGAAATGCACCAAGGGCCTTTGCATAATTTGGTATGTCCTTCAAAGTGGCAAGTGAGGTGCAGAGGAATTATAATTTGCAAACATTTACAGAGGCGGGTACTCACTTGGGTGGTTTTTCCACAGTGCGGTATGTGTTGAATGCTGCAAGTTGTTGCTGTACGCCCTGTAGCGAGTTGGCAAACTCTCTTTCGTGTAGCACCGAGATTGTGTTCTCAATCCATTCCAGAAGGTCTGATGTGAGGCTCTCGTAATCCTTGATCATCTGCTGGTTCTCCAAACATTGGTTGATCACCTGGAAACACAATCATATCTAACATTCAAATTTCATATATGCTGTGGATATTACACAATCTTTTTTGTTATGACTTATACATGCACAATTCTCTAAAATCTTACAATTTACATTCCCTATGAATAGTCCCAGTCTCGATTATCAATGATTATATTTAGTCTCAAATATCAATGATTAAATGTAGGAGTTCTGGTGTGTACTTTTTAATGTGAGAAATAACAACAACATGGAAGATAATGCACCAATTATGTGAGTTTCTCTCACCTTTCCAACTCTTCTGCCCTGGACAGACTCTTGCTTCATCTTGGAGAAGAAGTGGTAGTATGTAACCACATAGGTGATGATCGACTTCTCATCAGGGTACTCCATACATACATCTACAACATGAAACCCCTTCATCAAACTTTGCAAAGAGATCTTCTTTCTCACAGATAACACCCCAAAGGTGATTCTTTAAAATCAAAGTCAAACAAGTTTTATTGTAATAGAAAATATCCACATCCCTTAATTTTTTTAAACTATTTTAAGCCCCACACTCTCCTCCCCAGGCAACTTCAGGGGTGTAATTCACATGATGATCAAAATAGCAACTATTATCAAGGGAAAATTGATTCCTGAATTTAAGATTTTTATTATGGGTCTATCAATGAAGTTCAAACCCAATGAAGCTATGATTAATCTTTGTATGATGTGAAGCTATGATTAATCTTTGTATGATGTGAAGCTATGATTAATCTTTGTATGATGTGAAGCTATGATTAATCTTTGTATGATGTGAAGTCATGTTCGAACAATGGATTGTAGACAAATATCTACACCACCACATGAGTTCTTTTTCCAATTTATTTTTATCATCTACCACGTTAATGACAATAAGTCATGTTTTAGTAACACCACACCAGAATATTTAGGAGTGTGTTAGAGAACATGTGAGTTCTATCTACACCAGGTATCCACAAGTGAATCAATTTCCAGCTATGTTTATTTCCCCTGCAGGCAGGTGTCAGTGATCACACCATCTGGTGGTCATCACCACACCTATTCCCTCACTGGACCTGTTCACAGACCTGTTTATACTCTTACTATATGCATCTTCTCCAGGCTGGAGTAAAATATATCCAAATAGTTGTACTTTGAAGACAGAAACCCTTTCCCAAATGTTGATTACACCTCTGTCACTGCACTGATTGAATTATTTTCTGAGGGTGAATCTCAGCTTACCTTCAGCATCAAGGAGTCTTGTAAGTCCAAGGCTATCTTCTGCCACATTGAAGGCATTGTTCAGGTTGTACATGGGGTTGTTCTTGTGAAGTTTGTCAAATTGAATAAGGTCTGCCCTGAAAACACAACACACAAAACATGAATCAATCATTACAATAATGGCCACATTTGTTGACATGTCTGTCCTGTTTTAAACATACATTATTTCTATCAAAGCTACGAATAAACCTCATAATAGTCTCGACATCTTGTCTAGAAAATATCAGAATTTATGTATCACTACAGACTGCTTCTAAAAGCAACCATTGAGTCTGTTATCGATCCCCTCAACATGGTAAATCTCCATACATATCTGCATCTTGACAAGTAAGCTGCACATTTTGGATCTCGTTTATCTTTATTCATTTTTATTTTAGTCTGTTGTTATAATGCCATTGCTCAACTTTGTGACGCCAATGGTGGGATCATGGCATCCACCAAGAGGAGCCTGATACTCGGCATGGTTGTCATGCCAACCATGATGATGGCTGCATAGTAGTTGTGTTTGTCATGAGATCTCACAGGGTTGTGAGATGGGGTATGATGCATTATGCATTGTCACACAATACTTCAGTGTACATGCACTGAACTACTAGCCTGTCAAGGGGGGATGCTGCACAGATGCACCATCATGTGAATTGTAAATAGTTTCTCATTTCAATGTCAATGGTAAATTTAGCTAAAAGAAGCCCCCTCCACCAAATCATCTATGAATTAATACTTTGATCATATTGTTACTAATTCTAATTACACCAGTATAACTAGTGTTCTGGTCTCCAAAGTGGGTCTGAGTGGCAGTATATGCAAGCTTATCACATTAACAACTGATATTTGACCTTTCCCAATGGACATTGGCACGCAGGGACAACTACTGCTGCCCTATATATTATGATGGTGGGATCTAAGTTGAGATCTCATAGCTGCAGGGCACTGGTTAGTTTACTGACCCAGAATGACACTTTGGGGGAGAGGAGTTGCCTGGTCAGAAGGGAACACTTTACCAGATTGACTAGTGCACACCCTATTGCTGTGTGCTGTGTGTCTTGATCCTACGTGTGAAGGCTGATATTATACATGTCCACATACCTATCCCCCACCCTTACAACTAAACCCAAGTTATTCTTCATTCTCGGCAAGTGCCAGATCAGGACAGGCACTAAAGTATGATGTTGACCACTGTGGTTGACGTCTACTATCAATCTTATGTATGTGTAGCACTGACATCTTTATAGGGCCTGTCCATGTAATAATGCAGTGTAGCCACTCAGCAAGACAGCGGACATTGCTTGGAAATTGATTTAGATGCAAATCCTGGACTACACATGTTTGACCTTTGGTCATAATTGTGGAAGACACCAAGCTCTGGAGCTAGCCAGTGCCCCTGGTTGGAGGGTGTATATTTGTATGAATGGGCGGAGGAGGCCAATATGCCTGATGAGTATGATAAGAAAGTGGGTGGGGGTCAAGCATTGCGGGTGTGAGTGTGGTCACTTTTGAGGTCAAGGGTCACATTGCAGATCAAAATGAAGAAATCGAGAGCTAAGTGCATGATGGGATAGGGGGATCAGGTGGGATCCGACATAAGTGGAATGTCTGGGAGGAGAGTATCCTTGCCTGCTTCATTCTTGTCATGGCTGGGGTATGGCAGGCAGATGCAGGCCGGCAGAGGAGGGCTTGAGGGGCGGGCACATGTGAGGTTGATTTGTGAGGCAGGCTGGTGGTCAAGAGCTACTGTGTTGATGCACATGGCCACAATGATCCATCACAGACCCCTACCTGGCCCTATACACGATATGTGCCTATTCTCACTTCATTTGTCACTGTAATGTATGGCAGGTGCCACAGGAAAGAAGCCATACATCACAACTCCAGTCCCAGACTCTGGTCACACCACAGGTGCCACCTGCAGGCAACCATATACCAAAAGGACAGTCCTCAGACTCTGGCCAACACTATATGATTTAATCATCTACAATCAGCTTTTTCAACTTCTATCAGGCATTTTAGCATTTTTAGTAGGATATGGAGAAGGTATAATATACTAAGACAAGTTGGAGTGTGCCCCGCCCCTGTGTGGCATGTGTATGCACTTGAAGTTGGCACACTCCATCACTCAGCCTGTTGATATTGTAACTTAAGACCCATCTTGCCTGCTGCTCATCCCTAGTATTGACCCATTATCACTCACTATATCTCACGCTGGATCCCTCCCATGCATCAGTGTCTCACCTGTACACAATAACCAATATGGTTATTTTTCTCATAAACCATCGAGAACTGGGGCTCCAATATTTAAGTCATATGGATAAAGCCTATATACCGGTATATTACTTTAAGCTCTGATCTTCACTAATCAGACCAATGTATGCTATAATCATTCTGTCTGATTTTTTCTTTAGCAAATCTTAATTTCATATCAACATATTCAGAGATCAAGGATATGACTATTTGACCTGGGACAGTGAATGTTATTAAGCATACATGATTCATCACACTTCACCACCAACTTATCTCTGTGCAGAAGATCTCTCTGCAATGTTTTTTGAACATATCTTATGCCCAGACATGTGGGAGTGTGTAAACATTATCCCTGCTTCAAAGTGGCAGTTTTTTGTAAAAATATTGCATGCTCAATTATAACTTCCTAGCAATGTCTGAGTTCCGTATACTCTAGTTTCATATACAGGTAAAATATTCAAGAGATTCCATAGTATCAAACACTGCCTGAGGAGAACATTGCAGAAATGTAAATGATGTTTATTTAGTTGGGGACTTTTTGAGGCTGGATGATCCTACAAAGTCAGTGATCCAAGCGAGAGAAGGTGGCTACACACACAATGCTTGTGGAATGAATGTTGAAGGTCCATTCATAAAGTCTGTTATTTGGAGCAATACTGGTGAGGGGAAAGAAATGGGTGAAATCAGTCACAAGGCAAGGAGACCTCCTGCCCTAAATAACTAGTTGGAAGGACAATGGCCGCCATTGTGGCATCTTCACATGTACACACACCTCCTTGTGTTGGTATAGACGTTTAAGTCAACAGTATGTTACACATTGCAGACACTGGCTTGAGACCTGGCACCAGCCATATCTCACCTCGCCACACTCATCATCCACATACCCACTACATGGGTGCTGAGAAATTTTTCTCAGAAGACTGAGAATTGAGAGAGTCACAATTTTGGAGACTGAGGATACGCACCAACGGTGCGTACCATTGCGCCGAAGGCGCAATTAAACTAGGGGGGTACGGGGGCATGCCCCCCCGAAAATTTTTGTCATTTTCTTGTATTTTGGTGCATTTTGGTGCATTCTGAGCAAAAAAATGCATAGCTGATGAAAGTTGCTTTCCTGTTGTACTTTGACTTGTTCATAGTTGATAAAAAAAATGCTTACCTGCTGTACTTGTTCATGTTGAATGTTCATTGTTGATAAAAAAAAAATGCTTACCTGGCTGGGTCAGTTTTACCACAGCAATGTCATTAAGGGTGTGCCTTACCTGATTGATTTTGCATTGTGAGCATTAAATCATTACTACCTTGCTGCTAGGAAAGTCTGGAGTGCTGGTGGGGACAGTTTTACCACAGCTGCCAAGGGACAGTTTAACCAGCACTGTCAAACTCACTTTTGACTTGACTTAAAATATTTCATGATGTTACCAATTTTTTTCATGTGTGGTTTGAACTGTTCAATGATATGAGTGCAAAAACAGATTTGGCGAAGCTAATTCCCCAGTTCCTGAAATTAATTTTCTATGGCTATTATTTTTGGAAAAAGAATCAAACCAAGCAGGAGTAGATGCACATTACAAAACAATGGTTGAACAATGGTGTACATTCATTTTTATTGTTTCTGGACTTGCCAAGGGTGCACAGGCTCAGAAACTAAGAAGCATATCTGATTTTCTTCTCCAAAAATGTCATGCTTCGTTAACACCGCTGGGTATCAACATGACAGATCAGAGAAGATATTGATTTAAAAAAATCAAAGATGCTCCTAGTGGCCTCCTTGGAACATGACACAGCATGAACATAAACAAGTCAAGTTTTTACCAATGCTCATCCAGTGGTGTGCAACATGGTCAATAAATAATAATACTGTTTTTTAAAACTTTGGAGTGTGTGATTATTTTGTGTTTATTTTGCATTCAAATTGTTAATGGCATGCATGGCTGTGCCACATAATATTTAATTTTAACAAAATAATTTATCTTTAAGTCCTTCTTTTGTAAAATATAGCGATCAATTTAATTGAATGACAGATTATGGGCAGCAGAGCAAGCATTGCTACCCATGCACATGATTTGTATCCATGGCCATGTGCTTTAAGATCATGTAACAAAAGAATGTATGATCAATGCCTAAATCAAGTACATTAAAAAAAAATTTCTTTTCTTGGAGAATATCATTTAAGAACAAATAAAGGGTTCAATTCAATTGAAATAAATTTATTATGGGCAGCTGATGAAGCATGGCCATGTGCTATGCGGTTATCTAACAGATCTAACATGGCCATGTGCTTTGAGAGAATCCATGGATTATCTACCAAAAGAATGTATCATCATAGATTAACCTTAAACCAATTCAAAACAAATAAGTTTTTCAGTAGTTCAAGTCTTCAGTACAAACCTGTGTTTAACTTACCAAATGTGTAATCTATTCAATTTGGCTTGAAAATTCTTGATTCCAATCTGATAACTGCAGAACATTGACAATTTTCACAGAGATGCATAAGGGGCGATCCATTTGATTTTTGTGGGGTGGGGTGGGAGATTTTGGAAAAAAAATTTATTCACCCACCCCATCCCAGAAAAAAATTTATTCATTCACCCTACCAAAGAAAAAAAATTTATTCATCCACCCTACCAAAGAAAAAAAATTTATTCATCCACCTCCTTCCAGTTTTTCTATCTTCTATATGGATTGCTTGAAATGAAGGATCAGAGTCTGGGGAAGCAACAAGAAAAAACATTTATTCACCCACCCCACACCAGAAAAAAAATTTATTCACCCACCCCACACCAGAAAAAAAATTTATTCACCCACCCCACACCAGAAAAAAAATTTATTCACCCACCCCACACCAGAAAAAAAATTTATTCACCCACCCCACACCAGAAAAAAAATTTATTCACCCACCCCACACCAGAAAAAAAAATTATTCACCCACCCCACACCAGAAAAAAAATTTATTCACCCACCCCACACCAGAAAAAAAAATTATTCACCCACCCCACACCAGAAAAAAAAATTATTCACCCACCCCACACCAGAAAAAAAAATTATTCACCCACCCCACACCAGAAAAAAAAATTAATTCACCCACCCCACACCAGAAAAAAAATTTATTCACCCACCCCACACCAGAAAAAATATTTATTCACCCACCCCACACCAGAAAAAAAAATTATTCACCCACCCCACACCAGAAAAAAAATTTATTCACCCACCCCACACCAGAAAAAAAAATTATTCACCCACCCCACACCAGAAAAAAAATTTATTCACCCACCCCACACCAGAAAAAAAATTATTCATCCACCCTACCAAAGAAAAAAAATTTATTCATCCAGTACTGCTGTCCCACCCCACCCCACAAAAATCAAATGGATCGCCCCTAATGTTGAAGAAGGATGCTGAGATGTCTCGAACATCCAGTGTTTAAAATTCACGCTAAATGTTATTTCATTATTTGTGGTATCCATTAAAAAGCGAAAGATAGAAATGTAGAGTCGCAATATTTTTCGACCAATAAAAATTCTCGTATTATACCGTGTTCGTCTTCATTTGTCTCGGCCAATCAGATTCCGTCTTATACGCTTTGGAATTTCAAGATGGCGTTCCTCTTGTTATCAATCGCTACGATGTTGGTTTTAGCGATGGCCTGCAAAGGTAAAATTTGTTCTGTGCATTAGATTTTGGCTTTAAATAAATGTTTTAGCGTTACGTCGCGATGGACGCTTTGGAAATCCAAGATGGCGCGCGTTCTTCGCTACGTGTTTTGTTGATAATTTGCGTAATAAATTTTGGCTTTAAAAATACGTCAAAAGACGGAAGATTTTTGTCCAAACTCGAAAGACGGAAGATTTTTGCCCAAAGACGGAATTCCGTCTCAAGACGGAGCCTCAGCACCCATGCCACTATCACTCAGTCACAACACCTCCATCATGGAGCGCCACCATGTGGTCGGTTTGCCTGTCAATCAATCAATCAAATTGAGCTGAACATATATCAGCATCATTGCTCTATTGATCAATTTGAGTTCATTTTTCATTGTTCTTGAGCATCGAGATGCTTCCTCAAGATGACACAGGATCATGCGATATGTTTGCTTGTGTCAAGTGCGAGACATTCAGTGTTGATTGTGTCCCTGTACTCATCGTAATCTCAACAAGAATGTCTGCTTGGCCCAGTGCCATGCCACAAATACATCTCCTTTGACAAAGCCATTCTTTGATGATAATACAAGGTCACCCATATATATATAACATATGTAACTTGTTTCAATAATCCTTAATTTTACCATGAACATTCAATATGGATTATCTTAATACAAGTGCACCATTGGCAGAAAAAGCCCCTTCATATATACAGCAGATGTCTCAATGCAGACAGCGAACGATCAATCGACAAAAGTATAGCATTTCACATAATAGGCATATCTGGCACTGTGGCTAACACCAGAGTTACATTTCAATATACACTTCATCACCTGCCACATTCAGAGCCCAGTCTGGCTCACCTACATACCAATAACTGAACTCCATACACAAAAAATCCCCCTTTTGTTAAGTAGTTCTGGATCAGACCTTTGTATCTGTCTGGTATTTATATTAAATATGAAGCATAATTATTCGTTCCTTTGAAATTAGAACATAATGTTAATAAAATAACAACCCCCCTACCCCCCCCCCCCCAAAAAAAAACAACAACAACAAAACAAGAGAAATAGTATTTGTGAAAATAAACAAGATTCTGAGAGAGATATTCTGTAACATTTGGATGGCTGGTAATTACCTCCATTAATTTTTGCCAGTGGTAGTGTTTTAGCCACAGGCTGACGTATCATGCTTTTACTGAGAGATATTTTCAGATGGAGATCAGTTCATTATACAGCATGCGTCGGTGGAGTCATACTGTGGTATTTATAAGCCATGTCCGTGTGGTATTTAATATCTCATCTATCCTGGCTAGATCACCTGAGCTTCCACACATCATGACTGTTCCTATTGTCTTCAAACAATGTAATATTTCAACCACTTTATACTGTATTTTTTAAATGTAGGTAGATGACACAAATGCCAACATATCATCATCATATTGCTACTGTTGATAGTCATATGGTCCATAGATGTAATGATGGAAATTCTCACAGAAAGCAATGAGTATAGAAGATCTCTTTTTTTATACAATATTTTAAAACTCATATTCTTTATTCTGCAGAATTTTCAATTAACAAGATTTTCATGAGTAATCGTCACGGAAATTTTCATTTAAAAGACCTAATTCAAATTAATCAGTTATATTGCTCCCCTTGGAAATGTTATTTTTCTTGTAATTTGTCTCATTGTCATCAATCATGTGAGTTATAATGCCTGATCCTACTTTGCTGTTGATGATGATGAGTGTGTGGATTTTATGTGGGCTGCCCCCTCTACTGGACCCTGATTGCATGATGCCTATTCTAGCACAGGTGATTCACTGATTCATATTCTTTACATAACATTTCAACCCACGAAAAACCTCAAAATCCTTCCCCCTTCCAAAGAGCCCACATCCAATCCAGCCACTGAAGAGGTCATTCAGCCATAGCAAGATGGTGTGAAAAGGTTACAACCCCACTTCGAAAATAAAAGCCCAATGCACTTAGATAGCAACATTACAGAGCAACATAAATGGAGATTTACCTGTCAAACTACACAAAATGTCTCGACCTAGTTTTGTCTGGTGTGCTTATGATGTAAATTGTATTGTGTAAGTCAACCAAGTTCTCACAACATGCAAGCACCAGTTAACTCCATAGTGGACATATTCATTTTTTTTAAAACTTTAGACATTAAATCTGTTCACTAGCTTAATTCTATAACAATCTGTTTTCTTGAGATAATACTTTACAGATTATCAAGTAAATTTGCATGAAACCATCAAATTGTAATACTGATTCTATTCCTGCAAGACTCCAGTGGTTTATTGTTATAAGTTTTATGGATTTACCTATGTTTGTGTATGAGGGCATTGAAGGCAAGGCCATCCCTCCAGCTGGTGGTGAAGTTCCTCACATTGACGTTGGTATATCCTGCTGTCTTCATCTGACACCACAACAACAGTGCATCCTTAGCAGACTTGGTCTCACTACTGTCTGCCTCCTCTATGGTAATATCTTGAATCTACAATAAACATCCATCAAACACATTAACCTTTTTGTCATTGTTTTTCTCTCTTTTCTTACACTATGAATTTCATAAAAAGACAATTAACTCTTTAAATTTCACTGTTCTTTTCTATGTTTTAGGGGTGAGTTGAAATAATAACATACAAAGTCATAAAATTCTCTTTAAAAATTAAACAGATGTATTTAGACATATTTAAAAATATTTTTCTCAATGTTATTAATTTCAAGTGTTTGTGATATCAGATTCTGTGATAAGCTTATCATCTAGGTTAAACAGTTCATAATCTCTGAAACATGTTATTTCCAGTCAATGATAGTAGACTCAAGAGCTATCTGTCAGATAAAGATAAATGGTGCGTGACCTTCAAACATTCCTCATCCTATAATCTTTATTATATTTGTGTTCAGCTGCAGAAGCTATCATCATATTAATCTTGTCACATGGTATAACTATGACAACCTACTCAATTTCTATTTTTTGAAAAGTGATTTGCAACAATCAAACACCCCTTGTAAAAATACAAGACTAAGACTAAGACTAAGAAGACTAAGACTAAGAAAACTGTTTATTTGGCCCATTTGATAATTACAATATTTCAGTATATTATTTCATTACAATTGGAAATTAAAACTTATCAGATACATTTGGGCCAGGGAGACCACCATTAAGACAAACAAATTATCGCTACCACAGTGGGCCACCCTGGTCAGGTTTGTTCCCTTCTATTTTATTTGTAATTTATATTATAATGTTGTGGGTGGGTGTGGGTGTTGTTTTACAGTGATCTAAATATTCCACCCGAGGCTATATACAATCATTGAGGTAATTGTTTTAAATGTTGTGTATATTGAATATGATGGGAATTTTATGTGACGGTGACACAGGGGCCTGGGATGTAAATATGTGTCATAAGCCCAGGCTACTGATGTTTGGTGCAGGGCTAAAGACCTGTTACCAGCTGTGTGGAATAATACACAGTATCATATACATCATTATATAAAAGAACTCTCCCCATGCTACACCACACATACTATCACACAATGTGCTACTGGGAGAGTGCAGTCTGGACCAGACAGTGGCTCCCTCTTACCACACTGACCCAGTGACACAAACTTCAACTAGTGACAACTCCACTGTTACCAACTACCCATCATTCATCATTTATTAAACTAGTTTTTACAACACTCCAGTCTTGTCAGGCCACTGCCAACTCGCATAATATAACCACTATACTTCGCTGCTTGGGTATTTTTTTTTTTGCAAAAATAACCCAGCAAATCTATGTTGAATATACAACATCCACACTCTGTAAAAGGCCATGGACAATATATAACAGCAGCTGAATAATACATTATCTGAATAAAACATACATGAGTTTACGTCTGGGAATAATATGGGATAAATAAGTTCAGTGACATAGAATGTAGAGACAAGATGGAAGCTAATATCCACATAAAAGGTTGCATGTAGTTGATCAGAATTACCTGAGGTCAATGTTAATGAATGGTGTACCAAGTCACCTCTCCCGGGATTATACTGCCATTAATATGCATGCAAAACTAGGGGTGTTCAATTATATTAAATAAGCTACCTCACACTGGACCCAGACTGCAGGCAATGGCTGTGTGATGTCAACTTATGCAATGCCTGCTGTTGTTGAATATTCAAATCTGTATGCAAATGATCTGATCTGATCATGGTTGTAATCATTGTGTGTAAAACAAGATCTCTTTATTATCAAAATACTTGAATTTTATGTTATGCAAATATTGCAGAACAATTCTGTTTGGTTGTACAATTATAATTTCCTTCAATTGGTATGCTAGAGGGAGAATTGAACTTGGGACGTAGCCAAATAGTTTAATATATTCCACCCGGGCCACACACTAAGCCTTATATGGCAGTGGACACACAGAATAACTATTTCTGACAAATATATTTTGGATGCACAAGTTACAACTGCCTACTTCTTGAAAATTATTTGTATTGATTAAATTGGATCATTTTCTTAAACAATGGCCCATTTGTGCTTGTTTTGTGGGTTATTAGTATTTGCAGGGGATGATAATACTGGTTGGGAGTGTTAGCTGGCAGGTAGGCCTGAAGCCTGTGTTGAGTAGACTTTGATCTGATGCCACTTATCATTATCAGGGAATGCTTTTATTCCCCATCACCAGTGTTCAGCCAATCATCACCTATGTCAATAGAGGCCATTGAGCATTAACACCCAAAATTAGCTTCTTCTACACATATTCAAATGAGACCTAGATTTCCTGTTGTAAAGCACTGTTCAAGTTATACACAGCTGCTTAGTAGCATTCAGCTCATTCCCAATAAGAGTTGAATATGAAATTTCTGAATCGAGCTCCTTATTATGTTGGAGAAAACAAAAACAATATTATTCCCTTTGCCTAAAAATTATTATTTTAATGGTTTATTTGGAGCATTTATGGGTTAATTCTTGAAAAGGTGTGGCTGTACCTACTGCCTACCTATAGAATCTACAGTCTGGCTCTCTATATGCATTAAGTCTATCAATGCACCTATCAACACCACCATATTGATGATTAACTTCAGAAGATGCAACTGGAAACCAGGGCTTGTTCATGTAAATGAACAAATATATTTAAAAAATTCAATGGGAAATTTTGCTTACATCAAATTTAATTAATTAAAAATCTCTTTTTTATAAGCAATATTTTCAGCTGAAATGGATGCCAAGTAATCATATAAAGTTTACACAGACATATAATATAAATGTTTGCCTTCATTCTATCATCATGATGATGGTACAACATTTTTTTCATAACTGATTATCTAGCATCAAATAATTTTCAAACATCAATTTTATGAAGCAATTTAGTTGGGCGTGTTTGCAGCCAACTAACTCCATGACAATGACTGCTTCTTTATTTCTGTGCTTCCACCACACAGTAGGCATTTTAATCATGGTGGCCTTGGGTGTTGTGGTATGTTCTGTTTAATTTGGCTGGCTGTTTTTTGAAGCAGTATGGCATATTTGTATCAAAGCCTATTATCATTGCACAGTGGCAACTAGGGGCTCACTGGCCTCAATATGTTGCAATCAATTGAATTAAACCTCCAACACGCAGCAATAAGTTAGGACCAAAAATGAACACATGCATGGCAGTGATGCAAGACTGATTGAGGTGCCCCAATCAATAGGATCAGAATACAGTCTCAATCACCCACACTCTCCCCACCTGACATGGAAGATTATCATCAAACAACAGGGTAATCCAGTCTCTATCAGGTCCAGGTTATCTGATTCAGCCACATGGGCTATAACATATATTGATTTTTGCTCTCTACATTTGGTTTATATCTCTCATACACAAAACCTATTAGTGTATTTATTATAGCTCTGGTCTTGTTTCATTATATACACTGTGGAGTTCTTAATCACAATTTCCTCTGAACTAAATACATAAAGATATGTAACATTATATACCATGCTAATTATTTGTGTAAACTAATGTTATCACATACAAGGACTTGAATTGCATTAGCAGTAAGCAGACTTCACATATTTATTTAATATTATATAGCATATTGCTAAGTGACAGCTTAAGTCTTGATTTCAAAATATATTATTTTTTTGTTTTTTTCATGTTTGTTTTGGTAACAGACTTTCTGAGTCAGACATGGCATCATGGTATAATCATTTCATTGCAGAGTTTTATACAGTTTCCCAAATACCAGAGGGAAAAAACCCAACAAATGTAACTGTGACTCAATGAGGTCAAGGCAAAGCTGCCTCAGCACTGCAGCAATGATATATAGAAAACATTTTCATCGTCATGTAAGCTTTGATGGCTGTCATGCATGTTTAAACTGGGTATGCAATTAAGATGCATTTAGTCATCCAATCTGTATGATCAGAAGAGCCTGGACTGACAATTTGTGGTAGGAGAGTACAAGGAGAGCACTGGTAATGGTACACAGAATAGAGCAACATAACCACCCAGACATAGTCCCCTTTCACCTTTGTGCCTATTTTGTTGCAGCGAGAGAGGGGAGAAAAAAATGTGTATTGAGAGGGAGAGTACAGCCTGCCAAGACTGCTGTGGGCTGGCTGGATGTAGCTATTTATCATACACCCACCAATAATATCTCATGTCCCAACACAAGAACCATGCACACTGGACACTTAAGGCCATATTTTTAGGCTTAATATCTTTTGTCATTAGTGTTATTTCCATTTGTTATTAGAAAAGCAGAATTTAAAAAATATAAAGCTAGAGTCTTTGATTGAGATGAAGAAGGTAATTTGAATTACTAGTGATCAGAAGTGTGTCATTGTTGGTGACATTTGAGTTTGGTGCCACTGATTGTGCAATTCCATGTGGTCAGCCCATTGTTGACATGATCCACAAACAACCTGGCATCAATTTTAGATAAAAGAAGACACCCGGTGCAGACTGATGTTTTTTAAATATAGAGTCTGCTCACCAATAACAAAATGTGGTGCAGAAATAACACACTTGCCCCTGATAATTGGCACAAGCACAGACAAATATATTCACAGTTGTCAGAAAAAGTGGCATTTTATACATTAGATTGCCTTGGGGGTTATGCATGTATGTGGGACAACACTGGATCCTCCTCCCTCACACATTGATGTTGTTATGTGTGTGCCGCATACTTGAAAGTTTCCACCAATCTGTGCCAGTTTGTCTCTGAGAACATGTTAACTTATGTGCAGTATCTACTGGGTGGGGCTATATATTGTTAATACTTAGTCACTGCCATAATGAAACCCAATCCACATTTTTAAGCAGCAACGTCAAAATCTACCCAATCATCCAGGCTTAAATTTAACTCCGACCTCATGTTATACTGTATTTATACACAGTTGCCAGCACTCTTTGGGGAATCAAAAAGATTAACAAGTTAATGGTTTCATAAGGAACATCTGCTCTGATAGAGTGATACTCTAAGATCTGCCCCACCCCCTTCCATGTTGCCCTTATTCATATGTTTATTTGCACATCCCCCAACCCTCAACTCCACCTACTTGTGGGTTTATACTCTACCATATTGTGTGGATCATCTAAATGTTGTTTTGAAAATTTGATCATTCCCCTACATACCCACTTTCCTTGTGTAGGATTTCAATATAATAATTCATTGTCATATGTTTTCAGTGAAAACCCAGTCAAGTATGATCCACTTGCACCACATTTCCATGGGCAAAGTATCCAATTTCTAGATGGTCTTATTGCAGAGAAAAACTTTTAACCCAGATTTTATTGCTATGAAGTCATTGAGAGATCTTGGGTAAATATTTCCTCAGAAAGCAGCATTCTTATTCAGATCTGTGGGGATGACAGTTCGCTACTTTCAAAACAGATAAGAATTGGTAAGGTTTCCAGAAAAAAGTAAATATAATATTTTGACAAAAATATTGATTATAGCAAATTAAATTTTTCTTTTGTTTTGTTTCATGAAAATTGTCAAGTTGATATGTTGACTAATGACTGGCCAGGAAAACCCTGGATAATGGTTTTGTAGGAGATCTGTGTGGATTTAGCTTAATACTGGTGGTTCTTTGATCAATAGAAGAAGATCGAAGGACTTGTCCATCATTCTATCCATGTTTGTTCATTTAAAGCAGCAAGCTAAGTTTAGTGGATGTTTATTCTGATTTCTCCGGCATCAGAACTGTACTCTACAGTACCAGGTTATTTGAGACCTGAAATGTTATGGGGGAAGGAGGGCACAGGAAGAGTTATACAGTGTGAGGCAGAGAGTGATAACGTTGGGAAGTTCCAATCATTCCCTACTGGTACAGCTATCTTCATGCTTCTACAGTTATCTGCCTGTTTCTACACCCAGTAAAACCCAGAATGTCACTATGAATGAGCACATTATATATAACTCTGCTTAGCAGCCTTCCCTCCATTCTCCACTAAGAAAAGCAGCCCATATTATCATTTGATCATATAGGGCTCACTTCTGTTTTTGTAATTCTAATGACATTTTTGATTGATTGATATCAAACAAACATACATTTTATCGGCAAAAGCCCGCTCTTGAGTCTACTATCATGGTGAAAAGGTTACAAAAATACAATTCTCTGCTCCTAAAATGCATTCCAGAGTTGGCATACCTGGAATCTGAGGATGATGGTCCAGATGAGACCAAGCGTGAGGCGGGGGTTTCCATCCACGATGTCATGGGCGCCCATGTTTTCCAGGTGGACGCGCTGTTCGTTGAGAAACGTCAGAGACTTGTCTACATTCTCCAGACAATGAATCCTCATCTTGCCTTTTGTTGGACGCGGCTGAAATAAAAAAAATATTCAAAATAAAGTCATGTATAAAAATCTTTTTTAATATGTTCTATTTAAAGCATAAACCAACTGCATATAGAGAAGCCCAACAGGGAAAAAATCATTCTGAGGCCATTAGCCTGAAATGTAAATCATGCATTTATAATACACAAATACATATTCTATACAAATTTAGTTGTATTGCTAAAATGAATGAACAATGTGCTTATGCCTGCTATTTCTTGGAATAAATAAAGTATTGCAATTATTCAAAATATATATTTCAAATGATTTTGAAAACATTTTGAACATTCTTGTATTATGATTTCAGTTATCTACTCTATGTACTGCATAATGTATAAATAACTTGTTAAATTGTTTATTTTTCATTATCATTAAAGGGACAATCATTGATGAATCTAGTGGATATCAAATATGTGCTAACCTACTCTATTTACCCTCCAGCGGGTAACAAATAATTATTTGATCACACATTAAGCAATGATAAAAGAGATAGAATCATGTGACACAGGCTAACTCTGTGACCCTATTCTGCCATGCCTGAGGATTTTGTGACCAAATAATGTCACACGATGACCAAGCGTTGGAAGTAAGTTACATCTATATGACATAATATGGAAATTTCTGTGCTTGGCAAAATAGATGTTTGGCTCCTGTGATAGCAACTATTGTCCATATAAATATCAAAATCAGAAACTGATTTTCCATGGACTGCACAAGATAATGACACTTCATAATGATGTCCTTAAGTACCTTGCTGAATCATACAGATACCTAAGTAAGCTTAATACTGCCAGGCATTGGCAATGGATATTTATCATGTATCCTTTATTTATGAGGACCTCACATGCAACACAATGGACTCATTATCTATTCATAAAGCAAATTCTATATCCAAAGTTGTAAGCTTATATTGATTTTGATTACCAGGTCTTGTAACTTAATCAAAATTCCAAACTTTAAATTAAGCAGACAGCTCTAACTTGATCAAAACATTATGGCTCTATCTCATCAAGACAATGTCATTATCATATCTTTTCAATGAAATCAACGGTTAAATTTCAGAGAATTCCCCACATTATTCCAAAGCTCCAATAACAATTTGTTGTCTGTCCAAAAACTATGATGGGAAAAATTCTGCATCCAAAAGATTCACTTGATGTTTGGTTGTGTCTACGTTTATGTAGCCAGTATGGTTGGGCAGATATTGTGGCCACATTACATAAGCAGAGCCTTGTAGTGGATCCAATATGGGACAGAGATCAATACGGCTGAGTTGACCAGTAAATAGGGCCTCTTATCTTGTCTATGCCACAATACCATAACCTGCATGGGCATTATCATCCTGTGTCAACACCCTTTATCATTCTATATTAATATCAGTCTCTAACATAACCTTAATATATAATATAATACTCAGAGCAAAGTTTGCAGCCCAAACATTCCATGTCAAATTCACCAAGCTTTTTATGCCTAGAGATTTTTTACAAGTGATGAATTAGTTTTGGCAGACCAGACGCTATTTATAACCCATCCCACTCCAGGTCTGTGAGTCACAAATATAAGTTATGTCTTCTGAGGATTCAAACATATCCTTTATGTCCCTGTGATTTAAGCAAATATTTGTTTGACTCTATCACAGCATATCCAAAATATCAAAAGTAAATTAATAAAACTTCAAAGTAAATATATTTAAAATTCCTCAACTGGCAGTACAAATAACATTACATGTTTGTCAGAGCTCATCTAGGTGAGACAGGGGCCTTTGTAATAGGGTGCACAGTGAATCACTGAGATTTTCGGTGTTGTTCTCAGCTGAGAAGTTAGGGGTTTGCTGACAACCTGTTTGTGTCTTATTATGCTTCTGTTTACCCTCCTGGAAGCTCCACAGTCACCCATTAACCTGCCCGTAAAGTCTGAGTCTTTGTGCTCCAGAAGCTGTCTGAAGCCTTACAATATTCAGGAATGGCGATCGAAGATGCAGGGAGAGTGGTCTCCAATGGACAGACAAGCAGCCTGTTAGTTGGTGCACAAAGTTATTGGCTGGCTAGGTGTCTGGTCTGCAGAAAACAAGTTTGAGTTGTCAGCATTACTTGCCATCACTAGTGGTGAGCCAAGCTGAAGCCGAGCTGAACCATATGTCGATCCACATATTTCACAGAACATCTTGAAAAGGCAACAGCAAACTTGATGTGGGTACAGAAAAAGAGGCACTTCTTGGCCTATTTCTGATGAACCTGCCTTCATACCCCCCTTGCCTGCATGCCAAACACCTTAAACATTGACATGGTCAATTATCTTTGACCATCATATTATTCCCTAATACACCCCCTTCCCCCCCAACATAACAGTTCTTACACCAGGAATAGCATAACCCACAACCCTTTACTCACAAAAAGCTTTGCAAATTTTAAATTGTATGCATTACTCCATATACAGTAGTTCTTTTGCATGCAATACTCCATATAGCTCTCATAAGAAAATTATCACAAGCCATTCAAATCAATGTTCAACTTGGAAGATGGGAAAGACACATTGGCCTGACAAGGAGATGGCAATAATTGTGTTTGGGCTGGACGAGGCAGTGAGTGAACAGCTGATCTCACCACAACATCAACACTGACAAACACCATGACCAAGGCACAACCAGCTGAAATAATGGACCATCTTCTGACCAAGCACTGCAACCTCAAATTACATTAGGGAGCTGAAGCCTGGAGCTTTCACCTCTATTGCCTGGCACGTCTTTCTTCCCTTCCAAATCTGCCTCCTATAACCCTAACTATGGAGTCTATCAACACATTATCCCACACCTTCACCTCACCCAACCATTGTGCAGGCCTGACGACTCATACAAATGTGTTCTTGACCAAACTTAATTGAGCTGTGCATATTATCCTCGCTGCAACATTTTTAGATCAGCTCAAGGCTACAAAAGGAAATAGGGTTAGGTAACCATCTGATGCAACTGGCCTGATTTACCTGATTCAAGCATCTTCTGATAAGTATTGATTTCTATTGATTCCATATAACTAAGTGATGTTTGGAACAAGACATGTAATAAATATGTGGGTAATTTGTGACTGGTGATCAACATGCTTTTATTATTTGACATTTATTACAAATACATGCATTACATTAGCATTGCTACAGGGCATTTATACAGTTACGTAGCCAATGTAGTGCCGGCCAGTGTATTTATGGAAAGGTTTTGTCTACTGGGTGCTGGCGGGGAAGTGGCATTCACCTCTAATCTCCCCTACAGGGATCAATCCTGCAGACCCACAGCCTATTCCGTTCTCTTCTAAAGTTTAAATATAAAACCAGTGTTGCTTGTACTGGCAGATATCTGGTACAAATTGATAGTTTGTGTTTTATCTCAACAGTCATGTTTAGGGGGCTGCTGGACAGATAAGCTGGCAACATTTGCTGCAAGAAGCCTGCAGGTTTCATGATCAGGATGATTCAGTAATATATGTCATTCTGACCTGCTACAATTTTGCCTGCCTTTAATGCTGAACCTAACTATCTGAAGGTCATGCCACCAAAATGCTCACTTCAGCAATTTTTTTTAAAGACAGCTTTTTAGAACTAGAGGATAGGTTGGAATACCTATATTGCCTAGTATATATTTGTGGTAGGACCTTTGGTTTGCATGTGGTAATGCTTGGCTGCCTCTTTCGTGCAACTGCTCTTGGCTGTATTCTATGGCTATTTAATCTATTTAAAGCCATTAAAGGCAAGCCACCTAACATTAATAGAAACACATGTCAGCCATGTTAACATGCAAATGTATGTTGAGATAAATGGGGTCATTGAGGCATCACAACAAGGACAATTAGTCTATACATTCCTGACCACAATCACAAGTCAAGGCAATTCACCATTTACACTCTCCAATATTCCTATAAGATCAGTCCACATACTTTTTCGATATTTAATCTGCTTCCCAGACAAGCCCCTGCAGATCGATACCAGTCTTGTTTTAGCTTGCTACAGCATATGGAGCCTGCATGTTAGACCTCCACAAAGGAGTTGTACTGCACTTGAAATATGGCTTTCTCCATGTACAATTGTTACCCAGTGACAGCTGGGAATATTTCAACATCTCCATCACTCACCAAAGGTCTCTCACTGGCGACTGAACTCATATGTAACCTTCAACTATGAATAACATTTCCTATTCCCATTTATTTTTAGCTTATTAGAAGTTTTTAATCTTTATTTCTAAATATGTGTATATGTCTAATATAAATGCATCAAACAAATGGTGATTATTCAAATATTTAAGAGCTGTTAGAGCTGATAGGATTTTTAACTTGACAATTGTTATATACTTTCAGTTACAAGATGTGAGAGACTGTATATTTTTTTATACAATATGATAGCATCAGCTGCTGGTGTTGAAATATGATTCATTCACACGTCATGTATACATTGGCAAACAATATGGCCATCCATCATGCTAATGATCTAACTTTTTTGTGCACTGTGCTCCATGTAGACCTTCTATTACATTCATGTTTCATTGAGAATAATAGCATTCATATAATATTTTTATGATCACTATCTAAAACAACAAAAGCTGAACAGTAGAATTGTACTCTTATCGAATGGAAAATTATTCTCTGTCTAGTATTTTATTCAAAGTTGTCCCCTATAGTATAAATTAGAAAATGTTTCATATATCAAATATGTTTGAAGATATCTTCTGCGCAATACATTTGAGGAATGAAGTCCATATACTACAGGAATCCATTGCCCTCAGTGCATATGGAGAAGGCTGAAGATATTTGGTCTCTGGAGGGAGGCTATGCTGTCATCCTGACCAGTCTCCATAATTGTCTCTCACCAAATGATAATTAAATTTCCATAATTGTCTCTTGCATAATCATTTTGTGATGTTAAAGCGGGCTTCTTCAAAATGCGGAAAAATTGCTGCGATGCATTTGCAATCTGCAGACATCTACCATGCTTACAATTTTCCAAAATGATTGTGACAAAGGCACATTTATGTCAAAATAATTTATAAGAGGAAGAGAATATAATTTTTGAATATTTTTCACACTGGTGCAGATTCAATATACTGTAGCAAAGAATTTGCCTTTGGAAGTCTGTTGGATCAATACTTTCTGTTTGATCAATACATCTGATTCCCAACAAGCAGCATTGCAAAACCACTTTCACCATTTAATTAAATCATTGAATTTCATACACAATAGCATGTCTGCTTTGTGCATACATTCCCAATGGCTTGACATTCTCTGTGAAAGGGTGTTATTGCAGCTGTGGTAGGCTGGTTGGAAGAGATGAGACCAGCCCATATTTGATGCCTTACATATATCAGAGATGATCACTCATCATTTTGCAGCATATTATCAATATCAGCAGAATAGTTTTCATGTTTTTCATCCAATTACCCAACAGATCAATATCCCTGGGATGGTGTGAATTTCTAAATTTTCTTGTTATTTGAAAATAAGGCACCCACTGTTTTGCTTATATTTTTGCTTCACTCTGATAATCATGATCAACTAAGACATGGCTTTAAAGGCATTTTTGCATAAATATAAATGATAGCCTCTGGTGTGGTCTATTTACTTGTTTTTACAGGCTACAACTGAAGAGAATGAGCTCATTTTGTTTTGGCAGGGTAGGCTATAGGGACTCCTAAGTTGATTACTGAATGATATATTACTCTTAAAGTGATAAAGCATCTTAGCCAATGTTGTTCAATACCAACGATCTCAGTCTTGCATGTCTTGTAGTTCCATCTAATTTCATTTCAATTTGAAAAAATCTATTTTTTTCAGCCACATGACATTTGGATTAAAGTAATGAAATAACCTGCCAAGACATTAAAAATAACTCTCTTTCTGAACCAAGTCAATCTTTGGATTTTGGGTCAGCTGTTTGAGTTTGGTGGGTTGCTTCTGGTGGGCGTGAGCATAGTAGGGGGCAATGCTGGAGGCTCTACCAGGAGTATGCCACCATCTACCTGATCATATCATGCATTATGCTAAGTGTAAGTGTGTTTTGATTATGGCAGAGTGAGGCAGGCCAGTGTATGTACTATACAGCATGCAAGTCCTGGTCTGCTGGGGATGTGAGAGTATTGAACAGTGCAGCTAGCAGGTCTGCTACTATGTACTGGCGCCATCCACCACCACTCTATAAAGGCCATGTACCCTGCTCACTGCTGCCACACACATATCACATACTGCAAATTGCTTTCCCTGTATCTGATGTGTATCACATGACAATGTAATAGCATTTTGTGGTTTTCACTCACGACAAAAATCCATTTATTTTGAGATATTTATATGGGTTATTTGGAACTCATTATACATCCAGAATATAAAGTCGATGTTGCATAACAGAGAGAGAAGCGACTTATTGCTGCAATGTTTAGTTTCAGTCTAGTCCATGGATCTAGCTCTACTTGAGGATTAAATAAGAGCCTTCTGTACCCAGGACATTATGCTGAACAGGTCTCAAACCAGTCATACTAATACTTTACAATGTCCAAGTTGCTTCTGACCTCCCAAGTCCTGTCTTTCTTGGTCAATGCATCTAATAAAAGCTTACTGTTCCAAATATAATATATGATAGAATCTAATGAATAGATTGTGAGTAGAAAGACTGTTGAGGGTGTGCATTATACAGGATGAAGTCTGGCTTCACTCTCTGGCCCTTCAGCACTGCACAGCTCAACCTTTCATACTGTTAGACATAAAACAGACCATAACAATATCACAATAAATCATAAATATCCATTCTTACACCTCATGTTGATGATGAATTTGAATTGACTTGTTCTCAAATACTAAAATGCAAACAATGTTTTTTCTGATACGTTTTGGGACATTTGCTTAGGTCTGTGTGCATTTTCTCATATTCATTCTCAGAAGCTGATGGCTGAGGATTGGTTGTTGGCCTAATGCGAAACATAAAAGTATTGATTTTCTGTGAATCTCTTTGCTATTGCAGCAATGAAGATATTTCCGAAAACACCCTACCTTAAAATCTTCTTCATATTTTATTACATCTAAACTCATTGAGAACCAAACTTGAGCAAACTTAATTTGAAATATAGTTTGTAAGATGGTGTATTTCAACCTTGCTAACCAGAAAATCCATAAATATCACTAGTTTTAAAAAAGGGCTGTAGACGGTACGCTGCTGTATCTTTTCACTATGCAAGCTGTTTTCAATAGTTAGCCTAGCCGTGCAGCAGACCTGATTAAGATGACCTGTTACACTTTGAGCATGTTTTTTTGTGAAGACAACAAGAGAGGCAGGGCACTGGGTCCCATATAGCACACTAGGCCAAAGATGGCACACTAGTCAACTACATTTATCTACTCATATGCATCTCTCCTGGATTAATATCTATCATTTTAATATCATTTAAAAGCTCTCCTCAAGTCCATAAAACAAAGGTCCCATCAAAGAGATAAATCTAATCAGAGTTTTTTTAAATCTTTGCTTTATATAAGAGATAAAGGTATGAAACAAGCAAGATCGAAGTTACAAATAAATATAAGATCTATTCTACATTATTGCTTTACAACACATTGAGATAATTGTGTAAAAATAGATGCACATGTCCACTATATATACATCTTCAATTAAACAAATATCAATGTATGTTTAAATCCTCAATATTTATCTTCCAGTTATAGAGGTTTATGTAAATTTAACATATTAGGTCTGAAACATACCAGTCTTTCTCCTGAGAGGACCTCGAGGAGTTTGATGAGCATCTTGCCATCGCGAAGGTCCACATACAGGTCCTGGATCCGACAGCTCACACGTGCCAAGTGAGAGTTCACCCATTTCTGAAATGTCTTTTTCTGTACACTCTCACGCTCATCTGAAACATAAAGGAATATTCAGTGTATATTCTTTTTTAATTCCATTAGAATTAGGTATCATTACGATAGCATATCATCAACAATAAAGAGATAAAATTCATATTTTATTAGAACCAAAATAGCTCATAAAACTTTCATGAGGAGACCTCTAATAATAAGTTATCATGGTTCATGCATCTACTTTTTTTTTCAAATTAACATTATCAAGTCATATTGTCATTCATAATTCATTTCAATATCAATACAACAACAGACATGATTATTATCACATTCGTTGATTATCTTTTATTATACCTAAACTGGACTTTTTATTCCGACATTTACTTGTGCCAATCAATGCAAATATGCAGAAGTAAAATTCCTGATCCTCACTACACTCCTTATATGAAGCTAACAATATGTATCAGTCGTCCACATTGGGTTCCAGTTTATATTAGGGATCCAATTTTGCTATTTGTAGCAGTATGTTGACTTTGAGACATAGCTTGAGGACATTGGTGGATAGTATTAGCAGGTCTTACCATCTGCTGCATGCACTATAGTGCAAGCCCACTGAGACCATTGTCCCCAGTTATGGCTCAAACCAGATGGTCAATCAGCCCAGGCCAACTGACCACCATCCACTAATACAGCCACCAGGGGAATACCTTTTCTTAACTACTGATAAGTTCTACACCTAATTTCTGCACATAATATAGCTACTGACAATATAAAGCTTAAATAATTTTGAGAAACTGACCTCAGCATGGTCTTTTTCAGCAAAATAGCATATCATAGTTATTACTACGCTTGATAGATTGAGTGAGTTGGAGTAGTAATGTGAACTTTTGTCAGTATTGAGCTTAGAACAGGAGTGGCATAGCAGGAGACCACAAGCTGATAATTCCCCACTGCACATTGTGATTATGGCATGGCAGTGATGGCTACAAATTGGATCACTGGTAGACTGCAGACTGCACAAACTGTATAGAATTCAGGTCCATAATGGAAACTGACTGGGTCAGGACTGTACCAGAAAACTCTATAGAATCATTACATATTGGATCTTATTTTACACACAAATTGATATACTCATGATCCATCCTGCGAATTTTATATCTTCACTTTCAACTTGGATTTGACAATGAAATTGATGTCTGACATTGAAAAGATATTCAAGTTTGGATACCACAGAGAGACATCAATATATCAAACAGAGAACTGTCCTTGGAAAGCCATTCCTGTAAAGTAGATGGCATTATACTGCCTGTTCCAGTGGCTTTCCCACATATCAGATCCGCCATATATGGTGTGTACAAAGCCTACCCTGGGTGGCCACATATTATACTGTGGATTGTATCTGCTTAAATGTCAGTAACATTCTGTTCTTTGAAATGCTGACCACTTTCTTGCTGGACTCACCAATACTGTTCTTTACCATGATTTTGTTGTTGTTGATCTGTCCATATAC
Organism: Amphiduros pacificus; assembly: GCA_949316495.1. NCBI lineage: Eukaryota > Metazoa > Annelida > Polychaeta > Phyllodocida > Hesionidae > Amphiduros > Amphiduros pacificus. The sequence goes on along the minus strand of OX439005.1, from coordinate 37,665,726 downwards.
GAAATACTAAATTTTGAAACATTTTTTTCATGATCAATACAACCCATGATTAATTTATTCAAAACTAAAAAGATCAAAACAGATGGCTCTGGTCCAATTTTTCCCAACAGATATTTTCCAATTAAACAAAATATAAAAATGTCCAAAAACATTTAAAATGCTTCTCAAAATCAGCATATTCTTCAGACATTGGAGTACCTATATATAGATAAAATTCACTTGTTCCAGTATTGCAAGTTGGCCGGCAATCTTACTGAGGCTTGTCAGCCAAGCAGTGTATGCAGATTACAGGAAGCTTAAGGACGAAACACAAGGAAGCTGGTGCCATTAGGCAGACTTGAGGGAAAGCCCTCACAGCCCACACAGGCAAAATGAGTTGACAGCTTCATCTCATCAGCCATTCCACATAGTAGCATATGCCATCAGCCCAACTTCTCTGCTTCACTGCTACCAAAACATCAGCTGGAGCCACGAGTCACATCTATCATCACCACTCTTCCTTCTTTATACTTGCGCTTCCATTCACAATCACATCACTCTCAACCAATTAATGAGTGATGCAATGACTAATAACATGGTGCTAATGAAAAATAACCATAAATTGGCACTAACAGAGATGTGTATGTTTGCCTTGAGGACAAGAACATATTCAATCCATGTCAAAATGGTGACCTTTTGGCAGCTGTGAATTTATTTCTGGCAAAGACAGTGATCTATTAGCAGGAATGAGCACATACCCAGTCGCCAGATTATTCATGATGTGTCTGTGCCTGGCACTGAGCTGGTTCACTGTCACTTCAGGTAAGAAGTCAGGATTGCTTAACTGATGCCACCACTTACTTAGTGTAATACAATTATCTTGTCAGTTACATCTCCACTGTTGTTTCAAATTCCAACTGCATCAATTCCAGCGATCAAGGATATAACAACTGTGGCTTAAAGTATTTGGAGGCAATACTATTATTTACAAGATAATTTTGACTTCGTTTTGTGTGGGAAATTGGATTGAGTGTACCTTGTCAACATATATTTGGCCACCCTTATCATAAATATGCACAACCTGTAAGGTCAATCTGGGTTATTGCATGACTCCAACATGCATGCACACTTTGGGTGGTCATATAACATTGCCAAGAAGCTATCACCATCCTGTGTGATCAATTGTTCCCTAAGACTCTTGAAATGAGATCAATCTGATATGAAAGGATCACAGAGACCTCACTATTAGTTTGAGAGACTAGATGTAACCGTGAGATCAACTCAGCATTGTTAACACTGAAGATCAGGTGCAGAGAGTAATGGCTGTCCTTATTATGTAGGTCATCCAGCCTGGAGTTCAGGCTGTGCTGGCAAGGAACTGATGGACATAGTGGCTCCAGTCTCACACTATCATGTATATAACCACAGCATATGGTTTGGATTGCTGGGCCACATGCAAACAGACACGCAGGCAGGCAGCTACGCCAGCAGGCAGGCAGGCAGGCAGGCAGGATGAAGGGAACAGATCAATAGACACAGACTGTCTGACCTCATCTCGGATGTCTTCCCACTATCACGTGACTTGCAACAGGCCGAGTGTGGTACTGAGTGTGGTTCATGCAGGTACTGGAGCCCATTCATTCATGCATATCCAGTGTGATATTGATCTCCTTCACTGCACTCCTACAATACTCTACCATTTGCCTGCCACCATTCCCTCCATCCTACATTTCACAACTTACACTTAAATATGCTAAATAATACAGAGTTTTGATTTCAAACCAGCAAACAAACTAAGCAGTGTTGGAGTAAAATTTGAATCCACCTTTTCACAAAGTTTTATCTTGATTAAAATTTTGATTGTGACCCAAAAAGCCAAGATATCTGGTTCATCTTGTTATCAGTATGGACCTTGAGGTGTCACAAGTCTACCAATGTCATTTGGCTTCCCTTTCAATTTATCTCAAGACTCATAAGCTGGTAAGTAGTGTTCTTTTGTAGAATCAAATTTCCACATAAACCTTAAGGCATACTTATATTTAAGGGTGTTTGAAATTAAAATAATCATACCTGCCAAGTTCAAGATTTTCTGTGTGAAAATTGGTATACTTGGGTCCAAGTTTGACTTCCTCAATTCGTTAAACCTCCTCAAGTTGGTATCCATATTGCTAGAACTTGTATATCCTCAAAATCTGATACTGTGCATTTCTCACCCTAAACTAAGGTTACATTAAAGGCTGATTGATGAAAATCCACACTTTGATGATTAGAAGTTGCAATTATATTAAGAATTTTGTGAATTTCACATCCAATCATGGACGCCTTAGCTCAAATTCAAACCGGCCATCTCCTGATAACTGCACATTTAGCACAGATTCTTATCAGGATTAAAAATGTGGTGACAAAATGCAAAGGCTACCACTGATAAAATTTTACTTTTATTTGATCAAACTGACCTAGATGTTCTATATAAAAAAGTACATGTAGACACACTGCACTTTTTTGTACCGCCGAATATGAACTAATTAACTTTTTATTGTTAGTTAGGAAATCTTAATCCTTTTTATAATATAGAACTAGTAGGTTTGGTCTTAAATCTGTGGTGCCAGGGAGGAGACATATCAAAGTAGCTGATTCCCGATGACAGCAATGTGAATCTTGAATAACAGATGTCCTGTGCTACCTGATATTTAGTAGACACAGGACAGGATCAAGGCTATCTCTCTGAAGTAATCCCACTCTCCAGACCTCTGTGCTGCATATTGTTAGTTAGTCCAAGCAGGCTCCATTCTCGTGTCTAATCTCTCCCAGGAGTCCATGTCACTGGACTCACTCCGTATGTCACACCTGTCACCAGATTCTCTCTCAGAAAATCATCACTAATTCCTGACTAATACATCACAAGACTGTAACAGTGAGTCTTCACATTAAGCACTGGCCTGGTGTCTCTGAAGGGTTTATGGAGCCTCTGAGCCAGTATGGGCCAATGGTTTATGAATTCTTTCTCATTTTTCAATGTTTTTCATAAATGGCCAATAAATATGCCAAAAGGTTGATTGTCCAGCAGATCTGAGCACATTTTAGCCAGTTCCGTGACCATAATCCGCATGTGAAGGCATTGAAAAACGAACACTCAGAGAACAGTCTGTTTGTGGTTCAGCATATTCCCATAGCTATCTCCATTACTGCAGAATCAACTTAATCATGTAGATGAAGATTGTTTACTGGTGAACATAATTGGAGGTATCCCCAATCTCTTCATTACTTATTTACTTGGTGAACTTAGCTACACAGCCTATAACATCAATACTTTTCAATCATCCTGATAAATATCATATCAATTAAAATATACATATACCTCGAGATCTTAATGGATGACTTTCACCCAAGATCAGAATCTTGGTTATTAGAACTTTATTCTTTGCAACTAACTACAAAAGTATGTGATACCTGAACTATTTCTACTATCTAACTGTTTCACAATATATAGTGACATGCCAGAATTTGATAAAAGAAAAGGAAAAAGAAAAAAAAAAGGAAAATCCTTTAGTCTGAAATTTTCAAACTTAACCAAATGTTCATTACCAAATAAATGTTTGGAACCTCGGTATGTTCACTGATGGAATAGTTGATACTAGTAATGACATGCTTACCTGCTAGAGCCTTGATCCTGGACCTCTCAAACAGTTTGGCGGAGTTGTTTCCTCCTTCCCAGTCATCATCCTCCTCTGCCAGGTTGGCATTCTCCTTGCTGTTCTCCCAGGGCACCCCACCCTTCACATGCTCTATTTCCATCATCGCACTCTGCTGCTACACCTAAACATCCACCAAGATCCTGAAACACACACAAGGTTCAATGCATAAATAATCTCCCATATCATTCCATCTTGTGACAGTCCCTGATTGAATATAAATTGATGACAACACTTGTATACTTTATCAATACATAATTTAACTTTGAAGTCTGTTGTTGCTTGGTCTCGGTTGAGTCCACATTCAGTCAGTGTTCTCTGTTGTCATTTTCAATGAAAGTGAGAATAAATTATTATTTGTGCGAGAGTCCCACTTTTTAAACTTTGTTTGGTATGTTTGTCTCTTGAAATTTTTTTTTTGATGTTTGACGCCGACAAAAATAATTGGGCCCCATTTTGGCTACCCATTTTGTGTGGAAGGGAGAACTCTGTATGCATCTGTTGAAATTGTGTGGTTATATGCTTGGTGCCAAAAATCAATTGCATTAATTGAACTGCACAGTTGTCCAACACGGCATAAAAGTGCACTATATTAACAAGATGTTTAGTCTAACATAAGCCCTAGTGATGAACAATTCATTTAAGTCAAACCTGAGAGTAATACTGTGGGCTGCATTGTTAATATTACTGATACCTACATACTGAGGTTGGGGCTGAGGAACAACAGAGAAAGGAGAGCATCTGTCAGGGTTGAGTAGGCAGGGCAACATTTGACCATCTGACCCCCCAGCAAACAACACTGCCTCCCCCCAGGGACACCAAAACACTCCTCAGGAAGTAAACGCTGCATAATAGCACTCTCAAGCCAAATCTGATGCTATTTAGACTTCAGGCCAGTATCAAATTGCAAGCTCCAAAGATTCAGTGGCATTCACTGACCCACATACTTGGGATGACAAAACTGAATTGTCTTATGCTCAAGCTTATTTTTTCAGGAGGCATTCCTGAGACCATAGAGAAAGTATAAGATGCTGAGACTGAATGTGAACTTAGATTGATGGGAAGAATAACCTGAATTGTTCTGGTCTCTAATATTTCACCCAACTACAAATTCTCAATATGAGAGTGATACCCCATTATCAACTATCCTATGAATGAAGACAACAGCTGTTGAACAAAAATACTTTGTTGGTTCTTGAATCACAGACATTAAATATTCTATACATAAATATGTACTAGACATCTGAACATCAATATGATAACAAAACCAAGATATGGACATTTCAGCAGATTTTAAGTTTTAAGCTTGCAGAAATATGGTTTGCTGTATGACCTAGCATGCCATCACTCTATGTGTTTTGACATGGGAAGGTTTTGCCACAGACTTTTTGGAAAACTTTGCCATTTAGCAGGATGGGGCCAGCCAAGATGTGAGGCATGGGGTAGATTAGGTGAGAATTATAGGTATGGCAGTTTGATTAGGGCCACACCCACCTGCAGCAGGATCACCTCAACACAACATACCCCCACTTACACAACAGACTGTGGTAATCTTTCCCTGGGTACTTTACTATGGCAACACAAACATTGGCAAGTCATCTTACATCAGTGTCTGTTGTCACATTTTATGAGGGTATAGGGGCAGAGACACAAGACCAGGGATGGTGAAGGATCACCCAGCATGAAACCACACTTGGAAAGGGCCATCTGACACCTACCATTGAAACAGTGTCTTGTCCTTTTACTGTGAGGTACATTACACTACAATGGTTACACTGGATCTCAAATTTGCTATATGTAGAGTAATGTGTGTCATATTACTGACCCTGGGGGGAATCTCTCCCTGAACATGATCGCTGCCTGAATACAGGTAAAAGCAAGAGTGCTGATCATACACCTGTGTAGACATTGGTCATGCAATGGTAGAGCTCAGGAGGGAATCAACATCCATTGGGCATGTACGATAGTTGACATGATATGGTTCTTAGATTTATAGAGCAAATAAAAACCCCAGCCGTATAACATCCATGTATTTTTAAGATTCTGAATTGTATAAAAAATAATCATCTCAATATTCTTTTTGAAAGAAACTTAGTTTCTATTTCAAGGAACATGGGATCCTATCAAAGCTAATCATATGATCTATTAATTCAGAGTATTTCTTGAAGTGGAAGATCACATTTTTCATCATATTAGGTGTTCTTACACAATCTTTGTGTAGATTTGTTTGAACTTTAGGTCCATCTCTATTTTGTGTTCTTTGCAGTATCTTTTGTGAGTCATATTCACAAATAAATGCAGGCTTAATACTGAGAAACAAGACCGAAACAAGTTTTGCAATAGAATTATGGCAAACACTGGTAATGTTGTAAAAGAATATAAATGTAGGAAGGAAGTTGGGATGGACGCCAAGCACCAGAATAGAATCCACAATGGTTAGGTCAACAGGTTAGGTAGGACGGACTATTACTGCAGAGTATTGACAGAGCATACACTCGGCAGATTCTGATCACTCTATGAATATGACCTATATAACCACGCCACAAGTGTCCCTCAAACAACACATATCACAATCCATACCCACACCATGATATAACCACATTTCAAACACTCAATCATCTATATATTCTACACCACACCATATCACCCAGCCTAACATATTTCTGCATACTTTTTCATTAATACGATTGACAAACCCAGTAAGTGCTTAACTGTTCTGCTGAATAATCTATCACTTTGCAAAATAAAATATATATTCTCAACCCAACAATTTTGTGGAAGGAAAAAAGATTCATGAAATTGTAGCATTATGATTTTGCCCCCTTTGTGAAGAATCAATCCTAAATATATAATCTTCTTACTGAGCTTACTTTAATTTTCATTTGAGTATTCTTAAAGTGTATTGAGGATATTCAAGCAGACATAAAAACAAGTCTAATCCCAATAAAAACCCTATTGCTAAGACTTTAAAAGACCAAATTTGTGACCTTCAGGCTTCTTAAATCTCTGTACCAAAATAACACCATGTTATGTAACACTCTCAGGCCTATAAAGAAATGTAAGGCAAAGCATTAACAAGAATAAAGAATAATAAATTAAATGTGAATAACAATTGAAATGATGAAATGATTACAATTGTTCAAACAATCTCTTGAAAACGTTCTGAAAAATAAAATAAAACCAACAACTGAAAATATTCTGCAAACACAGTACTTAGTATTGCACAGCAAGCATACAAAATTTCATTAAGCAGTCTTAGCCAGGGCATGATGAATGCTTGCAGTCTGTTTTTCAGAGTTGGGCTATGGTCAGAATAGCATGATTGTGGGCTCAGTGGCGGCATGAATTATAAATGTGTAGGATAGTGCTGGATACCCCACTAAAGTAGACTCCAGAGATGATGATTATCTCATTTTGAAAGCAGCTCTCACACTACACCTTTCAATGTTACCAAAATGAAAATATTATAATAGGGTCCTTCTTTGCCAGTAAGAACATACAAATCAAGAGAATTAATATACAAAGCAGGGTGAGGTGGCTGTGTTGCAGGTGTGGTTTATGTTTGCCTTCAGGGCAGGTAGAGGGGGTGTAACCTGGGGCAAGCTGGCCAGGTGTTGCCATCTCCCCTTCACTACACCAGCTGCAGTGTGCAGCATGTAGCTGGTTTCACATATTAGTGAACTGATCCAAAGGTTTTACTTTCCCAGTAGTTTTGTCTTTCCCATTCAACATTGACTGCTTTATTTTTGAAAAAAAAAATACTGGTTGTGAGCTATGGGGAGGTTGAATTGAGATCAAAATGAAGTCGGAGCTCAGATCTGTATTACTCTAAAGTAGGTTATGTGTAACCTGTCCGTGAAAATGTCAACTGCTTTGAAGGTCAACTTGAAGTCCATTTTATTTTCAGGCTGTCCCACTATCATTGACAAAACAATTGAGGAGGTCAAGCTGAAGTTTGTCCATGTAGACTGAAACACTAGATTGATGACTTTCACTGTTGCCATTCGCTTGTCATGATCTATGTGGAATATCATGCATTGATGGATGAGATGGAGGTAAATCTCAAGATTTTTTTCTCCAATGTTACACTGGTTATATATAAGACATACATTTTTCTATGGCCATGCTGTGGTCTGAAATTTGCATCAACTTCCAGATATGCTAAATTTATTCATGGTTCATTCGTGGAGAAATAGTTTCACCAAGAAATGCCTCATATTCTGTAATGTTACAGACATTATCCATGTTAAGGTCATCTCTGAGAAGTCCATGCCAAAGTGTGCAACAGTTAATGCCTAGACTGAGGACAAACAACATGCGCTGTCGACTGGGGACAACGGGGCTGCTGACACACAGCCATTGGCCACTTGATGAGCCCTTTGTGCAGCTGACTAATCAAGCTAAATTTGTGTCAATATGCCACGATGACAAATAATCACAGGCTTGTGGTCCATTGATAATCCATTCTACATGATGCTGAGGCTACCATGGCAGTGTAGTGGAGTGATGATTGTGTAGCAGCACAGTGCCATCATGGTCTGTTAGGGAGATGTACATGATCCTCCCAGTCTGGCATTAAACCACACATCATTGGGCATGTTGAATGTTCATCATCATGCCTGCTCAGTGCATGAATCACTGTCTGGACCAGGTCTGGTCAGAAAAACATTCAGAAAGCCCACATCATGATCTACATTCCGTTGTTTTAAATGAAATATATTCTCTAGATAATACTTAACACACAAGATAACTGATTGGTAAATCAGTAAACCTATTACCCAAAGGCCAAAGTTAATGTTTTATCAAAATCATCTCTGAAGGACTTCATTTGCAATGTGATTCAATTTCCTTGCTCCCAAAAAATAGACTTAATCTAATTTTGATGTATACATCCTGTTCCATGACAATATTGTGATTACCACAAATTAAACCACAGTATGCCTATTTGGTATGTTATTATCCCATTATTATGAGGGGAAAACTGCTACAAACACAAATCTCTACCAATCTATTTATAATAACAATCTATAATTTAATAATTTCCATTCTTATTATTTCTGCTAAGTTAAAAGCAAAATAAATGGGATATTCTTTCGAAAGACACCACTTTCAACAAAAAATTGTCAGGTACAAACTATTTACAATATTAAACATCATCACTGTTTATGTCTACATAATTGGATATTTCAGGAACCTAAATGTAAAATCTTTAAAAATAATGTGGCTCAGAATAAAAGCTTTTTACACATGATCATTTGAATAATTATTATATATTTATTGCTACAATGTTCAACATTTGTCCAAAGACTGTCATATGCTTGTGGAAGGATGAGTTATCTTTCCAAATTTGAAAAAATATATTTAAGTATTTTTATCTTTTTAACATAACATACTTAATCGCTCAAGGTATTTTTGTCTGTGTTATTCATGCCTTAAGCTCACAATCTTATACAACCCTAATCCCTTGTATCTGATTACCATTGAGTTGTGAATTAATGTACCAATCGGCATATTTTTTTTATCCAGTATATTTATTTATCTTCACTGTCATTCAAAATACAGTAATTAAGTAAGAAAAAAATCCCTTTAAATTTCATCCATGAAGATTATATCAAGATAAATTGTCAGAAAAATTGATTTTGCAAATGTGCATGTCAAGGTATTGATGAAAGATTTGCATGATATGTTCTCGTTACCACTTATTAGCCTGGGCCCCTGATACTTGTATCATTAAGCAGTGTTCATCCACTGCCTGGATATGACCCAGATTCCAACCTGTGGTTCCCATTTGGAAATCTTTGAATTTTGTAGGGATGCAAGATAGACAGTGGTGTAGACAAATTGGCTAGAGGAAAGTACAGACTGAGGCCAGCATTCTGACTGATGGACACAAACATGTTATACCACTGAGTGTACAGAGATAGACCTGCCAACAAACTGCCAACATATCATGCAACATATTTTGTCTGGCCTTGACTATAATCTATAGGTATAATACAGCGATCATAATATAATATATCTTATTTAAATAAAGAAATGATCTATATACAAACTAAAGTTATTGTAGTAAACCAATATTTTGATTTAACATTTTTATGATTACTGTGAAAAGAATTTAGGCAGATAATTGATTCAAGAAGAACTGTCATTCTAATTAATTACCAAAGGAATCTCTGAAAGAATATCAAATACAAGAAATCCAGAAGTGGGCGTTTTCCTTGTGTACATGAAACTTGACCTAGCTCCCAGGAGCGGCCTGAAGTCTGGGGAAAACCCTCCGAGGTCCATATCCCAGAAGCTGTCAAGACCTGGCAAAACTTGCATATTAGACACCACACCCTTTCTTTCCCATCTTTGTGGACTGGTTCCCCCATCGTGTGTATACCAGATTATCCAGCTTATCATGTTTATGAAGGATCATCACCAAGATCAGCCTGTGGCTGTGTGTTTGGGCTACACAAACTGGATTGGCACTGCCTCAGTATGATGCTGCACATACCTCCCATGTCAAACTGCCGCAGTCTGACCTCTCACCCCTTGGTAAACACCAAGCTGAGCAAGATCTGACCTCTGGTAATCCAAGCTGGCATCCCCTCCCAGCATCCTCAAGATATGCCCCTTATAATCAGGGGAATGACTAAACTTCTGCCTGACCCATATGATTTGATCAAGTTCAAGTACCCAAATCATTGTGCTATAATTCCATTTTTTAAACTTCAGCAACCATCTCAAAGAATGATCTGGGCAGAATTTGTTACCTGTACATTAGTTGAAGATTCAAAATTATTTATTAATGTTGATGGAAACATTATTTTTGCCTAAGCTATAACAAATTACAATTTATGGTGAATTTTTGCAAAGATTTTCCCTTAAATTACACAAATGGAACAATAAATTGATGAATAAATCTTCAAAAATGAAAAGCACCACGGAAAAGCCTTTACATGCAACATGAGAGTGGGGAGCGTAATATTTAGTTTGTTCAGCAAACAAATGTTGGGGATCACTGGCAAACAAATGAATGTTTTATCGGAAATTCAGATAGGCCTGCTGTACCTTATTCAATAATAATATAAATGGTTATTCAAAAAAGCACAAAATGGCCTGAGAGTTAGTTATAAATGGAAACATAATATGAGAGAAATTCTTCTCATTACACATTCTGAAAAATTGAAAGTTGTACATAGGCACCCTAAATATGATGAATATTTTCCTTAGTTTCAAATTCAATTTTACAGAGTTTATGGTGGTATGGTATTGACTTATATAATTATGATACAGGTTGTTGTGGGTCAGTAAACATGCTCCCACTCAGACATATTGGACTCAGACATGCAAACAATTTGCCCATGAAAGAAATTAATTCATTTGGAAAACATTATTTATAACACCAGTCAAACGTTGATCCAGGTTATTTTGTGGTTATAATTGTAGTTCATCATTTCAAGAACAAAACTGCTCTTTATGTAAACAAAATTTAATATATCAAGTAGTAGTACTTCCAAAGAACAAATTTCTGTGTTTTCACTCCATCTATGAAATTGACAGCAGATCTCTTGCAATTTGTTTAACCTTGTTCAAAAACAAAGTTGTAAATTTAAAGCATCCTTGGGACAGGAAAGATAGAGAACACCAAATTCAACAAATGTACTTTCAACAATGTCAGTGTTTTGTATTCTACTCATGGCGGTCCTGCCTGGGCAACTTTCGTGAAATATTTTTGAATGACTATGATTTATTTTTTTCCTGTTATAGAGTGCTATCTGATAAGTGTTAACTTAAATGTTTGCTTGATATGCTGATGATAGTAAAGTGGGGCGAGTGAGTCATCTTGGAGGGATGGTTCTCTCAGCATCTTCTATTTCATCTTCATCACCTTGCACACACCCCCAAAATCCTTTCAAAACCAGAATTGTTTACCTTCCTTCACTGCGAAGTAAAGTGTTTTTGGCTTCCTGAAAAAGTCTGCCGTCTTGCTTCATATCTTAGTTTGTCACTCTGTCGAGAAATTGTCCATTACTCGAGTATTTTGATCCGCATCTCTGTTCTTGGCACCGGTAAACCAGCGAACAGTTTTCCGCCATATTGGAATATTTGGAGGACATAACCGAGAGAGTCGGCTAATTTCTATCCATTTTTACACTACTATGCGTCCATCTAGAGAGAATAATTATACAAACCTGGAATCTTGGATGTTCAGAATTCAATCCTAGATGGCCCCGTCGCCGATCGATGCTTATTAACAGTAAATCCACCCAGGTACATGAAAAGAGGAATGCAAAATTTGCTGCCGAAGATTGCGGGAACCCGACGCGAGCCGCATCACTTCTGTCTAGAGAGATTAGTCCGCAAAACCTTTTCATTGAGTGCCTTTAAATAAATGTCGTTTATCTAATAAACCCATGTGAAACAGTTCCAACTTTATTTTAACGCTGATTTTGATGATGAAAATTTAAAATCAAATTATAATCAATGCAAACTATTTTATTTACAGGCGGAAGAATATTGCTAATGATGTCATACTATTATGGGATGCGGGCACCGGCTCCGGAAAAAAATATGAATTATTCATGTTTTACCCTTCAGCTCCGCCCACTCTACCATATTTGGAAAAAAATTCACACATGTTTGTGTTTACAAGTGGCATATCATATTTGAAATCATAAATGTACACATGGCAAATTATTTCAGGGTAAAAAGAAAACAGTTTCAATAAATTATTATTTTATAATTCAATACAAAAAGGAGATTTAATTGTGCTTTCAATCAAGAGTAACACATTGCCCAATTAAAGATTTCAATCTGGTCCTAAATACATATAAAATTGACAAAAAAATAAAATTGAAATGTGGAGTGAATTTGTTTCTTTCTTCCTCAGAAAAAGTTTCAGTTCTCTACCCAGCCAACTGTTGAAAAAGATAAAAAACAATACAAAACAAAAAAACAAAAAAAACCCATACACCTACCGGTACTTAATCTATTATTAATACCACATCAATTTATTTAGTATTAATATTATACATTTTGTAATAGTATTATACATTTTCTATTTTGTTTTACTCCTGGGATGCCTAATCCCTTTGGATGTATACCATTGTAAAGAATTTGTCATCATTTCAATTTTAAAGCTTATATTTATACACAAGTTATTTACTGATATCTTTTTCTTACAGATATTGAGAGGTTGAACAGTGAAATGGGTTTAAATGATCAATGCATTCTATTGCTCGAACAATATGTCACAAATTTAAAAAAAAATAATAATAATAAAAAATTATAATTTACCACAATGGTCAGGCATGGATGGTCATGGATATATAAATATATATATATATATATCCCCCTTATATATATATTTCATTCTCCCTAATTACTACGTACCTTGATGGAGCATAAATAACTCTTCAGACCTTGACATAAAGAGAGAAATGTTGGTTGCCCAGTTGGGCCACCAGAACATAAGAAATGGTGGCCCGAAGTTTCTAAGGATAATAGGATGTGTGATACAAGAAAGAGCATTTTATATAAGGCTGTATAGTGACTAGTGTCTGAGTGGGGGTCATTTGTCCCAATCAAAATTTACAAGTCCATTGACAGTGATAGGAAACAAATATCTATCAAGGATTAGAATAAAATCAAGATATTTTTAGCGTCTAAAATACCAAAAATATGGTTACCCAACTGGGCCACTACAACAGATCATTTACTGACCCAAACAGAGGATTTGGTGGCCCAGGGTCATTGGGCCAGTGCCAATGTCAAGGCCTGCTCTTTCAAATATAAACACATTTTCTTGCAAAATTAATTCAAATACAATAAATATCTGTATACTATGCAACCTTGATCTTTTAGAATAATTTATCATGAGAGATTGAGATATGAACAGCACAGTTTATGACATTGGATATCATATTTCAACATTTTAAATGTCATGAGTCTTATTTTGGTGCCAAATATGAATTTCCTGCAAATTGATTATGCAAATATCTCAAATAACTGGTACACACAAATGTATGCAAGGTTTAAAAAAAAATATTTCGAATTATAAAAATCAACAAATGTTAAAATACATTTATATTCATATAAATACCATTTTAATAATTCTGTTTTGAAAATGATATGTTTTATGGAAAATCCATTATATGAATATGCAAGTACCACCAATTTTAACAGTACAATATTATTTCATTCTTCAAGAAATCTTTTCTTGTTACTACTACTCTTTTGCTATTTTTGTAAATGTATCCTTTGGTAGCCACCAAGGGAGCAATATATTATATTATATAATGCCTTCTGTGTCTTCACATTGTTTGATAAATTAGATTAAAAATTAAAAAAGAATATATCATTACTAGCAAGACATTTTTAGATTTGTCCTTATGTGAGGCTCTTTAAATGGTTATATACAAGAGGGAAATATTTATCTGAGTTGTCCACTTTTCTTGGTTGATCGTTTATGAATATTGGGTGAGCAGTAATATAAGCGCTATGATAAAATGGATGTTACCCTCCGCCATTTCTTATAGGCAAGGGTCTAGTTGTTCCTGTGTCTGTCTGTCCCTATTATTTTATTGCAAAACTCCTATTCATGTGATAATTTTTGGAAAAGCAAATGGAATTTTGAGTACACAGATTGCTCTATAGAGGAGCTTAGTGAGTTTCATGATGGTTGACCAATTTTCAAGGTTGGCTATGTCCATTTCTTCAAAACACTGTAAATGAGATAACTTTTGGAAACGTGATGAGCTCATAGATTACTCTCTTGAGCAACCTGGAAGTTTGATGTTTGAACTTAGCTAATTTTCAGGGTGGGCCATTCACACCTTTGTTTCATAGCTTACCGGTACATTTTTCTCTGGGTTATTTTTCAGCAATCTGAAAAAAGAGGTCACTCATATTTTGCACACAAATTAATATTAATTTAATATTAATTTGATCTTTTGAAATTGCAACTGTGACCTTTACTTTGAAATTAAAATTCTCAGTTAAATCTCAAGCACCTAAAATGGGAGGTACTTCATTAATACATTTTCTAAAACAGATTTTAAAGGGTTAAACATTTGGGTTTTATTGAGGAAATCTCAGACCTCAGACGCATTTGCAATGAAACTATAACATGGTGACAAGAAACCTGACAAATTCATGATTTAATAGTGGATTTAAAATTTCAAGTAAATTGGCCATGAGGCCAACCTTGAGTATATATAAAAAGGTATTCACATTTTACACATGTTTTTAGAAAATGAAAGTGCTAGACTAAATCAAAATATACCATTCCCAGCAAATTAACTTTGGCTTCAGACATACCGGTAATATGTTTGACCCAGATCACATCTGCCAAGGTATGACCATGAGTGGTGCCACCTAGTATTTTCTTACATTTATATCTGTAGTGCCACCTGGAAATCATTTATGCAAAGTACATTGTTATTCAGCAATTCTAAACTGATGGTTTTTTGTGTATGGTGAAGTGGCACTTAAAGCTATAAACAATCATTTGGTCAAATTTAGTGTATTGATATGGAAAAAATTAACATTTCAAAACATATATGTGTACACTGTGTTTTAGAAAATGGCATGAACTTCAATGAGCATTATGGCCATTTGTATCACTTGTGGGAGGAACAGCTTTGTCAGAGGTTACTGGCATGTTTGCATGGGGTCCTGTCCGACCATGGCAAAGAATTCTATCCCCCTATTTTTATGAGGTATTGATGTTATACAGTCGAACAGGCAAATATGAAAAGATCATGTTCAAACAGTGGAACAGTTGAATAGTGGCCAGTCACCATCTTAATTAGATCAATAAATGTTAGAGTTCCAGTGGGTCTCTGTTCCTATCTCTGAACTTCCCTAATCAGTACATACCGGTAACATGTGAATTTAAATGTCTAACAGCCAAACATAAAATTTCTCTTTAACCAGTAAAACCATTAAGCTCATAGCATGTTTGATTATTGCCATCCCTTATGAACTTTTTTATGCTATGGAGTTCCTTTCCTGACTGTAACTCAGTCAAAATAGGAAGTTATGAATTGCAAAAAAATAAATGTTAATTGTTATGTAACAGAAAATCTGGAATTACATAATCCAGGAGTGTGGTCCACACAAGGAGCAGGCCTTACTGTATGTCAGGTTTAGGCTCTAACACAATGTACATATCATGTTATGTCATACTAGTAATTCAATTCAAAACCATGCAAGCAGAAAAGCAGCCATATATGACATGGATTTTGCAGTGCATGGGCAGCTGTTTCAGTACCAGAAGTCTGGCAATTCTTTCCACAGTATGATGTCTTTCTAGCCCTATCCAGTGGACGATGCTACAATACCCATGTTTACTAGTCATGTGCAGGTGTGGAATTATACAGACTTCTGCAGACAGCACTATTTCCATGTCTAAAAGCAACTTATTGTATTATTTGATGTAAAATATGAAAACATCCGGACATTCTAAAATGAAAAATTATATAATTGATGTATAACACCTTAAAATAACTGATGTAAGAGGATCTGTATTCTTTACCAAGGATATGAAATTTAATGCATCCACATTTACCATTACTATACAATTATCAATAAATTAGAAGTTATTATGCATCAATCCTATAATTTTGTTTGTTAAAACATTACCTACCGGTACATACAATCATCTTGATATTGAATCATATCATTAAGACAATAAGAGAAATAACTATTATACTTTAGTAGTTAGAAAAAAATAGTTGCACTATCTGCAGAGGTCTGACAGGCCAAAGATGTTTGTGACAGTTGAACATGGGCAGAGTGAACTGTGACCTTTCATGAGGCTCAAAGTAAGTTACCATTCTGACGTTATTCAAAAGACATGATGTCATTTCACTTGTTAGTACTTCTATGACACTTCCTTTGCTATGGGATACTATCATGCAAGTGGTTTAGGAAGGAAGTTATTAATAAGGGCCCTATTCATATAGGTTTTACAGACATTTATTGGAATGCATCAATCTAAACAAGTGAACAGACATGGAAGGGAAATACAACCATCACCCATCTATGATTTATATTAGCTTTTTAAAAAATCAACACATAGTTCCTTTAACTGGTACATAATTAGGAAATTTATGACAAGAGAACAACATGTAAAATTTACTAATACTGTATTGGCTTTTATTTTCCTTTTTCAAAATATATACATAATATACTAAACAATATAAGCCAATAATCATTAGAACAAGAAACTTAATGGAATGATAGTGCAGCAAACCATCATTAATTAACAATTTAATATGCAATACAACCATTTTGGCAGTTCATGAGATTTCAGTATCAGTAAATTCATAACATAAACAGATTTATAATACGTTTACAATTAAATAGAAGCATATTATAAACTTAAACAATACATCTGCATTTTGTTTAAACTAAGCGACTGAATATGCACATGGTCAGAACAAATATTATACTTAAGATAAGGTACTTGAAAGATAACAAGTTCTTGCCATTGCTACTTTGGGTGCTAACTATCTTTCAATGCAAGTAGATTGCTCACCCAATTTCCATTTTTCATTTGGTATTCACTTAACTGATAATATCACTTAAATTTCGTTATCTAAATTTACTTGACCTGGATATATTACATCCACAATATAATCTGAATATAGGAGAACTTGATTTTTGTTTTGTATATCCTGATTTATTGCATTCTTGTCTTCACAACAAACTTTTTCTCTCCCATGTATTAAAAATCCCACTTTTTAAAGTGCCCTTTTGAAAACTCATATGGCTCAGGTCAAATATTCAAGTTTTGATTGGCACCAAAAAATTGACAGAAACAGTATTAGCAATGGGACAGACTCACAGAGTACAATGCCTAGCTCTTGTAGCTGGGGTCTTAGAGAGTATGGCTAAGTGCAGTGGGAACTGTCTCTTCTATTTCTTTTTAATAATGCTACATTCTAAATAAGTGCACATTATGTGTTTCGGTATAAGCATTAGCCTTATAATCTGCAGGGATTTTTTTTTACAAGACACTGTAAAGATATGTACATAAGTCCTAGATCATTTACAAAACACAAACATTATATATCTATGTATAAAACCAAGCAGTGATGGGGTACTCTAAGCTGAAATATAAATGTTAGGCATCTTAGCTATCACTGTACATAATTAACATGTTACTGATTCAAAAATCATCTATTACCTAAACCTAGCAGAAGGATAAAATATTAAAGAAGTGAAGATAAAGAAAACTGATGGTTTCATACACACCAGCTGACCTAAGTACCTGTTATGTGCTAAAACTGATTCAATACAAAAAGAAAATCCCTTGCCTCAATCAAAGAGAACTTTGAGAATAGATGATATGATTGTATGCATATTATCTACTCTTGCATACAAATATATGAGGTTTATTTTTTTTTTGCTCCTCTTACCAAGATGCACTTGCAGAAAAAATGCACATTTGAATCAGCGATTTTGTCACATCCATGTTGGCAAAAAGAACATATTTGAAACTCTTAACAACCTTTAGAAATCTTTACAAAACCATGTGAACCCTAAACGCACAGTGGGAGCTTAAGACAGCTGCAACATTATCAGTTACCATAACCTTTTAGCGACAATTATGTCTCCTTGAACTTTATTACTTTTCTCAAGCAATTCTATTATGGTTAAAATGATTTGTATCAAACACTACTTTACAACAGTTGAACAGAATACCAAGATTATTACTTTCTCAACTACAGCCAAAAAAAAAAAAAGATAAAAAAAAGATCAAAAAAAAAAAAAAGATCAAAAGAATGGCTGGATAAAGCTCATATCATTAAGATACTAAACAATTATCTAACACAAATTTTGGTACCAGTATATTCTACACAAATGTTTTCCAAACATACAAACTGCAAAAAACTTGACCAAAGTGGGACAGTACCAATCAGTATACAAGACTAATTTACAGTTTGTAATACAAACTAGTATACCACTATAATTTACAATTTACATTTTGATAATAGCCATTTCAGAAATGATAAACCAGTTAGAGGGGTATGATGCTGGAATGAAAGTGTTTAAATTATGAATAGGATTAAACAAAATTTACTTGATCCTGCTTAAATTTAGAAAATGGTTCTCAATCTACCTTACACATAAGTTTTTCTTCCAAAGGAGGACATTTCTAAAAACTTCTACCCTTGAAATCTTTAAAAATAATTTTGACATCAAGAGGTACACCACTTTAAGATAATTCACATGCATACATAACAAAAAAATAAAAATAAACTGGTATCAAAACCAGAAATGGGTGAAGACAGAAAGTAAAGCAAAGACAATAGATGAAGCTTTGCAATATGTGGAAGGATATGAAGCTTTTATTCACGAAAATTGTGAAGGTAAAAAATAGCAGTGTAAAGCTTGTAGAAAAGAAGGCAAATTTCACTAATGGTGAAAGCTAAGACAAAAGGGATGTAAAAGATGTGACCCAGATACATGTATTTATGTCGCTACCACTTCCTGATGATCAAAGTGGCTAAGGCAGAGAGGCCCTAATAGCCAGTGCCAGTCATGGTCTACTTCAACGATGGGGAATGGTTGCTGTGGAGTAGACAAAGGATGAAAAGCTTGAAAAGAAGAGGATAAGGAGCTAGAGAGAAGATAAAATGCTTACATTAAAGAGAGATTTTATACCTGATAGAAGAGGTATGAAGCTTTTATAGAAAAAGGTGTAAATCTCATGGAGAAGAAGTCTGAAGCTTGTAGAGGAAAGTGCAAAGAGAGGTGTGAAGCTTATAAAGAAAAGGTGTGAAGCTTATAAAAAGGTGTGCAGCTATAAAGAAAAGGTGCAAAACTTACAGAAAAAGATGCGAAGCTTGCAGAAAAAAGGGGTAAAGTTTATGACAGGAAAAAATATTGTTTTGTGTCTGATGCTTAGTAAGTTCTCACAGATGTTTTAAAAAATTACCCGACCTGGTAATATACACGAACTGCAGAACAGTACTTTGTTTTTGGACAAGAATTTGTCAGATCCCATAAAGAAGAAACAAACAAAAAAATACATGTGAGGCTAAATTTTCATTTCTACATGAATAGAAACAATATTTTTTCCTGGTCCTTTCCTTAGAGATTCTAATCAAAAGTAAATATAATATTAGAATATCTCTATCATTATTATTTTTTGTTAAAAATGGCACCATTTGATCAAGTGAAGGTCTACCAGAGGCTCATTTAATAACCCCAAAAAGTAATGACAGAGGAAAACGTGATCAAACTGACCAAATCAGAGAGAGATTAACAGAAAAAATGAAACATGGGCATAATATCAACCTGAGATAAGTGTAAAGACATGTAAAATGAGGAAATTATTGGAGATATCTCTGGGAGACCCTCTTCAGTATGCCATAGAGTGGATTTGGTATTTTAAGTATAAACTGGACTGCAAAATTGTGGCCCAGGTATAAAGACTGTGTTGGTTAATAGTCTTCATCAACACTGAGGATACAAAATTGTTGGTGTTCCTGATTTTTTCCCCCCAACCTTTGGATGGTTTAAGGTCAAGTTCTTTTCTTTTGCAGTTGTTAATTACATTACATTATTGTTTTGGGATATTAGATCTTATTTACATTTTTATTTCCCACATCAAGTACAAAGCTATAGAACACACTGCTATAGTCAATGGTGGGAGGTGTTATTTGATGTTTCTCTGACTTCCTCAACATATCAATACAGCTTTGACATAGAATTCAAAACCTTACAATATCTACATTATGTACAGTTCATTGATTAAAACACAAAGGGCAAAAAGATGTTATTACTGCATTGCCCACTATAAGAAATCTGTCCAATAACTATCACTCACTGAAAAATAACTGTGCAACCAATCACATACATCTAAATTGGGAAAATATTTGCTCACCAGTATATCACTATTCTTATAAAATTTCATTTGACTGAAATAAATTTTAAGTTGGTAGTGATTGGGAGAAAACCTCACAGAATCTCAAGAAGAAAAATTTTATTCAAGATTTTTTCTGAAAGTATTTTATAACAGGTCCTTCAAAAATTTTGAGGCAATTTTCAACCAACTTCCAGCCATTTTGGTTTCAGTGTTTTCCCAGCTTGGCTACCACAATCTCAAATGATTTTGTCCCCAAAAAACAATACCTGTTAATGCACTCAAAATTTAACACTATTCAACATTATAATTCCTACACCTATTCCTTACTCCAGTATTTCACATCCAAATTTAGTCTCTTGTGGAAAAATATGTCATGTTACTTTGGTTGGGGGGGGGAGATATAACATTATTTCATTATTCACATTATGTCACTTCTCAGATAAAGAATACCTATAAATGATTTTGGCCACAAGTATTATTTGAGTAGATATATTTGAACAGTTACAACAAATAAAATATCTAATTGGCCATATATAAATGAAGAGGTTCTGGTTCCATACAAAGTTATCATTCACTAGCAATGATGTCAATAACTAGCAATGGAACCATACACAGACAATGGTGCTGTTTACCTGAATAATTTCAACTAACTTGGTAAAACCTACCCATCTAAAATCCTTTCTGACATACAAACTCACAGCACCAATATTTGCCCGAAAAATATCAGAACATTAATTTGTCAACTGAAGTGAAAACAAAATCATTAAAATGCCATTCCTTATTTTTGTGCATGTATAACAAAACAAATCAGGCAATCGTGAACACCATTAAGTGACTTTAACCCCAATACTAATTACAGTGGTGTGAGAAGAAAATCTTCTCATTTTACCGGTTGAAATATGAAGTAATCTGCATCACAAAACATCTTTCAGTTGGTAAGTTATGGACAATAAGCATTCCACTATCTTCACCTTGTATTTCTGTGAAGCACATCAACTTCAGAAAGATCTTTGCTTTCAGAATAGATTTTTTTAATAAAGTCTATCTATTGGCCCAAACAATGAATTCTGTAATGTAAATGCAGTGGACAACATGTCTCAATTCTGTAAAATGAAATGGTCTTAGTTTTACACCAATCCAGACATAAAAGCCATCAATAGAAATATATATATATATATATAAGTCACAGATGTTATATTTCGAGCATTGCTCTCAATATATATCTGAGCATAAAGAACACAAGCTTGACAAGTGGGAACAACCTCATATATAAGCAGTGAATTATATTATGGTAAGTATCCAATTAGCAGTCACAATACATTTTAATGGCATTCGTGGATTTGATTAAGCATAAACATCACATAACTGCCCTGCAGTGTCTCAGCAGCAATTATCCATTCATGTAGAATTTTCACAGATATTTAACTTGTTTATGACAGTTTGAAACACAGGATCCCCCTGTTAACTGCCAATTACCAAACTACCACATCTGAGTCAGTAATCTCAAATTTTAAAGTTAGTTTATGATACCATTCTCAAAGATCCATAGCCAACAACCCAAGATTGACACAGACTCAATTCATGAACCAGACTCAAAAAAAGATGCTTGAAAATTACTCAATATCTATTGCAATGTATGGCAACCTTACTCAATGCATTTCAGAGTCTATATATGTAACTGATACTATACATGCAACTGATACTATATAGGCAATTGATATTATATAGGCAACTGATACTATACAAAACAACTGATACTATACAAAACAACTGATCGTATAGTTGATATTCTAATTCTGAATGCATACAATGAACCTGATTCAACACATGAGAAACTTGACTCATTATTCAATTTGGCTGATGGCTCAAAATGGCTGATGGCTCAAAATGCAATTACCGGTACCTGACTCATGACTCAATATGTGGCAGCTTGACAAACTTTTATACTGGCATTGCCATTACCATCAACAAAAACCTTCATATTGACACATTCTATACATACACTGTACACTGTAAAAAAAGATCTAGCACCACCCTTCTTGCCAACTTCTGCTGAGTACATCACTGCATCACTGTCACAATATATAAAAATCTCAATTCAGTCAAAAATTTACAGTGATCACTTATAGAACCCTTAAAGCTTTTATTTTCCCTGTCATTCTACACATCATATCTACATGATAAGATTCAAGCTTCCACCAGAAATCAAACATCTTTCTTCTGCTTCAAAATAATACACAAATGGACATGCACTGATATTTGGTGGTTGATATTTTGCAGGAATTGCTGCCTGGAATGTACATAATAGAAATCTATATTTTAGTCTGACACATATTTGTGCTGTCAAAAACTTAAAGCGAAATCCCACACCAAAAATTCCACATCTCCTCTTGCTTATAACAAGGACAATATGCAAAGATTATATATCTTGGTAATAAAATATCCCACAACAATGCAAATAATATTGCTTACTCACTGTCATATTTACATATACTTTTATCCTATCTTAATAGTTTTCACATAAATCACAAACAAAATGCTACATTTTTGCAAGAAGTACTTTAACTCTTGAAACAATCATTTGATCCATTTGATCCTTTTGTTTGGAAGAATCAAGGAACTTGTATCCATTGTGGTAACAAGAAAAATATATCAATTTTTCAAAATGGGCTTTGAAAAAATGAGGTTATGCTTACTTTTTATATGATTATAGATACTCCAAATTGTAACATAATAAAGGCAATATCTAAATATTGTTTGCCTGAATGTGAATTTTGTTTAATTTTGATCTTAAACAGGTTTGACAGTTTGTTCTTCAAAATTGTTTTCATATTTATTCTTAACACTTAAAATTGTAACTAAAAGCTGCATTTATGAAGTGAACTAAATATCCTATATATCTAGCCAAACATGAAAACCAATCATTACTTTATATAAAAAGCTTGCTATCTATTTGTTATTTACAATTATTTGTCAATATTTACATTGTCACCTGGCATATATAATTCCATTTTTGTATTTCATTCACCCATAGAAAATAATCACCAATAATTCAATTATGCTGACTAGATAGTATTCAGCCATACAGTGGACCCTGAGTTTCCTATTTAGTTTCATTCTTTTACAACATTTCCTGCTGACAACCTTGAAACCCATGTCATAAATGTTGAATTATATAAATATATTCACAGTATTCAATATATTTATTATAATATATCCACTGTTTAGGGTCTGTGCTGGTCATACTGCACAAACCTATTAGCTCTGAAAATAGAATTCGTATTCAGTTGCATTTAAGGACAGGCCTATTTGAATTTTGTTGATTGGCAGGACTAACCAATTTTTGTTAGATTTGTTTTTCTGCATGCTAAATTGATAAAATTTATAACCATAGTTATTCAATATGCTCAACCAAGTATCTGGGTCAAAAGTTCATTATTCAAGCAGTATGAGGTCAATACCAAGATACCAATGTAACAAGTTGCAGCCCAATTGCAGAGTGTTACAAATGCCGTCATTACCGTAAGCCAGAATAATGCAGATCTGTACGTCCTTTCTATCCATTATCGATGATGGATATTGACTTCCTTCCCATCCATTAGGGGGTTAAATCTTTTGAGAATCCACAATGTTGGAATTTATAGTGTTTATGCAAATGAACAGGATCCTTATTTCCAGTTCTTCCAAGTTCCTCCCATTTGTACTGATGATGTATTCATTTATAGACAGATAAATATAGTAGCAACATCATTAAGTTCCAAATATGCGTATTAAATGTTATTAATCTTTTTTCTATGATTTACACAACCCTGTAAACCAAATAAAGTTGTTTTCAAAGCTTGGTAGAAGCACAACTGTCAAACTGATTAATTCTTTTTACCATCCTTATGATCTATGATTTATATTTTTCTTTCAAAATCCAAATATCATCCCATTACTTTGATGGTAAAGGCGCTTTAAGATCAATTGGTTAATAGGCCAATCAGTCCACTGGACATACTTTGGGGTCTTTACAACAAAAGTAGTGGACAACAACACCGTTTGGATACCGAGCGAATGCACTGAAAAATATAAGAAAACAATTTTTATTCTCAATCAACTACAACCTGTTTGACCATAAATAACACTTTCATAACAATCTACTCTCGCCTAATAAAACATATAATAAGAAATAATGATGTTTTCTGATTTATTACCAATGATAATTCATATGGAATACTAAATTAGGTCTTCAATTTTACCTGTTTCCGATTCTTTTCTTGCAAACACGGCACATCTTTTCCTCAGTGATGATGCATTTTATCTTCTGATAAAACATCCTCTGTTCCTGTACCTGAACATGGGAATGGACAAACATGAAGAAAATATAGAACTTTAAAGTTGGACAAATAAAATATTTGTCCGACAGACCAAATTCTCCACAAATGACCAGCATATATTCTGTGCTCGACAATATTGCACTTTGATAAAATGGCATATTATCCATGTGTCAGCCCACAATGAAAATTACTCTATACTTTAAAACCTTGAAATCATCAACTTTCTTGAATCTATACAAAATAATCAATTTCCAACAGTGAAGTGCCATACACTAGTGTCCCCTGGTGGATGAAGCAATATGGCAATGTGTTGTTAGAAAAGCCTGACAATTTTTGTGCGAAATTCCCAAAAGAAGTGAACAAAGTGAAACATGGGAGAGATTCAGCTGTAGCAGACACTTGGCCTGTGAGCAGAACTGGTATTTTTACCATCACACGAACCATACCTCAGTCAATAACTTCACCATACATTAGTATGTATCAAGACCATATATTATATATATTCAAGAAATAAAAAATAAATATAAAAAATAAACATAGGCATCAGAGATGCATCAACCCTCAGCCCTGGTAACTCATTGCACAACATTCGCTCCACACAATATTTGTGAACAAAACGTCACTGCACCAAGGCAAATTGATGCAGGGGTAAACATAGGCATCAGAGATGCATCAACCCTCAGCCCTGGTAACTCATTGCACAACATTCGCTCCACACAATATTTGTGAACAAAACGTCACTGCACCAAGGAAAATTGATGCAGGGGTAAAAAACCCATAAAATCTACTTCCTTTGATAGCTTAGGTGTGTCAAGTATCATGAAACTGTCATTTACTCTAGAATTATTGATATGGGCCTGTGACCTTGAAAAGCAGGTTAAGGTCACCGTCCATCAAACTCATCTGGAGTCTTCCCAGATTCTTATGTGTGTCAATTTTCATGAAGCTGCCATCATTTGTTCTTAAGTTATCACGATGACAAGGATGATTTCACATAATTGTCCCTGTGACCTTGAAATCAGGTGAAGGTCATGTTCCATCAAGAGAAGTCTGAGGTCTTCACCAGATGCTTGTGTGTGTCAAATCTCATAAAGCTGCCATCATTCGTTCTTGAGTTATTGCGATTCTTGGGATTTCACATAATTGTCCCTGTGACCTTGAAAAATAGGTCAAGGTCGCCGTCCACCGAACTAGTCCGAGGTTTTTACCAGATGCATATGTGTGTCAAGTTTCATGAAGCTGCCATCATTTGTTCTCGAGTTATTGCGATGACAAGATGATTTCACATAATCGTCCCTGTGACCTTGAAAAGTAGGTGAAGGTCATGTTTCATAGAAAAAATTCTGAGGTCTTCACCAGATACTTATGTGTGTCAAATCTCATAAAGCTACCATTATTCGTTCTTGAGTTATTGTGATTCTTGGGATTTCACATAATTGTTCCTGTGACCTTGAAAAATAGGTCAAGGTCGCCGTCCATCGAACTCGTCCGAGGTTTTCACCAGATGCATATGTGTGTCAAGTTTCATGAAGCTGCCATCATTTGTTCTTGAGTTATCGCGATGACAAGGATGTTCGCTACAGACATACATACAGACATACATACATACATACCCACGCCAGGAGTACTGCAATACCCTCAGCCTGATTACATCAGGGGCTGAGGGTAAAAAACCCATAAAATCTACTTCCTTTGATAGCTTAGGTGTGTCAAGTATCATGAAACTGTCATCATTTACTCTAGAATTATTGATATGGGCCTGTGACCTTGAAAAGCAGGTTAAGGTCACCGTCCATCAAACTCATGTGGAGTCTTCCCAGATTCTTATGTGTGTCAATTTTCATGAAGCTGCCATCATTTGTTCTTAAGTTATCACGATGACAAGGATGATTTCACATAATTGTCCCTGTGACCTTGAAATCAGGTGAAGGTCATGTTCCATCAAGAGAAGTCTGAGGTCTTCACCAGATGCTTGTGTGTGTCAAATCTCATAAAGCTGCCATCATTCGTTCTTGAGTTATTGCGATTCTTGGGATTTCACATAATTGTCCCTGTGACCTTGAAAAATAGGTCAAGGTCGCCGTCCATCGAACTCGTCCGAGGTTTTTACCAGATGCATATGTGTGTCAAGTTTCATGAAGCTGCCATCATTTGTTCTCGAGTTATCGCGATGACAAGATGATTTCCCATAATTGTCCCTGTGACCTTGAAAAGTAGGTGAAGGTCATGTTTCATAGAAAAAATTCTGAGGTCTTCACCAGATACTTTTGTGTGTCAAATCTCATAAAGCTACCATTATTCGTTCTTGAGTTATTGTGATTCTTGGGATTTCACATAATTGTTCCTGTGACCTTGAAAAATAGGTCAAGGTCGCCGTCCATCGAACTCGTCCGAGGTTTTCACCAGATGCATATGTGTGTCAAGTTTCATGAAGCTGCCATCATTTGTTCTTGAGTTATCGCGATGACAAGGATGTTCGCTACAGACATACATACATACAGACATACATACATACCCACGCCAGGAGTACTGCAATACCCTCAGCCTGATTACATCAGGGGCTGAGGGTAAAAATATAACCAACAAAGTTTATCCCACATATAAATTCTTCATTTTGTCAGGCAAAAGAGAATTATCATATCAAAATTCCACAATGAAACTTAACAAAGTGTGACATACAAATAGTTTCTACACTCTCCAATTTATGATGATCAAAGCTCATTTGCTATTCACACATATTTATCAATAGTCAGTGCATCTTGTTTTCAGTTGGTTAGACTTCTAGTTCTGTGTATATCCAGATGTTATGCAATCTTAATGATTTTCTTTCTAATTTCTAACCTTATGGATTCATGTTGCAGTGAGCATAAACAGACACTTGCTAGCAACCAGCCAAAACCTTGTACCAATTTTATCTGATAAGCATTTAAGCATTTAAACTGTTCTCAAATACAGCCTAACAATGTTCATAGTTTTGGCCAGTACCCCAAAAAATCTGTTTCTAGTAATCTGTAATTCTTAAAAATTTGATGTTGCACATTGTAAATATTTGCGCTGATATGTTATACTGTGAAAAATATGTGCCTTTCAATTTTTTTTTCTCTAATGAAAGAATAATTTCTGACCTGTAAATGTTCTGCATATAGCAGACTTCTTAAAATTTGTGCACTTCTCTTCTCGGCGGCACGGTCCTCCAGAACATTCTCCAGAAATACCAGGACGTCCCTCACGTTGGTGCTGGGTGGTAAGAGCTCCAAAGCCTGAAACCATATCAACATAAATTGACAATCAAGGAAATGTTGTTCCATTTAATCAAAATCATAAAAACAACAAATGTCTTTATTCCCCAGAACTGTGACAGGTAATAATGGTTATTCAATATGCTCAACCAAGTACTGGGGTAAAAAAATCCAACGGAACGGAAGACAACAATACAGTTCAGCAAACAGACTGCAACAAATATTATCAGTCTTACCTTGGCAGTGTCAATTTGATTTGCATGTTCTTCCAGGAGTCTCAGTGCTGCCCCCATCTGGGAATCAGTGGCACTACTGTAGCTCACGATGACACCCAGGGATTTGGGGTCAGGGGGCGACAAGTACATCTTGAGAAGGTTGAGGTAAACCTAGAGAAGATTGAAGAAAGCATGGCGTTGAAAATATTGGGAAATGAAAGGAATATTATAAAGAGAATGATAAAAGCTTAAATAGTAATATAAACATGATCAGGATAGCTAGTATGTGTTTGGTGACATATATTTCCAAATTCCACATTTGAGCAGTATACTTACATCTCTGTTGCCTTCTTTTTGGATGTCATAATGTCTGCTGCAATAGCTGGAAACAACATTAAAGGATCACAAAAGGATACATTTCAATTTTAAAATGAATATTTTAACTAAAGGGAAGAATCAAGGGAAGAGTTCTGCAGTTTTCATAGATATCAACGGTATTCATATATTTGAATATTTCTTTATTTTAGAAGGAAAAAACATTATCACATTTATAGTCAGGAAACAAATTTAATGTGATGTTTAGAAGAATTGAGTAAAACTTGATAATGGACAGCAAAATCTTTCTGGAAGGTCTTGAGCTTGAATCAATAGGAAAATGATCTGGTGAAATATGATCAGCAGTGCTACCAAACTTCCTTTTTTGCCATGTTGTTGTCCTGCAGGATGTACATAGAGATAGCCAGAGCCTGGGATAATACTTACTCCTGTGCCATGTTGTTGTCCTACAGGATGTACATAGAGATAGCCAGAGCCTGGGATAATACTTACTCCTGTGCCATATTGCTGTCCTGCAGGATGTATACATATATAGCCAGAGCCTGGGATAATACTTACTCCTGTGCCATGTTGCTGTCCTGCTGGATATACATATATAGCCAGAGCCTGGGATAATACTTACTCCTGTGCCATGTTGTTGTCCTGCAGGATGTACACATATATAGCCAGAGCCTGGGATAATACTTACTCCTGTGCCATGTTGTTGTCCTGCAGGATGTACACATATATAGCCAGAGCCTGGGATAATACTTACTCCTGTGCCATGTTGCTGTCCTGCAGGATGTACACATATATAGCCAGAGCCTGGGATAATACTTACTCCTGTGCCATGTTGTTGTCCTGCAGGATGTACACATATATAGCCAGAGCCTGGGATAATACTTACTCCTGTGCCATGTTGTTGTCCTGCAGGATGTACACATATATAGCCAGAGCCTGGGATAATACTTACTCCTGTGCCATATTGCTGTCCTGCAGGATGTACACATATATAGCCAGAGCCTGGGATAATACTTACTCCTGTGCCATGTTGTTGTCCTGCAGGATGTACACATATATAGCCAGAGCCTGGGATAATACTTACTCCTGTGCCATGTTGTTGTCCTGCAGGATGTACATAGAGATAGCCAGAGCCTGGGATAATACTTACTCCTGTGCCATGTTGTTGTCCTGCAGGATGTACACAGAGATAGCCAGAGCCTGGGATAATACTTACTCCTGTGCCATGTTGTTGTCCTGCAGGATGTACACAGAGATAGCCAGAGCCTGGGATAATACTTACTCCTGTGCCATGTTGTTGCCCTACAGGATGTACACAGAGATAGCCAGAGCCTGGGATAATACTTACTCCTGTGCCATGTTGTTGTCCTGCAGGATGTACACAGAGATAGCCAGAGCCTGGGATAATACTTACTCCTGTGCCATGTTGTTGTCCTGCAGGATGTACACATATATAGCCAGAGCCTGGGATAATACTTACTCCTGTGCCATGTTGTTGCCCTACAGGATGTACACAGAGATAGCCAGAGCCTGGGATAATACTTACTCCTGTGCCATGTTGTTGTCCTGCAGGATGTACACAGAGATAGCCAGAGCCTGGGATAATACTTACTCCTGTGCCATGTTGTTGTCCTGCAGGATGTACACAGAGATAGCCAGAGCCTGGGATAATACTTACTCCTGTGCCATGTTGTTGTCCTGCAGGATGTACACATATATAGCCAGAGCCTGGGATAATACTTACTCCTGTGCCATGTTGTTGTCCTGCAGGATGTACACATATATAGCCAGAGCCTGTTCATGTCGACCTAGACGTCCCAGCAAGATTGCTCGCTCCTCAAAAAATCCTGAAACAATCAAAGCATCGCTTATCAGTATTAAAGTCTAAAACTCTCATTCATCTGCCAGCAACTCAGGATTAACCTAATGTATAACGCGAGCCAAATGACATGTACAATCCAACAGTGTATGGCAGAAATATTGATAAATAATTCTCACTGCTTGAGTGGGCTATGCTGCCACCTGGTGTGTTAAAATCTGTCACATATGATTGAACTTTGAGGACATGCCTGCTTGGCTCATAGTGCTTTGAAACGTTGACTGATATGTGATTTCATTTCAAAATATTTAATTCACGCATTACTGTCTTGCTATTCTTTTCAAGATTCCAAGACTGATTATTTTTTGTTGGTAATGCATTTGTTGCCAAATTATCAACATGTTCCCATCAAAGCAATCATAATGGTAGTCATCGTAACAGCTGTCATATCTATAAGCCTATCCCAGCAGACCTAGTTTGTCACTCGTGTTTAAAATCAAGCAGTGAGTATTAAGCAACACCTGCACCAAGCTACCCACAAACATTGTCTTCCAACAACTTCTCAACACTGGCCATTTTTCAAAAAGTTGATGTGTACATATTCTTTACTTTTTTTTTATTGGAACGACTATTTTCCTTATAATTATTAGAAATGAAATGCACTTGAGACAAAATAATCAGAAATCTTGACTGGGTTTAAAATATTGCATTGTTTTCATGATATCGTCGGGCCAAAAATAAACAAGTCATCTGTTAATTGATTTATAATAACATTCTGAAGATATAATTGGTCAATTGTAAGCTGTATTTTGATTAGTCCACATTCTCTGTTTTCAAAATGTCAAAGTCACAAGTTCTGGGAATCCAAATTATTTTTACAGTTTTGTCCAAGTATTTAGTCAAAGTATGTTACAATGTTTACACAGGACAAAATTATATAGTTTAATTAGGTCAAACTGAATTGATGCAATAATGCCAAGCTAGATAAACAAATTAGTTTTAATCTGCCATAAATCTTCATTATCTCAAGCCACTTTGAAGATTGATAAGATAACAATACAAAAGCTGATACATATAATGATGCCTCAGACAGAATATATCTATAAATACCTATTTGTGTGTGTGTGTAATGCTTATATGGCTTTATATATATGATATAAAAAGTTATGACTTCAATCCAATCTATCTTTCAATTTCATCAGCCACATTTCCTGCTTCTCATTTTTCATGTCACTAATGGGATTTACATTTAATCAAATCTTTCAATATACCAGTCCCATGAAATCATCTCCTGTTTGCTATATACACCTCCATATATATCCATCAGACTGGCTTGATTGCATATAAAAAAAATAATTGTAATAATCATACTTTTAATGTGGATCAAAATTTGATAATATTTGCTCATAACCTTTTTTTTACTGTTAGTTGTATTGAAAACTTTCTTTGCAACTCTAAATGGGCAAAAGGTCCTTGCTACCCACATGTGTTTTAAATTCTCACTATTTGAGTGGGCCATGCTGCCACCTTTCATGTATGGTGGAAACTTACATATATGTAAGCTTGTCTCACAGTCGTAATGAATAGTGATTGATATGTCATTATATTCTAATCAGTTTATCACACCATTCTCTTTCTTACCTTCTAAAGATTCAAAAGCTGATCATTTTTTTCTGTATGTGCATATGTTGCCAAAGTATTAATGTATTCCCTTTACAGCATACAGAATGGTAGTCATCATATCAGCTGCATGTCTACAAACATATCCCAGCATGCATTGTGCATGACATAAGAGACACCTGGTGGATCACAAATGTTGAGACTCAAGCAGTGAGAATTTAACATGATCCAAATTTAATGTCCATAAAAAATTGCATTGGCTATTAAATTTCTTTGAAAAAAAAATGAGGAACAAACATGGCCGCCAGCTATTTGATTCTATAAAAACCGAGGAGGGGTGAGATCATGGTTGTTTGTCAGAGAGTTGAGATGCCTGATGACTCAGGATAACTCGGATCTGTCCCAGCTCTCAGACATGCAAAGTGAATTAGCCGGGACCGGTCTGGAGGGGCAGTGGTCAATAACTACATCAGTCCCATCTCAGACAAAGTCACCGCACTAATGTCCAACCAATCAGTATCTGACATCCCTCGCTCATCTCACACAGTTCTGTGGATGGAATTTGTGGAAATGGCAAATATGTTTGGAGATTTAATGTATTCCAGCAATAAGAAGATGAAGAAAAAAAAATTGTTTTTGCAGATAATCTACTTGCCAAACTACTTTCCAAAAGTATGCTCAGTTGCAAACAGAAACTATTTTATACTTTCATTATTTTTTCTTTTCCAGAATAGAAAAAAAATATATTCCTGAATATCAAAATGATTCAAAAATAAAAAAAAAGTAAAATAGTTTGGCTACCAGTCCAGAACACAGAGCTGAAGAATTTAAAAAAAATGAAATTTCCTTCTAAGCTTTCTGTTTTTCATTTGGACTTCCTTGATGTCATGACACTCTGGTGGGACAAACAGTAATGGTGGGAAAATTATAAACATTGTGATGTCAAAATAATGATATGATTGACTTTTAATCAAGAGCATACATCAAGCCAAAGAAAAAGATACAAATATCTGTACGATTATATTTATTGATAACTGTGAAAGATGTCATGTTGTCGCATGATACTGATACATCATCAACCAACCAAATCAACCAACCAAATCAACCAATCAATCAGAGGTAATTTTTAAATTGGGGAAAGAAGTTCTATGAAAACATGTAATGTGTATATATCTGATAAGCCAAGTGAGCTAAGATTAAATATTCAAACCGTGCAAAACTTTAAAAAAATTAAACCCTGTGTGAAAGCAGGTCATTTGGACATTATTTTCATAATAACAGATATATAATTGATAATGGAAAAGTGAGCAAGCTTTGAACAAACAATATAATGATAGAGTTTGTTCCTTTTTCTTAAGAAATTTATAGCTTTAAGTGACATTAAAAATATATATCATTTGCTCCCTAAATATTTACTCTCATGTAGGAAGGATCACATTTAATTATTAGTGATGACATTTTTGCTCACATCTATGTAGACTAAAATGGTAATTTCGCTATTCCAAATGCACACAGCTATCGTCACCATACTTCTGATATTGTTGAAACTGTAACCTGGCTACAGCCCTCATGGCACGAACATTTCCTGTTTTGGGAGACCAGTCACCGGCCCCACACGTCATGTGAGATACTGACTGCTCCCTTCTCCTCACCCAGCCTGCTGTATCTGCCCACACGTCATGTGAGTTACTGACTGCTCCCCTCTCCACACCCAGCCTGCTGTATTTGCCCACACGTCATGTGAGTTACTGACTGCTCCCCTCTCCTCACCCAGCCTGCTGTATCTGTCCACACGTCATGTGAGTTACTGACTGCTCCCCTCTCCACACCCAGCCTGCTGTATTTGCCCACACGTCATGTGAGTTACTGACTGCTCCCCTCTCCTCACCCAGCCTGCTGTATCTGTCCACACGTCATGTGAGTTACTGACTGCTCCCCTCTCCTCACCCAGCCTGCTGTATTTGCTCACACATCATGTGAGTTACTGACTGCTCCCCTCTCCTCACCCAGCCTGCTGTATTTGCCCACACATCATTGGAGTTACTGACTGCTCCCCTCTCCTCACCCAGCCTGCTGTATTTGCTCACGCATCATGTGAGTTACTGACTGCTCCCCTCTCCTCACCCAGCCTGCTGTATCTGCCCACACGTCATGTGAGTTACTGACTTCTCCCCTCTCCTCACACAGCCTGCTGTATTTGCTCACGCATCATGTGAGTTACTGACTGCTCCCCTCTCCTCACCCAGCCTGCTGTATTTGCTCACACATCATTGGAGTTACTGACTGCTCCCCTCTCCTCACCCAGCCTGCTGTATTTGCTCACACGTCATGTGAGTTACTGACTGCTCCCCTCTCCTCATCCAGCCTGCTGTATCTGCCCACACTTCATGTGAGTTACTGACTGCTCCCCTCTCCTCACCGAGCCTGCTGTATTTGCTCACAGGTCATGTGAGTTACTGACTGCTCCCCTCTCCTCACCCAGCCTGCTGTATCTGCCCACACATCATTGGAGTTACTGACTGCTCCCCTCTCCTCACCCAGCCTGCTGTATTTGCTCACACATCATGTGAGTTACTGACTGCTCCCCTCTCCTCACCCAGCCTGCTGTATTTGCTCACACATCATGTGAGTTACTGACTGCTCCCCTCTCCTCACCCAGCCTGCTGTATTTGCTCACAAGTCAAGTGATTTACGGACTTAAGTGTTGTTCCTGATTTACTGAGGGGGATGAATGGTGTCTCATAAATATACTTTCCATCTTCCTCCCCAAATCTTCTGTGATCACTTTCCAATAACTCGTAGTTATTGTTTCATACACATTAGGAAAAGCAGTTCTCTATCCTACAGCCAATTATTTGATGGATTTCAAAACTCTAGGATAATTGTCCCAGAAAGCTCAGCATATTTGTGCAAAATAGGGGTGAGAAAGGTTGTGAAAGTCGGGGTATCAAAGATAACCAGGGGTAAGGAAAATCAAGTAAGGTAAGCTAACTAGGGCTGCGAAGGTCTAGCAAGTCAGGGTATCAAAGCTAACTGGGACCAAGGAAGGTCTAAAAAGGCAGGGTATCAAAGCTAACTAGGGCTAAGGAAGGTCTAAAAAGGCAGGGTGTCAAAGCTAACTAGGACTAAGGAAGGTCTAAAAAGGCAGGGTATCAAAACTAACTAGGGCTAAGGAAGGTTTAGCAAGTCAGGGTATCAAAGATAACTAGGAGTAAGGAAAATCTAGCAAGGTAACTAGGGCTGGGAAGGTCTAGCAAGTCAGGGTATCAAAGATAACTAGGACTAAGGAAGGTCTAAAAAGACAGGGTATCAAAGTTACAAATACAAAATACAAATACAAATACAAATAATTTTATTTTAAATTGATTACAGAGAACAAAAAACATTAGCTAAAAGCTATATATCAATTGTACTAACTAGGACCAAGGAAGGTCTAAAAAGGCAGGGTATCAAAGTTAACTAGGACCAAGGAAGGTCTAAAAAGGCAGGGTATCAAAGCTAACTAGGACCAAGGAAGGTCTAAAAAGGCAGGGTGTCAAAGCTAACTAGGACCAAGGAAGGTCTAAAAAGGCAGGGTATCAAATCTAGCTAGGGCTGAGGAAGGTCTAGCAAGTCAGGGTGTCAAAGATAACTAGGAGTAAGAAAGGGCTAAAAAGGCAGGGTGTCAAAGCTGGCTAGGGCTGAGGAAGGTCTAGCAAGTCAGGGTATCAAAGATAACTAGGAGTAAGGAAGGGCTAAAAAAGGCAGGGTATCAAAGCTAGCTAGGGCTGAGGAAGGTCTAAAAAGGCAGGGTTTTAAAGCTAACCAGAGCTGAGAAAGGAATTGAAAGTCAGGTTATTAAAGCCAATGAGACATAGAGAAAATCTTAAAAGTCAGGCTATCAAATCCATTATCCCTCTCTTTTGCAACTATACGTCATCCTACAATTATTCATTCCTTCAAAATATGTTTTTGAGTTAATATCAAATTTTTCATCCTGTCCATTCAACTTTTTGTCTTCCTATTAGGACCTTTGCTGGATCTAATACATAATTCTATATCAATATAATGCTTCAGCCTAACTTTAGATGAACACTTTCAATCTCTTTGAGCCTGTCCTATTTTGTATGTTTTATTTAAAAAAAATTAAATATATTATTAATTTGCACTACTACAATAGGTATTGCACTACCATATTGTTATTGCTGAGGGATCAATAACTGTGGCTTTAAGAGTCCCCCATTTCCCTCCCTCATCTAACATATACTGTTACCTTCCACGAAAAA
Organism: Amphiduros pacificus; assembly: GCA_949316495.1. Taxonomy (NCBI): domain Eukaryota; kingdom Metazoa; phylum Annelida; class Polychaeta; order Phyllodocida; family Hesionidae; genus Amphiduros; species Amphiduros pacificus. The sequence goes on along the minus strand of OX439005.1, from coordinate 37,629,372 downwards.
AAAAACAATGCTGCTTGGGTGACAAATCATCGACACTGCTTATGAAAATCCCTCAAAACTGCAGTAATATATCACACAGCAGGCCTTATTAATCTGCACAGTAGAAAACACAACAGAAACATGGCTGCACTGTTAAGGGGGTGACACTCTCCTATGTAATGAAGTGTTTTGGCAATGAAGTGTAAAATGAGGAAAAACTTGTATATCTAACTTTCCAGGAGAGCAAGGCCAATAGAGTGATGGTAAATGTCAGGGTAGAGTGGACACCAGGGGTCACTAGTAAACAACAAGTCCGACACAAAGAGAGCAGATGTCAGACTATCGAAACTATCACAAAAACCTTATAACTACTTTATCTTTTAGGCTTTTTAGCCCATAAACAATATATCCAAAAGTCAAAATATCATAAAAGTTTAAAATAGAAAAATCAGAGACTAAAGTTGTTATTGTCAGGTGTCCGATTCTGGCGAAATAGTTTGCATTTTTTTCTTTTTCTATGGGCTTTAAATTTGACAAAATTATGCTTAAATATCCCCATAAAAACCTTTGATATCATTCCTGAGTATGCAGAGTTGGGAGTTAGAACAATGTGCCCTTCTATCAAGTGCCAGGCGATATTGACTTCTTATATCCCTGATAACAGAACTTGGCCTACAGTTTGGGAGCTGGTAGATTGATCACAAACTAATTGTTGTTTTGAGCCATCAGTAAAGTTATAAATGGTTTTATACATATAAGAAATGTCAACCCTCAAAATATAACTCCGTGAAGTGCCTAGATATGATGTCACAGAGCATCAAAATCTGACCACAAAATCTAGGCATCAACAACAATGCCATTTGATTTTCATATCTTCATATCAGCTATCAAGTTAATCACACCTAATAGTGATGGGTATATATGGAGTGTCAAATTTGTCACACTAAAATTAAGAGTGCTAGATTTTTGTAACATCAGTGTCAAAGTATCCAGAGTGTAGCGTACATATTGGGTGTTAGATTAATCACTAAGCTATACAAACTGATGTGCAGATGTACAATAATAATTAAAATGCGCTCAGAGAGCGCAGAACAATGCCCTCCTCCTGCATACCCCTGTGGCCAGTGCCGCCTAGTGGCCAGTTTGCCCCGCACCTCAAATTCACAGAATCAGCATCCATTATGTAGAATCAAACCCCAATGTCCTGCAGCATTGAAATGAGGGCCACTCTAAATACTAATGGGGATGTCGATTTTCACCTGAAAAGTAGGTCACACTGACCCAATTACATAAATTAACATTTTTGCAGCTTATACCAATTGATAATAAGTAATAATGTTTGATATATGTGTATTCTGCAAAGAATTAACAAAATCGGCATGTCGGCCATTTTGAAAAATGGCTGCTGTGGCTTCAAAATTTGGTCAGTATTATCCATCATCGAACTTAGCCTAGCCCCTCATAAAATACACCTGTACACCAACTTGTGTCAAAATTGAAACATTTCTACAGAAGATAGAGCGCTCATGGCCAAAGTTGACCCGATGGTCACTGCGACCTTGACCTTTGACCTTGATTGGAAAAATTCCATGGAATCTTTTTTTGGGGTCTTTAGTTTTACAAACATTATGTAGAATCAAACCCCAATGTCCTGCAACATTGAAATGAGGGCCACTCTAAATACTAATGGGGATGTCGATTTTCACCTGAAAAGTAGGTCACACTGACCCAATTACATAAATTAACATTTTTGCAGCTTATACCAATTGATAATAAGTAATAATGTTTGATATAAGTGTATTCTCAAAAGAATTCACAAAATCGGTATGTCGGCCATTTTGAAAAATGGCCGCCATGACTTCAAAATTTGGTCAGTATCGCCCATCATCAAACTTAGCCTAGCCCCTCATAAAATACACCTGTACACCAACTTGTGTCAAAATTGAAACATTTTTATAGAAGTTAGAGCGCTCACGCCCAAAGTTGACCCGATGGTCACTGCGACCTTGACCTTTGACCTAGGTCACCAAACTTTCATGGAAAATATTTACTTGGACTATATTGTTGTAGGCATATGTAGGATCATCCCTGTGGTCCAGCCACTTTCGAGTGTTGGCCATTCCAAATATTGTGACGGACGCACGGACGCACGGACACACGGACGGAAATGTGATTACTATATGCCCTCCCTCGGAGGAGGAGGGCATAATCATAAAAAACTGCAATCAGATACTGCTACCCTGTGTAGAATTTGAGGCGCAAACAATGACATTGTTGCCATTGTGGAGATTATATACCAAAGTAAACAAAGTGACATGTGTAGATCAGGTATTGCATTTATCACACCAAAGTAAACAGAGTGTGGTGTACATGATGGGTGTCAGTCCTTGCAGACCAGAGAGTGTGAGATCAATACTAAGGAGTGTGGTAAGGCCCACTAAGAGAGAGCTAAATATAGCCAAGCTATAGGTCCTTGCTCACACTCCTGACAGTGGGCGTCAGGTGACCATCTCCCACTCCTGACAGTGGGAATCAGGTGGCCAACTCACACTCCTGACAGTGGGAATCAGGTGGCCAACTCACACTCCTGACAGTGGGAATCGGGTGGCCAACTCACACTCCTGACAGTGGGTGTCAGGGGACCATCCCACACTCCTGACAGTGGGAATCAGGGGACCATTTCACACTCCTGACAGTGGGTGTCAGGGGACAATCCCACATTCCTGACAGTGGGAATCAGGTGACCATCTCCCACTCCTGACAGTGAGTGTCAGGTGACCATCTCCCACTCCTGACAGTGGGAATCAGGTGGCCAACTCACACTCCTGACAGTGGGCGTCAGGTGACCATCTCCCACTCCTGACAGTGGGAATCAGGTGGCCAACTCACACTCCTGAGAGTGGGAATCAGGTGGCCATCTCCCACTCCTGACAGTGGGAATCAGGTGGCCAACTCACACTCCTGACAGTGGGTGTCAGGGGACCATCCCACACTCCTGACAGTGGGAATCAGGGGACCATTTCACACTCCTGACAGTGGGTGTCAGGGGACAATCCCACACTCCTGACAGTGGGAATCAGGTGACCATCTCCCACTCCTGACAGTGGGAATCAGGTGACCATCTCCCACTCCTGACAGTGGGAATCAGGTGGCCAACTCACACTCCTGACAGTGGGTGTCAGGGGACCATCCCACACTCCTGACAGTGGGAATCGGGACCATTTCACACTCCTGACAGTGGGTGTCAGGGGACAATCCCACACTCCTGACAGTGGGAATCAGGTGACCATCTCACACTCCTGACAGTGGGTGTCAGGGGACAATCCCACACTCCTGACAGTGGGAATCAGGTGGCCAACTCACACTCCTGACAGTGGGAATCAGGTGACTATCTTTTCATTTGAAAGAAAAATCTGCTTGATTTTTTTCTACGCAAGTTTGAAAATTTATATAGGGCTGACTCCAGACAATATCTGCTCATTACATTTGATATTAACTGCGAATCCCTGGGTCTCAATGTGAATACTCTAACAAATGAGCTTTTTCAGCCAGTAAGTTCATGTTTTACAATATGAAGGAATGAAGGGAAATATCCCTTATTTGTTAGAAATAATTTCAAAGTAAACTTAACATGTTTTGGCTTTTATCTGACAAAGATATAAATCAATGAATGGTAGCAAAGAAGTACGCTCCCAAGCATGATTAGAAATAAGGATTTGCCCCTTTTTATTGCAAAAAGCAAAGAAGGGTCCCTTCCACATACAAACATATTGAGTCAATACTGATTTGACTCCTTGTGGTCAGATGGTTGGGGCAGAGTGACCTTCCAACTCGAATCTTCATCTCAAACTACGAGAATCTAATCACACATTCTGCCATCTTTAATGATTTGCCATTGGAATATAGATTACAGTTTTACTTGTTCATTTGATGCTGGGTAGAAGGCAGCAGTTGATTTAATGAACCTATCAGAGAATAAAATAAGCTGATTTAGATTGTATAATCAGTATGCAAACATGTTTACAGTCTGTACACTTTAAGATGACTAAAATATAATCAATTTAACTAATTTAGTCTGGGATTTTAGCACGAACCCATAGTTCCAGAACAGTAGAAACACTGTCGGGCTATAACACCTTCCCCTGATGCTAGCCTGACTGTCCAATAGCTAATTATAATTTTCAAGTATTGGTAAAAATATTTCCTTTCACCATTTCATTAATCTCACCAAATATAAATTGCCCTAACAAATTACAGCACTTGTTCAGGTTAGTACACATTGATTTGGGCTAGTACAAATCTCCCCTTACTAACCCGACTGTCAAGTAGCTTATAAAGTATTTGGCCAAGACTGTATTTATTTCAAAAGTGAGCAGAATGCCATTCTTTGAGTCTTGAATAATTTTCACTATCATCTTAAGTCATATAAACCTTTTATGGTTCTCTGGCAAGTGATTGATTGATGAACCTCACTACAGGCAGGGCACTGGATCTAAAAAAAGGCCCTAATTTATCTTTTTTACTCTATGAATAATACAATAAATGTAGCAATCAATTTCCAATCCTTGCAAATACTGATGAATAGCCCATAGAGGCCTTAAACCGCCTTAAAGGCCTTCAGAGATACTGTAATACATAGTCACCCCAGTTTCACATAATATTGTTTTTTCTTATCATGTTTTATCATGTCTGCTTTATGGAATTCTATAAGTCAGGGAAGAGTGATTTTGATTTTCTATTAGCTGCTGATGCTTCCAGAGAATTTAATTTCCTCTCATTAAAATCTCTTAACTTTGACATAATTATAATGATAACATATTATCACGATGCCTCCAATCTCTCTATCTCTGTCCCAGTGATGGGAAGCTGTTATCAAAGTATTAAATGCATTAGGTAACTGTGACATGTTTGGCTGTAATCTGTCAATCAGCCTCCCGCACTCATCCGAGGACAAACTTGCCCTTGGGCTCAATCCCTCTCCTTATCTTTCCACTCCGGAGAGAGCCGAATCTCTGGGAGACCTGGGGCCGGGGCACTTGAGCCAGCCTTCGTCTCATACATGGCCATAAACCACTGCACAGCCCTGCCAGTGATCAATGAACGTTCTCCAGAATCCCCTCGGGACCGCCGCGACACAATCACTGGTCCATCAGGCCCAATAAACCAACACTCTTCCCCCACTACCCCAAAAAATAAACCAGAAAACAAACACGACTGGCTTACACTAACAATAGCTGCCAGGACTCGCAATATTCTTCCTTGAGAGAATGTTAATCATTATCTTCAAGTCTGCTGGGAATTGTTTTGTCTCTTAAATACTTTAAAACAAATGAAATTCATTGCTAATCAAAACCACTCAAACTATTAAAGGGTGGTGTTTTGTCTGAGTGAATATTTAATGGCCATGATCAAAGTGGGTCTGTTTTGAGCATGATCTGTTTTTTTCATAATTTATTGTTCTTTATGATATTCTAGCCAAATAGTTCTTGGGTTTCAGACACTGTGTTTAGTAAAAAGGATTGGTGATGTATTTGAATGTTTCTAGCATACCAAGTGCCTGTTAATGATGACTATTATTTTTCGAATGATTATCAAATGTTAAGCTTATTGTTAATCCGCCGCAATTATATCTCACTATCTGTACCACAAGTAAATGATAAATACCCATTTGAGGAATATTTTAGATTACAAAATTTTCAGAGAAAAAAAAAAAAAAAAAAAAAAAAAAACCAACAAAAAACAATCAATATAATGTCCCCAGCTTTTCGCCTTGCAAAAAATGCAGGGGACAAAAATGAAAAATATTTTTCCAATTGTACCTAGCTAATATTATCAAAGCTATGCCCAAAAATATGGAGACTTTATATTGACTATAATATTGACTGCATACTCCTCAAATAGCACCGGAAAAAAAGATGTATGTTTATTGAATGAACTTGAAATGTCATCTCTGCTGACTAATGTTTCCATCAATACTGTTATCATTTAATTATCTATGCTGCATCTCATATTCAAAGCAGTTCATACTGAAATAGATTTTTTATGTGCACATAGCCATTAAATCTAGGCTAGACAAGTTTCGGTCGAAGTTGTCTGGAGAATGCACATCTGTGGTTGATATCTGGGCTTATCAGTATTGGTGCTGACCACTTGACCCTGGTGACCCCTTCACACTTGATCGTGTTACATCATGCAGTTCAGCACTGACCAATGACCGCTTGACCAATCTGCATATCAGATTTCCCCCCATTTCCAATTATATTCCTGTCAAATCAGAGATACAGAAACGAAGCAACAGGGTGATTACATCTCAATCTCCAAACCAGCCATACGTGTCTATAGAATTGTAGGTAACATCCTTATTTGGTCTCTTGAATTTAATATCTGATCTGGAGTAATGTGTTCCTGGAATAAAAGCAGCTAAATGCACCATCTGACAGCGACACTACTTTAAATAATTCCAGGGAAATTCAATAAAAATTCAATTAAACATTTTGATCAGAGATGTAACAATTCCATCAACATTATTTATGTTATTACATTAGTCTTTTTAAATTGAGGTCTACATTAACTCTCAATACTAATGAAAGGTCCTGCAGCACTTTCTAATCTCTTCTCCTAGATCGTACATGCTCTTCTTTATATATAAAACCCTTCATTCAAATAAAAAATTAGATTATTTTAACTATACTCATTTGGGATAATTTTCAAATTATTTTTCCAATTATACAAATACTGTTCTCTAAAACTTACTCCAATGCGTTTTTCAAAACATGTATTATCTTAGTTTCCCCAATGCTGCACTGTGAGTGCATCTTGTCTTTTTAATGATTGGATTTTAAAGAGCTTTTTGTGCAATTTTTTATGGTCCACCTTTTTATTGTGTACATCCGGTGTGCTGTTTTCCCAAGGACAAGATGGTGTCTAACAATCAGCTTATATCCTCAGACAAAGATCTGTCCTGACGTTTGCCTTTGTTGTGCTGTTTCTCACCAAACATAACCTCTCTTATCTACTTCTTCTCCATTGTTTTCATGGCATAATGTTACCTGTCTCAAAGAACAGTAATATACTGAACATTGACTTGCTTTGCCATGCACTTCACACTCCATATTGCATGTGGATGGCATTTGTTAGTAAGTTGGTATGAATACAATGGGTTAACATGGTCAAATAAATAAAATATTGATTGCTGGCATTATCAACTGTCTCCTGTTCGACCGTGGCTTATTCAACCATGGCAAAGAATTCTGAACAGTTGAAACAGCCAATTCATCGTTAGATGGTATGAATACAAAGTATTAACATGTTAAAATAAATACAATATTGATTTATTCAAAATCCAAAATCTTAACACTATTTGATATCGATATTATCATCCTGTCTCAGATGACAAGTGGGAAAACAGTATTTTGTATTTTACAAATATTGAATCATTTGGCCTACTGAAAGTAAAGAAAAGTAAGATGACCTATTTGACTGATCGATTGTAGTTTTTGTTTCATGTAAATAACATGCAGACTTAACCATCAAATAATAAAGAAATGGGTTATTTTGTGCACAGAAAATAAAAAATGACAGTAAATACCGTACAGGAAAATCTAATTCTTGGCATGACTAACAACTCACCGAAACTATTTGAGAGATGTGCAAATTCTGATAATAAACTACCTCTTTAATTTTCTATCAAAATTCATCTATCCCTTTTATCAAATATATGTGATCATTCACCCAATAAGCCACTTTTTCCATTATATGTGCAAAAAAGGCCCATCCTACATTATATCCATTTCCTTGGGGCAGAGAACATTGAAAAACTGCTATTGATTTGCTTGGCCTGACACCTCATGCTCTATGCATGATGAGAATAAGATTAACTTCACTTACCGTCGAATGGGAAGTGGGCAAGCAGTCTCTCGGGGATATAGTGCGTGGACGTCTCCAGGAAGAAGATCAATTTATTCCTCAGTTCTCCCAGATCGTCAGGTTCTGTGCCAGCCTTCAATGCCTTTGCTCCTGTCAATTAATATGTATTGACAAAAATGAGATGTCATTAAGGAATACAGAGAGAGCCGTCGTGAATGCCATCCGGTTTGACCAGATGAACCGGCTATTTTGCTGGCTGGAAAAGTTGCTCTCTTGTCTGTTATATCTTGAAAGGTTCTGAGAAGCATCTCAAATATAACTTAGGAAATTAGGAAACATTAAAAGAATAATTGCTTTTTGATAATCTGTGGACTTCAATGCTGTATTAATCATAGACAGATGACATTTGTTTGGTTAGGTTTAAAAAATAACCAACAAATCAAAGTCAAGCTGTGTCAGCACATAACCCTACTGTGCAATGCTTCAGATAAATGTGAACAAATAATGTCACACATAACCCAAATGATGATTAGTCTTATAATTGTCTGATTCTCTACCATCCATAAAGATTATATAGACATTTGGCCCCAGCTGATAATATAAAATGCGAGTCCAGGGGGGGATCCACAAATACAATTCCCCACACAGGTCTTGGGCAATAATCACTCTCCTTTTGACAGAGTGCTGCAACTCCTGTGATGTGATGGCCTGCTCATGAGGATTAAACTCTCCCTCTGATTTATCATTAAAATATAAATCAATATACCAAAACCAAAACAACTAGAAAACTATTTTTCCCAGATTATTGTCTTATCTTAGCTATTTGTCTATTTTAAAAATCAATATATTATGCGGAGAAAAATAATTGTAAAAGAAAAAATGGAATCTTGAAGTCACAAAAATATTATGCTGACAAAAATATATATCTTGAAGTCACAAACCTGGCTGCACTGTCTGCATATAGGCTTCCATGAGAGGTAAAATTTTGTCTTTATATTGAAGTGCAAGAATGTTATGGAACTCTGGACTCTGGTCGTGCCAGAACATGATAACATGCTCCAAGTAGGGTATCACTAAGTCTTTGTAGGATTTCTCTAAGTACTCCAAAATCTTCTCTCGTGGTAATGTCTCCACCTCTGGCTGGTCTTCTGTGAATATCTGAAATAAGATCAAAATAATGATTTGGAGAAGCTCATTGTGCTCAGCATATATCTACAAAATGTTATTATGGCAAGAGATCATTCTATTTTAAAGTTGAAATATTCATATATAAAATATGAAAAAAAAACTAACCTTGAGTCCATCTTCTGGAAAAGCCTTCAGCACCCAGCCAGCATAGTCAAATATTAAATCTAAATGTTCTGCCCCTGGAGAATGCAAAAAAAAATGAAATGTTATTGCCAAAAACAATAATTGCTAACCAAAGAGTGATACTATGAGCCATACTCTAAACTAAAACCTGCATTATATTATCAAATATAGGCAATTATTTTTATTTCTATTTTCTAAATAATGTGTTTATGTACCTAATCTCTGCAAGTACTGTACAGTTCTGTCATGTCCTTTGAGAGGTGAGTTTGGTTTTTGTGCTTGTCGTAATAATAAATCTAATGCTTTTCGATGTAGTCCTTTCTTCTCATAGAGAATAATAAGTTCGCTGTATTTTTGATATTTTTTTAGCACTCTTTCGCTCTCCTCCACATGGCAATTATTGTCCTTAAGTCTCAACAGTGGTGCCACCAAGGCATCATTTGTCTGAAAATCATGAAACGCTATATTTAACACAAAGAAGTCTTTGTAAAATTAGTCAATAAGATTTCAATAAGATTTCATTTGGATGGAGATGGTACGTTTCGCCAACAACAACAGGGGTGCAGATGACAACAGAGCTGCATTTATCTATCAACTGTTTATCTATTAACTGTTTATATATTGGCTGCTGATGGTCATCACACCATTTTGACATAGTTGGCACATTTAGGTATCTGACAACAACACGATGGGAATATTTTCAAAAGTGCAGATGCAGTTTAAAGGCTTTGAAAATGGAACCCCAAGCTCTGTTGACAATGGCTGTAATCATCTGAGCCTAAGACAGGGGGAGTAACTGTGCCAGTTCCAGGGCATCTGAGAGAAGACATGGTGAACTCACCTGTAAGTAACACTTGAGTAGTGTCGTGTCTATGATCTGACTTAGCTGCCGTCGTGATTTGATGGTGGTATTTCCCTCCACAATTGCAGATGATACCATCTCCTTATTCATGTCCTTTAGTAATTCATTCCGTTTCTACATTTTAAACACAAAAAAATAGCAATTAGTGACCTCCTCTATGAGAGTAAAATGTTACTTACTTATGTGAGGCACTCTAGATCAGTACTAGGCTGACCTACTTATGTGAGGCACTCTAGATCAGTACTAGGCTGACCTACTTATGTGAGGCACTCTAGATCAGTACTAGGCTGACCTACTTGTGTGAGGCACAATAATTTTTAAAGCCAATGTGTTGATCCTTTATTCCTCATACAAGCAGTTGACCTATTTGTGTGAGGTATTCTCTGGATACAAAGAATTGACCTACTTGTGTAGGGTACATCTTATTATGTAATGAGTTGACCTACTATTATGTAATGAGTTGACCTACTTGTGTGAGGTACTCTATAAGAGCAATAAGTCCATTTTCCAGTTCATATCCATCCAGCTCAGGGAGTTTGTCTGGATATTCTAACTGGTTCCTGAAGTCTTGAGGCAGCAAGTTTGGATAAAGGCCTATCACATGGGAGGGATCTATCAAAGAAAATACAGCTTGGGATCAAAAGATATGTTCAATTCTTTGAAAAAAAATATGTGTCAAATATGAATTACCATAATTTACATAAAAATGTCTGCTTGGCTTCACCAACAAAAAGAGTGAGCACATTTTTTAAAAAAAAGGTTGGTTGCTACAAAGCAAGTGAAGGGTTACTAACCCGTCCCCAGTTCAGCAAAGATCTTGAGGGACTCTTCAAACCGGTGTTGTGAGAAGAGTACAAATGCATAGAGATTGCGGATATGTTGTATACGACGCTGCTTTTCTACTTCAGGTTCATCAGTCATTTGCTGGAAATAAGTCAAAAAAAGTTTATGAACAGATAATGAATGTAAGCTATTAGGTCTTCGTCTATACAGAACTGAACCTGACCATATACCTGCATTCTTTGGAAATAATACACACTAGAGATATATATAAATGTCTAAGCACTTTTCTTTTCAATTATGAAAAATACTCACTGCTAGATGGAGCGCTAATTCAAACTCCTTGACCTGTAGAAGTTGTTTGATTTGTGCGGTGATTGGGGTCGAGGCCAGGCGCCATACAAAGTTGGTGGACGCCACATACACCTGACCACTGAAACACAAACAATAGTCTGTCAAAATCTTTCCATAAATCACTTTTGATAATTCTATTTAATCTAGAAAAAACTTAACTTCTTCGTTTTCTTATTCAGCATCATCAATGTATTCTGGGACAATTTTCAATCATGAGATAACTTTACTCTCAAAAATAGTTTCTTTGAAAATTATTGTCATTCTAAAACACCAGATTTTCTTTGAAAGTTATCTATCACTAAGAGTTGTAGTCTTTTTAATACCGGAACAATTTGAGTCCTTACCTTCCATAACATATAAGCCTCGGTTTAGGAAGCTCTATACTTTGTATAAGTAATCGAGGCTCTACTGTTCGAATTTCGACGTATTTTGGAAGCACAGCCACTATATAGGGAGGGTGATGTACTGAAATGAGAGGAAGAAAATCAGCCTGTTTCAACAGAACTTTAAGAAAGCATAAATGTATTAGTTGATTTAGGGTGAGTGCAATATGAAAAATGAGTAAACACTGGAATTTGCTATCATACTTTGTAAAGTGGGATATCTATTTCTAGAATTTAATTAATTCTAAATTTCTTTCATCTTGAAGTTTACATATCTTTTTATAAATTCATTCTTGAATCAATGGATATCATTGCCTTTGGATGATGGGACATGTGTTCACATAAGAACATGCTTACTAAGGACTGATGGGATATCTGTCCATGTATGGAATGGAATATCTGTCCATTATTAAAGCTTACTTTCCCATGAGTGATGGGATATCTGTCCATTATTAAAGCTCACTTACCCATGAGTGATGGGATATCTGTCCATTATTAAAGCTTACTTACCCATGAATAATGGGATATCCGTCCATTATTAAAGCTTACTTACCCATGAGTGATGGGATATCTGTTCATATGAGAGCTTACCCATGAGTGATGGGATATCTGTCCATTATGAAAGCTTACTTACCCATGAGTAATGGGATATTTGCCCATTATGAAAGCTTACTTACCCATGAGTGATGGAATATCTGTCCATTATTAAAGCTTACTTACCCATGAGTGATGGGATATCTGTCCATGTGAGAGCATACTTCTGTGTGGGATTACCCTCAGCATCTATGAAAATCGTCATTTCATCTCTGCCGAGGGCTAACCTATCATCCATCAGGCGGGTGACAGTTGGCTCCAGTTGTTTCCCAGTTGGAAACAACTCCTTTAAGTTGCCTGTATCCACCTATATAAGTTAATTATTGAAAAGATTACTTTCCTTACTTTTATTTAAAACAAGGAATTAAAACTCACATGAAGCAACTATTGGCATAAATTAGTCAACCGAATGTTATTGGTTGAATATTTAAAAAACAAAAAAGTATATCTTCAAAGATATATATACAAAAATATATAAATCTAATTAATGTAAAATCTATTCCAGAATTTGTCCACCACAAGAAAGTAGTCCCTAAGAAAGGGCACATAGCCCAATTACAACAACTGTACCTTGATGAGAAAGTAGTCCCTTTTGAAGCCCACACACAGCGAGTCCTCACACCAAGCCATCGCCTTTGGTACATCAGGAACTCCAAGATCGGATTGTAATTCATGAAAATCTCTGTTCTTCCAATAATACAACTAAAAAAAATCATTCAAATATTATCATAATTGGGATTGAGTTAACTATTTTAAATATAGTTTTAAAAAATATTAATAAATTGTAACTTCTAACTATTTTCATTTAATCTGTAATCAAACAGATTTAAGGACTGAAATGAGGAAGGATATGTCTTTGAAGACATTTACATCTCTAATTACACCAGTATTTAAATCTGATAATAAATTTACCTGTAGCTTTCTTTTTACAGCCACACACATGCGCAAAGTGTATTGCACATCTCCACTCAGTGATGTCTGTTTCTGTAAATCATAAATAACTAATTTAGGGCATAGCAACAAGCACAAAAACTGATAGCTTCTATTTGAAAGCATTCAGATAATCTTAATAAGATGAGATCTATATATTTCCTGAGAAGAAGCTTGATATGAAATATTAAGATTAATATGAAATAGCGTGAAAATCCTGTTTTAGAATATCTGGGCATTGTTAATCATTACATTAAAACAATTTTTTGTAAATAAATCAAGTTTGATGATGTCCTGAAACACTTTGTTTATCTTAAATATCATTCATTTAATCCACATTTCATGGAAAAAGCAAGCCAGAAGCATAACTAAGATAGGTGCTATTCTTATGAGGAAATATTGCAGATGTCATCCAATGTTCTAACAAGTAGGATAGGCAGTGCCCCCTAGGGAGCAATGTGACTGACCTGCAGATCAATAGCAAACAGTGAAGCCCCACGGGTCTTGTTGATGGTGGTGATCTGGGCAAACACAGTCAGGTCATGAACACTCACTACTCCATCTGAAACCAAATAATATAATACATAAATATCTCCACTGCTCACCTCACAAAACAGAGCAGACGCCACTGTCCCCAATGATGTAGGCTGGAAAACTTGATTGGGTCCAACTGGTAAGGGGATATATATATATATATATATCCCCTCAGATAGAGTCTAGTTGGCCATGCCCTAATATTATTTATACTATGTGATACAGACTGAAGTACAATTGTGATATGGAATGAATGAATATATAATTAATGTATATTTCATTTTTATATCAGTATTTAAAAACATTCTTACTGAAAGCTATTTCGATACAAAGCCAAATTAAGTATGATTTTAATTATAAGTGGTAAATATGCAGGAATAGGGTTTTTCTCATCATTTTCAGTTTGTATGAAGTATGGTAAATGATAAAATCCTCACCTGATAAACTTATGAGTATATGATATTCTGGCACAACAGCTAACTGAAATAAAAAAAACAAAAACATTTCACTCTGTACATATATATATTTGTTTTCCAATATATCCCCTTTAAATCCATAAAAAAAAATATTTGTACAATATTGATGTCCAATCGAAAATATCTATGAAATGTTAAAAACTGAAACTTATGAACTAAACATAAATATCCACCACACTCTTTTATTTGAGTAAAACTGAATATTTTACCTGTGTTATAGGCCTTTTTGAAAATGATTTGTTGGATCTTTCTAGTGACACTTCAAATTTGGAATCAGCTCTTCCTTGAACTGGCCTAACAGTGTAAACCAAAAGATGTCCTTGTTTGGTTCCCACTAATAATGTGTCACCTGAATCACAGAATAAAATACTGTTAAGTAATAATGTATGACCTGAATCTTCAATCATATGACAGAATACTATTAATCAATAATATATCACCTGAATAACCAACCAGTACTTTGTGTCACATCATAGACAGTGCATCATACCTGGTCCATCCAATACAGTTTTGCATCATAGAGGGTGCATCGTACCTGGTCCATCCAGTACAGTGTCGCATCCTAGACAGTGCATCATACCTGGCCCATCCAGTACAGTGTCACATCATAGAGAGTGCATCATACCTGGCCCATCCAGTACAGTGTCACATCCTAGAGAGTGCATCATACCTGGCCCATCCAGTACAGTGTCACATCATAGAGAGTGCATCATACCTGGCCCATCCAGTACAGTGTCACATCCTAGAGAGTGCATCATACCTGGCCCATCCAGTACAGTGTCACATCCTAGAGAGTGCATCATACCTGGCCCATTCAGTACAGTGTCACATCCTAGAGAGTGCATCATACCTGGCCCATCCAGTACAGTGTCACATCCAAGAGAGTGCATCATACCTGGCCCATCCAGTACAGTGTCACATCCTAGAGAGTGCATCATACCTGGCCCATCCAGTACAGTATCATATCCTAGAGTGTGCATCATATCTGGTCCATCCAGTACAGTGTCGCATTATAGACAGTGCATCATACCTGGCCCATCCAGTACAGTGTCACATCATAGACAGTGCATCATACCTGGCCCATCCAGTAGTGTCACATCATAGAGAGTGCACCGTACCTGGCCCATCCAGTACAGTGTCACATCATAGAGAGTGCATCATACCTGGCCCATCCAGTAGTGTCACATCCTAGAGAGTGCATCATACCTGGCCCATCCAGTACAGTGTCACATCATAGAGAGTGCATCGTACCTGGTCCATCCAGTACAGTGTCACATCAAAGAGAGTGCATCATACCTGGCCCATCCAGTAGTGTCACATCATAGAGAGTGCATCATAGCTGGCCCATCCAGAAGTGTCACATCATAGAGAGTGCATCATACCTGGCCCATCCAGTACAGTGTCACACCAAAGAGAGTGCATCATACCTGGCCCATCCAGTAGTGTCACATCATAGAGAGTGCATCATACCTGGCCCATCCAGAAGTGTCACATCATAGACAGTGCATCATACCTGGCCCATCCAGTAGTGTCACATCATAGAGGGTGCATCATACCTGGCCCATCCAGTAGTGTCTCATCATAGACAGTGCATCATACCTGGCCCATCCAGTAGTGTCACATCATAGAGAGTGCATCATACCTGGCCCATCCAGTACATTCAAAATATTTGATATTTTGCAATATTTTTTTCTCTCAGATCATTTTAGGAATGGATTTACATATATACTATTCGAAATACACCATTCATATTGCTTTGTACACACAAACCTAAATGAATAGTTTCATCTCTCAAAGTTATTAAGTTTGCATTACGTCATCACTCCCTGCAAGTGTCATTTATAGGGAGCTGGTTCTCTATTGGCCACTGATTTATCAAATCATATCAATTGACCGTGTGTCATACCTTGCCCAAACCTTAAATTGTGACATGTCAAAGGCATTAAGATTAGCATTTTCAAGATTGAGAGGCAATGGGCTGTGGGGCATTTGGTTAGAGCCAACTTATTTACACCAGTTCTTTTGTGTTGATCCCAAGGTCCTGGGTTCAATCCCTGGTCGCACTGGCATAGAATTCATGTTACAATTTTACATATGAACTGAAGCCTGTACCTGAAGAGTTAGCCCACTTACTTGTAAATCTGTGGATGTGATGGGTTGTCGTGTTGTATACCAGTGAAGTCTGCCCCAAAGTAAAGTTAGCCCCCAAGACAAGCCTAACTTGATAATCTACCAATCTAAACCTGGGGACCGGTCTGACTTCTCTCAGGGACCAGGGGAGTTCACTTCAGTCTGCATATACATCTACATCTATAAGTTTACTCAGCAAAACCAATTGGCATCCTGCCGAAAATACCTGTATTTATAAGGTCACAACTTGTTGCCATTTCTATATAGCAATTTCCATGGTTTTCCCTTGCAGGAGCTGATTTCATTTTGACATGTTCTGGAGGTTTCAAAGCTATTTCACCATTTATAGCCTTGTACAATAAAACCAGCCTCTGGGTCCTCCTTCTCCCTGCTAGTGAATCCCATTTTTCCCATTTCTTACAGTACCTCTCTTACGGTTTCTTTCTTTCAATTGCCAGACACAAATCTAGCAGCTCTTCTTTGCACTGCTTCTATACAGTCTATATCTATCTTGAGGTAAGGGTCCCACAAACTTGATGCATATTCTAAGTGAGGACACACAAGGGTATTATTGTATGCAGCGTCTTTGATATTTCCTGGACACATGTTGAAATTCCTTCTTACAAAACCCAGTACTTGATTTGCTTTGCAGACAATGAACATTGTTAATATGTTCATCCCATTTCATATCTGTTTGAAGCTCGACTCCGTGGTAGGGGCAATGTTCAAACAAACATGTTGCAAGATGTGACCAGTTAATGTACAGTGACCGGCAGTTTGATCCAGACATTTTCATGTTTTTCACTCCAGATTTTCACAAAACCTTTCATAACTGGATAAAAACTGCTCACATCAATAGATGATCGTCAGTCTTATAGGCCTGTGGAGTAAAAATGATACCCGTTCAATATTTACAGAATTTGGAGGATATTCATGCACTCAGCAAACCTGCAGATTGTCCGAGTTTTGTATTGAGTTATATGGTGATGTTGGTTACGTCACCACTTCTGACGTCATTTGACAGTGACTCAATCATTCGTGCCGTGAAAACAAATAAACACTTTTAACATTTTGAAAGGAATAGGAATAACAAGATGACGTGTGAGGCACAATATTCAGCTCAATTGCAATTAGTACAGCACAGTTTTACTCGATATTTGACCGAGTTAAAAATGTCTGAGTTTCATCTGCTAGTTTCGGACAGTTGCCGGTCACTGTACATCCCGGGGGGGGTACTCTCATGATTTTAACCCGCGGAGGCTGGGATGGAACTGAAAACCCCAGAGCCTGAATTAGGGAAATATTCTATCATTATTGGTACCCTGATTTAGGACTAGCTGAAATTTGGTACCCTGATTTAGGACTAGCTGAATTTTTGATACCCTCATTTAGGGATGATGCAGAAGGAGGAGATTTGGAAAAGGGGATTGTGATCCCAGTTTTAGGGAGAAATTTGAAAAACAGTACCCTGTTTTAGGGAAAATGATAAAATATCATAACCCGGATGGAACTGAAAACCCCAGAGCCTGTTTTAGGGAAATATTCTATCATTATTGGTACCCTGATTTAGGACTAGCTGAATTTTTATACCCTCATTTAGGGATGATGCAGAAGGGGAGATTTGGAAAGGGGGATTGTGATCCCTGTTTTAGGGAGAGATTTGAAAAACAGTACCCTGTTTTAGGGGAAATGGTGAAATATCTTAACCTGTTTTAGGGAAAATATCAGCGAAAAGGACCCTATTTAGCCCAGCTTCCCTGGTAACGCTGACTATGAGAGTACCCCCCCGGGCTGTACATCAATATTTTCTTGTTTCAAGAGTGACTGAAAACTTCTTAATGTCATGTCAAGGACCTGTGACATGACAATTCTCTGAGGCACGACTATATTTGCTACAAGTAGGTCACGAAATAGCTGAAAAAATGTTGAATGTGACACGAAACTCACAACAAACAAACAAACAAAATCAAGATTGAGACATACGACTTGACTCACTGTAGTTTGCAATGGATTCAATCTGCAAAGGCAGTCGCTCCAGAACCGGAGCTGCTTCGTACGCTTCGTGCATTATGGTGTCAGTGTGGATGGTAATCACATCACTCCGACCAGAGACACAACAACCAAATCCTTTGTTCTTGGCGCCCTCAATGGCTGAACACCTCCAACATTCGCCGCAACTCGAACAAAACAGACCATCGAGTCATTCAACAGCAGCTTCCACTTCGTCCTCCATTTTGGATGTGATCATAAGTCATGTGACCCGACTTTTTATGTACCGCCGCGCAGAAGAGTTTCAACACAATGCAAAAGCCAGGCCACGTGGTGCTGATTCATATTCCATTTTGGGACAATTATTGAGATAGGGATCGACAACCAAGAAGTGCAAGTACAAAACAGAAGCCAAACTGATATCATAGTCAGCTCTTGGGTTTTGTGTGCTTGACTGGCTTGTCTAAGTTGAAATTAAGTTATGTAGGAAGAAGGTTGGGTGTGGTCAGAGACATTTTAAATATCTCTGGTGTGGTTAACTGAAATGCACTGAATGGCACATATATGTTTACTCTCCATAGCAGATCCAGGATTTATACCTGGCTCTGCAAGCATTAACCATAATTAGTGAGTACTGAGAGATCACGCACATAACAAGCTTCTTTTAGAAACCAATCTACACCAAGTAAAATATTTTGTCACATGTAATTTATATAACCAATCATTATCCTTGTTTTGGTGTGAAATTGACTACAACAAACACATGTGCAAGTATTACCTAGTATATGACTCTACCTCGCCATGCAGAGTAGTAAAACTCAGTCAACTGGTGTCATTGTTTTGGACGTGTGTGAAGTTTGTTACTTATTCACTTTTCACAGTCCATTATTCAGATATTTTTCAAAATCAATAGATGAGGTTGTCAACATGCTATATTTGCAATATTGTCTTCAAAATTATCAGCACATATGTGAAACAAGTGGAAAAAACTAGCACAGGTCAATTCCAAGGTCACCAAATTTTGTATGAGGGTTGAAGGGTGTCCAAATAAGCTCGCCATAAAATATTTTCCTGGCAAAATGAACAGTTACAAGATGGCGCTACATACAACTTTTAAATTATCATAGTAAAAAAAAACTTAAATTCTAATATTTAAAGCTAGATAAAACTAACACAGTCAGATTCAAAGGTCACCAAATTTTGTATGATTGTTGAGGGGTGTCCAAATATTTGTTTTTTGTTTGTTTGTTTGTTTGTTTGTATAGGGTTTTACATCACTTTCAACATTATTTCAGTCATTTGGTGATGAGATCTACTTGTAGCAGATATAGTGCTGCCTCACTTAATTGTCATGTCACAGGTCCTTGACATGACAACCCACCCGGTCACAGATTTACAAGGACAACGGGTTAACCCTTTAGCACTGGCCTGAGCTCATGTGTGAAATTGTATCATGAATTTAATCTTGGCATTGCCGGGGTTCGTTCCCACGATCTTTGGATCACCACAGAGGAACTGGTGCTAATAAGCTGGTGCTCTAACCAATTGGGCCATGGACCGTGGCCTCCAAATATTTGGGACCTTTGAATTGACCTGGGCTGGTTTTTTCCGCTTGTTTCAAGTAATGTGTTGATAATTTTTTATGATTTTCATTAATATAAAGTGCCACAAAATACATCCCAGTGACATTTTGAAAACAATATTGCAAATATGACATGTTTACAACCTCATCTATCGATTTTGAAAAAAAATCTGAATAATTGACTGTGAAAAGTGAATAAGTAACAAACTTCACATGTTTGGTTTGTTTTGGTTAGAAAGTGAGTGCACCTGATGTGTGTGCCAGTATAAGCCCATTGGGTGGGCATTTTGAGTGCACATGTGCAAAGCCCACCAATTGCTCTTTTGTCTTTGGATTATACAATCGACCTTGCAGACTAGGTTGAGACAATGTCATGCCTATTGTGGCAGAGGTAGTGTATGACTCTACCACGCCATGCAGAGTACCGGTAATATATGCTCTGAGAGCAATGATAAATTATCAGAAAAGATTGAGATTAATATAATCCAATGAAATAACAAAGAGATGGTTCCACTGTCTTAACCTTACTTATGACAAATCACTTAATTAATTCACTTATTACATATTTGGGGAGATTGTTGTTATGACTTTATTCTTACTTTGCATTGAGAGCCGCAATATATTATTATTGCTCTCAGCTCTGCATTACATTGGTAGTAATGACAGTCGTTCAATTACTACCTCTACTCAGAAACATTTAAATGTCTCTGCTCTCCGGGCCTGTCGCTGCCCATTATTGAAGTTGTTCAAAATTTGAAACTACATGTCCAGTCATGCATATAAGTCACGCCCACAAAACAATCATGCAACTTCAGAGTTGATCAGGTTCAGATCATGACATGCGATCAGTTGGGTGGCCGAGACTCTACACAGCTGTAACCAATCAGAATCTGTTTGAATAGTCATTTATTCTTTCACCAATCAGTTCACGGCCAGGCTTTTTTTAATAGTCAGGTATATGGGTCAATCTTTTTTTGATTGACAGCAGGGATTGATAAAAAATAGAGATATTTTGGCGAATACTCTTTTCATGGAGACTACATTTTTATAACAACGTTTATTTTGCATTGTTAATTATATACTACAAGGAGTTAAAACTGATTTCATACTCTAGACCCTAGTCATGGCATCCACTCCCTAAATAACAAGCCCTTCCAAAGAGATTTTTTCTTGTCATTTTTTATTTTCATTTTACACATTTGAGAGCACATAGTGGGCTGCGCTAGGGCAGATGAAATTTGACGATCTCTCTCTAGCCGTGAAATGGCCGCCGGACCCAAAATAAACAAAAGGCAAATTCACTGCTAGAGATACTCGAGCTATCTAGACCCATGCATAAGCTAAAGAAAAGCTACATGAACTTCAAATATTACACAATTTGGAGGTATTACAATTGAAAAAATATGATTATTTCCTTACAAAAGTGAGATTAAAATATTTTGAGATGCTTTCCGAGTTTGCATGACGTGTACTTCCCATAATAGAAATCAAGCACATTCTCAACCAGCATTCAGCCATCTTGATTTCTGTTATGAGTGAACTCCTTGACTCCCTTTGAAATTAACATCCTACCGGACTTCTTTCCATATGACTTCTCCAGAAAAATATGCACCACTCCAGTTACTGACTTTCTTTGTTGTATTACAATTTTCTATTTGATGAGTTCGAGTTAGATATATAAAATGTGCCTAGACATTATATGACATACCTCATATTGAATATAAATGATTTCATGCTAACCTTATATACCTACCTACAGAGAATCAACTAGAAAATGCTTAGATTTGAATGAGAGATCACTGGTAGGGTGTTCCATAATAACACTTTATTGGAGTACAAACTATCAAAGTGAACCATAGTTGATCCTTGCGTCTGGCAGTCCAGGTGTGTGTATGATCTGCGGATCATTGCCAGAATCCCAGTTGTTGACTGCCCTTTCACATTGTTTATCAAATTTCAGCTTGTTATCCACCAATACTCCCGGGTCTTTCTCTACTTCCGTCACCACAAGCACTTCATCTCGCCCATCTTTCCTCATGACATAACTGTGGCCTGGATTCCCTTTTCCTAGGTGCATTCCCTTGCATTTACCATGGTTAAATCTCAGCTGCCATACTTCTGCCCAATTCTCTAGCTCATGGAGGTCCCTCTGTAGCTCCTCATTATCCTCCACTTGTGACACTCTCCTGTACATCTTGGCATCATCTGCAAAGAGCTCTATGGCTGAGTGGACTGTTTCATGTCATTTATGAAAATGACGAAGAGCACTGGCCCTAAGACACTACCCTGGGGGATCCCGCTTGTGACTTTTGACCACTCAGACTTCTCTACATTTACGATGACACGCTGCTTACAGTCAGCCAGGAAGTTCTCTATCCACCTGAGCACTTTGCCTTTGATACCATAGCCCTCAAGTTTCAGAGCGTACTGAGTCGACCGCCTTCTTGAAGTCTAAGTATACACAATCTATGTCACCACCGGCATCTAGTATCCTAGTCCAAGCATCCATGACTGACAATAGTTGTGCGACACATGATCTGCCATTTACAAATCCATGCTGGCAATCAGATAATAGCCCATTCCCGGTGAAGTGATCCATAATGGCATCTCTCACAAACATTTCAAAAACTTTGCGTACAACTGCAACTGAAGACAGGCTCACTGGTCTGTAATTGGACCTCTCCTGCCTCTTTCCACCCTTGTAGATGGGGGTGATGTGGCCGGATTTCCAATCTTCAGGCAAGACCCCTTCATCCACTGATTTCCTAAAGATAATCTGGAGAGGATTACATAGTTCGGCACTCAACTCTCTCAGCATCCTGGGGTGTATGCCATCCGGGCCAGGGGTTATCCAATTTGGCCTTTACATCTTCCCGACTGAAGGTAATATCCTTTAACGCAAACTGTCTCTGCTCAAAGGTGAGCATATTCTCAATGTCTTCCCTAGTAAACACTGATGTGAAGAAATCATTTAATGCTTCCACTTTTTCTTGTCATTTGATGTCATACTTCCATCATCTTGCATTAGGTTGCACACTCCTGACTTAGTCTTCATCTTTGACTTGGCATAACTATAGAAGGCCTTGGGATTTCTTTTACATTCCTTTGAAATTTTCTTTTCATGTTCTCTCTGGGCTTTCACGCACTCAGACTTGCATTGATTTCCGAATTTGACATATTCCAGTCTATCTCTCCCTTCTTTCGTGTCCAAGTACCTCTGAAAACCTTTTGACATCTTCACTTTTGCCAATGCTCAAGTCATTCATGTACAAAGGCTTCGGCATGATCTTCCACCTCTAGACCTTGCTTTGGGAATGTGTTTCTCCATTATCTCCTTCATTTGACATTCAAATGTGGCCCAGCTTGTATGTATATCACAATCCTTCAGTGTATCTATCCAGTCTATTGTACTCATTTCATCTCTCATACTATCAAAGTCTGCCTTATCATACAGATACCTTTGGCCTTGGTTCCCTGCATCCACAAAGTAGCACATAAAGATAAAGCTCAGGACACAATGGTGGCTCTTCCCTAAGGGTGCTCCATGCTCAATATCTGTTACCATGCCCTCTTCATTTGTCAGTATAAGATCCAATACATTTGGAGTTTGTTCCCCTCTGTAATGAGTTGGCTCTGTCACTTGCTGGTACAAGAAGCAATCTCTCAGTGCTTCCCTGAATCTCATAGTGCTGGGGTGATTCGCATTCTCTGTACATGCGTTCTTCCAGTCAATTTCAGGATGGTTAAAGTCACCCATGAAGTGTGTGACTGTATCCCTTGCTAGGTGCCTCCTGTAGGAGACTTCCAGCTTTCCATTGTTCATCTGACTACTATTTGGGGATCTGTAGATTGCCCCAATCAACAGTTTATCTTGTCTGTGCAGTTTCAGCTCTGCCCACTGATTCCTCAAAAGCATCCATGTTGCATAACTGAACTTCTGATGGTTTCAGCTCATTTTTTACATATAAGAATGTTTTGCTAGATATATTTGTGTAATGCTGGTATCCACTGATATTGAATTCACTGTCATTTGGGTCATGTGATCTGTTTTTTTGGACTATTTCAGTAATGGTTATAATATCCAGGTCATGCATATAAACACTGGATAAAAAATCACTCCTCTTATTAAGCAAGGTGTCTGAATTGGTATATACACAATTTAATCCAAATTTTGTGCTCATGCTGGTGCTTCTGCATGCATTATATGTACAATGGTTGGTTTCTTCATGTCCTGAGCCCCCTTGTGTAGGTGTCTCCTGGACATGGGGCCTGGGATTGTCCTTGGGCTGGGGCCTGTGGTCCCGCCGGGGTTTGGGACCAAGATCTATCACTTTCCCTCTCCTGATGATCCACCTCTTGCCATCTTGGTTCCTGTCTGACTCCTCTCTCTTTCTCTTTAACAGAGCCTTCAACTCTTTGTCCTCTTTCCTCTCTTGAATGGTCATATCCCTGCTGATATATATGCTCATCAGGCTCAGATTGGCTGCTTTTGCTAAGTATTTTGCTTTTCTGAGTACAGACATTTTCTCATATCCATTTTTGAGCTTTATTTTGAATGGCTTGGGGCTGGTTGCACAGTTTATCCTTATAGCCTGCACAATTTCAACCTTTTCTTCCATTTCCAGTCCTTGCTCACAAATCTCTTTCACTGCCTCTATATCATGAAGCTTCCTCAATTTGAGTCCTCCGCCTTGCTCTCTGGGACCCCGAAAAACATATTGTTTGCTTTTCTCTCCTCTCTGGCTTGAACTTCCTGCACTGAAAGATTTGTTTTATCACTCAAGACTTCAATCCTGTCCTGCATTTGTACTATATTTGCTTGTGTCTGTACAGCATCCGCATATGATTTCTTCACAGTACTTTGTGCTTCACCAATCAGACCACTTTCACTATATTTTCAAACATGTCAAACACATTATTCATTACACTTTCCATTTTCTCTCTGACTTTGTAGCCAAGAATATCAATTGGTTGAAAGGACCTGTTTTGTCTCTGGGTGAGACCATTTTGCACATCTTCCAGGGCCTCATTTCCACACTTCTTACAGAACCAGTGGGCTGTTTTACACTCTAGTAACAAATCTATGTGTTTATCAGTCAAATCCTGGCATTCTCCACAAAACCAACCCCAGCATCTTTCACATCCTATCATTATCACAAGCCCTTGATTGCTACAGTCTGTGCATACCATATCATCCTTATCACCTGACTGGTGATTCTCACTATTTTGGCTACTGTCTATTCTATCTATATTGTCTACAATTTCTACATCACTATCTAATTTATCTTTACCGTTTATTCTTCTTTCCTCCTTTCTTAGCTGTTTTCTTGTTTTGATCAGACTTTCTTGGGAACTTGCAGGCTTGTTCCGACTGGAATTCCTAGTTTCCCTTTTGTCACTGGTTTCTTGTCCCATTTCCTCATTCTGATCAGATTCACTATCCTCTTCTAGGAGAAGCTTGGTTGGGGATACCATGCCTTTCAAAGCATCTATGCCAGACTGTATCATATCCATGGTCATAGTAGCTCCTCTGCAGAGTGTGCAGACATAAAATGGTTACCAGGGCTTCTTGGGCAACCAATTCCTTTCTCTCCTTTCAAAAACATGCTTCTCTCCTTTAAACTTCATCTTGTTTGCACCCTTGCTCCACCACAATATGCACTCTCAAACTTGGTCACATTCATATTTGTGTCTATTTCACTGGCACAATATACATCCATTAGAGACTAACAACTGTTCACAATTTAAATCCACTTTTGGTTAAATATTGGGTAATCCACATTCATGCACTTAAAATTCCAGCAGTGATCATAGGTAATCATAAGTAATTTAACTGGTGAGACTCAGTTTAATGTTTTTTGTTTGATGGCTTCCAGTATGGCTGCCTATGCAAACTGTCTGTGGCTTGGATATTAACAATATAGAATTAGATTTTCTCTACTGTTCTATATCTAACATAAATTCAAATATTGCAATCATTATTTTGATTGTCAAATAAAATCACAATTTGAATGAAGAAATATGTGTCGTAATAATGCTCAGATGTGTGTGCAGTGATTTGTCTACTAATTTAGACATTTTTGTGATATCATGTCTGTGTGACTCTCCCCAGTTCTCTATGACTGGTTATCACAGTCCATGGTTTGTGGTATCATGTCTGTGTGACTCTCCCCAGTTCTCAATGACTGGTTATCACAGTCCATTGTTTGTGGTATCATGTCTGTGTGACTCTCCCCAGTTCTCTATGACTGGTTATCATAGTCCATGGTTTGTGGTATCATGTCTGTGTGACTCTCACCAGTGCTCCATGACTGGTTATCACAGTCCATGGTTTGTGGTATTATGTCTGTGTGACTCTCCCCAGTTCTCTATGACTGGTTATCACAGTCCATGGTTTGTGGTATAATGTCTGTATGACTCTCCCCAATTTCTCTACTGTTCTATATCTAACATAAATTCAAATATTGCAATCATTATTTTGATTGTCAAATAAAATCACAATTTGAATGAAGAAATATGTGAGTAATAATGCTCAGATGTGTGTGCAGTGATTTGTCCACTATTTTAGACATGTGAAAGTGACCACACACCCCACTAATCTGAGTACTAATCTCAGCAAGCAAGTGTTCTCAGCAGGACTCCAACTCATGTTTTTAATCTCTACTGCTGGTACCCTGACCTGAGACCTTCCTCTTTTTGTCAGGTATGTTGGCTTACAGGAATACACGTAATGGTCCAGTGCAATGCAATATCACCTAGATATTTATCATAAAACTTGTATCGTTGTATCTCCTATGAAAGAGATTTTTAAATATATGGACTTTATCAGAGGAAAAGGGCCACATTTATTAATCCTGATATAATTGCCTGTCCTATGCTAAAAGGTCGGAGTTTGTTTCCCATTTTGGGATTATTACAATGCTACATGGTCCAGAAAGGAGTAATCTGCAACAATAATAATAATAATCTCACTCCATGACTGGCTATCACAGTCCATGGCTTGTGATATCATGTCTGTGTGACTCTCACCAGTGCTTTATGACTGATTATCACAGTCCATGGTTTGTGGTATTATGTCTGTGGGACTCTCACCAGTGCTCCATGACTGGTTATCACAGTCCATGGTTTGTGGTATTATGTCTGTGTAACTCTCCCCAGTTCTCTATGACTGGTTATGACAGTCCATGGTTTGTGGTATCATGTCTGTGTGACTCTCCCCAGTTCTCAATGACTGGTTATCACAGTCCATGGTTTGTGGTATCATGTCTGTGTGACTCTCACCAGTGCTCCATGACTGATTATCACAGTCCATGGTTTGTGATATCATGTCTGTGGGACTCTCACCAATTCTCTATGACTGGTTATCACAGTCCATGGTTTGTGGTATCATGTCTGTGGGACTCTCCCCAATTCTCTCTGACTGGCTATCACAATCCATGGTTTGTGGTATGGTATCATGTCTGTGGGACTCTCCCCAGTTCTCTGACTGGTTATCACAGTCCATGGTTTGTGGTATCATGTCTGTGGGACTCTCCCCAATTCTCTATGACTGGTTATCACAGTCCATGGTTTGTGGTAAAATGTCTGTGTGACTCACCCCAGTTCTCTATGACTGATTATCACAGTCCGTAGTTTGTGGTATAATGTCTGTGTGACTCTCCCCAGTTCTCTATGACTGGTTATCACAGTCCATGGTTTGTGATATCATGTCCATGGTCCTATGTTTCACCAAAATGTTATAATTATTATCTGTGATAATCATGAGGCCACAGATTGTTCAAATATTCTGGTAAGTTGAAACAATGGTAACTTAGCTAAAAAACAAAAACAATTTTCCTCTATTGAACACATACAATCAGTCAAGATTCATACCATTGTTTGTCAAAAATGAAATATTTAATTCTCTTTACATTCTTTCTACTCTCTGAAAACAAGTAACACTTTGCATCATTGGTTAATAGGTTCTATCATATGAATTTTAGTGTTACCCGGAAAGCAAATAATGACCCAAATCAGTACAAAGCTATTTATTTTCACTGGAAAGTAACCTGACTCAGGTCTGAATGAAACAGCCGCTATATACTAAGCTATGGCATTCAAAGCCCGGGGGGTATCATAAATGAGGGTATCAAAAATTCAGCTAGTCCTAAATCAGGGAACCAATAATGATAGAATATTTCCCTAAATCAGGCTCTGGGGTTTTCAGTTCCATCCCAGCCTCCGCGGGTTAAAATCATGAGAGTACCCCCCCTCCCCCCCCCCCGGATTCAAAGACTGTACATCATTTTTAGTTGGGATCGGTGATTATGTCAGATTTATCTTGGTTCATATGAGGCAAGACTCTTCATTCAAATCTTCTTTAACATCATTAGCATGCATTGTTTAGTTATATGCCGAATTAGAAAGCACATTGATTCATGGTTAGACAACACATTTTTCCATGGTGAAAGCTTCTTTTTTTAAATTTGAAATAGATAAAGCCACCACATTTTCAAAATATTTACCATGCATATCATTTATTTGGAAACAGACCATTGTAAAATCATGGCTAAAATATTGATAAACTTTAATACTGAATTGATAGAAACATCTCTTATTTAGTTGAAGTCTCAGTGCACTAAAAGTGAAGACGAACACCTTGTGTGACAAAGTGACAGAGGCTATCTTGATTGTTTTAAACTTTAGAAGCAACAATGATGAAAAAGAAAAAGTTCTTAAAGTTATTTACAACATTGGTAAAATGATCAGACAAAGTAACTTTATCATAACTTTACTTCGTTAACTGAAGAACTTCAATCTTTATGACGCTGAGCTGACTACTTGTATTTCAAACTAAATCTGGTAAAAAATTGATTAAATTTGATTAAACATTTGATTAAAAAGGAAAAAGGTGTATTTCTGAGGAGATACATATTCATCATATGTAAGGTATCCTCCGATATCAATTTCAAGACCTTCTGACCATCACATGTCAAACCTAATTCGGGTCATTCTAACAAACAAACAAACAAACAACTCACAACCCAACCCATTTCTTTCATTTAGCAGGAAGGCATTTTTTAAATGAAGAATACAATAAATTCCCTCTCACTGCAATCTGATATACGGTAAAGACCTTTAATGACAGCAATTTAAATCTGGGACACCAATGATCTTTGAAACATTTCTTGGTATGGCCCTTTTACTTTGAAAATAAACTCTAGGTACATTATATATGTATAATATAATTATATCATATATACCTATATGTTATATTTGCTTTTCATCAGTTGTCTACCATGCCATGGACAAAACACATCCAGGGAAGTATCATTCTATGTGTCTGCTGTGTAATTTTTGGTGATGATTGTCCTGGACATGGAACAGTATCCAAAAACATTGAAAAGAAATGGATGATATACATTCATAAGGACTTGGAAATGGGATTGACATTAGGAGGAGTGTTTGAGACAAAATATTATTTATCTCTAACCTTAAAGAAAATATATGAATTTGTCATAGTTATTTATGATAAAAGATCTAATGAACAAGTAATTTATAGTTGGGTTCTTTTCTCTCGTAAAAGGAATTTGATTTTTGGTTTCATTTACTTTAATGAAATGCCAGAGAAGAATAAAATATATCCACAATCATATTCATATGAAATAAATGTTTGTGCTGACTTTGGTTTAAACATAACATTTATTAAATTCTCTAGCCATTATCAGCAGTCAACATGTCCACATAATGCTATGTTGATCTGTGATGCTCAGAGATCAACAGAGTGCATTTTACGTAGATATTGCGGCAAGTTGGAACAATGGTCGCTCTTCACAAGAAGCAATTTTGTGTTATTGACATTATCTGAGGGCCATATTCAATATACTGGCTTCTTTGACCACATAAATGCCATTGATAATCTTGAATTAATTTATCAGATAATTGCAAAAGGGTACATGATTTCTTATAAAAGAAAGACTTTGTATGATACTCCACTTATTTTCTCCATTTTCCTAACGCAAGGAATTAATACTTTTTATCATTGGTTAATAAGAGTTGATAAATTATATCACATGATTTTAACAATTTCCGAGAATTCAGAAATTAATAAATATTTCATATATGATGGACCAGGTATCAGGTCTAATAAATTGCTGCTGAACAATGGCTCAGTTTTGTGTTCCACATTTCAGTGTTACCTTATGGTAAGTGCATGTGGCAATATAACATCAAAGAGACTAAAAACATATATTACATACTCTGCCATATACACCAGCCTAATTGCTAAGAATACTATCAGTATTGGTTTAAATGATGAGAATACTGTTTTGGAGTTTAGAGCCTCAAGAAACACTATGACAAAGCAAAGTATCACCCATGTCAGTGCTGTGCCTGAGGGATATTATATATCAATTCAGTTTCTTATATATTTTGTAAATACCTCAAATGTACACGATTGTATGTTTGGTGGGGTTCTCTTTCTGGAGAAAATCTCTGGTGACATCCTCACAAGAGCTACATGGTGTGGCGCTGACATTGAGGTGAGGTTTCCATTTATCAATAGTGCAACAAATCAGATATATCTAGTGTTTTATCACTATCAACACTACACTGAATTAGAAATCCGTTTAAAATTCACCACTACAGATTGCATGGGTGTGTATATGAATTTTAGACCTGACCACATTCCAGCCATGAGCTCACAGCAAAACATTAATATTACTTGGCATGTTGAGCAAAATCATGATGTAATGTATTACATAACATTTCCTCAAAACATGTGCTTTGTGATGTATTCTATTCCACTTGATCAGGATCCACTTAATAAGATTTCTCTAATGGGAATGTATCGTCATAAGGTAATTATATATCATGAATATAGTAAAAATGCTACCTATTATGTTATTACAGAGTACAAATATACTATAAATCTTCCAGATGATCACACAAGTTACAGTTATTATGACAGAAAACTAAGATTGCATGTACATTCATTTATTGGTGTGGAAGACATACACTTCAATGTATGGAGTAAAGTGCCTTTTTACCCTTTCATTGGATTAATGCTTTATATTGATAATATTGATTGTTTTGTTCCATGTGGTAGGTTACCTGGTTTCTCAATCTTTAACGTTAAAGGTCAGTGTAACATCTGTGAACAGAGCTATGTTATGAAAAGAACGACACAGGCCAAAGGTTTCATAACATTACACATTAAGGCTGGTCTTTTGCATCATTTGATGATAGGTGGTCGAAAGTGTGAAAATAAAACTTTGGATATCATTGCATACATCAATGGAATTACAGAACCTCATGTTAATGTCCTAATGTCATGGAATCTCTCTAACAATAACATGCTTACTTTACACCACACCAAACCCTTACTCTATGAGGTCTACATCAAAAGTAGTTGTGAACTGATAGCTTCCATTCAAAATCCACCTCAAAATGATTATATTGAGGATTCTCCAAAAGATCTGAAAACAGAGCAATTATCTAAGAAATACACATATGCGCATGTCCGGAATAAGAAAGGTTTTCGACAAATCACATGGACCTTTGCGAGCTGGGCAGAAGCAGAGTGGCATTGCTTATCAAATGACCAGCATCTTTGGAGTGTTCATTCAGATATGGAACTTAATAATGTGATCAGATCCTTAAACAACTTGAATGCGTTTGTTCCAGGAATATATATTGGTATAAAGCAGAAGGTGAGTTGTTGAGTGTATTTATGTTCTATATACCCCAGGGCTCTTATTTGCAAACAGTTCTTAAATGTTTTGTTGTCGTTCAAGCTCTGAGCATTTCAAATTACTCACAGGCAGTTATTAAATGTGGTGCATATTTGAATACATAGACTAGTGTTCAAAATAGAACAAGGATCATGGCCTTAAATAATTTTCAATGAGATCATTTAAATAAATTCAACTGTTGTTGTTTAA
The DNA here is from genome assembly GCA_949316495.1 of Amphiduros pacificus. Taxonomy (NCBI): domain Eukaryota; kingdom Metazoa; phylum Annelida; class Polychaeta; order Phyllodocida; family Hesionidae; genus Amphiduros; species Amphiduros pacificus. The sequence goes on along the minus strand of OX439005.1, from coordinate 37,597,681 downwards.
AACAATGGGAAAAAATAACATAAAAGAAATTCGAAATACATATATCTGAAACAATAATAGGTTTTAAGTTAAGTACTACTAAGTTTGATAGCTATCACTTTTTAATTATGATTTTTAAATATTTTTCTAGTAAGATTGTTTTTGACTTGCTATCTTGTAGAAAATAATGTTGGAATGGATTGATCAATCTCCAATGACATACAGTGTTTGGAACAAACATTTGTACAAACAGATTTCACCAACTTCTATGTACATAACAGACTGGTTCAAACAAATTGTCTCAGGTCGAAGACGTCGTCAGCAAATCTTTTTGAATAGGGGAGGCATGGATTTTCATCAATTTAACGCCATATGGAACACTGCGAGTAACATCGTACATCCTATTTTGAATAGCACTTTTCAATGTGGTATGTTGATACTTGCGTTTCAGGTAGAACCCCTGTGGGTGCAAGTTCCATGTGAAGTCCCTTTCCTGGCACATTGGGTATGTTCAGGTAACAAAAATGACACAAAACCAACTGAGACATTATCAGGAAGGGCCTTTATGTGTTTTTCAACTTTTGTACTACACAATGACAGTTGTTATGGGCTAATACTTGATAATAAATTCCCGATTAACAGAAACAATGTAAGATATACTGTAAATGATTTAAGATTGGGTCCCAATATAGATCAAAGTGCTATATTAAAGAATCACTTTAGTTTATTTCTTGATTTAGATTTGGATAAAATGTCAGGCCCAATGTTATATCAGACAAAACCTATAGAAATCACATGTTTGTATGGACATATAAAATGTACAGATGGCAGTTGTGTTTCTGATTTTAACAGATGTGATGGTAACCATGACTGTCCAAGTGGAGAAGATGAATATAACTGCATATGTTGGCCCGACAACACATTGTTAAGTAATGCGTCAATATGTAGACCACAGTGTAATAATGGAACAGAATGTGTTTGTGATTTTATGCAATATTTAGACAGTTTCGGGGTGTGCAATACATATGGTTATACTCTTATTCAAAATAAAAGTAATGCAATAGAAGTTGCAGAACAATTCCTTTGTGAAGATGAAGTTGCTATTCCAGTATCATATGTAAATGATTTAGTGCCAGACTGTATTTCACACGATGATGAATTGGAATATAGAGATATGATTAGGAATGCTAGTTTTGTATCGATGGATTTATGCCCTACAGGAATGCTTCCTTGTTTGTTTGGGCACTCCATGTGCTTTAGTGTCTGGGATACATGCAAATATGACCTTGACATGAAAGGGAACCTAATGTTTTGCAGGAATGGTAAGCATCTTCATAATTGTACAAATATACTATGTAATAACGCTTTTAAGTGTGCAGAGTCCTACTGCATACCATATAGGAGGGTATGTGATGGAAGGTTAGATTGCCCAAATGGTGTGGATGAGTTGAGTTGTGAACATTATTCATGCTCTGACATGTTCAGGTGTAAATCTTCTCCATTGTGTCTGCACATGTCTGAAGTGTGTGATGACATAACTCACTGTCCTCTCGGTGATGACGAGGTCCTGTGCCACAACATCGCATGTCCAATGGGTTGTGAATGTTTGGCATTAGCTACACAATGCAGAGGCACTAACTACACGGTGGTACCTGAAGTTACGTTCCAAACTCAAATGTTATATCTAGAAGGAAACAATCTAGAAATAGTTGAACATTCCTTCATATCTTTTGTTGATCTCCTAATCCTGAAACTTCCAAAAAACAATATAAATAAGATCTGCTCCCTTGAAACCTTTAGAAATTTGCTTAATTTATATTTTCTTGATCTTAGTTATAACAGTATTGAATTGCTTACATATGATTGCTTTTTTGGTTTGGGTGCATTGCAAACTCTCATCCTGAAGCATAATTGCATCAATCATCTTCAAAGTTACCCATTCCTCAGTCTTATACAGTTGCAGCGATTGGATATATCTCATAATCTCATCCAAGCATTGGGTGATAATAGCCTGGAAGGGCTAATCAATCTGAATTCACTTAACCTTAGTGGTAGTCCTCTTCGGATAATCAAAATATCGGTTTCAAAGGTTATTTTCAAATTAAATGTCCTAATTGTGGATGATTTTAGATTATGCTGCCTGTTAGAATTTAGAAAGAGGTGCATATCAAAAAATGAATTATATTCTTCGTGCAGTAGGCTTATTGGTAATGTAGAGATCAAAATCTGGAACTGGTTTATGACAGTTTCAGGTTTAATTTTCAATATTTTGTCAATATACATGAATAGTACTAAAAAGAGAGATCGTCATAGAATGCAGAATTGGTTAATTTGTAACTTAGGTGTATCTGATTGTTTATGTGCAGTATCCCTCTTTATCATAGCTATTGCAGATATACAACTCGGTGGGAGCTACTTCCTCCATGCCTGGCAATGGAGGACAAATATCTTTTGCAAAATATCTGCTTTTCTCTCCTCAGTTTCCTTCATGATGTCTAATTGCTTGGTAGCCAGCATTACAATGATAAGATATATCACCATTGCTCAAAGGATCTTTTTTTATAAATTAAGAAAGGGTTTTATGATATTTATGATAATAAACATGTGGCTTGTATGTATAACATTTAGTGCCTTAATGACATCCAGTCTAAATATCAGTCAAGATATCACACACTCAAATAGTTTCTGTCTTGTGTTCATATCTGAGAAATCGATTCCACATACCTCAAAGGTAATAACAGTTGCTTCATCCTCAGTGGTGATAATCACAAGTATTTTGACCCAAATATTTTATGCCAAGATAATCTTTTTTGCTAAAAACACCTCATCAGCACTTAATACTTTTGATAAAGATAGAGGCAAAAATATGCATCGCAGAGATTCCAGACTAGATATAATGTCTGTCCGTATCATGTTGATAATAACAACTAATGCTATATGTTCCATTCCTATTGTTATAATCAGTATCTTATCTATTACAGCATATGATATGTCTCGTGTCATAATGGCAAAAATGGCAATCACTGTATTGCCAATTAACTCGGTTCTCAATCCAATTATTTATACATTTGGCATAATATTTCAAAAATGATTATCTCTTATGTATTACATATAAGTGGTGGGTCTTAAATTAAAAATATCAGTGTATGTTCAGAAGAGTGGTTCAAATTAGTTGGAAGCCTTGAAGCAAACCAGATTGCTGATAAAAGTGTTGCCCTACGTAAACAATTTTAACTTTATTTGACATCGAACTCAATTATTTGGGTTCCAGGGAGACTTTATTATCATTTACTCCCAATCGTGTATATGCATTTGCTGTCTTTCAAATAAAGCATCTTGTAAGGCAAGTAAATTGTTTTTATTTTGTTTTACATGCTAAAGGTAAGGTCTCTTTTTGACTTTTGTTATTATAATTTGTTATTAATCAACATTTCACAGGTGGTTGATAACTGTATTTAAAACAGTTTACCTTTTACATAATTAGCTTACTGAGGTTCTCACGTGGGTAGATCAACATGGATATGTTGTTTGTAACACAGCATTGTTGATTTCATTCCATATCATGTCACCACAGAAGAGCATTTACTTCAAACTTTAAAATCTATAGAATCCTTTATTTTGAAATGTATAGCTTATTTTAAACTGATCCGGAGAAAGGATTTCGAGATAAAATGCATATTAGTGCCAATGAATAACCTGTAAACAAAAAAGAAAAATGCAAAAGACATACCCTTTGCACATTTTGTAAGGTTGATAAATTATGGCTTATTCCAATCTTATTCCAAACATTTCTCTCTCAAACTCTCTCTCTTGGGAATGGTATCAAATAATTTCCAGATTTCGAATGGCATCAAATACAGGGCAATGAGTGCAGAGGTAGTAATTGAGAACTATCTATGTAATGCAGAGATAATATTGATCTTGTGCATGGCACTATACATGATTTAGAAATAATTTGCATATTGGTGAAGAAGAAAAACCTGGAGAAGAAGAATCTGGCTGAATATAAACAGATTTATGTGTACTGGCGGTGATACTGATTGGTCAGTTACTGGATCAGTGTACCACAGCAGTACTTCTCTATCATATCAGTTTGTTTGTCTGTTTACGAGCGTGAAGTTCTTTTGATATTTGATATTTGACCTTTTTTTCAAAAGGTGTCAACAAGTATGTGTCAGTATACCCTTTTGGGATATGGTGAAAAAAGTTATGCAAAAGGATATATATCCTGTCAAAAAGGATATATCCCTTTTCCTGTGGCAAATGAGTTTTTCAGCACGATTAATGGCCTCAACCTTATAGCACTTTCTTAATCAATTGTTATTAATATATTAATAGTAAATAACTATAAACACCTCCATACCCTTTTGGTATTTGGGTAGAAATGTTTTGTAATAGGATATATATCCTGTAAAACACTGAAATATACCTTTAGCTATCACAAACACATTTTTTAGCATGTTAACGATTCCCAGGCATTGTTGCAGAGCCTTCGCAACCATGGATATACTAATGAACGGTTAGACATACATACAAGACATGTCTAGAACATAGCCAGTGACGTTAGAAAGCGAGGAAAAATATATGAGTAGGAGATATGGCCCTTTTATTCTGCTAAAATTCACATATTTCAACATTTTTTGAGTTTTCAAATGCGAACATTCTAAGAGTTGCCACACTGTCTTTGCATATTTTGAGGGACAAATGAGGGGTCAACATACATGCTAGACATGTCTAGAACATATCTAGTGATATTAAAAGATGAGGAAAAATATATGAGTAGGAAATGTGGCCCTTTTCCCTTGGCAATGTGTGCATATCCAATATGGCACATTCTAAGAGTTGCCGCAGTGTCTTCGCAGATTTTGAGGGACTAATGAGGGGTCAGACATACTTGCTAGACATATATAGAACATATCTAGTGACATTAGAAGGCGAGGAAAAATATATAAGTAGGAGATATGGCCCTTTTACTCTGCTAAGATTCACATATTTCAACATTTTTTGAGTTTTGAGAATGCGAACATTATCCAATATGGCACATTCTAAGAGTTGCCACACTGTCTTTGCAGATTTTGAGGGGTCAGACATACTTGCTAGACATGTCTAGAACATAGCCAGTGGCAATAGAAGGCGAGGAAAAATATATGAGTAGGAGATATGGCCCTTTTGCCTTGGCAAAATGTGCATATCCAATACGGCACATTCTTGCCGCACTGTCTTCGCTTTGTCAGGGGAAAAGGGCTATTCCATTGAACTCAGATTTATGCTCTCATATTGAGGGGGCTAGACATAATCTAGACATGTCTACCAAATATGCTTAAGGCCCCATTAGTCAATCAAAAGTCTTTTTAGTATTCTTCCCCCTCCCCAACCTTATACCATTCAGTAGGTTGAATATATTGACTTTGGCAGGGGAAAAGGGGTATTCCATTGAACTCAGATTTATGCTCTCATTTTGAGGGGGCTAGACATAATCTACACATGTCTACCAAATATGTCTAAGACCCCATTAGTCAATCAAAAGTCTTTTTAGTACTCCCCCTCCTCATACCAGTCATTAGGTTGAATATATTGACTTTGTCAGGGGAAAAGGGGTGTTCCATTGAACTCAGATTTATGCTCTCATATTGAGGGGGCTAGACATAATCTAGACATGTCTACCAAGTATGTTTAAGGCCCCATTAGTCAATCAAAAGTCTTTTTAGTATTCTCCCCCTTCCCCAACCTCATTCCAGTCAGTAGGTCGAATATACTGGCTTTGCCAGGGGAAAAGGGCTACTCCATTGAACTCAGATTTATGCTCTCATATTGAGGGGGCTAGACATAATCTAGACATGTCTACCAAGTATGTTTAAGGCCCCATTAGTCAATCAAAAGTCTTTTTAGTATTCTCCCCCTTCCCCAACCTCATTCCAGTCAGTAGGTCGAATATACTGGCTTTGCCAGGGGAAAAGGGCTACTCCATTGAACTCAGATTTATGCTCTCATATTGAGGGGGCTAGACATAATCTAGACATGTCTACCAAGTATGTCTAAGGCCCCATTAGTCAATCAAAAGTATTTGAGATCATTTAAAAAAGCATTACTTATAAATGTAAGTTATAAATGTATAAAAATTGGATTTATTATGAATTTTGACAGGGTATATATCCTTTTATAGAACACAAGAAGAACTTAAGAACTCAATGTCATTTATTCGGCCAAAATTAAAATACAGTTTGAATAACAAAATATATATAACAATATAATAATATAAATCCAGCCAGGGAGACCCCTGATATGGTGGGGTTTTAAGCCACCGCTATCACAGGGGCCACCCTTTTTGTAAAAGGAAATGAAAATATATGACTTATTAAATTACAATTTGCTCTATTTGCATGTTCATTACTAAGTTATCAGTAGGATATATTATATAATCCAGAAATCATTTCTAGGGTAATGTGCATAGCTGCAGTATACTACATTTAGTTCCATATGTTTACATATAATTGAGAGTGTTTTTGAAACATCCAACTAAAGACCTAGTTTTTACATGGAGGAACATTAACAACATGTATTGACAACTAGTTGTTTATAGTACATACATAACATTGACCGATAGTACATTTGTCTTTATAAGAATCAATATAGAATTTCTTAATGTATTTGGAAAACCCCTCTAAACTATGAGTGTCTATTTTGTCTAAAATGCACCCAGGGGTATTATTAACTGTTTCAGGAATTGTGTATCTTATCCATTTTCTAGCATATTCATGTTTTACCAGAGGATTTCTCATATTGTGTCCAGCTCTTGTACCATGAAAATGTATCTCATTTATGTGAAGTATTGGAAGATTCAATAAATAAGATGGTAACAGCTTTTTTAAAATTTGAAATAAAATCTAAGTTCTTGTAACTTTAATATGTGGTCAAGTCTCAGAAGTTTCAATTCTTTAAATATTGGTTCAGTATGTGCGTTATGCTTCTTCAGTTTGATAATTCTGACAGCATTCTTTTGTAATTTAAGTACACGATCACATTTGTGACCCCACAGAAGTATGCCAAGATTTAAATGTGATAGTACTAGAGAATTATAAATTAGTAACTTGGTCTTTTCTGGTAGAATTTTTTTTTAATTATTAAGGATACCTATATTTCTAGAAATTTTGTTTGATATCTTGTCAATGTGGTCTTTCCAGGTCAAATTTTCATTAATAGTAATGCCCAAGAAATTAAACTGATTAACTTGTTCAATATCAATTCCATCTATATTTAATTCTAACTTTCCAATTTTTCTTTGGGCTGTGTGGAATATAATAAATTTGGTTTTGGATATGTTTAGTGATAGTTTGTTTAATTTAAGCCATTCACTTACTTTGTTTAGTTCATCATTAATAGCTTGATTAGAGTTATTTTGTAATGAATTATTTGAAATTATTTTCAATGTACTTGATAAAGTAATATCATCTGCATATATAATAAATTCCAAAATTTCACTTGAGTTGGCAATGTCATTGATATAGATTATAAAAAGAAGTGGTCCTAGAATCGAACCTTGGGGGACACCTGTTTCCAGGGATATAGTTTCAGAAGTAACACCATCAAATTCGACATATTGCTTCCTGTCGAGTAAGTAACTTTTCATGAAGTCAAATGCAGTACCCGTTATTCCATAATGACTGCTATAAAATAGTTTGTTATTTTGAAAAAAATTATATAATTGCTTAAAGATTACTTTTTCAAACACCTTGGATATGGCTGGTAGTAATGAAATAGGTCTGTAATTTGTAAATTTTGGGAAGTGCGCATGCGTCAGAACCGAATGGTGGTGTTTTCATTAGGCTCCGGTTTCTTCTCCTAATTTTGGGGGATTTGACTGGTGTTATCTTGCCTAACACCCTTTTTGAGACTGAACACACTTTCACAGCGCACTCAGGTTTCATTCCATTGGGTAGTTTTCATTCTCAGACATCAAATCAGGCAGATTACGATCGGCTACGCTTGCGATAGCTGACTGTCATTTTGTCTTTTTGAAGGCACGGCAATCGCGACCTACATCGTGGTCTGTCTGTGTCAGATACCTAGAAAACTCACTCTCTGGTCTGCCCAACCCCTGCCTATACACCCTAGGCAACCCTGACCATTTATTTGTCCACGGACGTGGCTATATTTGGTCTCAAACTTGCACGCCGACTTTGAATACCACGGACGTGGGTTCTAGCGGCCATTTTGAACTCTCCCTCACATCGGCCCAAAACAATCCACGGAGGTGGTTTTTTGTGGCAACCAGAACTCGTACAACCAACCACGGACGTGGTATCACTATAACAATCTAACTACACATTTAATTCTCCATTTGGGGAAAATTGAACAACCTCGTTTAATAAGTACTACGTAAATTATTATATCGTACGTCGTACTGCGACCTTGACCTTGACCCTGACATAAACATTCATAACTTCTTCCCGTCATTTCTACCAAACGACTAATCCCGGATTAGTAGTCGACTGAGAGAGTGTCAAACATCAATCACTCGCTCATACAACACACAACCCCCATAAACCCACACCCCGTGTCATATGCATTAACCCTTCCCTGGCAATTTGATATATTCATTCTAGTTCTGACTTCCAAACTACTAGCACTAAACTATGGCTGCCAAGGAAGCGAATCGCCGAACACGATCACGTAGCTCTACCGCTGAAGTGATTGCTCCTCCTCCACTCCTCAATGATATGGAGGAAAATGAACTGACTAATATCAAGGAGGCCTATGACCAACTGAGGCAGAAAAATGAAATCACTAACCAAGCGAACCTAGCCATGAACACTAGGATTCTTCTACTTACCAAGGAGAAAGCCGAGCTGGAGAACGTAGTACAACGGCTAACTGATGATTTGGCCACAGCTCAGCAAACCATTATTGAACGAGACGAGGTAATAGACTCTTTCTTACCTCAAGCCGCTGACCTGGACACCTCGGGTGAGAAGTCCCTAACCGCTGATCCCAACTTGAAGTCGGTCCTGATATCCCTTCCCAAGCAGGGATTCGAAGAGGATGTGGCCGCAGGGATCTCTAGAGACGATGTAAATACAGGCTCCACCACAGAGTCTCTTGATTTTCTCGCCAGACGCTCGGAGCGGTTGAAATCAGCTGATTTAGTGGTCATAATCCCGGACACCACCAACATATGTTCCGGGACGAATGGGGTCAATGCATATAACAGCCTCAAACTACTTCTGCCGATCATCCGGTCCAAAGGTCCACTCGTCCTGGTCCTATTGCCTCCTCCGCCAATTAGCCCGACGGCCAGGTCCAACTGGATGGTACTCGATAGGAAGCTGAAGCTCTGTAAAATCCCTGGTATGGCCTACCACAGGTGTACACAGTTTTTTGGTCCGCTTAACGCGGCCATTGATGACGAGGGTCATGTACTGCCCTCTACCGTTGCAACATGGTGCAAGATCATCAACAACTACGAAATCCCGGACAAGGTAGCTGCCATCAAAGCGCCTCAAGAAAAGAGGATACTCCCAGACGAGGAAAAGTCCTTCTCTTCTTCTTCACCAAAACCTTCCTCTTCTTCTACATCAGATGACATGCCTCGTAAGAAGAAGACCACCAGCCTCCATATTGCCGTCTCACAAAACGATGCTGGATGCATCATCGGCAAAGGTGGCGACACCGTGCGAGATCTGAGAGATTCCACCGGAGCCCGCATCTCGGTCAGAAAAATCAAAAGCGGTGGTGAAGATATTAACTTTGTTGTGCTCACGGGAACTGAGGATGCTGTAAGAAATGCAAAAATAGCCATAAACAAACTGATAAAGGACACTGAATGACAATTTTCGCCGGAACATTTAATAACATCACGTATGAACTTTCATAACAAGAACAGTAACAGTCTAAACAACTTGAGAAATGTGGGTTCTATTGTTGAATTGTTGAAAAATGAAATGTCTAATAATAAAATGTACTGTGTGAAAATGAATAAAGAACAATATATCTTGCCAAAGTATATATGCTCATGTCTACTTAAGACTTCGAACAAACTCATATCCTCTAGTATATCAAGCCCCATCGTGACAAGGAATATCACTCTATGTGAAGCCCACATGTCTGCTCTCAATTTACAAAATAACTTAAAAAATACTGACTTTATTGAACTCTATGGTCGCCATCCTAAATTAAACAACAAACATGGCCTTTTTGAACTAAATCTGGCTACTCCCATTGACCTAATTCCTAAAAGTAAATATACCTTACATAACACTACCGGCGGCCACCTAAATAGTTACACATGTTCCGGCATGATGTTTCCTCGTTCAATTAAAATCAACTACGTGCCTCGCACGCACGCTAACACAACAGTTCCCGCACAAAAACCCCCAATGAACATGTACCCTACTCTACAAGCATATACATACCCTCTCCGGGCCCCTTCGGATAAGGGGTTAAACTTTTCCAGGCAGATCGTAAATCCATATTCATCTCAACCAAAACAAAACAGAACTGATCACATGACCCCGTCATGCAACAGGGATCATGGGAAGGAATGGGGCCCAAGATGGGCTGTCATCGAAGAGACCCCGTATGGGGCAAGGCCTGCTGAATTACGTCGAGCGAGATATCACCCATCAGGGCCCCAGGATGAAATGGAAAGCCTTATGGGTAATCTCGATCAGCGGACCAATCAAACACGTCCAAATTACACTGACCTACTTAATAGAGTAAACACGAGAGGAAACCGCTGTAAGAAAGAACAAGTTTTTTCCACCCGAAGACGGCATCGAGACTGACCCGAATGAGGTAGGAAACACTCAATTATATGAACAGTTACATAAAGGGCGTTCTCGAAAAAATAATAACACAGTGAAGAAGAAAAAAACCTTGAATATTGGCTGTTGCAATGTTCAAAGCATATCGAGCAAGATTCTCCCAGTTAAAGACTACTTCACTGACCATGACCTTGATGCCCTGTTCATGACTGAAACCTGGATGCAGGACTCAAAATCTGATGATGTCAAGCGTGCACTTAAAGAAGGGTCACTTGAATTTGAGTCTTTTCCTAGGATAGGGCGCACAGGGGGAGGAATAGGGATTTTATACAAATCTGAACTCCCTTTCACAACCAATAGGGCCAAACAACCAGTAGTCACCACCATGGAGCTCATGGAGTCATCCATCATACTGAAGGGAAAAAAGATAACATTTGTGGTCATATACAGACCTGAACCATCTAATCGGAATAGATATACCTACTCTGAGTTCTATGATGAGTTTACCCAGTTGGTTGCACACTATGGTTCCTTCAGTCATGAGGTCATCTTCCTTGGTGACTACAACTTTCATGTCAATCTGCCTTTAAAGCCCGATGTCATTAAGTTTAATGATATCCTATCTACCTTTGATCTAACGCAATGGGTTCAGGAACCAACCCATAGGTTAGGAAACACCCTTGATCTAATCATCACCTTCAAGGGAAACAAATTACTGAAGAGTCACCTGGTGGATGAATACTTATCTGATCATAAAATGATCAAGATTTACCTTGATATTTCACCTCCAAAACCCCCCAAAAAATCTATCAAATACAGAAATTTCAAGGGATTAGACCTTGAGTCCCTAAGGGAGGACATCAAGTCCCTAACCAGTCAAGATACAACATGGGAATACTTATCCTTGAATGACATGGTAAATTACTATGACAAGGAACTCACAGCACTCATGGATAAACATGCCCCTATCAAGGTGGCCCAGGTTACTCAGCGTAAACCAGTTCCCTGGATGAGTGACCACTTAAAGCTAGAGAGATCTCTCAAGAGGAGGCTTGAGAGAAAGATGAGCAAGTCTGGCGCTCACATTGATAAGGAGCTATATAACTCTCAAAGAAACAAATACAACTCAATGCTTAAATCTGCACAATCGGCATATTTTTCCAATCTGGTTGAGGAAAACAAGCATGACCCTAAAAAGCTCTTTAGAGTCATTGACACAGTCATGCACAAGAAAAAGTACACACCTATGCCTCAATCTGACTGCGAGATCACTCAAGCTGAGAAGTTTAACACATTCTTTATTGAAAAAATAGAGAGAATCCGCTTGGACATTGATAATGCTCCATCCTGCCAATCCCCATCACCAGGTGACACTGTGAACAATGATACTACATGTCTGGAAAGGTTCGAACCCCTAACCATTGACGACGTACGGAAATTGGTCAAAAGGTCCGCAAAGAAGTCATGTGAATTAGACCCAATCCCAACCTGGCTCTTACATGACCTCTTAGAAGACCTCCTACCAATAATTACATCCATCATAAATAAATCACTGATGGAATCAGCAGTATCAGAAAATATGAAAATAGCCATTATAACACCCCTGCTGAAGAAACTTGGTCTTGAACTGGTTGAAAAAAATTATAGACCTGTCTCCAACCTGACGTTTGTCTCTAAACTAACTGAGAGGGCAGTTGCTGACCAACTTGTCCCCCATCTTGTAAGGAATGGTCTTACTGACAAGTTTCAATCAGCCTACAAAGAATATCACAGTACCGAAACGGCCCTGTTAAAAGTCCAAAATGATATCCTGGGTGCACTTGACAGTAGAAAGTCAGTTATCTTGCTGCTGCTTGACCTCTCCGCCGCCTTTGACACAATTGACCATCAAATCCTTTTGGACAGACTAAGGTATAGATGCAACATCAAAGGTCATGCACTCTCCTGGATTAAGTCATACTTAATGGACAGGAAGCAATGCGTGAAAGTAGGGATCCACAGATCCCGTCTCAAACCCATTAAATATGGGGTACCCCAGGGCTCAGTCCTAGGTCCAATACTGTTCACCATCTACATGACACCCCTATCTGACATACTTGCCAAATATGGTCTGAGCTATCACATTTACGCGGATGACACTCAGATATACATCCCTGTTGACCATGCATCCCCCCATCATGTGGATATGAGCAGACACAAACTGGAAGAGTGTGTCAGTGAGGTCAGAAAGTTCCTCATATCAAATAAGATGAAAATAAATGATGGTAAAACCGAGATGCTGATATGTACTGACAGGCACAGTACTACCACACACAGCAGTATCCCAAACACAATCAGAGTAGGTGATTCCAATATTGCTCCTAGTCAGTCAGTGGTTGACCTCGGTATCACATTTGATTCCAACATGGACATGAAGGCTCAGATAAAGAAAATGTGTCAGAAAGGCTATTATCATATTAGGAACCTAGCGGCCATCAGACATTGTCTAGACGAGAAGACCGCGATAACACTTACCCATGCTTTTGTTACTTCTACCCTTGACTATGGTAATGGTCTTCTAGCAGGTCTTCCCAAAACCGACATCAAGAAACTGCAATACCTCCAAAACTCTGCAGCACGGGTGGTAGGAAAAATCAGGAAATTCGATCACATCTCAGGAAAACTACAGGAGCTACACTGGCTTCCTGTTCACGCGAGAATTGATTTTAAAATTCTCCTATTAACCTGGAAGGCCCTTAATAGTAAGGCTCCGCCTTACTTACGTGACCTACTCCTGATCAAAGAAGGTGAACGCTGTCTAAGATCAAATGATGGCACCCACCTACAAGTACATAAGACCAGGCTAAGGACAGTCGGTGAAAGGGCCTTCTCATCTGTAGGTCCTAGGCTTTGGAACTCCTTGCCCACTAATATTAGGACAAGTACCTCAGTCTCCTCGTTCAAGAGTAGGCTGAAAACTCATCTCTTCAGGACGCATGTCCTGAGTTCAGCGCTATGAACAGACTCGTCTGGTATCAGCGCTATACAAATGTTATTATTATTATTATTATTATTATTATTATTATTATTATTATCATCATCTTTCTTATATACAGGATTAACTTTAGCTAATTTCAATTTGTCTGGAAATTTTCCAGTGCATAACATTTGATTAATAATAAGAGTTGAAGGTTTTAGTACCACATTTTGTATGGTTTTCAATAACTTAGTAGAGATTCCGTCCCATCCAAAACTAGTTTTAGACTTTAACTCATTTATGATTTCTTTAACTATTTTATCATCGACATTTTTAAATTGGAATTCTAAATTATATTGTTTCTTAAGATAAGACATGTAGTGTTTGTTAGCTGGCATATTGATATTCTGCGCCAATTTTGGGCCAATTTCTGCATAAAAATTGTTGAATCTATTTGCTATATCAAGTTTATCTACAATTATTCTTTCACCATCCATGAAAATACTTGGAAATGACTTTTTCTTTTTGGTCCTGTCCAGTAAGTTGTTTATTACTTTCCAGGTACTTTTAATGTCAGACTGATATTTTTGAAAAATCTTTTCATAATATAGAATCTGAGCCAGACGTATGCTCTTCTTCAAGATTTTATGATAGACTTTAAAATTATCTTTATGTAATATATATACTGGAGATTCTGGATCAGTCATTTTCAGTTTTTTGTATAGGTTATCCTTATATAGTTTATTGAGTTTATGATGCCAAATGTAATCCATGGAGATTTTTATGCTTAGACTTTTTAAATTTAACTGTTTTTGTTGGCATATGTTTATGTCTAGCTTTTTGTATTATATCAGAAAGGATGTTATAATTGATATTAGGATCATGAGTGGGGTTTGTGTTTAAAGCTATTTCCTCTAGAGACTTGTCTACTTCTGATTGGAAATTTTCTATAGAGGTTGGTTCATCTTTAGTGATTGTGATGTACTTTATTGGAGTTTCTTTCACATAAATGTTATCCAGAGATACAAAATAAGGTTGATGATCGGAAAATCTTTTAAGGAATATGCCTGATGTAGTATTTAGTGTTCCTGAAGATAATTTACAAAACAGATTATCGATTAGTGTGCCATGCTTAATAGAAAATCTTGTAGGGAATGTGATTTTAGGATAAAAACTTTGATTTGTTAGCAAATCAAAATAGTCAGCTATTACAGAGTTATCATTTATTTTTAGAAGGTCAATATTGAAATCCCCAGTTAAAAGAATTTCATTGGTTTTCGAACTTACTTTTGATATGGAAGTACCAAATTCATTTATAAACTCTCTATAGTTTTCTACTAATTCATGTGGTGGTCTATAAAAATTACCAATTGTTATGGGCTTTGACAGATATTTTCCCTCCTTTACTTGTATTACTTGTCCTTCCCAAGTTTGGTATCTTGTTAATTTCATTTTAGATATAAAGTCAAAGTTTTTGTGAATATAGGTAAAGAGTCCACCTTTTGTTGTGCATGAGTAGGCTTGTGGAATCAATTCATAATTATCTAATTTAAATAATGTTGTATCGTCTTTATCTGAAAGCCATGTTTCTTGAAGACAAATAATACTAAATTCAAAGCCAATGTCTCTCAGATTTTCTATAAGAATTTTAAGTTCACTGAATTTGCTTCTAATTGATTGTATGTTTATACTAAAGACAGTAAATACATTTGTCTTTGTTTGCTACAATGAGTTTAACATGTTATTATCATAATAACGTGAGTGTTTTATGATCTGAATTTCTTCTTCAGAGTCATTTTCAGAATTTATGATGTTCAAAAGACTATTATCTTCTGTACCTACATGATGAATTAGGATATCTTCATCGAGGGTCATCATGGTCAACCATAATGCAAAACTGTAATTCTAGACCAAATATGATGCACACTATACACATTGTCATACATATAAGAATAATGATGTATATATGGAATACATCTGAGCAACCATAATTCCTACCAGATTCCTGAAATCATTTATACATGGGTTGACCCATACTGAATATAACAGTGAGAGCAAATATGAGCATGTAAAAATACAATAAAGTGAGATAGCAGAACAAATGACATTTTCAAGTATTATCATAATGGCATGCAGAGTACACATGGTGTAATGTTTACTTACTTGTTTACTTACTTGGTTTACTTGGTCGTGTAATCCCCTCAGTCCAACGGCAGGGATCTCAGTTGTCTTTTGAATACAGGTTTTTGGAGCTCACGACTTCTTCGGGGAGACTATTCCAGTCGTTGACCACTCTGTTTGAGAAGAAGTACTTCCGGATGTCGGTTCTCACATGCTGTTTGATAAGCTTGTAAGAGTGGCCTCTGGTTAGTCTGAGAAAAAGAGAAGAACTTTTGAGGATCATTTTTGTAGTAACCTCTCAACATTTTGAATGTTTCTAGCAAGTCTGCTTTCCTTCTCCTATTCTCAAGTGATTCTAGCTCTGGTTTCTACCCCTTTATCAGTTCTAAGCACCTATCCTGAACTTTTTCTAATGCTCGTATATCTTTTAAATACCATGGGTTCCATGCCGGAGACCCATACTCCAAAACAGGTCTGACTATGGATTTGTATAATATGCTAACCTTTTTGCTTGTTAGGTCAGTGAAACATCTCCTAATCATGCCTATTCTCTGATTTGTCTTCTTTATGCACTGAGAGATGTGTTTGGTTGGACAAAGGTCATCTGACATGAGCACACCCAGGTCCTTTTGTTGATCCACTTGTTCTAGCCTTGTGCCATTCAAGGTATATAGGTATTCAAACCTTTGTCTATTTTTGAGAGACACACACTTTTTTGCATTGAAGGTGAGCAACCATATAGTGGCCCAACACTGTAGGCACTTTAAATCATTTTGCAGTGTCTCACAGTCTACAATGGACTTTATTCTGTTGTACACTTTGGCATCGTCAGCAAACATTTTGCATGAAGATTTCACAGTGGTCCAAGGATGGATCCCTGGGGCACCCCACCATAAACATGTCTCCATTGTGATTTCCCATCTCTTAGGACAACTCTCTGCCTTCTGTCTGTCAGAAAACCCTCTATCCATTGCAAGACCTTTCCCCTAATACCTGCGTGCCTAAGCTTCCAGATCAGACGCCTGTGAGGCACACTGTCGAATGCCTTCTAGAAGTCGAGATAAATTATATCTGTTTCGCATTTATCATCAAGATTTTCAGTCCAATCAAAAAGGCACTCGAGCAGTTGCGTGACACAGGAGCATCCCTGCTGGAAGCCGTGCTGGTAGCAACTGATTGATCTATTCTCAATGGTCAGAGCATAAATTCTGTCATACACTATCCTCTCCATGAGTTTAACAATCTGAGATGTTAATGACACTGGCCTATAATTTCCTGAAATTTGTCGAGATCCCTTTTTGTGCAAAGGTGTGACGTGAGCGTCCCTCCAGTCTTGGGGGACTTGGCTAGATCTCAATAATTGCTTGAACAGAAGTGATAAGGGTTTGTCAAAGTTTGGACATTTTCTCAAAACGTTGACTTTTATGTTATCTGGCCCATTTGCCTTATCAGGTTTCAGTTTGAGCAATTTTTCTCTCACCACATTTGCCTCAATATCGAAGTCAAAAAGTGTGTTGGATGGATTTTTTTGGGATGGAAGTGATGTATCAATAGGAGGTTCTTTTGTCAGAACTGATATAAAGAAATCATTTAGGATTTCAGCTTTTTGGGAATCATCAGTAATTTTGTTTCCATCAGATATTAGTGTATCTATTGTGCTGCTAGTTCTGGTGAAGTGTCTGGTATAATTCCAAAATAGTTTTGGCTGATCACTGATTCTGTCAACAAGCTTATTTTCATAATGCTTCTTAGCCTCTCTGATTGTATCTTTAACCTTGAGCATTTCATTTTCATACAGAATTTGGTCAGCATGTAATTCTGAAACATTGGCTCTAACCTGTGCCTTTCTTCTAGCTAGCTTAGCCTTCTTTATGGATTTGTATCTGGTCCATGGTGGGTGATGTCTTTGACCAGGTTTGACCAGTTTACTAGGGATATGTTTCTCAATCAGCTCTTCATAAGTTTCCTTAAAAATGCTCCAATTTGATTCCATATCCTTGTACCTAAGTCTGGCTTCCCAATCTATCTCACCTAACTCTTGATCAAGAGCTGCATAGTCTGCCTGAGAATACAGGTAAACTTTTCTTGGTGCTGTTTCTGAGCGTGAGATGGGCATGTTGGCATGAATAGTGACTACTCTGTGGTCACTAGATGAAAAGTGCTCTCCTACTTCACAATCAATTATGGTGCTGGTGTCACCTACGAGTGCTAGATCTAGTATATTTTTGCCTCTGGTTGGTTGGGTAACTAGTTGAGTGAGAAGATTGTCATTGCATGCATTGAAAAAATTTTCTGCTAGAGTACCATGTGGTTCAGATTTTTCCCAGTCAATAGTTCTAAAATTGAAATCACAAGGAGTATGCAATTTTGCGTGTCAATTTCATGGTTCATGGAAGTTGTGATGTTTTCTAACATATGCTGTTTGTCTTCCTCTGGCCTATAGCATAGCCCTATTTTCCATTTCATTTTATCTATTGGGTTCAATTCCACCCATAAGAGTTCAGCTTTTGTCTCTCTATCACATTCAATTGGTTTGGGGCCACGGGCCGTGGCGCAGTTGGTTAGAGCGCCAGCTTATTAGCACCAGTTCCTCTGTGGTGATCCAAAGGTCGTGGGTTCGAACCCCGGCCGTGCCGGGATTGAACTCATGATACAATTTCCTACATGAGCTGAGGCCCGTGCCTAAAGGGTTAACCCGTTGTCCTTGTAAATCTGTGACCGGGTGAGTTGTCATGTCAAGGACCTGCGACATGACAATTCAGTGAGGCAGCACTATATCTGCTACAAGTAGGTCTCATCACGAAATGACTGAAATAATGTTGAAAGTGATGTAAAACCCCAAACAAACAAACAAACAAACAAATCAATTGGTTTGAGATGCTGCTTGACTAATAGTAGGATACCTCCTCTATCTGGTCTTACGTAAGTGCCTTCAGTGTATAGTTCTAGTTTCCTATCTTTTCTGAAAATTTCATAGCCAGTTTTTCTGAATTGTTCTAATTCAGTGTTCTCTATAGCTTCCCAGAAATGTGTTTCGGTGATTGCAATTATATCTGGCTCGTTTTCCTCAATGAATGATGATAGACATGCAAATTTGGTATGAAGACATTGTGCATTGAATTGGCATATCTTAATTGGGATGTAATCAAAACCGTTAGTGCTATATATACAGTGCTCTGCATGCTTTTTGGATTGATTTGCATTAATTACATTTTGATGATTTTTCCCTTCTGAATTTTGAATCTGGCATGGGGTTCTGCCGCCCGTTTTTTTGACAACTCCTTTCGGAGTCTCAGGTCATTCTCTCTTTCCAACTTGGTCTGGTCTGGAACTATGAAGATCGCTGTTGGGTCAAATTTGGTTGATTTGGATTTGCGAATGCTAGGTGCATTCTGTAGGATTTGTTTCTTATGATCAACTTCCTGTAGGATAACCCTGACAGGACGGTATCTGATTTTCTTTACATTTCCGGTGTTTTGGTTATTTGTCTGGTTTTGCTGCTGACCTTCATCGCCATCTTCACTGCTCTCGGCTACCTGATCTCTCTCATTAGTAGGATCGTTGCCAGCTGGGGGGGTATTATCTCTTTTGGGACCTAGTCTTTCGACTTTGGTCCAAGTAACATTTTCACATTTGATTTCTTTGAAAATTTCTTTGATAATATCATGGTCTTGTACTTCTTTTTTTTCAGGGACTCCTCGAATAACAATATTTTTTTCTCTTTTTGTTTTTTCAGATGATTCCAACCCAGCTAGCAATATCCTACCATTCAACTTTGAGATATCCTGTGCCATACTGATCATGTTATCCTCGACTGTCTTTACTTTTGTTGCTAGAGTATCTACTTGCTCTTTGTCACCTTTAGTGGCCAGGGTGCTTTCTACAGACTGCAATCTGTTTTCGATCCCCTCACAGAATTTTTTACATCTTTCTTCAATATCTTTGTCGTTTCTGACTGCTGTAATTGCATGGATCTCGCATTCATCGCAATAGTAATGCATGTTCGTTCCCATTAAGCCAAAAAGATCATATTGTTGCTGATTCATGTTAGTACATGCGAGACATATGTATTTCTTACACCTGTCGCATTCTATCATAGGTTCATCAGGATCTGTATATATTTGGTCACATTTGCCACATGTGTCAGTGCCAGATGCATCTGATAGGGGACAGAATATATTTGAGTCGGATCTAGATCTGGTCACTGTGCCACTTCTTTCACCCCTGCCACCTCTGGTTGACCTATTGCCTCTGGTGTTCCCTCCATTTCCTCTGCCTCTACTACTAGCACTAGTTTTTTCCTGATTTGTTCCTGGCTGTGAGCTAAGATACATTATGATGTATAGGATTGGTTGAAACTATGTGCAGATGAAATAAGTGATTATGCTATGGTTGTAGTTGAGATTCATGTGCCAAAAGGTTAGCTATGAGATTTGACAAGTTTACACCTCTTTCTGCCTGTGAATATTGGTGCTTTTCTACTACTTTTCTAGGACTTCCAGGTGATTTACATGTATCTCAAACATTTAATTCTTTGACCTTTACTCACCCTGACTCTTTCTTCTGCTGTTTAGGGGTTGATGCAGTTGGCAACTTATTTCTAATAGTCTGAATTAGAAAAACAGCATAAACATGAGACATTGAAATACAGGATCACACTGTGAGAGATGGTTTGTTTGACTTGTCACCTACGACTAAAATCTACTTTTTCTTACAAGAAGTGCAAATAGATGATGGTCTATTGCGCTCTGAAGCCTGTTAGAACTATACCCTCTTCGTCCCAGGGCGACTCTGGGCTCTAAAGAAAGACCATTCCAGAATTAGCCTTGTTAGTACAAAGATTTTTGAGAAATATAGATCTACTTTGTAAATTGGCCTGGGGGAGGGTACCTGTTTGTTTTCTGTGATTGGAAGCTAAGATGGTGGAGGTTTTGGCGCCAAAATTTGATTTGCTAGATCTACTTATCTTCAGATTTGCAGACTTGCTGATGGGAGATCATTGCAGATTTCTGGTTATATTGTTAGATCTTGATCTCAGCTTTGTGTATAGCATGTAGGATTTTCTGATTGCACTTTGGTCTAGTAGTTTTTGGATAAAAATCTTGAGAAAAGTCGGAGGTTTCATCAAGTACGTGTTGTTGTCGTGACGTCACCGGAAATTATATTCCTATATGATATGTAACCATAGCAGTCAGTACCCTGTCTCAAGAATGACAAATATTTTCATTATTGGTATGATGAATAATGACCATACATCAGTGTTACATGTAAATAAACAAAACAAAAAAATCAACATCAGGTGAAAAATCAAGATACAGATCAATATATGTGTTTGATAGGCATGAGCATAAGTGAATAACCAATGGTGATGAACAGATGTCATTTTACAATAAAGACAAAAATAGTACTTTCAGTAAACAGTTACATTAATAGACAAAGACGTAAACAAGCCTATATAAATGGTCCCATAAGTATGTCACAGGGGTCACTAAATATGTAACACCTGTATTATGCAGAGAGGCAGTGTTGGCCAAATCAATCAATAAACCTAACAAGGTATTATAGAGTCAAGTACTTAGTACAAAGTATGTTACTCATTGACTAATATGTCTCTGACTTTTACAAGAACTTTACCTAAATTGTTCTTTCCATTCCACCGCTCTGGAGAGAATAACTTTGCATCAGTAAGGCGTAGTCCAACAGACCAAAATTTGTCACCAGGATTAGCTTCCACTAGCATAGTATCACCAGTTCCTAGCAGAAACGCCTTGTGTTTGGGGTTATGTCTGAACTTAGATAAGCAACCGTTGAACATTATGTCAATTGAGGCATTATTCCAAGCCTCCAGGTTATTAATGTTAATTTTATTTCCAATGGCTTTGCATTTGGCGGGATAATCAGTATCCATGATAGCTTGTGCTTTCTCAGGGTCACCATTAAGTTTAGCCTTCTGGTACTGAAAGTATTTCTCCATGCTTGTATAAGTAATTCCATCAGAGTCTTTGAACACACATGGTGAGAAGTTGGAAAGAGGGCAATATTTGCTGAAAAAGCCAGTGTGACTTGGGGAACGCCTAGTAGCCACTTCTGCAGGTTGCAGTTTAGCTGGCAGTTTGTCAAGTGTATTAATAGCATATTGCTGACCATCAAGTATCAGTTTGTCATAAGAAAGGGTAGATTTCATTCCCTCACGTCTAGCTTTAGCTCTGATAGGTTCCAAGATCTGCCTCCTCTTCTTGATCTCTGTGGGATAATCCTCGTTCAACCAGAGTTTGGTGTCCTTGAGTTTAATTCTAGCCTGCCAGATTCGTTCTCTATCTGGGTAATGATGAATCTTAAAAATAATAGGTTTGGGTTTCCTCCCAGAGTTCAACCAATGACATCTATCAATTTTGATAGATCTGGCATCCTCCAGGCCAAGGTTTTCTTCCAGAACTTTGTACACAGCTTCTAGGCTGTCACTATTTTTCTCCCATGTTTCTTTCTCAGGGCAACCATCCAGTATCAGGTTATCTCTCCTTTCATATGCTTCTGTTCTCAATATGTGTTCTTTCATAGATTTATTATCACTCCTTGTCTTCTCCAACTCATCTCTCACAGATGCTATTTCCATCTCTAGTTTGGTAATTTTACCTTCATTCACATTAGCTTTGGACCATGCTTTGTCTGCTGTTTTGTTTGTGATAATGAGAGATGATTTAATGTCAGCAATGTCTTTATGTACATTTCGTATGTCACTATGTATATCATCCAGTCTATCATCCAGTCTAGCAAGCACTTTACTCAGGATAGTGTTTTCACAATCAGTAACAATACCTTGTTGTTGATCATCAGGACTGGACTCCCTTGAATGGCTGTCTTGGTCTGACTTCTTCATGCTTGAGCGGAGATGCTTATTCATAATATTAGAATTTTCCACAAGAAAATACACAATATATCCAAAATTTTAGTTCATAACAAATCCACCTCTGAAGTAATTGATGTTCATGTCTGTACTTGCTGAGAATGGTACATATCCACATTATGGTTTCTCCAGAATAGCCACTCTGACAAGACAAACAGGCATGACCACACAGCTCAACCAGCCATACTCACTCCCCTCTTGTTTTGACCCATATCCTATAAGTGTGTATGGATATATACTTGGAGGCATACTTTGAAAAAAACGTGAAATATCAAATATTAAATGAACTTCACCCTCGTGTCAAACGGGGAATAACATTTTGATAATTTTTGAAAAAATGGCATTCTATGTGTTTGATTTGGTGAATGGAAGAATGGAACACGGCCAATATTAAATGTCACTAACTCTGAAAGTGCTCTGCAGGGTGCTTTCTGGACATCCGCTCCTCCCACTGCTATAAACCTGTTACATGCGCTTACTTTGTCTCAATAATATGTGTGGAGTGTGTTGGCTGTCCACACTGAGGTCGTGACATAGTGACCTGTCTCTTCAGTGATAGGGGACACCGCACAACCCGACGTAGCCTCATTAACTCTGCTCGCGCAAGTCGGGGCTCCACAACTGGGCCAGACACCTGATCCCAAGTTAAAACCTGATGTAGTTCAGTTCAGATTGAAATTTGATGAGCAAGACAATTTGGTGAGCAAGACAAGTATTAATGACTAGGGGGATTCCAAAGTTTAAATGCGATCAAAAACAGGGCAATGCTGCAACCCGGCCCATCGCCCTAGTTGTGGAACCCCGACTTGCGCGAGCAGAGCTCTGGAGGCTACGTCGGTTTGTGCGGTGTCCCCTATCCCTCGTGAAGAGACAGGACACAGTGTCGCGACCTCAGTGTGGATAGCCAACACACTCTACACTTATTATTAAGACATCTCAAATGTCTTAGACATCTAATCTTGCGTTCTCTTGAGTTTTGGATCCAAATTAATTCATTTGCAGAAGTTATTTGGGGTTGCACTTCAGAGGCAGTGAATACCTCCCACTGATGAGCCATCGTAGGTGTTTGTAGTGTGCGTCCTAACACCTACCGATTGGCTGTATCGTAAGTAGGGCAAGGAAAGGCCCCAAGTTGGTTGTTCACGTCAAACAGTATTCTGTCAGAAATTTAGTTGTATCGAGCTCCCGTAATCTAAACAAATATAAAAGTACACCAGGTGATTAGATTTAAGTACCAGAAAATCAACTTTTTCATTTGTCACCTCATATCTGTCACGAGAATGTCACACTAGGTGTGTGGTTTGGAATCTCTTCATGTGTGAATGGGGTGACACTGAAACGGTCATATTGCTCCGACCAGCCCTGCCAAAAAGAAACAAGGAGGACCAAATGCCGTTTCTCTTAAACTACCATCGCCCTCATGGTCCCAAAGCTGTCTCCATGTCACATGCCGTTGGCCGCTAGGTGGCGCCACGCATTCCGGTGAGTCAAATAATAACAGTCCTGTGAAGCTCTCACTGATTTCCCATTTATTTTGCCTAGAATCCACAAAATTGAACAAACTTTCTTTTCATTTATATCAAAATTCCATGAGGGATCTAAATATGTTGGTCTTGTGATGCTCTGCACAATATTTATTCTGATAAATGATCGTTAATCGGGACATGTTGCTGTCAGGAAGACATGACACAACACAGCTCAGAGGAACAATTTCAGATGAAACAAAGGTTACAAAGAATCCCCCTTCAAAGCTTGAGCTGGGAAACAATTACAGAAAAGGTCTTTGATCACAAAACTGGTCCTAGCTTAAAATAATTTTTGATGACAGTGGTGTGAAAGCTTAAAATTGTCTGTAATAGTTTGTGTGTGCCTCTGGTGGACAGTGTGGGGATAACTGTCAAAAAGTATTTCCGGTTTAATATCTGGATGGGGTACCAACAAATATCATTGAACTTTGACCCTGGATATTTCTTGACCTATTTGGATATTTGCCATGACGCCTTTCGGACGTGACAGCGATTGGGCAAAACAGGCAATGACTGCAAAGGTAGTAAGAAGACTAAACCACAAGCAATACTACCCATGAGATGTCTGCAAACCAAATGACAAAATAGGTTTGATCTCATCCATGTGTCTATATATAGCATTACTATATATATATATATATATAAATTAAGGGCATGAAAGCTCTTGCACCACATTTATGTCAATCTGATGTTTAAAATCAGATTAAAAATACTTATGTACATCCTGAAATTTAAAGGATATTATCCATTCAATGACAAGATAGCAAAGCATTTTTAAAAAGTGAAAACTTTACCTTATGCCTTTTTAGAATATTTCTTTGATGGAGTTGAAAATTGTGTTCCAAGAGAAAAAACGGTGATTGGGTGGTGGAAGACCCTGTAAATAATATCATTCCCTGTTGTTTAATTGCTCCTAATATTTGCAAAGAACTTCAAGGCATTGTCACACCCCACTGAACACAGGAATATAGTATTGTATTGATTTCCATCATTCCCTCTATTGGATCACAGGCATTTTGGATTTTGGTACAAGTGATCTCAGATTTGGGCAGAAATATTAATTAAGGTAAGGCTAGGTTACGTTTTGAAACACTGGATTTAAGGATTGGATGGCACAGATCAGAAATATCCACACCTCAAGGTCATAGAAGTAAAATTGATAAATTTATACATGGAATAAAATGATCTCATCCAAGGTTGTGATTTAAGTTTTTATCCCTTTAGTTGTATATGAGTAAAGGGAGAATTGACATGGCATTGATCACACAATTTGGACACTATCTTAGCTTTTCAGATTCCCTATGATACTACCGATGTAATGCAGAATAGGTCAGACACCTGACAATAGTTTATAACTTGATATTAGTCAATTCAGATTTGACGATATTTTGGTAAGCAAGGCAAGAAATGATAAACTTCGAATGGTATCAAAATACAGTGCAATATTTCCAAGTGATATATCAGGAAGCATTTGTAAGATTATATCCATTTAATGTCACTCATGGCAGGTTTGCTCACACAAAAATCCACATTTGAGCACAAACATGGAATGAAATATTCACAGATCGAAATTTAATTCTTATTTAAGTCTTCTAGATATATCTGTTGATACTAATGTGTGGATTTTGTACCAAAAAGAAAGTGATTTATTAATGGTCATCTTTCATAAAATCACCATTTTGTAAGTTGTGAAAACAACCTAAGATCAGGGTAGAACAAGTTGTTTGCATGATTCAGAATGCCTACCCTGATTTTTGTCACGTCTTATACAATACGTAAACATAATCTGAGGTGAATCTGTGTTGACATAGAAATGCACACAGGACCTATGTCAGCGGACAAACCAACTGTTTTTATTAATATGGCCTAATTGGCTCTGAACAAAGAAAACCTAGGAAGCTCGTGCATACACCGATAATGTTATGCTTAAAAGAGCCAATATATCACTCTTAAACATGGTGATATCTATTAAACATGTGGAAATGGATGGATTTTATTGGAACCATATGCTATACATTCATGTGCACTTTTATTATGGCAACAGTAGCACAGACAAATCCCAGTAAATGATGACCTCCATACTGTTCGTTTTCTTCAAACTTGTGTTCTAGAGGCTCTACCTGTAAAAACGTCTACAAATTCTACAAAATAGGGTAAATGGTGTTCTCATCAATCATAAAGGTCATGTGTTATTTCAAATGGTAGGGCCCAACTCAGGTTTTTTAAAAAAGGGATTATAAAAATGATGGATGACATGGTTGCTACATATAATCACCTCTATAATCAAGTCAGTGTACCCCTTTATAACAAAAACACATAAAAATAAAGAAATCTCTAACATTTGCAGCAAAATAATTCTCAGTGAAGTGTTACTAATCAGTTAAGCATGGATGTTGTCTATCAGAGAAGTATAGCTCATAATGAGTGTGGTTTACATCAAAATGATCGCTGTGTTTTAAACCAAGATGACCAATTTGTATGAGAAATTTGTATGAGAAGTCCATCTTTTTTTTAAAGGCATTTGTCCTGGCAGAACTGAAAAGGTCAAGTAGGAGGAATTGTACAAAATTAAATCATGTCGAGACAAATTTAGGTGTTATCAAATAGTGCTGCAAACTTTGTTAGAAGAGTGTTCTCCTTGGGTATAAGTAGAGAGAAATACCAATGCTTGGGTGACAGACCACTTCAGATCAAGTGTCTTTCATGTCAAAATGTTACAACAAAATAACCATGAGGAAGAGTCAAAAGACTGTAACCCACAGCAGTTTTGGGATATTGTTAACAAACTGACTGGCTTATCTGCTGATACCTCATCAGGTATTAGCAGATAATTTGTATATTGGAAATTCAGAAATGTTGGCTCATTTTTTCATTCAATCAGTTCAGACCTGTCACATTTATTACCCCAGATTTCCCAAACAGATTTGTCATTCCATGTAATTATATAATTACTGTCAGAGATATGAAGTAGAGACTTATGAAAGTTAAAATCAGAAAATCTCCAGATGGAATCCCAAATTTTGTCCCTATTGCAAGGCATTCCATATCTTAGAAGTATATGCCTCAAAATTCCTATCAGCATACATCCTCATGTTTGTCCTTGGTATAATGTATTCATTCTATTATCTTGAACTTAATGCCCTCTGACTCATGTATTGAGGGTCAGTATGATCGCAGTTCGATCTCAACCCCTGGGGTGACAGGGGCGGTTTCAAAAAGCATTTAAAAACATACTTGTTCAAAAAATATCCTCTTCATAAGCGCAATGAGCAGACCCAGATATAGTGCTTTATAAATGTTGTGCATACGTTATGCCAACAATTTTCTAATACATTTTGTTACATATTCAACACACCATTCTGACGTAGTTCTGTTTAGACAAGGGCATTACTTGTATAATCATCTTGTTTATAATATTTGAGTGGTGCATGGTATAAAGAAAAGGTACTTATGGAGCTTACAGTTCAATTTCGTGCAAACTCATCTACAACTTATAATGTTTTATATCTTAAGATAAAGGTTGCACAGGTTGTGGAAATTTCCCTAATTAATGTCTCAGAATTGATAAGTTGGTGATATTTTATGTTTATGTTTAGTTCTTAAGCCGTTTTTTGTCAGTCATCCATCATGATGTCACTTCATGTTTACAAGCAAAACGCTGCACATATATTACATTCTGCTGTGGTTGGTCTTATCCTGGTGATGGCCATATGTTATGTTTGTCTCCACCTATCAGAGGCAAGGAAAATATGATGCCATCACATTAAATAACAAATCATAATGAAGTTTGGAGGCGGTGGGTTCGGCTATTGTTGCTTAAAAGGTCCTAAAACACCATTTCAAAACCAATCTGAAATATCGATGTGTAGTGCATTGTCTCTGTGGCAGAAGGTACTGGGATACAGTGTAAACATTTTTAAAGCAAATAATTTTTTAATGCAGGTTTAATGGACAGTGTGGTAGGAATCTATTGATTTTATTAATGACAACTTGTTACTGACAACTTGCTACTGGCGGAGTAACCAAATTACTATCACAAGAATTATTCGGTAAAAAAGAACAGAAGTAAGCACGTTTTGTGATATGGACAGGCCAATTCTTTGTTTTGTCCAAATGTGACCCCGAAGAGGAAATAGAGAAAAATGGGTCTTACAATCATGGCTACATTATCAGGGGTGCCTTACTTTAGTATAAACAGGAAATATACATTTGTACGTTTTGACTTGTGGGTTCGAATTCAGCAATGAGGAGATTGCATTTATGTTACATTATTTAATTTTCTTGTGGAAAAGAACATTCATCAAATTTATCACATCAAATTAGGCTCAACTTTTCTTGCACAAGGCCACATCTAGATACTTTCACAAGTAAAGTACCGTAATGATTCACAAGATACATCGTCCAGCTTTAAGTTAGGCCCAATCTTTAAACAATCATCTGAAGGGGTCTCGCTATTGGGTTCTCCATCTCTAAAATGTGTATATGTGACTACGGAGTTGTGCCCTTCAAACAAATATATTCCTTCATTATCTCTGTCGTTTGCTGCGGTCCATCCTTTCCAGTCTATTCCCATTTCCTCTGAAATTGATATGAATTTCACGCCTTAAACAAAGGAAGATTTATATTGCTATCTACGAAATATCTACGAACAGGATTGTCAGTGGTTGGTTTATACAAGAAAAAGTGGTGTCCTAACTGTAATATGGGTGGCAAAAAGAGATTATACAAACAAATCAGATAATAAAGATGTGAAAATAAACGTTTACGCAAACAAACCAAAAACCAAAGGAACAGTGATAAACTAAAACAAAACAATAAAATGGTCCATCAAACATCCATAAAACTGAATTAATTACACAACTTTGAAAGAGAAAATCTTCTGTTAAAAGGTAGTTACCTCCTGCTTGGAGCAGGGCAAACTCTTCCTCTTGTGACTCGATGGCTAACAATTCTGTGCCTAGTTCCCTGCAGTGATCCCTTGCATGTAACCAATTCTTGTATTGAGCAACATATAGGTAACAGTTGAACACCCGAATAAAACCATCCGGACACTCTGAAACACCAATATAAGCATATAGAAATAGGGGTAAACCAGATTATTCCTTTCAGTTTTCGATTGTTATTCAGCATTTATCTCTAAAATTCAACAGTTAAATGACTAGACTATTTGCCTTACAGGTTACGTTCACCAATTAAAAAATGGTCCTTATAATGTTTGTTGAAATGAGATTTATAAATTTCTGAATCCCTCATATGCTGTGAAGAGATATTCTTGGGTCACCCTGATGCAAAACAATAAACCTTCAAGACAAGTGAATAAACATACAACAATAATTCAAAGGTAATTAAACCACCATAGAGGAAGTGGTGCTTATAAGCTGCTGCTCTTACCAACTGCGCCACGGTGTAGTTTGATGGATAGATTCATGGGTAACACCCCATGGTCAACAGGATGCCGTTATAGTGTCATTTCTTACTTGACAGGGGCTATTCTCTTATACAGTCGATTGCTTGATCAAACTTTTAACTGAACATAATGTAATATAGAATTATATAGTTTAAGGAAGTTTAAGGAAATTGAATTTATAA
Organism: Amphiduros pacificus; assembly: GCA_949316495.1. Classification (NCBI taxonomy): domain Eukaryota; kingdom Metazoa; phylum Annelida; class Polychaeta; order Phyllodocida; family Hesionidae; genus Amphiduros; species Amphiduros pacificus. Next base: position 37,567,846 of record OX439005.1, on the reverse strand, counting down.
CTCATTTTACCTGCCATATAGAGATGAGAGCTGGGCATGGGCATGCTATTATTCAGGAATGCTGAAGGTTGAATAAGCATGCCGACTGCTGTATCAAGATCTACCTGCACCCCAACACAGGCCTCCTCATCCAGACACAGGGCCAGGCATCGTATCACATTTTTACATCCTGGAATGGTATACAAGGGCTGTGCATTGACTACGTGTGTGTTTACTTTTATGTGAAAGATCTGCTCACGGCGCACCTTTGTACCATGTCCACCTGAAGTGTTTGAGCAGGCTACAATAATTCAGCATTCAACGAAAACAGTAAAGAGAAAAATCTATTATCCTGATAAAATTAATAAACAAACATAGACCAATGGTCATTTTTCTGTAATGTTTCTGACTACTTTCTGGAATTGCTTGCAAATTGCTTCATAAATGATGATTTAAATCCATTTCCCAGAGCAGACGTGAACAGACGATAATTTTGGCTAATCAAAATGCATGTTACACATTGAATTTGTCATCTCGATTCTCATTGGCTGATATTTATACTGTTATTCAAAATTGCAGCCTCCTTGACAAATCATTGGTAATAAAAAAAAATGAACACAATTCTGGGCTTAATGGAAAATAGAATTGGTCCCCTGAAAGCACAACATCTTGCCTACTAATAGGTAAAACCCCAACCAGTAATTTCATGGCAGAAGATCAAAGTTAAAGGACAGACAGAATGACAGACAATTTCTTCCTCTCACCTCTCATGAGCTGACCATAACCTGTGTGTTATTTATCTTTGAGTACCGGGAGTCCAGCATATGAATTAGACCAGGTAGTATGCCAATTATTTCACTTATCAGACTGTTCAAAGTAGTAAAAGCTAATTGTAGCTTATGCCATGTTAAAAGCAAATTAAAGCATTCATGAAACCTCGAAGGTTCCAGGCGATTTTACAGTGGTTTAAGGTATCTGAAAACAATATATGATTTTAAAATTGACATACATACAGGCTATATGTCTGAAATCCACAAAAGAACATCTGCCCTGAGAATTATGATTTGTTGTGACCACCAAGTACTGCCAGTACTAAACAGGAAGTGTGTTGTGTGACCTTGACCTTTGGACTGTCAGGGGGCTCCGTAAGTCACAGGAGGTGTTGTTTACCAATTGTCAAAATTGGAGCAACACATTTTCGGCCATTTTTTTCTACTATTTAAAGAATGAATTGGAAGATAACACTTATCATGATGATAGTGCTTTTTCTTGGCTTTCTTTTGGTGGTAAAATGATTAAAAACGGATGAATATTTATGAAGTTATAAATGAAGAAAAATCATGATTTTTTATATTATATATGTTTGCAAAAAAATGTTTAAAAAAATTCTATACAGCCCAGCTTTTAAGGTGGAATCCATGCAGCTTTTGATGTCTTCCCATTCAGTGGTGTGAAAAACCCCAAATTTCATCACAGAGGGTCAAATCATAAATTTTACTGATACCAATTATCAGCATTCACAGTTTCGTCATTCAAAGTCCTTGTGGTTTAAAGCCAAACCAGTGATCAAAGGGTTTAATGTTTCTTTTTCAATATCACAGCCTTTAAGTTAAGGGGGATTCCATGCAGCCTTTGAGTCATGTCTTCCCTTTTTGACAGAAAGGTTTTCACATGCATAAGATACTTTTCAAATAAATAGTATACTTTTCCCATAAATGATATATCTTTCACAACCATAAGATATTTGTCACAACCATAAGATATTTGTCACAACCATGAGTTATTTCATTGATTCAAATAATATTAAAATAATCTTATCTTGTTATGAAGTATATTCCTGGCAATAAATTGATAAATTGTACAAAACATCTCCACCCTGTTTCCCAAGCTGGACAGGTGCCCAACTGGTAACTCATTAGGTGTTTACATGGGATCACAAACCAGCTAAACAAAGCTTGTTGACAAAGTGTTCAATTGCTGGTGTAGGTTTCAGCAGACAACTGATCAACTTTCAAGTGCCAATACTACAAAAAAGCACTGTTTAGGGTATAAACATTCATGTTATGTAAAGAAAATGTGTCTGAAAGTCAGGTTTCATGAATGCTTTAAATAATCGAAACATATCACATTCACTAAGAATCAAGGAAATAACTTACCTAACAAAACAAAGTTGAAAACACACATTATTATGTGTGTTCTTATCATTTTTACAGGTATCCCAAGATATGTATTGATAGATCAAGAATGTGTGAAAGAGGAACCACTGTATTAACAATTACGTCATCCAAACACTATGAATCACAGGAAGCAACTGAATCTGATCACTAACATAAACACTACAAAGTCTATATATATATATATATATATATATATATATATATATATATATATATATATATATATATATATATATATATATATATATATATATATATATATATATATATATATATATATATATATATATATATATATATATCCAAAGTCCACTATTGATTTGTGAAAATAGAAATGTCTACAATTACATTCAATTGATGATGGAGAGAATGAATGCCAAATTGGCTCGAATACACCCATAATGCTATGTTTAAAAAAGCCCACACATTATTTTGAAACATAGTGATGTGTGTTCAAATGGATGGCTTCTACAGAAATCGCATGCTAGACCTTCATGTAAAACAACATTGCACGTTTATTATGGCAACAGTAAAACAGAGTTTATATATGCTGGTGTACATATACAATGACGCGATAGGTTCATAATGGATGGATCCTGAGACATAGCACTGTTGATGATATAGCATATAGCAGAATTATCAATATTCATAACCTTCACATTTCATAATGCTGGGTCCAATGTGGCCATTGCCAACAGCCACTGACTCTCTCCAAGCTATGGAATTGGGGAGTGGGGCTTGTGCTGGAAATGGACACTCCAGCACTTGAATGTGGGTGGGGCTGCCACACCTAAGGCAGTTGGCTGCTCCCTGTTTGATGGCCTTGGAGTCGAGTATATAATAAATGAGCTAGCTGACCCCTCTCTTGACTGAACTGACACTGTATGAAGTGAGTGTCAGTGTCGCATATCCAAAATTGTGACACTTTCCCAATTATACAATAAATAGATTACCTGCGAGTGGTGATATACCATTAACCTCTCATGACCTGTCCATGCTTCTAAGTAGGATTTAAAACCATGCACTTGGCGCCTTTGATGCTTCTGCCCGTGTCCTATCTTGTCGCCATTGTTTATGTAAGCTTCAACGCTGGCTGCATTATTAGAAGAGACATAGAGGTTGGTGAGAAAATCGTCAATATTAACGGTGACCGGCCCCTTCCTTGTAAAATAGATATGTGCTCTTTGGAAATAGGCAACAACAAGTTAAACTAAACTAGCTAGAATCTACCTGGCTCATAAACAACGGTGGTGTGCCCCGGGGCACCAAACTTGGCACATTGCTATTTTTTATCATGAAAGACCATTTGCTTCCAGAAACTCCAACAACATTGGTCCTGGTATTGTGCATAAAGGATTGACCACAGTGGAAAACTGGACTGAGAAGAATGACATGAACCTAAATGTTACAAAGCCCAAACACATGGCCATTAATTTCAAACAGCAAATTGTATCACACATATTGTTTTTTTGTTGTTGTTTTTTTTGCTTTTGGGGTTTTAAATCACATTCAACATAATTTCAGTCATTTCATGATGAGACGTACTTGTAGCAGATATAGTGTTGCCTCACTGAATTGTCATGTCGCAGGTCCTTGACATAACAACCCACACAGTCACAGATTTACAGGACAATGGGTTAACCCTTTGGCACAGACCTCAGCTCATGTGTGAAATTGTATCATGAATTCAATCTCGGCACGACCGGGCACAAATATTGTATATGGGAGGGGAAGTCGTCACTAAAAAAAATAACCCCCCCAAAAAAAAACATGGGATCCCCACCCTTTTTTAGAGTTATGGAACTTTTGAAAATGCCATGGTTATATTGTTTTTGATTCTCACAATAAAATCAAGTTAGAAATCCTCATCTTTTGGAATAATTGTGGAATTACCCTCATCAGATCATGTAAGATTTGAGGAACTCACATAATTTCCAAGGCCATGGGCCGTGGCACAGATGGTTAGAGTTATCGGCACCAGTTCCTCTGTGGTGATCCAAAGGTTGTGAGTTCGATCCCCGGTGATGCCGAGATTGATTGGGTTGAATGGGTTGATTGGGTTGTCATGTCGCAGGTCCTTGACAATTCAGTGAGGCAGCACGAAATGACTGAAATAATGTTGAAAGTGATGTAAAAACCTCGAAAGTGATGTAAAAACCTCGAACAAACAAACACATCGTTTCCTAAACTAAAATATCATTTTGACTGTTTCACTGACAGTTCAGGCTTACTCATTAGGTATGTATGGGAATGAATAACAAGGAATTCACATTGACCATGTTTTCTTTCAGCAAGTCAAACAACTAAAACTGGGCATCAGTGTGATAAAAATGAATGTCATTGCTCAGCAGAAGTCAATAGAATAAAGTGTCATGATGACTGTCATGATCTGTATGTTTGATGTTTACTGGTGACTAGTGTGTTGCTGGTTCCTGTGAGGCTGGACAAGGAATCAGATCCAGCTGTGTCAGCAGTAGCAGACCTTCCACCACATCTCATACATAATCTCTTGGCTGCCTTCTGCAATGGAAAAGTGTTACCCTATAATGTTGCACAATCTAGATCTGTTACTGAATATATTTCCTCAAGCTTAACGTTATAATGATTCTCTTAGATTTGCCAGTCACTTTCTTGTCTTATTGATGTTAAAATAGTCCATTTTTGACTTTGATTATGCACTTTTACCATATGAACAGTCAGAGCCCAAATACAATGTCTATATAATTCAAATTCGGTACATATAATTAGATGTAAATATTTCTTCTCTCTCATTAAAAAGGTCGATGTAGAACTACATTGAAATGAGACAATGTGGTGACCGACAATCAATAAATAAAAATGTCTACTCTTGATAGAAGTTCTTAAATAAGATGTATTAATAGATAATCATTTGGGAAAATGATTAGTATTTCTATCATGCCTGATAATATCAAGTTTTGATTTAAAGCATTCATGAAATCAAAGAGATCATAGGTAATTTTACAGAAGTTTGGAGTATGCTTAAATGATATGTGGCCACGAAACGAAGATTATCCAAAATACACCGACCATTGTTACTGTGTTTTGTTGAAAGTGCCATGTTCTGCCTGTACTCTTTTGACCACCAGGTGGTCACATGTATACAAGCATGTGACCTCTATTGTGGTCTGTCAGGGGGTTAAGCCTACGGGACAAACAGGCCTCTGTGAGCCAAATCACTCCATCGTCCCAATCTGAAGGTGCCCATTGTCAGCAAAACTTTACAAAGCAGATGTTTGCATAAGATCACTGGTCTGCTAAACAACGTTTATTGACAAAGTGTCCAATGGATGATTTGGATTTTAACAGAAGAATCATCTACTTTCAAATGGCATACAAATTTATGTAGGGAAAATATGATGGGTATTAACAATTAACATAGTGTGGGGTATAAACATTCATATTATGCAAGGAAAAAATCATTTCATGAATGCTTTAAAAACAATTCTTTACTAATTCTGTCGGTAAATAATTTAATTTAACATTAATTCACTAAACAATATTGCTGGGCTAAGAGTCAAGTTTTATTCTTAGATCATAATCTACAGAAGAAGCCTTACCTGAAATTGTTCATATTGGAACGAGTATATAACTGGTTTGGCACAAGAGTTGATAAATACTGCAATTACTGTGAAGTGATAAAAGTCTGTGTCAAAGGCAAGTTGCATCCCAAGGTTGAATAATAAAAAATAGATCTGGTTGCTTGTCCAGCATAGCACAAAACACAGAGCTACCAGGACCAAGGTTTTCACACTGTTTCTTCTACCCTTTTGCCACTTGTCATCACGGGGCCTGTAATTGATAGACACACAAAATGAAGATATCAATCGTATCAGGAATACATGGGAAGTTTGAAGACAAATACATTAATGTCCCAGAATAATTCACAACACACACACACATACAATTGCATATCCAAGTTTTTGTGTGACTAATACAACAATAGTGTCACTAACCTGTTAGGTTCACCCAAGTCCTCTTTGAGTTTCCTGTGCAGCATTAGGGCAATATAACTGTAGCAATACGTGAGGATAACTAGTGGTATGATATACTGAAGAAACACAATGATGAGTCCAACAGCTTTCTGGGAAGTGGCACTTGTCCAGGAAGAATATGGATGACATTGTTTGTTTTCTATCACACTAGTTTTGATCATGTAAGACATATTAAGAACTGGCCCTGAAAAAAAAGTTAATAAATATTGAAAAACACAAGAGAGGTTGTCTTTAAAATGCCTCTCACCAAGGAGGTAATCCAATCTCACTCTCTAAAAATAGGCCTAAAGGTTACAAATGTCAAAGAGAAACATTGGTCCCCTACAATTAAAGTCACGATATTCACACAAAATGAACAGTAATCTGTGTAGGATATGATCGAAGTAAACAAAAAAATAAAAGCCTCAAAACAATACATACCACTAGCCCAAGCAAAAGCAATGGTAAAGTAAGCCTTTTTCTTCGTGAAGGAGGTTTTATGTTTGAGAGGATAAATAAGCTCTGAATATCTCTCCATGGTCATTATCACAAGGTTGCAGGTAGATGAAAACATAAAGGACCATAGGAACATCTTAGTCTGCCACAACCGACAATATAACTCTCCCAAAATTCCTGAAAACAGTATTGTATGTTATATAACATCCTTCTTTCCGGGAAAGCCTTCATTCAAACATAGTCTACATTTATTCGAGCATATGGGTACCATTAGAATATGGTTAATAGAAAATGTTAATCCCTCAGTCTTCATGGTGACCTGATTAAATGTGGTGGTTAAGATGATCTCTTTGTGATTAAATATTGGAACAAGATTGCTATACAAGATATATGTCCCACTCAGTATGATTTATGACTATATTCTAAATTAATACCTTCAAAAATGACCTCTCCATTCACATAGGAGTGAGCAATGATCATGATACTGGAAGCAAGATCGATGGCAGATTGGTTGATTATGTAGATGTTTGTAAAACGGCGACGAAGTGACCGTTCACTTGTTAACACGACAATCACAATGACATTCCCAAATAATCCAAGTATACCTGTATGTTAAAAGAAGACAAACTGAAATGAGGGTTATGGGCACTGCTATGTGCTATGAGGAATACAAGATATTTTAGTTTTTATTTTTGGAACGATGAAATATATAAGAAGAAATATAAGAAGGAATACTTGATTCAACACTAGACACCAAATACCGAAAAAGAACTACTCACATATTAAATAAATGTTTAAAATGTGTATTTAAAGATACACTATGCATTTGAAAGAATCATAGGCTTTCGTGGAATAGATATTTTTACTTTACTATTATTTTCACTTCACCTATTTACGTGAAGGATGATTGAAATGTAACTAAGTATCAACCATGCAATATTATATTGTACATTATCAGAACAATAAAAACAAAAAAGCTAAAGCATCTATGACACAGAGCAAGTATTAGCCTGTTTTCTATTTTGTCAAAAACTAATTTAAAATCAAACTTCAAAATTAAACTCCATTTTTTTTATGTTATCCATTGTTACCATTCGTAAATAGATGTTGGAGGTGTTTTTGTCCAATAATGCACCAAAGTTTGAGTCTATAATTCTGCCAAATACTCTTTAACCATAATGTAGCAGGACATAGTTTTTACCTTCCAGTCATTGATCTTATAGTAAGTACCGGACCTACCTATAATCACAAAGGCAATAGTCATTGTTAAGGATGAATGCATAATGGTTGTCGTATTGGTTCCATTCTTCTTCACTGTTATTGCTGTGATATTGTCCACCATCATCATCAAATCCATACTTTATCCCATATGTTATTTGCTAATTACAGAAATGTTTGTTTGTGATTGAATCATTTATTAGTCTATATTTCAGATATCATATCCTGTCACAATAACATGATCATTGGCATGTAGCGGAAATTCAAAGTGTGGTGGCATGACCAGATATCATTTTGTATAAAGCATGCATCAAAGATATACAAGTATTCAGATAGGTCAGTATTGATTAAAATTCATATTTGAGGAACACACTAAATGCAATTGGCCTTAGGTAGATTAAACTTCATATACCGAGGAGCATTTAGGAAACCCAATCTGGACAGGCTACAGGAAGTAGATCTGTGTGTTATGATATAATTGCATCCGGCTGTCGCCAAATATGGCAATTTACGTAGTAATAGATTTTCAACTTTCAGAATTCTTGTTAAGTTGGATGTGGCGCTCAAGTGAGGTGCAGCTTATTTCATTGTGTATAATTCTGCATATAATTAATATATGCCGAACACGATATTTTAACCCGGTTCTTTTTCCTGGCGCAGTATCTTAAATATATGTCTACAGGTCTAATTCATGTCAAACAGAGAGAATATATAATTATGATTACGTCTTCGTGTTCAACCAAACATATAATTAATATATGCCGAACACGATATTTTAACCCGGTTCTTTTTCCTGGCGCAGTATCTTAAATATATGTCTACAGGTCTAATTCATGTCAAACAGAGAGAATATATAATTATGATTACGTCTTCGTGTTCAACCAAACATTCGCAATGAATCAAAAACTTTGTCATAGCAATTTCACATGGTTATATATTCGTATCCGTAACAACAAATCTTAAGTTGTTGACGTTCCTTAAAGGTTCAATCAAACATATCAAAGGCTGAATAACTTTTACAGAACAGAATATCTTCAGAAAATAATGTTAAAGTGACCAAAGTTATCAATATAGAAGCGAAAAAACAACAAGGGGTGAATACATCAATATTCCACAGCCCTGTTGGAGGTTGGCACCAAAAACATCCTTGTTATCTGATGTTTACAGTAGTGGTTTTTAACATTGATGACACCCAGAAAAGTATACATGTCGTGAGAGATAAATGATGAATTATAACAGTTTTGCTTTCATATCTCATCTTGTGAAACATTCAACTAATTGCATTGCATTCTGTTTGCTTTTCACCCGGAACTAAGTTATCTTGATAGTCAATTATTTAAAGATTATTTTCAGATATTACACATGATAAATGGCAACATATATTTTTTCAAATATATTTATGGTAAAGGATAAAATAAAAGATTACAGAACAAATAGTTCCCCAATCTTGGAATTTGTCTCGCCACAGAACAAGAGATAATATAAAAATGTTTTTTTTTGTCTGCAAGCTCATTATTTTTTCATGCATTCATTCAATATATCTGTTGTGAATATAGAGATCAACATTATCCACAACATTACGTTTGGATATTTCAGCCACCATGTTTTTATTGCTTGATACAAATGTCATTATTGTTAAGTGATCTCGTATATATCTAAAATGGCAACACTGATCTTTGATATATTTCGAAAGAGCCAAACCCTTATATTGAATGATTATAGGAATTATCACAGAGATAATTCCATTTTTACAAGTGCAGGGCAGGAGAGCTGGCACTCAGATAACCCTCTGGAGGGGGTATAAGATAGGCGGCAGCACCAGTCCTTCTTGGTGACTTACATTCATGCACCCTGATCATAACAAAGACTGCTGCATGCTTTTGCTGCTTGTTACATCAAATTTCTGCAACCCGCCTCCGCCCCCTTTTACATTTCACCGCCGGGGTTTCAGTTAGTGCCAGTGTTTCACTTAGAGGGGTGTTTCACTTAGCGCCCCATAAATAGAGCTATTCCTAGGAAGGGGTTATTTAATAATTGTATATAATTCTAGGACATATGATTGTTAATTACTTGTAAGTAAATTTTTAAAATATACAGTATATACATTGTCTATTTACTTGTCCATGCCAAAGAACAAAGATGTGTGAATTATTAAATTGTTTAGTAACATACATATTAGTCAATGAAACCTGTTCCTTATAGTATTTCTAGGTAGGATAGCATTATATTACTGTTAACTTATATAAGATGTATTTTTACATGTCTTTCAACGTTTCATGGATATTTGTTATAACCTCATCACATAAGGTTCACTCAGTTAATAAATATTTATTTTACCCAAAATAGTCTGCCTTTGTTTTCCTGCACTGCATTTGTAAAAAAAAGGTTCACATAAAAGTCAAAAGATTCACATTACATTTTAGTTAAATATGGCTGTATCAATCAAGACATTTCACAATGATCTGTTATGTATCAAATATGATCACACTGGCATTAAACATTTTTCATGATCATTTATTATATATTACAAATGGTCACGATGGTCAAATATGTATCAAATATGGTCACAATAGTACATATTTTTCACACGTTTCACAATGACCTGTTATATCAAATTGCTATGATGGTCAAATTTTATCCAACATTGTCCATTTCGTTTATGAAATATGATTACATTAATTTATTATATGTCATATGGTCACCATCGTCCTGTGTGCTGAATTTTGCTGACATTAACCTTTTCTATAGAGACGTTCAATTCTGTGAAAAAATTATATTTTTCAAATACTAATTTTTGAAAGAAATGTTTTGAGATGCACCAATACCAGCAACTCTGTCAAGCTCAGCATTCAGGTTTCTTCCATTTCAGTTTTACCAGTGAAACTACACACATCAATCTCTGGTTGTCGACTCCATAAAATCACATGCTGGTAATCTGTCATATTCTGGCATGTGCCTCTTTTCTCTGAAAAATAATAATAATGGGACTGCATTGACTACAATGTGAAACGTGGTTCCATACGTTTGAGATGTGAAATGCAGTTTCGTGTTTGTGAGATATGTAATTTGTGAGACATGTAATGCAGTTCTGTATGTGTTCGATGAGATATGCAGTTCTGTACGTGTCAGATGTGAAATGCAGTTATGTATCTGTCAGATGTGAAATGCAGTTCTGTATGTAAGATGTGAAATGCAGTTTTGTATGTGTTAGTTGTAAAATATATACAATTGTTGGAGATGAGAAATATGTTTAAACATGTAGAGTATGAGATATGAAATATGATGGGAAATGTGTTTAAACATGTACAGTATGAGATATGAAATATGATGAGAAATGTGTTTCCACATGTACATATATGAAATGATTTATATGGCTAAATGTTGTTCATTATGTGAAATGTAGTGCTTGGACTGCTTGTATGGTGTGAGCCTGGTAGACTGGGACGTGAAATGTAGTGTACTTACTGCTTGTATGGTGTGAGCCTGGTAGACTGGGACGTGAAATGTAGTGTACTTACTGCTTGTATGGTGTGAGACTGGTAGACTGGGACGTGAAATGTAGTGTACTTACTGCTTGTATGGTGTGAGCCTGGTAGACTGGGACGTGAAATGTAGTGTACTTACTGCTTGTATGGTGTGAGCCTGGTATATGGTGTGAGCCTGGTGGACTGGGACGTGAAATGTAGTGTACTTACTGCTTGTATGGTGTGAGCCTGGTATATGGTGTGAGCCTGGTGGACTGGGACGTGAAATGTAGTGTACTTACTGCTTGTATGGTGTGAGCCTGGTAGACTGAGACATGAAATGTAGTGTACTTACTGCTTGTATGGTGTGAGACTGGTAGACCGGGACGTGAAATGTAGTGTACTTACTGCTTGTATGGTGTGAGCCTGGTAGACTGGGACGTGAAATGTAGTGTACTTACTGCTTGTATGGTGTGAGACTGGTAGACTGGGACGTGAAATGTAGTGTACTTACTGCTTGTATGGTGTGAGCCTGGTAGACTGGGACGTGAAATGTAGTGTACTTACTGCTTGTATGGTGTGAGCCTGGTATATGGTGTGAGCCTGGTGGACTGGGACGTGAAATGTAGTGTACTTACTGCTTGTATGGTGTGAGCCTGGTATATGGTGTGAGCCTGGTGGACTGGGACGTGAAATGTAGTGTACTTACTGCTTGTATGGTGTGAGCCTGGTAGACTGAGACATGAAATGTAGTGTACTTACTGCTTGTATGGTGTGAGACTGGTAGACCGGGACGTGAAATGTAGTGTACTTACTGCTTGTATGGTGTGAGCCTGGTAGACTGGGACGTGAAATGTAGTGTACTTACTGCTTGTATGGTGTGAGCCTGGTAGACTGGGACGTGAAATGTAGTGTACTTACTGCTTGTATGGTGTGAGCCTGGTGGACTGGGACGTGAAATGTAGTGTACTTACTGCTTGTATGGTGTGAGCCTGGTGGACTGGGACGTGAAATGTAGTGTACTTACTGCTTGTATGGTGTGAGACTGGTAGACAGAGACGTGAAATGTAGTGTACTTACTGCTTGGATGGTCTGAGCCTGGTAGACAGAGACGTGAATGTAGTATACTTACTGCTTGGATGGTGTGAGCCTGGTAGACAGAGACGTGAAATGTAGTGTACTTACTGCTTGTACGGTGTGAGCCTGGTAGACTGAGACGTGAAATGTAGTGTACTTACTGCTTGTATGGTGTGAGCCTGGTATATGGTGTGAGCCTGGTAGACTGGGACGTGAAATGTAGTGTACTTACTGATTGTATGGTGTGAGCCTGGTATATGATGTGAGCCTGGTAGACTGGGACGTGAAATGTAGTGTACTTACTGATTGTATGGTGTGAGCCTGGTATATGGTGTGAGCCTGGTAGACTGGGACGTGAAATGTAGTGATCTTACTGCTTGTATGGTGTGAGACTGGTAGACAGAGACGTGAATGTAGTATACTTACTGCTTGGATGGTCTGAGCCTGGTAGACAGAGACGTGAATGTAGTATACTTACTGCTTGGATGGTGTGAGCCTGGTAGACAGAGACGTGAAATGTAGTGTACTTACTGCTTGTACGGTGTGAGCCTGGTAGACTGAGACGTGAAATGTAGTGTACTTACTGCTTGTATGGTGTGAGCCTGGTATATGGTGTGAGCCTGGTAGACTGGGACGTGAAATGTAGTGTATTTACTGCTGGTAGGGTGTGAGCCTGGTAGACAGAGACGTGAAATGTAGTGCTTGTACTGCTTGTATGGTGTGAGCCTGGCAGACTGGGAAGTGAAATGTAGTGTACTTACTGCTTGTACGGTGTGAGCCTGGTAGACTGAGACGTATAATGTATTGTACTTACTGCTTGTATGGTGTGAGCCTGGTAGACTGGGACGTGAAATGTAGTGTACTTACTGCTTGTATGGTGTGAGCCTGGTATATGGTGTGAGCCTGGTAGACTGGGACGTGAAATGTAGTGTATTTACTGCTGGTAGGGTGTGAGCCTGGTAGACAGAGACGTGAAATGTAGTATACTTACTGATTGTATGGTGTGAGACTGGTAGACTGGGACGTGAAATGTAGTGCTTGTACTGCTTGTATGGTGTGAGCCTGGTAGACTGGGACGTGAAATGTAGTGTACTTACTGATTGTATGGTGTGAGACTGGTAGACTGGGACGTGAAATGTAGTGTACTTACTGATTGTATGGTGTGAGACTGGTAGACTGAGACGTGAAATGTAATGTACTTACTGCTTGTATGGTGTGAGCCTGGTAGACTGAGACGTGAAATGTAGTGTACTTACTGCTTGTATGGTGTGAGACTGGTAGACAGAGACGTAAGATGCAGTGTACTTACTGCTTGTATGGTGTGAGACTGGTAGACAGAGACGTGAAATTTAGTGTACTTACTGCTTGTATGGTGTGGGACTGGTAGACTGGGACGTGAAATGTAGTGTACTTACTGCTTGTATGGTGTGAGCCTGGTAGACAGAGACGTGAAATGTAGTGTACTTACTGCTTGTATGGTGTGAGCCTGGTAGACAGAGACGTGAAATTTAGTGTACTTACTGCTTGTATGGTGTGAGCCTGGTAGACTGGGACGTGAAATGTAGTGTACTTACTGCTTGTATGGTGTGAGCCTGGTAGACAGAGACGTGAAATGTAGTGTACTTACTGCTTGTATGGTGTGAGACTAGGACGTGAAATGTAGTGTACTTACTGCTTGTATGGTGTGAGACTGGTAGACAGAGACGTGAAATTTAGTGTACTTACTGCTTGTATGGTGTGAGCCTGGTAGACAGAGACGTAAAATGCAGTGTACTTACTGCTTGGATGGTGTGAGACTGGTAGACAGAGACGTGAAATGTAGTGTACTTACTGCTTGTATGGTGTGAGACTGGTAGACTGGGACGTGAAATGTAGTGTACTTACTGCTTGTATGGTGTGAGCCTGGTATATGGTGTGAGCCTGGTGGACTGGGACGTGAAATGTAGTGTACTTACTGCTTGTATGGTGTGAGCCTGGTAGACTGAGACGTGAAATGTAGTGTACTTACTGCTTGTATGGTGTGAGACTGGTAGACCGGGACGTGAAATGTAGTGTACTTACTGCTTGTATGGTGTGAGCCTGGTGGACTGGGACGTGAAATGTAGTTAACTTACTGCTTGTTTGGTGTGAGCCTGGTAGACTGGGACGTGAAATGTAGTGTACTTACTGCTTGTATGGTGTGAGCCTGGTAGACTGGGACGTGAAATGTAGTGTACTTACTGCTTGTATGGTGTGAGCCTGGTGGACTGGGACGTGAAATGTAGTGTACTTACTGCTTGTATGGTGTGAGCCTGGTGGACTGGGACGTGAAATGTAGTGTACTTACTGCTTGTATGGTGTGAGCCTGGTAGACTGAGACGTGAAATGTAGTGTACTTACTGCTTGTATGGTGTGAGACTGGTAGACAGAGACGTGAATGTAGTATACTTACTGCTTGGATGGTCTGAGCCTGGTAGACAGAGACGTGAATGTAGTATACTTACTGCTTGGATGGTGTGAGCCTGGTAGACAGAGACGTGAAATGTAGTGTACTTACTGCTTGTACGGTGTGAGCCTGGTAGACTGAGACGTGAAATGTAGTGTACTTACTGCTTGTATGGTGTGAGCCTGGTATATGGTGTGAGCCTGGTAGACTGGGACGTGAAATGTAGTGTACTTACTGATTGTATGGTGTGAGCCTGGTATATGGTGTGAGCCTGGTAGACTGGGACGTGAAATGTAGTGTACTTACAGATTGTATGGTGCGAGCCTGGTATATGGTGTGAGCCTGGTAGACTGGGACGTGAAATGTAGTGTACTTACTGCTTGTATGGTGTGAGCCTGGTAGACTGAGACGTGAAATGTAGTGTACTTACTGCTTGTATGGTGTGAGACTGGTAGACAGAGACGTGAATGTAGTATACTTACTGCTTGGATGGTCTGAGCCTGGTAGACAGAGACGTGAATGTAGTATACTTACTGCTTGGATGGTGTGAGCCTGGTAGACAGAGACGTGAAATGTAGTGTACTTACTGCTTGTACGGTGTGAGCCTGGTAGACTGGGACGTGAAATGTAGTGTACTTACTGCTTGTATGGTGTGAGCCTGGTAGACAGAGACGTGAAATTTAGTGTACTTACTGCTTGTATGGTGTGAGCCTGGTAGACAGAGACGTGAAATTTAGTGTACTTACTGCTTGTATGGTGTGAGCCTGGTAGACAGAGACGTGAAATGTAGTGTACTTACTGCTTGTATGGTGTGAGCCTGGTAGACTGGGACGTGAAATGTAGTGCTTGTACTGCTTGTATGGTGTGAGCCTGGTAGACAGAGACGTGAATGTAGTATACTTACTGCTTGGATGGTGTGAGCCTGGTAGACAGAGACGTGAAATGTAGTGCTTGTACTGCTTGTATGGTATGAGCCTGGTAGACAGAGACGTGAAATTTAGTGTACTTACTGCTTGTATGGTGTGAGCCTGGTAGACAGAGACGTAAAATGCAGTGTACTTACTGCTTGGATGGTGTGAGACTGGTAGACAGAGACGTGAAATGTAGTGTACTTACTGCTTGTATGGTGTGAGACTGGTAGACTGGGACGTGAAATGTAGTGTACTTACTGCTTGTATGGTGTGAGCCTGGTAGACAGAGACGTGAAATTTAGTGTACATACTGCTTGTATGGTGTGAGCCTGGTAGACAGAGACGTGAAATGTAGTGTACTTACTGCTTGTATGGTGTGAGCCTGGTAGACTGGGACGTGAAATGTAGTGCTTGTACTGCTTGTATGGTGTGAGCCTGGTAGACAGAGAAGTGAATGTAGTATACTTACTGCTTGTATGGTGTGAGCCTGGTAGACAGAGACGTGAAATGTAGTGCTTGTACTGCTTGTATGGTGTGAGCCTGGTAGACAGAGACGTGAAATGTAGTGTTTTTACTGCTTGTATGGTGTGAGCCTTGTAGACTAAGACGTGAAATGTAGTGTACTTACTGCTTGTATGGTGTGAGCCTGGTAGACAGAGACGTGAAATGTAGTGTACTTACTGCTTGTATGGTGTGAGCCTGGTAGACAGAGACGTGAAATGTAGTGTTTTTACTGCTTGTATGGTGTGAGCCTGGTAGACTGAGACGTGAAATGTAGTGTACTTACTGCTTGTACGGTGTGAGCCTGGTAGACTGAGACGTGAAATGTATTGTACTTACTGCTTGTATGGTGTGAGCCTGGTATATGGTGTGAGCCTGGTAGACTGGGACGTGAAATGTAGTGTATTTACTGCTGGTAGGGTGTGAGCCTGGTAGACAGAGATGTGAAATGTAGTGTACTTACTGATTGTATGGTGTGAGACTGGTAGACTGAGACGTGAAATGTAGTGTACTTACTGATTGTATGGTGTGAGACTGGTAGACTGAGACGTGAAATGCAATGTACTTACTGCTTGTATGGTGTGAGCCTGGTAGACTGGGACGTGAAATGTAGTGTACTTACTGCTTGTATGGTGTGAGACTGGTAGACAGAGACGTAAAATACAGTGTACTTACTGCTTGTATGGTGTGAGACTGGTAGACAGAGACGTGAAATGTAGTGTACTTACTGCTTGTATGGTGTGAGCCTGGTAGACTGGGACGTGAAATGTAGTGTACTTACTGCTTGTATGGTGTGAGACTGGTAGACTGGGACGTGAAATGTAGTGTACTTACTGCTTGTATGGTGTGAGCCTGGTAGACAGAGACGTGAAATGTAGTGTACTTACTGCTTGTATGGTGTGAGACTGGGACGTGAAATGTAGTGTACTTACTGCTTGTATGGTGTGGGACTGGTAGACAGAGACGTGAAATGTAGTGTATTTACTGCTTGTATGGTGTGAGACTGGTAGACAGAGACGTAAAATGCAGTGTACTTACTGCTTGGATGGTGTGAGACTGGTAGACAGAGACGTGAAATGTAGTGTACTTACTGCTTGTATGGTGTGAGCCTGGTAGACTGGGACGTGAAATGTAGTGTACTTACTGCTTGTACGGTGTGAGCCTGGTAGACAGAGACGTGAAATGTAGTGTACTTACTGCTTGTATGGTGTGAGCCTGGTAGACAGAGACGTGAAATGTAGTGTACTCACTGTTTGTATGGTGTGAGCCTGGTAGACTGGGACGTGAAATGTAGTGCTTGTACTGCTTGTATGGTGTGAGACTGGTAGACAGAGACGTAAAATGCAGTCTACTTACTGCTTGGATGGTGTGAGACTGGTAGACAGAGACGTGAATGTAGTATACTTACTGCTTGTATGGTGTGAGCATGGTAGACTGGGACGTGAAATGTAGTGCTTGTACTGCTTGTATGGTGTGAGCCTGGTAGGCAAAGAGACGTGAATGTAGTATACTTACTGCTTGGATGGTGTGAGCCTGGTAGACAGAGACGTGAAATGTAGTGCTTGTACTGCTTGTATGGTGTGAGCCTGGTAGACAGAGACGTGAAATGTAGTGTACTTACTGCTTGTATGGTGTGAGCCTGGTAGACTGGGATGTGAAATGTAGTGCTTGTACTGCTTGTATGGTGTGAGACTGGTAGACAGAGACGTGAAATGTAGTGCTTGTACTGCTTGTATGGTGTGAGCCTTGTAGACTAAGACGTGAAATGTAGTGTACTTACTGCTTGTATGGTGTGAGCCTGGTAGACAGAGACGTGAAATGTAGTGTACTTACTGCTTGTATGGTGTGAGCCTGGTAGACAGAGACGTGAAATGTAGTGTTTTTACTGCTTGTATGGTGTGAGCCTGGTAGACTGAGACGTGAAATGTAGTGTACTTACTGCTTGTATGGTGGGAGCCTGGTGGACTGGGACGTGAAGTGTAGTGAACTTACTGCTTGTATGGTGTGAGCCTGGTAGACAGAGACGTGAAATGTAGTGTTTTTACTGCTTGTATGGTGTGAGCCTGGTAGACTGGGACGTGAAATGTAGTGTACTTACTGCTTGTATGGTGTGAGCCTGGTAGACTGGGATGTGAAATGTGGTTCTATATGCCTGAGGTCCCGGATGGACTTCACTCTGGGTCGGTATGGAGGACATATTCGTTTCTTGTACAATTTGTCCCAGTCAATACTCTGGAAGAAAGGGTGACTCTGGATGTCCTCAAATCCAGAACACTGACATCCCAGTCGCTCTGCAGGGCTCTGAATAAAGATTGAAAACTGTGCATAAACGAAATGGGTTTTATGTTAAAACTTCACTCAAACTTGTGTATCAATTAACTTCACTAAAGTCTCATATTGCAATAATTGTTATGTGTTAAAGGGTTACCGTTTGCACGACATATACAGAAAAGTCCAAAGTAGCAAAATTCAGACTTTGTTGAGAAACCTCTTTTTACACCATATGTTTTTAGAAGGAGCAGTAAATAACCCCAAAGACTATTGAGAGTTAACCATATACCTTGCCAAGAAACCCGTCAAGCACTAATATTATCTGTATTGATGGATGAGTATGCATACCTTGTTGACAAACCTGTAAAAACTACTTTCTTATCTATATTAAGAAATAAGCAAAGGCATCTTGTTAAGAAGCCTACCATCTCTATTGAGGAGAAAAAAACCCAAAGACTATTATACCGTTTGTATTGTTATTAAGCACATCCACCTTGTTGAGAAACCCCCTCAGAATCACAATATGGCATCTGCATTGAGAGGTAAGCGTACACACCTTGTTGAGAAACCCATCCGGGACCAATATGGCATCTGTATTGAGAGGTACGCGTACATACCTTGTTCAGAAACCCCTCCAGGACCAATATGACATCTGTATTGAGAGGTAAGCGTACATACCTTGTTCAGAAACCCCTCCAGGGCCAATATGGCATCTATATTGAGAAGTAAGCGTACATACCTTGTTTAGAAACCCCTCCAGGACCAATATGGCATCTGTATGGAGAGGTAAGCGTACATACCTTGTTCAGAAACCCCTCCAGGACCAATATGACATCTGTACTGAGAGGTAAGCGTACATACCTTGTTCATAAACCCCTCCAGGACCAATATGGCATCTGTATTGAGAGGTAAGCGTACATACCTTGTTCAGAAACCCCACCAGGACCAATATGGCATCTGTATTGAGAAGTAAGCGTACATACCTTGTTCAGAAACCCATCCAGGACCAATATGGCATCTGTATTGAGAGGTAAGCGTACATACCTTGTTCAGAAACCCATCCGGGACCAATATGACATCTGTATTGAGAGGTAAGCGTACATACCTTGTTCAGAAACCCATCCGGGACCAATATGACATCTGTATTGAGAGGTAAGCGTACATACCTTGTTCAGAAACCCATCCGGGACCGATATGGCATCTGTATTGAGAAGTAAGCGTACATACCTTGTTCAGAAACCCCTCCAGGACCAATATGACATCTGTATTGAGAGGTAAGCGTACATACCTTGTTCAGAAACCCATCAGGGACCGATATGGCATCTGTATTGAGAAGTAAGCGTACATACCTTGTTCAGAAACCCCTCCAGGACCAATATGGCATCTGTATTGAGAGGTAAGCGTACATACCTTGTTCAGAAACCCCTCCAGTACTGCAGCCGCTTCTGTTGTCAGGAAATTCGGAATCTCTATAGTTTTCTCTAATATCTCTGTAAAACATTTTAAAACATTTTCAATAACAATATAATCAAAATCACAATATAGATAAAAGGTTGTTTAGTGAGTATATATTATAAATGAATGTAACTGATACAGAATTTTGTACCATTGTAGAAGTCTTCTAAGGGATCATTTTCCATGCTGCTACGGTCCATTGACTCCTGCTCGCTATCATCTGTTGAGTGTGTCCTATGATAGTGCCTCTCCTCTTCCTCATCAGTGTCAGCTTCCTTATCAAAAGGAGATTCGCCGACCAACAACTCAAACATGACAAGTCCAAGCGCCCACCAATCTACACTGAAATCTGACAAAATGAATACACTATATTTCAATTGAATAGAACTCTATTACACCACTTGATATCCTTTTAGAAGTGTTTATTGGTTTTATTTATTTTGAAATAAATTCTAACACACAACCATTTCATTTGTCCATTATGTGTGAATTTTATGTATTCAAGTAAATTAAAAACAAATAACTGTTATAATACAGGCTCAATGTTCCTTAAACAATTACAAAAAATGGTTTAACTTATATAGGATAAAATATTATTTTAATTAATAAAAAATTATTAATATTTAACTTATATCAGAATGAAACACTGTTTTAATGTAATAAAAAATTATAAATATCAAACGGCTTAAATGACTCGGTATTAGAGAAGATTTAAAACGACGAACACAAAACTGCATGAGCTTGTATGGTTACCGTATCAGTAAGTTTTGAGAGTATTTCCTTTGCCATACGTTCTGTTACAATAACAACCAGTACATACCATATCCGGTTTTAAGCAGCATTTCCGGTGCTATATATTGGGGAGCACCACAGAACGTGTTAGTAAGATCCCCAGGTCTCAGATCTTCCTGTAAGTATTGTCAAATACATTTATACATCCCAAAGAACACATAAAATACAACTCTTTAAAAAAATCACATCAGCTATATATGAAGGATTTTTACATAAAAAGATAAGTAGATATAGGAATTATAATGGCCACACCTTGCAGATTCCATAGTCTGTGAGCTTGATATGACCTTTGCTGTCCAGCAATATATTGTCTGGTTTCAAATCGCGATGAATTATGCCTGAAACAATTGGTTGGTGTTTTAACAGGGAAGGAATGATTGATCTGGGTGGGGAGGATTTATCAGGGAATGGAAGATTTATCAGGAAAGAGATGATTGATCAGGAAACAGGCGGTAGATAACAGAAAGGATGATTGATCAGGGTAGGAAGGATTGATCAAGGATGGGATGGTTAATCAGGGAAGAGATGATTGATCAGGAAACAGGCGGTAGATAACAGAAAGGATGATTGATCAGGGTAGGAAGGATTGATCAAGGATGGGATGGTTAATCAGGGAAGAGATGATTGATCAGGAAACAGGCGGTAGATAACAGAAAGGATGATTGATCAGGGTAGGAGGGATTGATCAAGGAAGGGAGGATTGATCAGGGAAGGGAGGATTGGTCAGGGAAGGGAGGATTGATCAGGGAAGAGATGAATGATCAGGAAACAGGCGGTAGATAACAGAAAGGATGATTTATCATGGTAGGAAGGATTGATCAAGGATGGGATGATTGATCAGGGAAGGGAGGATTGGTCAGGGAAGGGAGGATTGATCAGGGAAGAGATGATTGATCAGGAAACAGGCGGTAGATAACAGAAAGGATGATTGATCAGGGTAGGAAGGATTGATCAAGGATGGGATGATTGATCAGGGAAGGGAGGATTGGTCAGATTGATTGGTGATTGATTAGGAAAGCAGTGTCTAATCAGGGAGGGAGTTATTAATCAGGGCATGAAAGATTAATCACATAAAGGGAAGTGCTAAATGATGAGAGAAAGGGTAATTAGTAATGGAATGGATTGTTCATTTGGTCTCATGATAAATCCTGATTGGTAATAATAAAAAACAAGGTGATATCATTTTATAATTTAGATGAAGATGGATCTGAAGATGAGTGATGCGTGAGGAAATGGGGTAATAGATTTAGAGGAGGTTGAATGAATGGTTATTAACTTCAAATCGACTGCACTCTTAAATGTATGAATTTTAAAGAATTTACAATTAATGAAAAGATTCATAATAGATTATTTATTATAAATCCGATCTTTTCAGCACTATTTAGGCTATATGAGGTCAGAAAGAAGCCTGCCACCGAGACGCAATGCCCTGCTCTTTAGCATTACAATGGAATAAATTGATTGACGGTGGTAGAAGGCATTGGCCATGATAGATAACCAGTCATGAAAGAGGATGAATGAAAACATTAAAATCGTCTTTAAAATGGGTTTATGGACTTATGTGTGTTTACCGTAAAAGCTTTAATAGTGTTAAAACAACTTTAAAAAAGACCTTGTTTAAATGCCTGATTCTGTAAAATCTATATTGGTGACTAGGAGTTTCATTAAGAATGTCTATGAGAGCTGACCTTTACTATGGAGGAAGTGGAGGGCGAGGGTAATTTCTGCCGCGTAGAAACGGACTTGTTTCTCTGACATGATCCCAACACGATCCATGTGGTAAGCAAGGCTACCTCCATTCACAAAGTCCATCACAAAAAACAACCTGCAATATACCCTCAAACTGCTTTACACATAAGCTGTCTGCAAACCAAATGATAGAAATAGGTTTGATCTCAGCCATGTGTCTATATATAGTATTGCTATATACAATGCTAAGATAGCAAAGCATTTTTAGAAAATCAAAACTTTACCTCATTTTTTAAAAATATTTCATTCAAGGAGTTGAAAATTGTGTACCAAGAGAAATGAGAAAAAACCGGTGATTGAATGGTGGAAAACCCAGTAAATAATATTATCCTCTAAGAAATTTTCAAATTTGGTGCCCCCTGTTATTTAATTACTCATAATACAAGGTATTGTCACAAACCTACTGAGCACAGGATTATAGTATTCTGTGGGACAATACTGATTTCCAAAATTCCCTCAACTGAATCACATACTTTTCTGATTTATGTCCAAGTGATCTCATAATTAGCAGAAATATAAATCAAGATAAGGCAAGGTTAAGTTTTGAAACCGGGACTGAATTTAATATAAAATTAATAACTTTGTACATGGATTAAAAATGTTCTCATCCAAAGGTGTAATTTCAGCCTTCACCCCTTTAGTTGTATATGGCATAAGGGAATATTGACATTGCATCGATCATACATTTTTCATTTTCATATTCCCTATGGTTTTATAGTTTGCATCTCGATATTTCGCAATAATGAGAGCGAGATAGATATATACAAGGTGCAATGATATAAGGATCTATGCAGTTGGACCTTTGTCACATTCAACGTTTAATTGTCATCAGATTGTTTAATCCTGGAAGAAGATTGACATATCTACCTGTGGGGTGTCTGACATATCTACCTGTGAGGTGTCTGACATATCTACCTGTGGGGTGTCTGACATATCTACCTGTGAGGTGTCTACCTGGGGGATATCTGACATATCTACCTTTGGGATATCTGACATATCTACCTTTGGGGTGTCTGGCATATCTACCTGTGAGGTGTCTGACATATCCACCTGTGGGGTGTCTGACATATCTACCTGTGGGGTGTCTGACATATCTATCTGTGGGGTGTCTGACATATCTACCTGTGAGGTGTCTACCTGTGGGGTGTCTGACATATCTACCTTTGGGATATCTGACATATCTACCTGTGGGGTGTCTGACATATCTATCTGTGGGGTGTCTGACATATCTACCTGTGAGGTGTCTACCTGTGGGGTGTCTGACATATCTACCTTTGGGATATCGGACATATCTATCTGTGGGGTGTCTGACATATCTACATGTGGGGTGTCTGTCATATCTACCTGTAGGGTGTCTAACATATCTACCTGTGGGGTGTTTGCCATATCTACCTGTGGGGTTTCTTACATATGTGGGGTGTCTGACATATCTACCTAAGCTACCTGTAGGGTGCCTGACATATCTACCTGTGGGGTGTCTGACATATCTACCTGTGGGGTGTCTGGAAGCAGCAGTGGAGTGCCACAAGGAAGGGGTGATCTGACACAGCATCAAAGACGTGCTTCTCTGTGTTGTCTTCCAACCAAGCGTCTAACATTTCCTGCAAATATTAAGGACATGTGTCTAGAAAATAATAACAATTATGAGCATGTTAAAAAGCCTGCCAGACACCTTAATTCATGATTTTGTCTGATCTTCATCTGACCTTGGAGGATAATGTTTGGAGTTGTGACGTCGTAGCTTGTGTACATTGTAACCTATTGTTTAGAACGATGGGATTGTTTCCGTTTGAAATGATCATGGGGGTGACACACAATGCATCTCAGCTCATACCAGTCCATTTCCTGAGTCAATCATACCAGTCCATTTCCTGAGTCAATCATACCAGTCCATTTCCTCAGATATTCATACCAGTCTATTTCCTCAGACAATCGTACCAATCAATTCCCTCAGACATAGGTAGCAATCCATTTACTCTATTATTGATACCACAGACTTGCATATCATTCTCTCAGTTATTGACACGGTAAATCAGATATTAATATATTTATTCCATATAAAAAAATCATAAGATTCTCCCAGACTATCATATTGCAAGCCACATTGCAAGCCAACCATCTCATTCCCTCAGACACATCCCAGTCCGTGAGACACATCACATGCCAATCATCCCATTCCCTGAGACACATCCCAGTCCCTGAGACACATCCCAGTCCCTGAGACACATCACATGCCAATCATCCCATTCCCTGAGACACATCACATGCCAATCATCCCAGTCCCTGAGACACATCACATGCCAATCATCCCATTCCCTGAGACACATCCCAGTCCCTGAGACACATCCCAGTCCCTGAGACACATCACATGCCAATCATCCCATTCCCTGAGACACATCCCAGTCCCTGAGACACATCCCAGTCCCTGAGACACATGCCAATCATCCCAGTCCCTGAGACACAACACATGCCAATCATCCCAGTCCCTGAGTCACATCACATGCCAATCATCCCAGTCCCTGAGACACATCACATGCCAATAATCCCAGTCCCTGAGTCACATCGCATGCCAATCATCCCATTCCCTGAGACACAACACATGCCAATCATCCCAGTCCCTGAGTCACATCGCATGCCAATCATCCCAGTCCCTGAGACACATCACATGCCAATCATCCCAGTCCCTGAGTCACATCACATGCCAATCATCCCAGTCTCTGAGACACATCACATGCCAATCATCCCATTCCCTGAGACACATCCCAGTCCCTGAGACACATCCCAGTCCCTGAGACACATCATATGCCAATCATCCCAGTCCCTGAGACACATCTCATGCCAATCATCCCATTCCCTGAGACACATCCCAGTCCCTGAGACACATCCCAGTCCCTGAGACACATCCCAGTCCCTGAGACACATCACATGCCAATCATCCCATTCCCTGAGACACATCCCAGTCCCTGAGACACATCCCAGTCCCTGAGACACATCATATGCCAATCATCCCAGTCCCTGAGACACATCTCATGCCAATCATCCCATTCCCTATGCCACATTGCATGCCAATCATCCCATTCCCTGAGACACATCACAATGACCTAATTCATAATAACCTCCCTCATTGTTTAAGATTCTTACTTCCTCCTCGTCCTCCTCATCTGGGTCAATGATGTCCTTTTTAATGACCTTCATTGCAAAGATGTTCTTAGTGGTTTTTTCTTCAACCATGAGGACCTTGGCGAAGGTGCCATGACCTATGACCCTCAGAAGGTCAAACGCTTCCAAGCTCACGTCGCAATCTGGTCCCCCTGAACACGCCTACAATAAAAAAAACCACAATAACAACAGCTTTATAAAAACAAGTTTATATAACAGTCTGGCCGATCTAAACATGCCTGAAACAACATCATTAATAACAGCAATTGAAGGTGTCATTCTCAGATTCCAGACCTACCATAGTGTTGATCGCTGCCTTGAGAGAAGGATAATATTACAAAGGCTGTTCCATTCACGTTATTACCCTTGGCGTGTCTGGGGATTAGTAAGAGTAAAAAGCTCAAGCCAGTCGTATTTCAGGCCCATAGGCAAGGGGGTTCAGGCTATTCAGATAAACCCACCTTTAAACACATTTTTAAAAACAAATTTAACCAGAAAAGTCCATAGTATGTGAACAAGTCCAGCGCATGCAAAATTATGTTTAAATGCCAATTTCAAATTTGTACTTATATATTTCAGGTGAAATATTGGACTTTTTTGTTGAATGCCAGTTGGAGCCCATTTGTGGTAGCTATAACTTAAATGGAGTTTATAATAAAAGGCCCGAACTTTAGATACATTTTGACATTTGTTTTGCTTAAAACACAGATCACAGAGCATGTGTTTGACGATTTCCCATGAACCGTTGTGTAATACACAATACAAACAGAACAGTCTGGACATATTTCTTGTTTTGGAGAGAACCTTGCAATCATGTTGTTCAAAAGTAATGAAATTTGAAAATAAGCTTGTTCATAACTTAACACAAATTACTTGAATATGTGCATGTACTGACCAATCAGTACAACTGCCATTCTTTCACCAATGAGTTGACAGCCAGATTTTTCTAAATACTAATGACTTGCACTCGATTCTGTGCGCACATTTATAGCTTTGGTGGCAGGGACTGACATGATGGAGGCCACGGGCCGTGGCGCAGTTGGTTAGAATGCCAGCTTATTAGCACCAGTTCCTCTGTGGTGATCCAAAGGTCGTGGGTTCGAACCCCGGCCGTGCCGAGATTGAACTCATGATACAATTTCCCATATGAGCTGAGGCCCGTGCCTAAAGGGTTAACCCGTTGTCCTTGTAAATCTGTGACCGGGTGGGTTGTCATGTCAAGGACCTGCAACATGACAATTCAGTGAGGCAGCACTATATCTGCTACAAATAGGTCTCATCATGAAATGACTGAAATAATGTTGAAAGTGATGTAAAACCCCAAACAAACAAACAAACAAACTGACATGATAGAGAAGTCTTGCTATGGAGGGTAGTCTTTTTCCTTGCATAATTAAATATTTATACCACAAACTTTGATGGGTAATAAAATTTGATCGCACATTAAGTTTTGTGCTATTTGAAAGCAGTCTTCTGCTAAAATCCAAATCATCCATTGGACATTTTGTCAACAAACTTTGTTTTGCTGACCAGTGATCTAGTGCTAACATCAGTTAAATGCAGTGATTTGGCTTACAGAGGTACTGTTTGTCCATTAATGTTTGTCCATTGGAACAGGCCTAATACCCGGACAGGCCACAATAGAGGTCACATGCTTGTATACATGCGACCACCTGGTGGTCAAAAGAGTACAGCCAGTGCTTGGCACTTTGAACAAATCACAATAACCATGGTTGGTGTATTTTGGGTAATTTTAGTGAGATAGCTTGCTTGCATCAATTTCGCGGTTACATCATTAAAGCATACCCCAAAACTCTGTAAAATTGCCCGTGACCTCGTTGATTTCAGGAATGCTTTACAGAATCTCGCCAAAGCCATGTATACTCTTATTGTTGGCACCACCGATTATTATAGTACCGTTTGTGACATGGGACAAATAAGTATCCAGCAATGGATGTTCAATTTCCAGCCTGAAATTATTTCATTAATTCTCTCAATAAACAATGAAATATAAATTTATCTATTTGCTTGCAAATTCATTTTTTAAGGACTTTCTTGTTACTGTAATTTCTAAAGTCAAAAGGAAAAGTGGGCATTCCTTTTATTATTAGAAGACTGGTATACACACATGTATCAAGCGAGACAGAGGTTTTCAACAGCGGTATTCTCGGTCTCGCGTCATTTGACCACATCTCGTTTTGTCACAATCATAGAGGCGAGACTATCATCTGATGAATATGGACATCCGATGAAAACATGTGCACAGGCTGGGTAGTGCTCTTATGTTTACACTGCCATGTTTACCATATCTGCAATTTGACCAACAAAAGAAAGGAAATTATCAAACTGAATCCTATTTCTTCGTGGGGTTTTCATCTTTAAAAAAATCTTTTTTGAATCTACAAATATCATAGAATATTGGCATGCTCCCGTGTTCAATTTTCACACTTTTGTTATTTTAATTGAATAATGTGTATTTCATACTTATGTCGGTTTACTAAAGATATTTGTTTGTGGGATGAAGACCAGTCTGATTATTTTCATGTAGACCATGGACATCAAAGCCACCTGCTCAAATCAGCAGACAACGTACACAGTCCATATCACATCAACCCTATTGATAAGTCATGTCCACTTTGATCTTTCCACTATCCCCCAGATTTTCAATTTTCT
Organism: Amphiduros pacificus; assembly: GCA_949316495.1. Taxonomy (NCBI): domain Eukaryota; kingdom Metazoa; phylum Annelida; class Polychaeta; order Phyllodocida; family Hesionidae; genus Amphiduros; species Amphiduros pacificus. The sequence goes on along the minus strand of OX439005.1, from coordinate 37,539,547 downwards.
GTGTTAATGGATGGTGAAATAACAATTAAAAATAGTTGTTTGAAGAAATATTTATTGTAATGCTTAAACATTTAATGGGACATAAAATATATTTTTTACATTTTTTACAGTACAACACATATTTGTACTTTTTTGGAAAATGATGATATTTTTCATACAATTCATTTCGATTAAGATATACACAATTTCAAGGTAATTGAATACCACTTTTACTGTGAATAAGATCAAGTGTAAATATAGGTAAACTATTATACATAATCTGAAAACAAAGAAATGTAAACAGAAAGATAACTGAAAGTAAAAGAATTATGTCAGAAATAATCAGAAGCAAATCTTTACATCGGTGGCTCGTACAAGGTTTGGGTGTAGGCGCCATCTATCGGCAAAACTGCTCCAGTTATGAAGCCAGCGTCGGATGAGCAGAGGTACAGGATGGTTTTTGTTGTTTCTTCCACTTTACCCACACGTCCGAAAGGAATAGCACGGGAGGAGACAGATAGGTACTGAAAAAGGGATACGATTACAACTTGAAAAATCATTCTGGAAAGCTGATAGTCCAACATATTCATTCTATAATATTTTTCTTACAATGTTAAAACAGGATCAAGATGTAGCGACATAATATTCAGTTATTATATAATAAAAAATTGTTTTGCTTTGACGGTGTTAATGGCTTCTTCATCACTGTTTAGACTAGTCATGCAGGTCAGATCGAAGCATGCCACCGGGACTCCATGCCCTTCGCTTTTTGAAGAGTCATACAAAGTGGAAAGATCACCTTATCGAGTTCCTCTTTTGTTTTAAGGTTTCCACTGACAATGTTGAATTCTGAGTAGCATGTTGCAGGGCTGAAAATTTCACAATTGATTTACAAGAGTAGACACAAATTGCTGAATTGATGGCCTAATATTTCATTGGTGAACATCCTAGACATTTAACATTAGTTTTTGAAATTTATTCCATAATCTAATGTTTATGGCATATTGTCTTCAACTATTAATGACCAAATGTTATGTTGAAAAAGGACAATATTGTCTACGTACCACACACAGTTTACTCGTACACCTTTCTTGGCAAGTCCTAAAACAAATTTAATGAGATAATGTTCAACATGAAAATTATCTTTTGAAATATTTTTGATTAATATGAAAATATGATTAATATTAAGCGCTTCGAGCAGACTTGGTCTGATATAGCGCTATATAAATCGTTATTATTATTATTATATTAAATGTCAAGCTAATATGTCTGGCTTTAATAAGGGACTTTCTCTGGTTTTCATTAGTCCATTACTAGAGGTAGATACTTTCCATGTGACTTTATTATTATCGACATATGATAACCACAAATTCAGACACAGAAGAGATGGCTTTTTCACAGCAATCATCGTATGAAGATTTCACTGCATTGAAATACAAAAGCATGATCTGCATTTAAAAGACTGGTAATAATTCGTAAAAAATGGCCAAAGCTGTATGATGACAGTTAATGATTAATCAACAACTAAGACTAATTAAGGGTGCGCTTATTAGGCCTAATGCTAGCTTGCCCATCTGTTGATATCCACATTACGCTTAAAACAAAAGTGTTGATATAGTAATGATGTGAGTCAAATCTCGGCCATTATCTGGAAAGGGCCACCACACATAGGGTTATACGTTTATAGTGGCTGGCTTAAGGTCACTGTGGAATGGGGTGACTGGACCCTCATATAGAGGTCTCACCTGCCGCCATGATGCGGGTCATGTGGTTCACGGCCGCTTTTGATGTGCCATATGGCAATGCTGAATGGTACTGAAACAAATAAATCAACGTCAACATTATTGCTTCAAAAATATATCTATGTAATAAAGTGTGATTGTATTTAACTCAATTGCATACTTAACAAAGTTGGAGTTAATGTTTCGCATTTTAATTTAAAAAAGAAAAAACTCACCGCTCTCATTCCAGACACACTAGACATATTAATGATGCACCCTGCAACAAAAATAAAATTTAATATCATATTTATCAAAATAAAGGTGTCTGTCTGCGTTATTTATCTACCATAATTAAAAAATATCTTATAAATTCAAATTGAGATTCAAATAAGCTGTAAGTTCTACAGATTCAGGCATCAATTATAATCATAGTCTCAGTGATCTTGTTTATGTCACATAGGTGCAGAGTGGAATATAGTCACTTTCCCACCTTTGGTCTCTAGTAAGTAAGGCAGGGCGAGTTTGCTGACTATAAAGGTGGCCCGGACAGAACCATTGAGGCATACGTCAAGGTCTTCTATGGTACAATCCTCCACAGCTCCCATACGCTTATGTCCCACAATGTTAACCTGCACAAATGAACAACACTGGTTTGATTACAAATTTAAAAAAAATAGATTCTTTTTTTATATGTATATATATACACAACAGACATTTGGCCGAAATAAAAAAAAAATGGGATCTTGTAATAAATAAGTGACACATGTTCCGATCTACTTTAGATTAGAAGTGCTTTGCAGTTATGGTTACTATGGGAACGTTCGCATGACCTTAGCGTTTTAGGATCTCTATTATATGGTTAAAATATATGATTAGATAACATAATAATCTACACGTTATCTGTGAAAAATCTACCAAATTTATCATATTTCGTAATCGTTTATCAACAATAAAACAAAGACCAGACATGGGAAATGAGTAGAAAATAGAGTCACCACAGGGCCTGATGTTAACTCAAGGTATGCATGAGATGTACATGTTGGTGAGGAGGTCTGGGTGGAGAAAGCTACCCTGACACATCTAATTGTCACTCCAAACAATGCTTTCTCCACGATGAAGCCCTCCAACACAGGTTTCCCGGGGTTAAACAGTTTTTCAATCATTTTGAGTTTTCAATCATTTTAGTTTCTCAGCTGGCAATTAAGGGCATATATTGTTAAGGTAAATAGTCATTTATATTCCAAAATAAGACAAACTGGGCTAATCTGTCACCAAAGTGTTTTTTCACACAGGTATAAATCAGTGGACGATACCTCTAAAAATGATGTCAAGTTGACAAAATTGTTTAAGTTAACAAAAATGTTTAAAAATGAACTAACATTATAAATGTAGTATAATATGTGGTATCAATACAAATAGATAAGGAGAAAACTACTTTCCATAAGAGCTTTTATTTCACAAATCTTGACAGGAATCCACGCCAAGTTATCGACTTTAGAATTCGCATTAATGCAAATTGTAATTTCGGGTACTCGCCTATTTCTGTCTGAAATGTTGTCTATATCATATGAATGAATTGCCTTGATTGAATATATTACTTATTTTGTGCTATATACTTTTTATCAATGTAAAATCAATCATGATATACACATCTGTCTTTGTTATCATTTGAATAACATCTAGACTTTATAAGGTAAGATAGCAGCCCGCCACCGGGACCCAATGCCCTACTCCTATTTAAGAGTGACTGAGGATCTTTCTTTTGCATGGACATATTTGCAAGCCACTACCATGGTATATATCTTTATCTTAAGTACTCCCTATACGCACCATTTGCTTTTAAGCATTACAATTGCTTTGGACACATAATATAATATTGCTTGTTTCAGGAGCTTACCACATAATATATTGCTTTGGAAACTTACCACAAAATTTATTGTTTTGAACCTGAGAATAGTTTCAGAGATCAGTTGTTCTACGTCTCCTTTCTTTGTGACATCACCACATAATGCAACTATCTGCAAAATATTTGCAAACATTACATGAGCTTCTGGTCAACGTGCATTGCCATACGTAGGGTTAATTATCCTTTATAAATAACATATATTTGTAGCTGCTCAATTCACTATCAAGACTTCCCTGACATAATACATGGAGTAATGTTCATAAAATCTTTTTATAGTAATGTTCATAAAATTGCCATTGAAAACAGATATGCAGGAGACATAGTTGTTTCAATTTTGATTATGATTTTGATTGACTTATTCATCTATTAAACTGACAGAATATTAGTTTTTTACATACATAATCTATTTCATTATACTATTATTCAAGTCCATAAATACAGTTAAGGCCCTTTACACTAATAATATGTGGGGACAGCACAGTTGGTATGGAATTATACATTAAATAGTAAAACACATGTATGATCTCTCGTTATTATGAATACAATATCTTGCTCCTTTTCCTCCATATATTTTCTAGGAATTCACATAGAAACTTCCATTTATACTAAAATGTGTAAATGAAATAAATGAACTTCTATGAATTGACTGTATAGCGGACATTTACAAACAAAATGAAATTCATTCTCAACTTCATTATAATCACAAAAGGCAAATATTACTTCTTCTACAGATATACCACGATTTCTGCCTGTTTCAATGTGGAGAGGAATGTATAGAAACTTTGGTGCCACCTGGTGTACAAATGTCTGAAGTAGTATCTTCTCTAAAGATTCACTGCGCATCTCCATTCATCAGAAGCACATGCTTCGGATTATAATGAGAACAAATCCTGAAAATGTTTTGTTTCTTTTTAATCTAGAACATACATGCCTTCTATTGCAAATAAGTCTGATTAATAATTACCTTTTCTTTGGGTTGTCCTCTGTCTATCAACGCTGCGACAATGTTATCAAGTCTTCCCTGGTCGTTATCAATGAGTGCCAGGTTCGCTCCATATTTTGCAAATTCCCCTGCAGTACCTCCCCCTAATGCTCCACCGGCTCCTGCACATGAAAAACACGATAAAAAATATGAAAAACCCCTTCAGAACCCCTTTACTGGAAAATGTTATATGAAACATTTTACCGCAATGGATAAATCAAGTTAATCAAATAAATTAACTTTATTAATATCATAACTGGCAATGTTATTTTCCGAGTATTTCTATTTTCTTTGTAGCCAACCATCACGACATGATGATTCGTGGTGTGTGTCATAACGCATCCAGTTCACTAATAAGTATGTATTAAGCTTATAGAGGTTTTCATGTGATTAAATTGAAAAGCATAGGTTGTGTATGACATTACACTGTTGATTTCTTATTATGCCTCCACATAAGAGCTTTTACCTAAACGTTTAACCCTTAAGGATCCTTTGTATATATTTAGTTATATATTTTGAGGGAGTTAAGATTGACACAGAACCGTGCACACATTAGAGCTAAACACATGGCCAAAGTAGAGCACAAATAGTCTCCAAATATGTAAACAAAAAATGTGAAAGACTAACATGCCCTTTGCATATTTTGTACATTTTGCAGTTAATAAAATGTGATTTATTTCAAGCTTGAGCGATATTAATAGAATGAGTGTGGACAATGTCAGGCAATATTTCCAAGTGAAATAACAGCAAACTTGTATCCCACAGGTTTTATAATATCCATTTAACTTTACTCATGACAAGATTGCTCACTCAATACTTTTATGCACATTTCAGCACAAGCATGAACTTCTACTAAAGGATTACGACATGTTATGACAATTCATTAATTTTGAATGCCTCCATGTACATCACCCTGGGTCAAGTATACGATTAGCAATCAATTCCATCCACCTTTATTGAGCATATTTACTGTGCGCTTACTGTTATGTTACATTGGCTACCATCTTGAGAGTGAAACTCAGCAAGTCATATGCACGTCTACAGGATCTTATTTCAGTTACAGGAAAGTGTGTTGATGTCAGTCACGAATCGCATTTGCTGGATTTTTTAGACCCGTATGAAATGAATGAAATAATGTTGAAAGTGATGTAAAAACCCCAAACAAACAAAGAAACTGATATCAATGATATACCCTCCCAACAAGACATTTTACTACCCACCCCCTTTATAAATTATCCATTCGTAATTACTTTTAAACATATGAAATAGACATGCACACATGTTCGACTGTGGAAATGTGCATGTGCACGAATCAACCCAATGTAGAGCTGTATGGTGAATTGCATGCTAATATATCGAAAAATCCAAAAAGATCCCAAAAACTTTTCCGCAATTTCATGCCATTTTGGCAGAGGTAGAATGTGACTACCTCTCCATGCAGAGTATCTGATCATAACAACAACACCAATTGGCCATGTAAATCCAGACCTAGAATATCAGATGAAGGAACTATTGATGCAGACATTACCCTCCAGAGCATGACCCTCCAGAGCATGACCCTCCAGAGCATGACCCTCCAGAGCATGACCCTCCAGAGCATGACCCTCCAGAGCATGACCCTCCAGAGCATGACCCTCCAGAGCATGACCCTCCAGAGCATGACCCTCCAGAGCATGACCCTCCAGAGCATCTTATCTCATACTCAAGAGAGTGTTCTGCACCTATGAGTAGATCACCCCTCTGCCGAACTACTTTTACAGATTATCCCTCTGCTGAACTACTTTCCTTTTATCTTTTTTAAAGATTCTTTTCATATTTGCATACTTTTGAAATGAATAAAATGCTTGTTTAAATATATCTGTACACAAATGTGATAAAATTTGTCAATTATATAATAAATGTAATCATGTCTTAGGCCAGTTCTTCAACAAATCATGTGTTAATTTCTCTGAAATGAACATGAGGACTGTCGGGGTTTGTTTTGACCTGGAGCAGACGACATTTCAGATTTGGGTCATGGGGACCTTGATACACATGGGGACCTTGAAAGACAGACAGGTGGAACCCCTGTTGGCAGAGACTGCAACTTTTTGTGGGAATCTCGAAACTGATGACTATTCGCCCAGTTGAGGCAGAATTACACCCATTTCATATAGTGCTTTATAAGTGGCCTAGTTTCACTGCATGTAGTAATATAAAATTGATTACATAATGTAAATGAGCTGATAACTTAAATGAACCACAAACAACATAGTTCTGTACTTATTACCATGTTTTCACTGTTTTATTTACTCTCCTTTGCATCAGGCTCAGAGACCTAGTAAAGTTGGGCATGTTTTGCATTGAGGATGAAGTTGATTGCAAACCCCATCAATCTGCAGTGGAAAAGTATGAGATAAAGACAAATACATGAGTTGGTGCAGTGTTCAGGGAGACAGATCTCTCTCGTTGGTTCTGGTGGAAGGATCTCACTCGTCCTTCGGACTCTTGAGATCCTTCCACCAGAACCAACTTGAGAGATCTGTCTCCCTGAACACTGCACTCACATGTTCTTGCCTTAATATTAATACCTGCCACCAAAGCTATAAATGTGCGCACAGAATGGCGCGCAATTAGGTCATCAGTATTCAGAAAAATCTGACTGTCAACTCATTAGTGAAAGAATATAAATAGATTTGTTTTGTACTGGCAGTTGTATTGATTGACCAGTATATGTACCAGACACTTGGGGCACAATTTATGACCTAATGTTGGTCAGTTCAGATTTGATATTATTGTGTGCAAGGCAAGTATTTATGACACGATAATTTCCAAACTTTGAATGAGATAAAAAACAATGAATGACTGCAGAGGTAGAAGTTATAATTGAATACTACCTGTGTAATGCAGAGTAGGGCAATGACTGCAGAGGTAGTAATTGAATACTACTTGTGTAATGCAGAGTATGCAGACATTTGACTTTCTCTAAATTTACAATAAATGAGCATAAGAGGCGTCATAAATGCAGGCTTATATTACCTCGGATGTGAACATAAGAATGCCCAATTAATAATGAATATGTATCTCTTTTCGGACAAAAACGATAAACAATACACATAATGCAAGTCTGTTTCTAATCTCAAATGTTGAAGGCCAAATGTTTCCATGAAATACAGAAAGCATTCCTGTTTCAATACACCTAATTACATGAGGCAACATTTTGAGTGAACTGTACCGCACGTCTTTATTCTAGTCACAGGAAAAAATTATTTCAGTCACAGGAAAAAAAAAATCAGTCACAGGAAAGTCTCCATGTATTCAGTTTGTTAGTGTCAGTACTGAGTTGCATTTGCCGGACTTGCAGACCCGAACTTGGTCATCAGAAAGATAAAAAAATATATGAAAAACTGACACACTTACCAGTAACCAGAGCCACCTTATCTGTGAAACAACTGAAGTCTGTCATCCTTGTTTATGTGTTTTGATAAATTAAGTGTGATAATATGACAGGTACTGACAATGTCCTGACAAGTGAAAACGTGGAGATTTCTTGGGGCTCTTGTTCTTTCTGATGTTACACAGCAGACTGTCCTTACCTTTATAGCAAAACAGCATAAAGTGAGAACTTCTCACTCTGGAGAGTCCAGCTGAGCCGGAAAAGTATGAGGGTTTACAATTGTCTAGTTATTACACACGTGAGTTTTGAAACACCAGACACTTAGGGGAGTGGTGAAATCTACATTTTATATGGGCGTCGTTCACATGGATGGTGGCGCATTGTGGATAAAATGAATCTTTTGTTGTTAGTGTCATTTACTGTCAATGACGGAATTAATCAAAGAATCATATGGCCTCATCTTTGACGTTTTTGTATTCTTCTGATATTTTTTTATCTTATATTTGTAATAACACAGCTATGAGCAGCCTATTTCCACAAGGAAACTGTTATCAAATGTATGTGGTTGATTCCAGAAGAAACATTACTTTTATACCCATCTCTGCGTCTCGATTGGAAAATATAACAGAAAAAATAGTTCTCTTATTTTCAAACAACTATCTGAGTTTGCAATTAATATTTGAATTGCGATATCACAATATTTGAAAACGGAAAACTAATACCTGTGGTTTAATTGAAACACTTCCTTGTTATGAGCTATATCTCCATAGCTGGTCCAGGATTTATGTGACCAGAGATATTTAAACATGTCTCTGATGTGAGTCTACCTCCCCATGTAGAGGAATATTCAGTGCGCTCTGGAAGAAAGACAGGAACGGAGCCAATTATGCCGAACACAGGTCTGAGGAGGTGTCTCCGGTGGCAACAAGGCGGTCTCTGTGCAAGTATTATTACAAGACAACCGATCTAAATAACAACGTATGCATGACTCAATCTTTTTGATTACCCTTCAAAGCAGGAATTCTCTATCATCAGTCCCTGCCACCAAAGATAAAAAAGTGTGCACAGGATCGAGTCATGACTATTCATAAAGTCATGATTATTCTTTAACAAATCTGGCTGAGAACTGATTGCTAGTGACTATTCATATCGATTCTTATTGGTTAGTGTCTCGCTTAGCCAATTGAACCTTATATGATGAGGTAATAGCAAATATCCATGAACCGTTGAGTGACATGTAAAATACATCTTATATAAGTTAACAGTAATAGAATGCTATCCTTCCTAGAAATACTACTAGGATCATGTTTCATTGACTAATATGCATGTTGCTAAACAATTTAATAATTCGCAAATATTTGTTCTTTGGCATGGACAAATAAAAAGACAATGTATATATTGTATATTTTAATTAATTACTTACTAGTAATAAACAATCATATGTCCTAGAATTATATACAAATATTAAATAACCCCTTCCTAGGAATAGCACTAAAGCAAAGGCAGCTATAAAATGGCTGTTTGAGCAGCGCCCCACAAGAAACAATATTCATTCAATCTGAATAAAATCGTATATATGATTCAATCATTTGATAACTGATCAAAGCATTACAGATGCAATATTTGTTCAATGAAAATAACAGAGTGTATATGTTTCAATCATTTGATAACTGATCACAGCATTATCAATGCAATATCCATTAAATGAAAATAATAGAGTATATATGATTCAATCATTTGAAAACTGATCACAGCATTATCAATACAATATCCATTAAATGAAAATAATAGAGTATATATGATTCAATCATTTGATACCTGATCACATCATTATCAATGCAATATTCATTCAATGAAAATGACATAGTATATATGATTCAATCTTTTGATAATTGATCAAAGCATTATAAATGCAATATTCATCCTCTTGGAAGGCATTTTATCTTGATCATCCATTTTAGAACTAAATCAGCCGTCAATTATCATACCTTTTTATCATAGCTCTTTGGTAGCTTTTTTCATTTGTAATGTGAAGTAGGTTGAAGTATACAAATGACTTGGGAAGATGTACTCTGCTAAACATGGGCATAGGAGTCAATCTACCACCCACAACCTTTGTTCAGAAGAGCAGAATTGTACACAACCGGACTAATATCGTGATAAATAATATAACAAAATCTGTCAAACATCATGCATACGGCATCATATAAACATATTTTGTGCTATACTTGTTTTGATGGTAAAATATGTTACTCATCTTTCAGGATTTTGCAGCAAATATTTGCATTATGCAAATTACAACAAATCACAGAAATATTATCCTATTCCCTAGAAATGTGATGCATTTTACATGTGAACTCTCTATACCAAATACTTAGCCATTTTGAATGGAGAGATTGCAAAGAGACATGTGCCAATGCCATATTGTGAAGAGACACATACCAATGCCCTATTGTGAAGAGACATGCACCAATGCCCTATTGTGAAGAGACATGCACCAATGCCCTATTGTAAAGAGACATATGCCAATGTCCTAATATGAAGAGACATGTACCAATGCCCTATTGTGAAGAGATATGTGCCAATGTCCTATTGCGAAGAGACATGTGCCAATGCCCTATTGTGAAGAGACATGTGCCAATGCCCTATTGTGAAGAGATATGTGCCAATGTCCTATTGCGAAGAGACATGTGCCAATGCCCTATTGTGAAGAGATATGTGCCAATGTCCTATTGTGAAGAGATATGTGCCAATGCCCTATTGTGAAGAGATATGTGCCAATGTCCTAATATGAAGAGACACGTACTAATGTCCTATTGTGAAGAGACATGTGCCAATGCCCTATTGTGAAGAGAGATGTACCAATGTCCTATTGCGAAGAGACATGTGCCAATGCCCTATTGTGAAGAGACATGTGCCAATGATCTATTGCAAAGAGATATGTGCCAATGTCCTAATATGAAGAGACACGTACTAATGTCCTATTGTGAAGAGACATGTGCCAATGCCCTATTGTGAAGAGACATGTACCAATGCCCTATTGCAAAGAGACATGTGCCAATGCCATATTGTGAAGAGACATGTACCAATGTCCTATTGTGAAGAGACATGTACCAATGCCCTATTGTGAAGAGACATGCACCAATGCCCTATTGTGAAGAGACACATACCAATGCCCTAATATGAAGAGACATGTACCAATGCCACATTGTGAAGAGACATGTACCAATGCCCTATTGTGAAGAGACACATACCAATGCCCTAATATGAAGAGACATGTGCCAATGTCCTATTGTGAAGAGACACATACCAATGCCCTAATATGAAGAGACTTGTGCCAATGCCATATTGTGAAGAGACATGTGCCAATGCCCTAATATGAAGAGACATGTGCCAATGTCCTATTGTGAAGAGACATGTACCAATGTCCTATTGTGAAGAGACATGTACCAATGCCATATTGTGAAGAGACATGTGCCAATGCCCTATTGTGAAGAGACATGCACCAATGCCTTATTGCGAAGAGACATGTGCCAATGCGCTATTGTGAAGAGACATGTGCCAATGCGCTATTGTGAAGAGACATGCACCAATGCCCTATTGCGAAGAGACATGTGCCAATGCCCTATTGTGAAGAGACATGCACCAATGCCTTATTGTGAAGAGACATGTACCAATGCCCTATTGTGAAGAGATATGCACCAATGCCCTATTGTGAAGAGACATGCACCAATGCCCTATTGCGAAGAGACATGTGCCAATGAGCTATTGTGAAGAGACATGTGCCAATGCCCTATTGCGAAGAGCCACATACCAATGCCCTATTGTGAAGAGACATGTACCAATGCCCTATTGTGAAGAGACATGTGCCAATGCCCTAATATGAAGAGACATGTGCCAATGCCCTATTGTGAAGAGACATGCACCAATGCCTTATTGTGAAGAGACATGTACCAATGCCCTACTGTGAAGAGATATGCACCAATGCCCTATTGTGAAGAGACATGTACCAATGCCCTATTGTGAAGAGATATGCACCAATGCCCTATTGTGAAGAGACATGCACCAATGCCCTATTGCGAAGAGACATGTGCCAATGCGCTATTGTGAAGAGACATGTGCCAATGCCCTATTGCGAAGAGACACATACCAATGCCCTATTGCGAAGAGACATTTGTTTGTGCGATACAGTGTGACAACACAGTCGGGGGGCCAGAGAGAGCCGCCATTCACCCCCGAGAATTGCCCACCCTAATTTTACAACAATTCGGTCTAAATTAAAGTTCTTGACGTCCTCGAGAAAAACCAGTCCTCTCCCTTGTCTTCTGGGCTAAAACCAAAATTCGCCTCTGACTGGGAAAAGAATATCTAAAAAATACACCCCTTTTCTCTTTTATAACTTTCAAAACCTTTTTTTAAGTTTGAGGCAAAAAGTATTTGTTTCAATCAAATAATATGAGAAAAATTAGATGTATGCAAAATGGAGATTACTTTAATTTGCATATACAATTAAATTGACACATTATTTTACCATTTTCATGATACGGGAAGTGATATTTCATGATTACCATGTTAGATACACACCAAAAACTAACTGCGTCAAAAATTGTGTTGTCAAACAAAACGTTTAATTTTTGTAAGAATCACATGAGCTCCCCGACTACTATTGTGAACTGACAGATGCCGATACCTCCTTATCAACTGACAGATGCCGATACATTCTTAAGAACTGAGAGATGTCAACACCTTCTTATGAACTGACAGATGCCAAAACCTTCTTATGAACTGACAGATGCCAATACCTTCTTATGGACTGACAGATGCCAATACCTTCTTATGGACTGACAGATGCCAATACCTTCTTATGAACTGACAGATGCCAATACCTTCTTATGGACTGACAGATGCCAATACCTTCTTATGATCTGACAGATGCCAATACCTTCTTATGAACTGACAGATGTCAACACCTTCTTATGAACTGACAGATGCCAATACCTTCTTATGAACTGACAGATGCTAATTCCCTATTATAAACAGGCCGATGTCAATGCCACTTTGACAAACAAAATTACATATATTTATCAGGGGCGTAAGAAACATGAGCTGTCTGCAAACCAAATGATAAAAATAGGTTTGATCTCAGCCATGTGTCTATATATAGCATTACTATATATATAAACTAAGGGCATGACAGCTCTTGCACCACATTTATGTCAATCTGATGTTTGAAATCAGATTAAAAATACTTATGTACATCCTAAAATTTAAAGGATATTATCCATTCAATGATAAGATACCAAAGCATTTTTAAAAAGTGAAAACTTTACCTTATGGCTTTCAAAAATATTTGTTTGGTGGAGTTGAAAATTGTGTTCCAAGAGAAATAAGAAAAGACCGGTGGTTGGGTGGTGGAACACCCTGGAAATAATATCATTCCCTAAGAAACTTACAAATTTTGCGCCCCCTGTTGTTTAAATGCTCATACTATTTGCATAGAGCTACAAGGCATTGTCACACCCCACTGAGCACAGGATAAAAGTATCATGTGGGACACTTTTGATTTCCATCATTCCCTCCATTGGATCACAGGCTTTTCTGATTTTTGTACAAGTGATCTCAGATTTGGGCAGAATTACTAATTCAGGTAAGGCTAGGTTAAGTTTTGAATCACTGAATTTAAGGATTGGATGGCATAGATCAAAAATATCCATACCTCAAAGTCATAAAAGTAAAATTGATAACCATATACATGAACTAAAAATGATCTCATCCAAGGTTGTGATTTAAGCTTTCATCCCTTTAGTTGAATATGAGTGAAGGGAGAATTGACATTGCATTGATCACACAATTTCGACACTATCTTAGCTTTTCAGATTCCCTATGGTAAGAAATATTCCAAGTATGATATTATCCGAAGCTTGATTTTCTTCCATGCCCCATATGTGAAACTCAAGTGGAGCATTGTACTTTGTGTGGAAAGTATGCCAGGCACAACATGAGGCCAAGACTGCAGTAGAATTGTCTGTGTTGTATGATGTTTACTCCTTCTTCATTAGCCCACTGATATTCTAAGCTTAGCAATTCCATTGGTCAATATGTGTGTCTTACCATTGGATATAATATAGACCTCATGTTAAGTTCTGATGTATTCGTCTACTTTTATTCATGAACTGAATGCCTACGTGCACAGAATTCTGCCTACGTGCCACGTAAGCATATGGAACTCATATATCTTCTTAATTATTCTATTACACAAGCTTCGGAAACATCTGTTAACTAAGCCATCAACATTTATTTTCACAGTGCAGATAGATGATTAGCAGTTTTGATTTCATGCCACTTTCATAATGAATGATTTGAACATTATTTTATATCTAAAAATCTACCAATTATATTATGCATATATGTATATTAAAAAAATGTCTTTCATGAGTATATATTTCTAACCTGAACACTTGATCAAACAGAAATTGAATTCGTGTTACAATTTCTCATTTGAGATGAGGCTCAAGGGGTTAACATGTTGTCCTTGTAAATCTGTAACCGGATGAGCTGCCATGTCGAAGACCTGCGACATGACAATTCAATGAGACAGCAGTACAGCTGCGGCAAGAAAACTTCGTCATTTGGACTGATCAGAATAATGATGAAAGTAATGTAAAACAAACAAACAAACAAACAGGGGTTGTTGATTTCACATCAAACCCACCATAAGAATATTCATTTAGCCATATAGCATATGACATTTCTCTCTCCCGATCCTCATGTTCAGAAAAAAACCATTGGGTTCTTATTAACCAAACAACCATGCAGCCATCGTGAACCCAAAGTGAAAAATAGATAAATAAAAAAAATAGAAGATATAAATCAGTTTATTTTCTTCTGCCACATAGTCCTCCTAAGACACAGTCATGTATTAGTGGAAAGGAAATCGGATTGAGTAATACAATGGAGCGAAGGTTGTCTAAATCAAGAAACATGACACTAAGGGGCGATCCATTTGATTTTTGTGGGGTGGGGTGGGAGATTTTGGAAAAAAAAATTATTCACCCACCCCATCCCAGAAAAAAAATTTATTCATTCACCCTACCAAAGAAAAAAAATTTATTCATCCACCCTACCAAAGAAAAAAAAATTATTCATCCACCTCCTTCCAGTTTTTTAGATGGTTTATATTTTGTAGTTTTGTCCTGCCCCGCCCAGTAATTAATGACGGATTGTTAACAAGAAAAAAAATTTATTCACCCACCCCACACCAGAAAAAAAATTTATTCACCCACCCCACACCAGAAAAAAAAATTATTCATCCACCCTACCAAAGAAAAAATTTTTATTCATCCAGTACTGCTGTCCCACCCCACCCCACAAAAATCAAATGGATCGCCCCTAATCAATTTCCAGAAAGACACGGCGATTGCTGCAAACCCTATCCCGGAGAGCAATTATGACAAAATTACTCTACATTTGTCTTGTGAGGTTGAGAACGATGTAAACAGGTTCTATTAGTTATACATTTCTCAGAGCTCAGAGATATTTTGAAGTGGTCACTAATATATGTATTAAGAAATATTGTTTGAAAAATAACCCCAATGTATCTTGATTGTATTTTTGAAGTTAAACATAATCTTATCCTGAAACAAAAGATCTAAAAAAAATATTTCATCACTCCCGTCAACTGAGCAGACAATAAACGTGAAAATGTAGTCGATGGAATGATCGATAATTTTTGTTTATACAAAGACATCCGAAATGAATTGGACTTGGACACACAACCAAATTTGATATAAATTCTACTCCAAGTGGCCGGTTTCTGCTAACTAGAATCCTAATCACTCTGCCCCTTTTTCCTCCTGCCTGTATGATTCTGAGGGTTTACCTGGCAATCTCACTGCCTCGCAGTGTTTGGTCGTGTCATAGCACCTCGTCTTGTGATAATACCTCAAACACCCACTAATTCCACGGATTTATCACATTTTGTTTCAGAAGAAAACATTAGATATGATTAAAATCCTCATCTTAGATAATTCGCGGGAGTGGATTACTATTATAGATTGGTACTCTTATCACAGTGGCGCGTCCAGGTTTACACAATGTGTGGCACTAATACAGAAATATCAATAATATTCATATTTTTATATTGACCCTTTAGGGCCTTCACGTTAGATCTGTATTTGATCTCCGAACGTTCTCACAAATACGCCTGTGCATCAGGAAAGGGAGACGAATAAATACATTCAGACTCGCAATAAGTAAAGGTCATGCACATTTTTGCTGGGCTTTTAATATGTCGCTTGGGAGTACAGAATACTTTGCTAATGTGGAGAGATTTGATATCTCCTTTAGTTTAGTCTCCAAGCATCTGTAAGTGGAGGATTGCCATGGTAATGTCCGGTATATTATACAACTCGAGGGTAAAGGTGAAGGTAACATCCATATAGCGGTAACATCCATAACGCTTTACAAGATCTGGTTTGGTTTCAAACCGGAAACCTGGGTCTCAAGCCGAATGCTCTACAAATTGAGCTATTTCCGCCAGTAATAGGGATAAAAAATTTAAAACTCAAATTTCCCTCTGCTTAGTCATAACCTGGTCAGTTTATTTATCTTCTTCCCTATATTAAACGCTTTCACCTATATATATATATATATATATATATATATATATATTTAGAAGCTGGTGCAGATCTGAGGTACTTGAGATGTTTTGTCAGACCTCATTATGGGGTACCAATCTCACACCTTAATGTGTGTAACAGGAGAGTGCCATCTGGTGTTAATAATGAAATTATTTTATATACCTCACAAATTTAACGTACATATCAATGGCGTTAATGCCATTATCCACCACCAGGGCACTAATTACTACCTGTGACACTAGATGGCAGTGATTTATATAGTTATAACCTGGTTGTATATGTTTCAGACTTAATTGTTCAAAAAGGCCTTGTACAGGTTACTTATGTAACTGTGACTAAGCAGCTGCACTATGAAGAGTGGGGTATTTGATATGCCTCACAGTATGTCAATGCCCCGCAAGACAGGTCTGAAATTGATAAGAAAACCATATCTGATATAGCAATATCTCTCTCTCTCTCTCTCTCTCTCTCTCTCTCTCTCTCTCTCTCTCTCTCTCTCTCTCTCTCTCTCTCTCTCTCTCTCTCCATATATATATATATATTAAATCTGTTTAAACGATTAAAAATATAATATATCAAAATTTATCAAGAGAAAGATGTTCAGCAATGTATGGCAGTATTTATTGCATATATTCGCAATCGTCCTGCTTTGAAATATCGTTCAGGACATCAAACACATACAGGCGACATGATGTCTGACATGGTTAATTTAGACAACACCACATCTTGAGGATCTTGACGAATATTATTGTTTTGGAATAGATATTTGATCTGATGGAGTCTATACCAGAATGAATGTTGCTTGACATAAAATCTGTGACAAGTACAGTCCATGTTAATATTGAAATGTGGATCCAGGCAAAGTGCAAATAATCAGACCTGTGAGACACAAGGTTTATAATATAACATTTGGAACTATTGTATTGCATGGACATATTCATAACTCATCTCAAAACAATCCCTTATCACCCTGATATGGCGAAAGTCGCGTCTTCCCAGGTGCAAAATCTTCAAAATGAACAATAGGGAAGTTGGTTCTTAGTGGTTTTCGTTTTGTTTACCTTTTTGTAGATTACATCTCTCAGCTGCAAGTTTTGCATGGCATTCTGAATAAGGCCATTCCCAACTCCATTCTGGTATACCATAGACTTTACATTGGAAAATAAAATATCCAATGGACTTGACATAGAGAAGTAAAAGCTCTTGTGTGGATGCATGACATGGGATGAAATCAATGATGTTATGCCATAAACCACCTATCAATGATAAATTCCCTCTCATTACATAATAGGTCAACTGATTCAATTAACAATTGGCAGTGAAGAAAGCATACTTCATCCCATTTCAGTCTTATTTCATGTGTTATTAAAATATATAGACACTTGTAGGGATGTTTATTATAAGTAAAATACACGCACAAAACATAGGAATCCATGGTCTGTACATTTGATGCTGTTGACCATGAGATAATTCTAAATACACTTTGATTAAAAATGCGGTGATTAACAACTTTTTATTGGTTTAATTCATATCTGTTAAATAGAATATGTGAAACAATTGATGAAAAGATCAAACAAAATGTCTCATTGGTTAAGTTCAAACAAAACGTCTCATTGGTTAATATCAGATATCTCATTTGAATTTCCCAAATAAGGAAGTTAACCATCATGGGTAAAACTTATATATTCTTTCATATCATCATCATGAGAATGATCAAGCTTTTTTATGAGACTTAAGATACAATTGTTATGCATGGACATAAAATATGAACTGCTACTGAGAGAGTTACGTTTTAAATAAATCTCATGTAAATGGGATTGGTTACAAAGGTCCCAAACATGAGACCCCCTATCAGGGCCAGCTTGATCAATACTTGATTCGGGTCATTTACTACCATTTTCAAATGAAGTACTTGCCCCTATAGGGATTCGTTTGTTTGTTTGGGGTTTTACATCACCTTCAGCTTTATTTCAGCCAATTCGTGATGAGACCTACTTGTAGCAGATATAGTGCTGCCTCACTGAATTGTCATGTCGCAGGTCACGTGGCAAGTGGTCGCTGATCTCTTCCTCGGGCTCTTCTGAACTAGGAACTTCTAACTACCCCGGATCCACGGTTGCGCGCCTCTTTTAAGGGACCACTCCGCGTCATCTGTGGGGGCTTGCCTACGTGGCTTCCTCACGCGTCATCAGATGGACTCGTCCTGCCTGCGTATCTAACTTCGGCTCGTCCGTCTTACACGTGATCTCACAGAGTGGTGGTTATGGTGACTCATCAACCATCAGTATCGTGCGTTATTGTCTATGAATGTCTATATATTTCCAAGAGTCTCTGGGTGTTTTTTTTTTTTTACAAATTATTGCCAGTGAAATGATTTTTAAATGATTTTTAAATGATTTTTTAAATGATTTTAAAATGATTTAAAATAATTTTGAAGATGAAACCTATTGATGCTATGTACTCACTGCAATAGGAACTACTTTTGTACTCGCCATTTCATGTTCAATGTTTCCCATTTCTAATGATGAAATGAGAATCATACATTGACTGACACTTAGAACATGAAACATCATTAAGCACCTATATAAATAGTAGCTCAAGATTGGTTTTCGAGAAATTAGTGACAGGTTGTGTGGCTAACATAATATTTTCCTGAGATATATATTAAATGAGTCGTGACGCACTGTCTGAACGACATATAATCAAATTACAACACGTAAACAGGTATTAACCACAGATCGGCAAGATTTACTGGGCAAAATGAGATTAGGAGGAAACTAGGCAAGGGTGAAAAGGGATGCAGTATACTTTTCTTGTTGCATTTATGTTTACTGCGAAAAGGTAAACCTGACTTGGTAGCGCATGCGTGAGGGACAACATGGACGTGTTTTGATTTCGGTCCGATCTTGTCGTGATTATCAGCAGTTTCTGACGTTCTATCGAATCTTATACATTCTGTGGTCAAACTCACCTGTTCAGTCGCACTTTTGTCTCAATTTCTATACGTTCTTGTGACTCCAGTGTGCATTTTTCGGTGTAAAATCTGATCTGTTTCGAGGGTCGGATTTAGCTTCGCCTTGACAAGGCGCGGCGCTCGAGGTGCAGATCTGGTTGTACTCGTGCAAGACGTGCATAACAAGCTTGGAACCACCTCCCTGCTTTCTTGTTATCTAACCACCTAGATATCCTCTGCCTAACCACCTAGGCTCTACCCAACCACCTGGGTCTCTATAACACTGTTTTCACTATAGTGAAAACGCTCTGCCTAACCACCTAGGCCTCAAATTTTCTATTTCTTGTCCCGCCCGTGGACAAAGACCACCTAGCTGCCTTAACGTAGCATCCTGCCTAAATATTTCGTGATAACACGTACATAATATTTATTGGCATATAGTATTTATATTTCTTTCGTATATATCCCTTTCATATATACACTTTATATATAAATATTATTTAAACTGTCAACATTAACGGATTATCAGTGTCTATTTCTGGCCTGTTCATACACATTATATAACGAGGCCAGCATCGGGGCAATTTTACAGCTACTGTTTTGCTCTACCTGAGTTCATACCTCGCTCAAAGCTGACATTAATCCGGTTAAAACGATTTCAAATTTAACACAACAATATACAAGCCTTCTCTCACTTACCTTCTCGGATAGTTTTTACGAAGATGGCTATTACTACTCGTAGCGCAACAAAGGATGTATTGGGAGTGGTCCTCGAGACGCTGGCTACCCCTACTGTCCCGGCAGCTCTTGAGGCACCCGCCATTCTGCCCGCTGATGAGCTAGTTATACTGAAGAAAACTTATGACGACCTTGTAAAGCTGAACGAGTCAAATGTTGCCTCCAACAATCGGTTGACCGATAGGGTACGTGCTTTGACGGAAGACAAGGAGTCTCTCGAGACGGACAACGCCGCTCTCTCAGCCGAGTTGGCCTCCGCGCTCAGAACAATTAAAGAAAAAGACGAACTGCTTGACACTTTTCTGCCATCATTGTCCGACGTAAGAGGCCCAAAAGTGAAGAAAAGCATTCAACTCCTCGTAGTCTTGCCCAAAGACGAACACAGGGATGCTATCACCGCTGGCATAGTAAGAGCCGACTGCGCAGTGAAGACGTCGGCAGAAAATCTGAATTTCTTGGCCACAAGATCTGACAGAACGACGGCAGCAGATCACCTCATAATATTCCCGGACATCTCGTCCATCGTAGCGGGTGGACTCGGTGAACCGCTGTTCAACATCATAATCGAAGAGGTAGAGAAGATCCGGGCAAAGGGTCCAACCGTCTCGGTTATCTCCGCACCGCCACCAATGGGAGCTACCAAACGCAAACAGTGGATGGTGCTGAACAGTTTACTCTCTTCTCACGAGCTGGTGGGTTTCGATTTTATACAAATTCCGCTTTTCAGTGGCTCGATCACCAAGGTGCTATCGTCTGATGGAGCTCTTCTGCAGGGAACATTAGACATTATTATCAGCACAATTAACAACTCGGCTATACCTGACAAAGTCGAGTACATTCCTCCACCGGCCTCTGAAGATGACGACGTTATGGTGGTATCTTCTCCGGTTGCGCCTCCACGCCGAAGCAGAAAACCGCCCACGAACAAGTCAGCAAGACCCGTGAGCGGGATGGAAATTCGTGAAGTTTTGGCCGTCACCTCAGTGGCAGCGGGACGTATCATTGGCCATAAAGGTGCAACCATCCGCTCGCTCAATGCCATCGACGGGCTGACCGTTAAGGTAGTCAACGTAGATGAGGACTCGAGCCTTGTGAAATTCTCGGGGCCCCGAGCAGCGGTCAGGAAAGCCACGGGTTCAAAAAATAATTGACAGTATTTGACATTCTTGGCCAGAGCCAACTCGTGTAATTGACATTTTCGATTTCAACATATCCAATAATAACTGTGTATGTGATCTTGTTGTAAATAAAGATGTCATTTCACCATTTACATATGTATGTGCATGTTCTTGCCTGCGACCTTCCGCTGGCGGTTCTTTTCAATCCCCACTATCTTCTTTCAATAAAGATGAAAACAAATGCACAAATATACCCATTTCATTTAAAACTCATAGCATTCTTCTCTGCCAATGGCATCTTGACATAGTAAACGTCACCAATAACTTGAAGAATGTCAATCTTTGTCTTATCAATAAATATGACTCGATCCACTCTCATAAAAATTACCATATTTACGCCATAGGCCTTGAACACCCGGTCCATTGTCGTATAACTGATAAGCTAAACAAGCATTCAATAATACGTACTTTGACTCGTAGGAATGCTCTGTTGAACCTCTACCCATTTGACTCTGGCGGGTCACCCGTTTCTTTCCCCTGTTATGATATAACTAGGGTAAAGAATCGATCAGAAAATCTGTCAACCACTTTTAAATACTCGCTTAGGCATACACAACAATCAACACGTGGCCACAGTAAAACCACGCCCACTGTGATCACGTGGCCCAAAGCAGCCAATCAGAGCGACACGGGTTCGTCTTTTCCCAGGATTGGACGGACAGGGGGAGGATTAGGGATTTTATACAAATCTGAACTCCCTTTCACAACCAATAGGGCCAACCAACCAGTGGTAACCACCATGGAGCTCATGGAGTCATCCATCACACTGAGAGGAAAAAAGATAACGTTTGTGGTGATATATAGACCTGAACCATCGACTCGGAATAGATATACCTACTCTGAGTTTTATGATGAGTTCATCCAGTTGGTTGCACATTATGGTTCATTTAGTCATGAGGTCATTTTCCTTCGTGACTACAACTTCCATGTCAACCTCCCCTTAAAACCTGATGTCATTAAGTTTAATGATATCCTATCTACCTTTGATCTAACACAATGGGTTCATGAACCAACCCATAGGTTAGGGAACACCCTTGATCTAATCATTACCTTCAGGGGTAACAAACTCCTGAAGAGCCACCTGGTTGATGAATACTTATCTGATCATAAAATGATTAAGATATACCTTGATATTTCACCTCCAAGACCCCCCCAAAAAATCTATCAAATATAGGAATTTCAAGGGATTAGATCTTGAGTCCCTAAGGAGGGACATCAAATCCCTAACTGACAGAGACACAACATGGGAACACTTATCCTTGAATGATATGGTGAATTACTATGACAGAGAACTCACAGCACTCATGGATAAACATGCTCCTATCAAGGTTGCCAAGGTCACTCAGCGCAAACCTGTACCTTGGATGAGTGACCAATTAAAGCTGGAAAGGTCTCTCAAGAGGAAACTTGAGAGGAGAATGAACAGGACTGATTCTCAGATTGATAAAGAATTATACAAGTCTCAGAGAAATAAGTATAATTCCTTGCTGAAATCGGCTCAATCTACATATTTTTCCAACCTGGTTGAGGAAAATAAACAAGAAAAAGGACACTCCAATGCCCAAAACTGACTGTGATGTCACTCAAGCTGAGAAATTTAATACATTCTTTCTTGAAAAAATAGAAAGAATTCGCCAGGAAATTGATATGGCACCACTCAGCCAGAATCTGCCACCAGGTGACACTACAAACAATAGTACAGAATGTCTGGATAGGTTCACACCTTTAACCACAGATGACGTGCGTAAATTGATAAAGAGGTCTGCAAAGAAATCATGTGAGCTGGATCCTATCCCAACCTGGCTCCTGCTTGACCTCCTGGATGATCTCCTACCATTAATTACTTCCATTATAAATAAATCACTGATGGAACCGGAAGTATCAGAAAATATGAAGATAGCCATTATAACACCCCTGCTGAAGAAACTTGGTCTTGAACTAATTGAGCAGAACTACAGGCCTGTTTCAAACCTGACTTTTATCTCAAAGTTAACTGAGAGGGCAGTAGCCAACCAGTTAATCCCTCACCTTGTAAGGAATGGCCTTACTGACAAGTTCCAGTCTGCCTACAAGGAATATCACAGCACTGAAACCGCTTTGTTAAAGGTGCAAAATGATATCTTGTATGCTTTAGACAATAAAAAGGCTGTCATCTTACTGTTACTGGACCTCTCTGCTGCCTTTGACACCATTGACCATCAAATCCTATTCGATAGACTGGAGGCCAGATGTAATGTCAAAGGCCATGCCCTCTCCTGGATACGGTCATATCTCAGGAACAGGAAACAATGTGTGAAGGTTGGTACCAATAGGTCATGCCTGAAGGCCATAAAATATAGAGTACCACAGGGCTCAGTGCTAGGTCCCATACTGTTCACCATTTACATGACACCCCTCTCTGACATTCTGGCCAAGTATGGTCTGAGCTATCATATCTATGCAGACGACACTCAGATCTACATCCCTGTTGACCACACGTCCCCCCACCAGGGGGATATCAGCAGACACAAACTTGAGAAATGTGTCTATGAGGTCAGAAATTTCCTCATATCTAATAAGATGAAGATAAATGATGGAAAGACTGAGATGCTCATATGCACTGACAAGTACAATACTGCAACCAGCAGCAGTATCCCAGATACTATCAGAGTTGGCCACTCAGATATCTCTCCTAGTGAGTCAGTGGTTGACCTTGGCATCACTTTTGACTCAAACATGGACATGAAGGCTCAGATCAGAAAAATGTGTCAGAAGGGCTATTATCATATCAGGAACCTGGCAGCCATTAGACACTGTCTAGACGAGAAGACTGCTGTAACACTTACCCATGCTTTTGTTACATCTACATTGGATTGCGGTAATGGCCTGCTGGCTGGTCTTCCTAAAACTGACATTAGGAAGCTGCAATACCTCCAAAATTCTGCAGCACGTGTTGTAGGAAAAATTAGGAAATTTGATCACATTTCAGGAAAACTACAGGAATTACACTGGCTCCCTGTACACGCGAGAATAGACTTTAAAATTCTTCTCCTAACCTGGAAGGCCCTAAATGGTAAGGCCCCGCCTTACTTACGTGATCTACTCCAAATCAAAGATGGGGAACACTGTCTGAGATCTAACGATGGCACCCATCTACATGTACCTAAGACCAGGCTAAAGACAGTAGGTGACAGGGCCTTTTCATCTGCTGGCCCTAGACTCTGGAACTCCTTGCCTACTGAAATTAGGACAAGTACTTCAGTCTCCTCATTCAAGAATAGACTGAAGACTCATCTCTTCAGGACGCATGTCTTGAACACAGCGCTATGAACAGACTTTGTCTGGTATCAGCGCTATACAAATTTTATTATTATTATTATTATTATTATTTATTATCATTATTATTATTATTATTATTATTATTATTATTATTATTATTATTATTATTATTATTATTATTATTATTATTATTATTATTATTATTATTATTATTATTATTATTATTATTATTATTATTATTATTATTATTATTATTATTATTATTATTATTATTATTATCAGAGGGGGGGGGGTCTTTCGGATTAATAAGCAAGTAATTGTTTTACTTGTCCGAGATGTTTAAATTTATTAATAATTGGAACAGACACGATTTCCCAATATATTTCTTGACAGATGTAGAGTAAATTCTATTTCCTCGTTCCTCTTATCATTAAAGTTGAAGGACGTGGTATTTCTCTGCCACTCTGCAAATAGAATACTAAAAATTCCCCCTTTTTTTCACAAGTAACAATCATTTCTTGGTAAGGGCACAATAAATAAACAAGAAACATGGCAAAAGCCAAAGTTTAAGATGGGTAACAAAATTAAATATAAACTCCAATATCATCACTGACGGATGATAGATACTATGACAGTGGCGACACTGTGTTGGAGAATGTACCGAACCGAATATTGGGCAAATCAATGAACGGTTGACCTCAGTGCTGGGTGGAAAATGACCCTGTTATTTTCACCTTTCCCCTATCATCATTAAGATTAAACAATTATTGTTTTCATCCATATTTTTTAATATAAATTGAAAACATCAAATCTATTCATTTTCGGCGCCATCGTGAAAAACATTCTATTTTAGGATAACAACCTACCTAAATTTATTTCAATTTTTTCAAACATACCATTAAAAAATTATATATTGGTTTCCCTATGTGTATCATTTTCTATAATTCTAAAAACCCAATTTATCATTCACGATCCGCTCTCCAAAGCTGGACCCAATCTCTAGGTTTGTACTCTGATTTCCTCTTAAATAGCAGACATCCCAGAGAGTATCATATATCTGCAGTGAATCAGCACTGATATGGATAACTACCTTCATTTAATGGGGATTTCGGTCTGTCTGGCATTCATTACTGTAACATGGCTTGATCTTGGGCCTTTGAAATAGTAAGGTGAAGGACGGGTAGGGTTTAACATACTTTTTGGACAGGAAAGGGTAAAGAACCCACCTTCACCTCACCTTTAATTTCCTTTTCCTCATTGTTCAGCATCTCCAGGTTTTGGGTGGGACCTTTTCATATTATGCTATGCTTCTATTTGCTCAAGGTAAGTTGCTTTATAATTTATTTCTGCATGGACTGGCAGGTGACAACAACTGGAAAATGTATTGTGGTAATATTAACTTGACTGGCTCCTTGGTAATTTTAATCAAACTGGTCTTTATAAATCACACCGAAAACTTTGTCAAGATCTTGATGAACATCAAAATCGTATCCTTTTTTATATTCTAAATTTGAATGACTAACGGCAAATGTGTAGCCTCTGAAAATATGAAGGAAGTGCACCTCACACACCCGAACGTGTACATGTCTTATTACAACAAACATACGTTTAAACGTCATGATATCAGATTTTCAATCACCCTTTTCCTTACATAATATAAATATTTAAACCATGAACAATGCGATAAAATGTTATTACATCATATTAACCTACATTAATATCTGTGCCATTTGAAAGTGGATTCATGAGTCTTCTGCTAAATCCGGCTGAGCGAGTGAGTTGCAGAGTGCACTTTGAGGAAACGTATGAGATTCGCACAAGTCAACAAATTCGAGCACACAAGACCAAAGCAAACAACACAGATGAACACTGATCATACAGAACGAAAGCATTCATAAGGAAACACTCACAGAAAGCGTACAAATACAGACAAGACAGATGTAGTGCGGACAGAACACTAATGGGAAGCTGACCAATACGGACGTTTGTCTCATGTTCGCATCTTATGCTAGCCAATACCGGTCCTTGTTTGTGTCTTCTTTTGCACAAATACAGGACTCAGTAAATATCTCTGAACACAGTCAGAACAGTCAGGACACATTCAGGACATCAAAGCGTCCGCATTTCTAACTCACTCATATGAAACAAAGACAGTGCCAAACTGTCTCTGCACAAAATTTTCAATATGTTGAAAAATATGCGGATTAAAGGCCCGGACCCAAGACGAAGGAATTTAGAAGAGAAATAAATAAGGTGTTCAAATTGTCTTTCTTCAGAACTCATACCAAACCATCACTATAAAGGGGAGACATTGGCTGTACACGATTGGGTCCGGCAAGTTAGCCCGGGTTATCCCGTTTCTCCGCGATTGAACCGGCGGGTTCCGGCGGCGGAAGGCGGCGGACGCCGACCTCCGCCCTCTGAATACCCTCGGCGAATTCGGCGGGACAAAATGGAGGATCCGGCGATTTGCCGCTCTCGCCGCCAGCTAGACGGCGGGTGCCAATCGTGTACAGCCATGAAATGGGTAGTACACAAATTCCTATTGCAGTGGGCACATGGTGTCACTTTCACCCAGCATAAATGGCGCCAAAAATAGAACACATTCTCCAATTTATATACATATTCAAGAACTAATTTTAGCACCTTCCTCTTATTGAAGAAAAACAAATTATATGAAGATCTGCAGAAAGAAATCAGCTTTATGATGAGGCAATCCATTTGTGTCTATATTTAATCTTTTATTTATCACCTGATGTTTCTTCAATTGCCAATTTAGAACATTACCACATACTTTGAGAGTTTATTATAATTGTTTATGTACAATTATGATAACAGTAATTTATTCCCCTTGCAGATAGGTTCAAAATCAAACATTGCTCTAATATTGTTAATTTTGAACGGATTATGATGAATAATGACTCCATGAGCTCGTTTTTGAAGGATTTAGATGACTGAATATTGAAATTTATAATAAAATCCACGGATATAGGAGTTTCATTTTTAAAGTCATTCAAAGGTCACTTCAAGGTCACTGGCAATATTTGAAAAAAATAGCCTACAAAGGTCCACATTCAGTCATGTATCATCTGTGGATGTGTCCCACACAGTAAAAACGTTATCTGCCTATGTCTGTCATTTCTATACTGTGCATGGCAACGTGGTGTCATATCCTACCTCTGCCGCAATACGTTGTTCTTTGTACAGAATCACAGCATTAGTATGCAATTACCATATAGTTGGCCAAATGGTTGGCTCATGGTACATGCTCATGCACAATAACACAATTATACACGTGCTCATGCCAATTTCATATGTTCAAAAGTAATTAGAATGGATCATTCGTAGTTTGGGTTGGGAGTATATTAGAAATATCTGGTTGAAAGATTATACCATTTATATCAATTTGTTGAGGGTTTTTATATCACTTACAACTCTATTTCAGTCAGTTCATGGTGAGGCCTGACATATAAGCTTTGCCCAAGAAGATTGTTTTTCCTCCATCCCCTGCTGAATATTTTTGTCTGACTATTTTGGTACATATGTCACTAAAATCTCAATCCTTGTTGTATTCACTTTGTTATAATAACATTGACACCAACTGGCTATGTTACCCCATGTGACAAAATATTTTTGTCATTGTGTCCTGGCTGCTTACACTGGGCGTGATTTTGTTTGTTTGTTTGTTTGGGGCTTTACATCACTTTCAACATTATTTCGGTCATTTCGTGATGAGACCTACTTGTAGCAGATATAGTGCTGCCTCACTGAATTGTCATGTCGCAGGTCCTTGACATGACAACCCACCCGGTCACAGATTTACAAGGACAACGGGTTAACCCTTCGCGCACGGGCCTCAGCTCATGTGGGAAATTGTATCATGAATTCAATCTCGCCACGGCCGGGGATCGAACCCACGACCTTTGGATCACCACAGAGGAACTGGTGCTAATAAGCTGGCAATCTAACCAACTGCGCCGAGGCCGTGGCCACACTGGGCGTGACCTCTGGGCACTCAACCAAAGAGTTGAATATGCCGTTTACTTGCAGAGCCAGGTATAAATCCTGGATCTGCTGTGGAGAATATTATTTCTACTGATGGCCCAAATTTTGCTGTCAGCTTTCATCTGCTTTCCCATTCTGCTACAGTGAGACCACCACTTTAAGGAGCACAACAGTGGTCACAAGAGTACTGCACAGTACTGCACACTGGTCACAAGAGTACTGCACAATACTGCACACTGGTCACAAGTGTACTGCACAGTACTGCACACTGGTCACAAGAGTACTGCACATTACTGCACACTGATCACAAGAGTACTGCACAGTACTGCACACTGGTCACAAGAGTACTGCACATTACTGCACACTGGTCACAAGAGTACTGCACAGTACTGCACAACAGTGGTCACAAGAGTACTGCACAGTTCTGCACACTGGTCACAAGAGTACTGTACAGTACTGCACACTGGTCACAAGAGTACTGCACAGTACTGCACAGTACTGCACAGTACTGCACAGCACAATCATTTCAGGTGTATTATGGTTGATTTCAGTGTTATGGTTGATTTCAGGTACTGCACATTACTGCACACTGGTCACAAGAGTACTGCACAGTACTGCACAACAGTGGTCACAAGAGTACTGCCCAGTACTGCACACTGGTCACAAGAGTACTGCACAGTACTGCACACTGGTCACAAGAGTACTGCACAGTACTGCACAGTACTGCACAGCACTATCATTTCAGGTGTATTATGGTTGATTTCAGGAAGATAGCTTGTTTGTTTACAGTCTCATGACCACATATCATTTAAACATAAATCTCAGTCAAATTGCCTGTGAAGCGGCAGTCAGACGAAGCGGCAGAGGCGGCAGAGCATCTTTTAACTACTTCTATGACAGATTATACCAATCCCTTGTTTGTATTTGCTCACAGTTGGTCACCTTAATTCTACCCACCCACTCTGTTCCCGCCATCAATTCTACATTCTTTACTGGTGTGGGTGGTACGTAATGGGCTGTAACAAGTAGCAAAGGGATACCATCCGAGTTACCAAGAAGGGGGTGCATAGTATGCATATATTTCATTTTAATAATAATTCACCACCCGGATAAAGCAAAAGACCTCGTAGACGTTCATAATTCTAAGCATTTACCCCAATGTTTTAATAATTGTTTAAACAAAATTTGTAGAAATTAACAAATGTTTTCATATTTTTTTCCAGCAAAATATTCAGCTAAAGCGCTGTCTGCAGTTATAAGTTTGGCCTGATTAAGTCTTGTGTGGGCAATATGACTTTATGGCAATATTGTAATACTGCGTGACTCACAGGATACCTTAATTGGCTACAGGCTGCAGTAATTGCTGCGATAGTACAACATATGTGACCGTCCACTCATGATGATTTATGATTTATGATTTATTGCGTTATATATATATATATATATATATATATATATATATATATATATATATATATATATATATATATATATATATATATATATATATATATATATATATATATATATATATATATATACATTAGAATGTCTTCCTCAGGTTAGAATGTCTTCCTCAGGTTAGCCATGCGTCATGAACTATCTCAGCAATTAATGAAGTCTATAGCCAATTGTCTGAAGCCCTTATGCCATCTTATCTTTAGATTTTTTGGGCGTTTATGCCACTTCTAACATTATTTCAGTTCTTTCCTGGCGAGACCTATTGCTGCTTCACAGAATTCGCGTGTCGCGGGTATTTTACAGGGAAATATCCACCCGGTCACAGATTTACATGAACATGCCATGGGTTAACCCTTCAGATACGGGCCTCAGCTCATATGTGAAATTTTAACCTGAATTCAATCTTGGCATGGCCAGGAATCTAACCCATGACCTTTGGATCATCATGGAAGAGATAATGCTAATGGGCTTACGTTTGAACCAACTGCGCTGTCTCTTAATATGTACAAATGCTAGTATTGTCTGTCTGATGGTGTTCACAGCTCGTTAGGTACATTGATACATTTATCTCTAACTTAAGCCTTTTATGTCTGGAAATATCATTCAGAGGAATGAAGGCAACATGCAGCAGGTGGAAAATCAGTGTAATACAGAGTTCTTTTCATAAAAATACTATTAGAATGACATTGTCTGCAGTTTAAGTGCAGGTTCTCTAGGACCAAGCACATGCTGAAACCAGCCAAAATGTAGATTAGCCCAATTTATGAACACATTCAGCATTCATTGAAACGAGCACAGTGCGCTCACCTGAGAACGAATAAACTAAATATAGATTTATGACATGAAGACAGTTGTTAGTTCTCGAGATTGCATGTTGTGTACGTGTGATGTTGGACATCAACTAATGAGTGGTTCTTTCTCATCTCAGTCAGTGCCCCTCGGCTAGTTATCAAAGGCCATGGGTGGGTATGCTGTGCCTGTCTGGCAATGCTTTAGAAATATTCCCAGTCACATGTGGGGCACCCATTTCTGTCAACAAGCTTCAGTCTGACCTGATTTGGGACAAAACAAATATGTAATAAGGACACTTTTACTTGCAGAATTTTTATTTGTTTGCATAAGCGACCTTTTTAGCACTGTTTAGGCTATATCAGTTCAGACAAAACCCTGTCATCGGGACTCAATGCCCTACTCTTTTAAAGAATTACTGGGGATCTATCTTTTCATTATCACATAGAAGTGATAACACAAGCCACGACCTTTGATAACCAGTCATGGCTGGAGTGCGAAACAAACATTAGTATGGGAGACGTTACCAATTCAGCCACGTCCCACCCTGGTGGAATGAATGTATTAATGTAGGGGTAATATGATGTAATAACATCTGATCGCAAGTCCAAAATGTCCACCTCTTGAGAGAGTCACTCATGCTGAAGTTTAACACAGTATGATTTTATTTGGAATGGTGAGAGCACCATACATACAAACATGGGAAGTTACAATCAATAACAACGCATTTAAATTCATACCTTACTTTATTCTATTATCACTCGACATACAGAAATGTATAGCGTATCTTTCTTTTCTCCAAAATTGGGTTATTAATGTTCAAGATCCATATATAAAAATAAAGTATTTTTAAAGTGATTGTAATTAAGTGATTGAAATTAGATACCGAATGAAAATGTGATTTAATCAGACAAGGCTGAGAACAGACCTAGTTCACAAATATTCATCATGATTAAGCTCAAGCTTTGACACAGAACAGTTTTCAACTGAGAAATGTACAATTAGAAATAAAAATGGAGGTCAAACCAAACCCTACATTTTCCGCGCAGATGAATTCAAAACTTAATATCTCAAGCTTAGAAAGCCATCCAGCGCTGTAACAATGGTTAGTGTCAATGGTTAATAATATTCATATCATAAATTACATAGTTTAATATGAAATATCATAATACCTCTGTTCTGAAGTTAGGAATGGGATTTACGGGCTTCTCTTGAGTTAGGCAGAATTAAGTACAAGACTCTGAGATGGCCTTGGTATCGTAGCTCGTAGTTTATCACATTGACAGATAACTTCCCAATACCCATCTACTTCGTTGGATTGGTACCCTTGAAATCGAGATGAAAATAATTTCCTTTGATATCAATCATTTCGATTGCTCAAAATTCAAATGTCAATGACAAAAATACAAACGACGTTTGTGTGGACCTACAAGTATATTTTGTGACCTAAACCACATGTATCAAATACGTGTTTTCCTTTCACAAAAAAAAGAACACAATGCCACGCCCCCTATAACATATAATGGCATCATTAGAAAGATCTACAGGGGTACCAAGCCCATCCACAGAGCACTGCAGGCTACAGCTAAGCATCTGCTTCTGTTCTCACATCTATCATGTTAAGATAATGGAAACAATGTTATCCCCCTTAACCCTGACTGTTACCATCCCTTATCATCACGCTTATGGACCATTTCTTATGCCGTGAGGGCCTATACCTTCTTGAGTAAGGGGGCTGTAAATCAGTCAATTTTAAACCTTGTCTTTCTAAAACCAGTGATTTTTCTTTGACTAGATACTTTGCATGATTACGAATGTTAAATATAAAATAATACACAGAAAGTAATCAGTTCCTGTCTTCTAAGGGAAAAATGATAGACGTAGATATGCAAATTGTGTTTCTCAAATCCGTGTATTATATATATATATATATATATATATATATATATATATATATATATATATATATATATATATATATATATATATATATATATATATATATATATATATATATATATATATATATATATATACATACATTCAAATTGACAATAAAAAAACACACTGCAATCTTACTCGGATCCTTCGGAAGCAGCCTCTTTATATATACAATCAAATTGAATCACAAATTACACGATTAATGTTATAATGATGGCAGTAATTTGTTGGTGTGTAATATGAGATAATCTGATATAACTATCTCTATACAAGTTAATCTGAGAATGTTTGTATTAACTGTATAGACATACTCACTCGCCGTTATTACATGTTACATTTTAAGCGATGAGAATCATAATAAACGAAAACAATCAATATATTCAGATGATTATATCATAACATTTTTTAATAATGTTTAATAACACAGGGTTAAACATACTACGTCTTATTTATAATATGTTTTCTAATAGTGTTTTCTAAGATGTTTTATATAATTTCTAATAATTTTTTCAAATAATGTTTTATAAGATGTTTTCTAATAATGCTTAATATTGCAGGGCTATACATTTTACATCTCATTTGTCATATATTCAAAGCAACAACACAGAGGAACTGATAGAAACCACAAACACCTCCACGCCGGAGGCACCCGGAGTGAAGGACCAGCACCTCCACAGGTGCCGACACCTCCACAAATTCCAATATAAACAAGATTTAGGATAACGCAGTCAGTTCCCATCCAACTGAAGAGATCACATCAGATCGAAACCATTGTTGGTATTGGCCGGGACTGTGATCATTGTTCACTTCATCTCTTGGATCTAAGGTTTTTTTTTACTTAAATAACACACCTACTTACATGTTATCAATGCAGAATCTGCCTGTATAATATTGATAATATTTCTCTGTCAGCTAGAAGCCAAAAAGCAAAGTACCACACATGAAAAGACGTGGAAATGTGGTCAGCAGGGTCTTAGCACAGGTGGAAATAAGAGGGGGTTAATTTAAATTACACTCATCCGACCCAATTCAGGTGACAGTATGGATTTGACAGCTAAAAATCCTTGTTTCATGATTTGAGAAATTTAATGCAATACAAATGTCCTTAAAGCTTATCGTCGGAACATATGTGATATGTCAATGAATCTATACAGCATATCTTGTGAAAAACAACATCTAACAAAGATATTGTGATGAGGGTAACTATAATGAATGATGAGGGTAAATTAAATTTAATATTGTCAAGGGATGAGGGTAATTTATGCATGTATTATGTTTGAAAGAGCTGTTCATATTTTGCAACCTTAGAAATAGTACTTGCTGCACCCAGTGTAGTTAGTGCTACAAAACTGCAAGTTAGTGCCACAAAACCGCAAGTTAGTGCCACAAAACTCTAAGTTAGTACCACAAAACTGTAAGTTAGTGCTACAAAACTGTAGGTTAGTGCCACAAAACTATTAGTTAGTGCTACAAAACTGTAAGCTAGTGCCACAAAACTGTAGTTACTGCAAAACTGTAAGTCATTCCCATAATTAGAGAATGTCATATCATTATCCGTTATATTGGATGGAAAGGGTCATATATCTGGTCATATTTCCCCTCATATTGATGACAGAGGGCATATGCCACACATCATGAGATCTTGCACACATCTGCAAGCTATAAATGTTTTAGAAAGGTAGTATGTCACAGGAAATAGCATATTCTTTTTTGACTGGCTATATATCCTTCCACCTGATTTTTAAACATATTTTTATTCGCAATTGTGTGATATTCAAAAGATATGTATTTATATACACTTGAAGGTGTATTTTGTTTAAAAAAATCAAGTATCAAATATTAATGTTCATTACCCCAACAAGGCAAAAACATTACAATCTGCACCAAAAATCTTTAAAAATCAAAATGACTCACTAAAGTCTTGATATTTTCTTTTAATTATAACATAATTGTTATAAATTCATATGCAAAATATTACAAAGATCAGCACTGTTTCTTTATGAATCATGACATATTTCACCTTCAGAGTTTGGCCCATTTTATGATTTAGGATAAGGGTAGTTTAAATTACCCTCATTATATTGCCACCTGTGTTCTCTCAAGAACACATACAGTTGGGATATATGCAGACGAGGAGGTTCCGTATGGAAAGAGCTATTCTGACACATGTCATTGTCACTCTAAACAATGTTTTATTCCACAAAGAAGCCCTCCTATTTTGTACAAATATCACTTTTTCAAGCAGTTCCAATCACTTTGGTTCTCGCCAAATATTTTGCAAATTAATCATTTGTTTAAACATTAAACAAGACAAGCTGGGCTAATCTGTCAACAAGGTTTTACCATGCAAGTATTAAAATACTAGGTGTATTATTATTAAAGCGCGCACATAAACATACAAAAATTCATGTATATGTCCGGATCATACTTGCCTCCTCGTACCACTACTGAAATGCCGTTCACGAAGCATGTGATACCTTTAATATCATGATAAGCCAACATGGATGTTTCCATTATCCATGGACATATCCCAATATAAATCACACATTTTGGCGGTTGTTTGATCGTACAGCTCATATGTTCCCATGGATACAAACACCTCTGAGGGACCATTGATTATAACCACTGAAAGGCCTCTGAAATCCAATATGATTGTTCAATGGTAAGATAGATGTATTTATGTTTTTAAGGGCTACGATGAGATTTCCTACGATTATTTGATGATAAATGAGAAATGTGTGTTTAATCATGAGACCACAATATCCAAGGTGATAGATGTGTGTTATAAAAGGCCTCTGAGATTCAAGCTTTTAATTTGATATCATATCTTTTAGTTAGCCCGGGATCTAATATCAGTATTCAATGATAATAGTCACGTTGTTGCTTTTTTTAATCTGGAGTTGTAAAGAAAAGACAGAGGTGCTAGGTCCTTTGGGAGCCCATTAGAGAATCAGTGACATTCAAATAATGCAGATAGACCAAGAAACCTGTCACAGTGTTTAAAGCTTTCATGAAATCACAGATGTCACAGGCATTGTTTAAATGATACATGACCACAAAACTATGATACAAACAATCTTATTAAAATCAACCAAAATACAGCTGCCATGGTTATTGTGTTTTGCTCATGATTCATGTGCTCAGCTTACAAAAACGCATCTGAAATAATTAATTCGCACATAAAAATATTTAGATGTTCTCGCCTCTTAAAGAGACAGGTAAATCATATCTCTTTTAAAATTAAGAAATGTAAAAGAGAATAGACGGCCGCATCCCTTTCGGTGCATGAAGGATTTGGTCCATTTGCGACAATTTTTTTTGTCTCAACTCCCCCTTGAGGGGCTCTGAGATGCGCGGCACAAGAACTGCATATATTAGAGGAGGAAGGCCCGAGAGCAGATTCATGCTGGTTGTATAGACACAACAGAGTAACTCACTCTATGATGCACATATCTGCGGAATGGAAGGAATAGTTTTTCACTTGGAAATTACACTTGGATTTAATTCTCCGCCCGATGGACCTTATGTTCTTATGTTGTGATGTTCAACAGATCACGTGGTGTGCGGGGTTATAATTGCTTACTCCCAGATAGTAATTATTTTTTGAAGTCTTTTAATTATTTTCTGTCGTAAACAATCAAATACAAATTGAATCATGCTCAGTTAAAGTGAGCGGAAAGAGAATTTGAATTTTAAACTTCATTCAATTTCAGCATATTTGAGCCACCAATCACATCTATAACATTGATTATAAGAGGAAAATCTCAAGTCAGAATATAAGAAATAGCGATCTCAAAATATATACAACATATTGCATTGGACGTTTAAACCTTTGGGTCAGTTCCATATTTCAAGGCGATTATATACCCATGGTTGGGTAAATAAAGTATGGAATCTAAGCTGATAGACTATATAACATTTGCTCGAATGGATATTTTATAAATCTGAAATGAAATTAGAGACATTAATTGTTTTGCCATGTTGTGGGACATGATGAAACCCACGACATATTTCAAGATATATTATATGTTCTTTTTTGGGGGAATAATGGACTAAGGAATAATGAACAATATTGTCTCATGTGACAGTAATGATGAGGATTTACTGGAGAAATGTTAATACTTAGACCAGGCGTATGTGTTAGAACTATTGGTGTGAAAAGTAAGCTATTGGATTGAGTGAAAAGTGGACAGCCCAATACCGCCAAAATGCTTGAAATGTGTGACTCTCTGATGTTTGAGTTCTTCAGGAATATGACATTTGGAACTGCTAATGACAGCTACAACTCATTTCTCTCGCCATTCTCCGAACTACAAAACACAGAAGGGCAACGATCTGAGACCAGACAAAACCGGAACCACGGACACGCGTGGTATGAAATAGTCATCCCTATGATATGTGTATTTGGAGTGGTGGGTAACATTCTTAATTTGATAGTTCTCACAAGAAGGAAACACACGTCCAGAATGGATGCGCTGGAAAAGTCCGCCACATACGGCCTAATCGCTTTGGCATTTTCCGACATGTTTTTCTGCATCATGGTGTTCCCTCACAGTTTTATCCAGGAGCACAAAACAATTGTCACAGCCTCACAAGCCTTCCATTTATACTATAAACTGTATGGTGTTGGCCTCATCAACCTCTTTCTAATGGTGAGCACATGGCTCATTGTCTACATGGCAATCAACAGATACCTCGTGGTGGTCTACCCGTTCCAGGCAAGATGGACGCTTGGCACACGAATCACCTTGGGAGCCATCTGTTCTGTTTATCTGCTAGCTACAGTTTTCACCCTGCCGTTTTTTCTGCACATGACTATTGATCAGTGCCAGACAATGGAGGGGGATGTCATGTATGAAATGAACAGTTTGATGAACTCTCATGTAGAATTCTCCTTGACCTTTTATATCAGATGGATATGGCCTGTTATTGCTGACTTCATCCCTCTTGTCCTTTTAGCCTTCATTAATATTAGACTCATCAAAGAGCTGAAACTGGCGAGCATGCGCAGGCAGGACAGTTGCCAAGGACAAACAATACATGATAGTAGTCACAGGATAACCTTGACCTTGGTCATAATTGTCCTCTTGCTTCTCTTTCTCGTTTCACCATCCGAGATTCTGCGATATGTTAATCCTTACGAGAATATGGGAAAAGTTGGTCACGTGATGAGCTCAGTGACAAATGTTTTCCAGACTTGTAACTTTGCAATTAATTTCATTCTTTACTGCTTTGTTAGTAGAAACTTCCGTCAAACAGTGAAATCTTTGTTTCATTGTGATCCAGAGGATGGTATAACAACACATACATATGTCACTGGAGAATATAGTACGAATCGGGGGACTGCAAGACAGGATAGGATCAAACTTTATTCAAATGATAAGAGTATCTTGATCAGGTCCCACACTGGCAAACAAACCTCTGTATCTATTGATAATGGACATCAAACTACTGCCAACACATTTCTATGAGAAAAACACATTTATTAAATGTGAAGTTGAATTTCAATTTCAATGAACATTGTAATGGATATATTAATTTGTGTGTTCAATACAGGTCGACAATATGTTGAATATTTGACACATTGACAAAATATGTGGTGAAACATAATTTGAATGTTTAAAATGAAGCCTATGTTACTTTGATTACGATGTCATCAAATGTGAGCTTGATAATATATCGTATTAGAATATGTTAATAAGGTAAAGTGACATCTGGAGAGGGTGGGCTAATGTTTATCAATATATATGTGTTTTTTATTGTATAGATTCCTACCTAGAAAAAAATGAGGATGTGAAGCTCACCTATTTATCTGTATATACAATACCATTCTCCACAGACGTTAATATTTATGTATGGTTTCTTTTGTCTTCTATTCTGAGATATACCAAGCAAGCGGTGACCATCCTTCAGCTTATGACAGGGGATCAACACACTTACTGAGTACATATAATTGTACGGACATTCAATATCTGGCAAGTTGACAAGAAGCCATCAAATTCCTTATTTCTACTTATACTTTCACGATATAAATTCCTATTTCTGGGTAAGTTATTCAAGAGTCACAACTATTCTGAAATCAATGTGTAAAACATATATCTGTGTAATAAAGCCATAAATGTCAAATGCACTTTTGCTTTTATTTGATAAGACTTTATTTCAAAGGGAATACATACATCCAGGTAAAATGGACTTTTTAGAAACCATCAGAGAGAGAGAGAGAAACAGGTCTGAGACGTAAAAAAGAAGCTTAATAAAGGCTCAGTCTCATCTCTAGTAATTAAGGTGAGAGAGTCAGAGATCAATGGTACCACTGCCTGCTATTTGTAGAATTGTATATATTCACTAGTACAATCCTTGTTGACATTATGACTATAGAAACGCTAGTAAATTAGGCAATTTCAAGCAGAATCCTCAGGCTACACTTTGCCACAGGTGAATAAATGTTAATAAGTGTATCGCATTTATTCCATTTACAGACAAGAAAATGTCAAATGGAAGTAACTAATGTGGATCATTTAAAAACCGTTTTCTCAAATGTCTTTCTGTTGTTTCGGTTTCCCCCGTGAAAATATCATCAAGTATATGGTCATAGGAGCCATACACTATCATTGTGGTAGATATATTTATATATCTTTGGGTTTGTTTGTGTGTATGTGTTATAGGACAAAGTAAAACAAGTAGTTATATACAGTGTATTGGTGATTAAAATAATCCAACAAAGTTCGTGGTGACAAAGAGTTAAAACCTTACATTGTGACATGTCTAACGAGATTGAAGCCATAGCATGTAAAAACCTCTTTTAGCAGAAAAGAAAATGTCAAATAGAAGTAACTAAGTCATTTAATAACCGTGTTCTCAAATGTATAACTGTAAATCTTCCTAGTGTTTCGCACATTCAGCTTTATACAATAAGTATTATTCGCCATCAAAGCTGGTTTGTGGTCCTCATTTGTTTATCATTATGATGACCCTTGCATTCTGCCAGAGGCATGAGCTGACCGATTTCGCTTTGTGTCTGCAACAACCCTACACCTCACTCTAACGAGATTGAGACCATAGCATATAAAAACATCTTTTCACACTTTATTTGGAATCCCGTATGGATTTATTTTTGAAATTTTATGGGACACATAACTATCAAAAATTATTAATTCTATTTGTTTTTTCTCTGTCTTGTATGTTTAACAGGTGAGGGCTAGTTGAATATATCCCATCTCATAAAATCAATACATATGCATGGATATCTACTAATCTTTGATATATACTAAAGTACTATACTTAAGTATTAACTTTTAACCGCTAATTGCAACAACTCCTTTGCTGCTTAAATTGAAATAACCATTAACTGTGCATCTGTTACGGCTGTAAAATGTGCGTAAATGAAGTTATAACAGCCACTTTATTTGTGGTATTTCCCTAAAGCATATATTGCCTGGCCTCAGAGATTCCAAATGGCGATGATACTGCAGCGAGGAAGGTGCAGCGAAGGCCTCATATAAGTATATTTATATGAATAGTCAAAACCCATATGATGGAAAGCGGAAAAACGTCACGGAGGCACCGGAAATGGGCATGTGTTCTGTGGTGTGCCCAAAGACCAACATCCGAATTCCTGTTCCGGCGTCTTCAGAACAAATAATGAGACCTTTGTCAGTAGTGTGCAGCTTTAATAAGAAAACCCAAAGTGCATAATAGTACGGCTCTTCTATAAGTAGTGGTTTGCTTTAATTCATGAAAGACATTCTTAAATAACAACTTATGACCTCTTATTTTCACAAGAATTTAAAATAGATCTTTACCAATATCTAAAAAAAAAAAGAAAAAAGAAACTGATTCCATTTAAGAAGACAAACTTTAAAAGTTTTCAGGCTGACTGTCCAAATTGGTATCACAGTTAACACGGAATTGAACAGTAAAAACACAAGTGGATTCGATGCTCATGGTTTTAACTCCCGAGATGTAGTCCCTGAATGTATTCACTGTGTGTATTCCCTAGTCCCTAGATGTAGTCCCTGAATGTATTCACTGGGTGTATTCCCTAGTCCCTAGATGTAGTCCCTGAATGTATTCACTGGGTGTATTCCCTAGTCCCTAGATGTAGTCCCTGAATGTATTCACTGGGTGTATTCCCTAGGCCCTAGATGTGGTCCCTAAATATACTCACTGAGAGTATTCTCTAAATAAAGTGGTTCAATATAGTCCCTAGATGTAGTCCCTACATATACTCACTCAATGCAGTCGCTGAACGTCTTCCTTATCTATCTGCGAACCATATGGTAAAAACATTCGCGTTAACCGTGTCATTCCTGTCAATGGCATAATATAAAAACTATATGGCACAAAGTGAACAGACTTACAACTGAAAACGTAAAAGACACCTGAATATTAACCTTGCATGATGAATCAAAGTGACTCACCTGTATTAATTCCCGCACACATGTAGAGACTTATGAATATGTTTGGCCAGGTGTAAGAATATTTTCTATCCAATGCATTTAATATTGATATTGTAGCCCGCCATGTTTATCACAGAGGGAGAAGAGATGATCAACGTCCGCAGATGTTTCGGCAATACCCCCTGGGTATAGGGTATACTATATGAACACATGTGTACTACATGAAAATAGGGTATGCTGTATGAATATATGTGTACTACATGAATATAGGGCATGCTATATGAAAGTATGTGTACTACATGAAAATAGGGTATGCTGTATGAATATATGTGTACTACATGAATATAGGGCATGCTATATGAAATTATGTGTACTACATGAAAATAGGATATGCTGTATGAATATATGTGTACTGCATGAATATAGGGCATGCTATATGAAATCATGTGTACTACATGAAAATAGGGTATGCTATATGAAAATATGTGTACTACATGAAAATAGGGTATGCTGTATGAAATTATGTGCACTACATGAAAATAGGGTATGCTATATATACGTGTACTACATGAAAATAGGGTATACTACATGAAAAAATATATATAAATAAAAATATATGAATATATATATATATATATATATATATATATATATATATATATATATATATATATATATATATATATATATATATATATATATATATATTCACTACATTCACTACATGAGAATAGGATATAATACATGAAAATATATATAACACATGAAAATAGGGTATACTACAAGAAAATAAGTGATCTCCCCAAAACGTCTATACTTTTCTTGCTATTGTCCATTTCAGTTGTTTGACTTCCGTTTCTACTCATCTTTTCATATTTTTCTTCATCTTTTCACATACATAATAAGCACATAAGAAAATGATACGCCGTAAGGCTAAGATAATGAGATAAAAATGATTCTGAAATAGAACTGTATTGGACGTGAAAGGGACCACGCAGTTTGAAAATAAGGAAAATAACTGCATCTGATGGTTGGTTGGTGCACATGTTTATCGGTTGGCCCCACT
Organism: Amphiduros pacificus; assembly: GCA_949316495.1. Lineage (NCBI taxonomy): Eukaryota > Metazoa > Annelida > Polychaeta > Phyllodocida > Hesionidae > Amphiduros > Amphiduros pacificus. Next base: position 37,497,156 of record OX439005.1, on the reverse strand, counting down.
CTCGGCTTATCGTGTGATACTCAAGGCTACCCCGACGAGGAGGCATCCCTGAAGAATTATCATCCAATTTACACGTCAAATGGGTCACTTCTCCTTTTGTTCCTCATTAGCCTAATTCCCAAATACCAATTAATCTCCCTGGACTATTCCAGAAGCAGAGACAGTCCCAATTATCAGAATTTATGGCCCATCCCAGTCCCCATATGAGAATTCCCCCCATATTTCACAGGTAGAGGATCAACTAATATTACACTACGTACATGTATGTAAAGCGGTGGACGTTCTAATACCCCTGCTTTGAAAATGTTTCTTATGGTTTCTAAGACCAAGAAGCTTCCACATTATCTGACGTGGCATTCTATTAATGAACCAGCCATCTACCTGTCACCATGAAGCTTCAGACAAATATAAATGGCCAAGTAAATCACTGTTAATGCTGCATTATGTGACTTCATCAATTAAATAAAGCAATCAAGATCAGAGACCGTATTATCTTATCTTATTTGCAATGCACCAAGACAAGATGCACACATCCGGCCAATGACCATGAACTAATCTTCTTTGAATTCTCTGGAGACATTTAGAGATAATTTAGTTTATCAGTAATCAGTAATGGTAAGAGTAACCACACATAGAATTGTCATAAGAGGGATGCATATCGATCTTAATGTATATTTTTAGTGCACAAATATGCATGTATCGTAATTATCAAAATAGGATAACATTTCACTATCTTTGTTTTTTTATTCAAATATTCTGTAAATAAAAAAAGGTTGTGAATTGACTAAGTCTAAGAATACGACCAAGACTTTAATAAGATTATGAATCACAGGACTAGAATTCCAGACTTAGCACCCGGACTAATCTTTCCTGTTTTCCCTTTTAGGGCGTTTAAAGGGTCCAACAACCATAAATGGGATGATTAAGATAAAATAGTTTTGTGATCACACAAAGGCCCCCTATACCTTTTTGGGTGTTAGAGTAGAATGTCACCAAAATACAAAATACCTTGTCATTGGAGTGTTCAGAGAGATGGCTTTACAGCGAATCACATTAATCATCACTGTCTGTTATAAATCTACTCCAGGTGGTAAATGGCTGGAAGGTGGCCAATTGTATGGTCCTAAATAAGGCTGTGTCCAAGCAGGGGAACAACAAGTTTCTCATTTCCTCCAGTACAGAAGAATGTTTTCCTCAGCTGAGTAGAGTAAGGAATTTTGAAAGCTTGTAAAAAAGTACAGAATCATTTATCCGCGAAAGCTATCAAGTAATTTTAATCTCAATTAATTAATTGCAATATTGAAAAGGGCGTTAATGATTTAAACATAAGCTAGATGCAGAGGAACAAATTGCTTTGTCGTAATGTCTTCCTGGGAATGTCTTTGCTTTTAAAGAGAAGTCTCAAAATGATTTAATATTTCGATTGGCAAATCGAGGCCCTAGATGCTTCAGGTCTATTTACATGTGAGAAACAATTCATAGTTTCCCATTGTGTTGTGTTGAAAATAACAAAAATGAAATAGAATCTGAACCTCATCGAAAATACATAGGAATCATCAAGTGAATGAGAATCCTACCTACAAATAGCGAAGAAATTCTCCCTGAAGTTTCACAGAAGAACGGACAGACAGAATGACAGGAAAATCACAACCACTGCATTGGACAGTAAAGGTGCAGTGGGCACTAGGCCATTGGACAGTAAAGGTGCAGTGGGCACTAGGCCATTGGACCGTAAAGGTGCAGTGGGCACTAGGTCATTGGACAGTAAAGGTGCAGTGGGCACTAGGCCATTGGACAGTAAAGGTGCAGTGGGCACTAGGCCATTGGACCGTAAAGGTGCAGTGGGCACTAGGTCATTGGACCGTAAATGTGCAGCGGGAACTAGTTCATTGGACAGTAAAGGTGCAGTGGGCACTAGGTCATTGGACAGTAAAGGTGCAGTGGGCACTAGGTCATTGGACAGTAAAGGCGCATATATATATATATATTAGATATTGGTTTATTCTTTTTTATGAACAATGAGATATATATATTGGTTAATTCAATGAGATATATAAATGCTGAACAAGAAAATTACTTCGTTAAAAAACAAAATAACTTTGATTAAAAATGTCGTTCATTTTTCTATCTTATTTGTCTTATTTTGGAAGACGACTTGACTTGAAAGGCTTATATATGTCTGATTCTGGCGAGAAATAATTTGTCAAAATAGGATAGCATATGTGGCATATATGTGTAGACGAGTCTTTATCTCAGGGAGACATTATTTTAATGAGATTGTTTATCTTGACAGGTTATTGGTTTTTTCTTCATTATGAACAATGAAATACCTGTGGGCTGCATTATGAATATTAATTCCTTTTGCCAATCAGACCCCACCCCCTCCCACCTGCTTTTTTATTACATTCTTTCTGCAAATGAAACATTTTGGTTTCAAAGAAAGGAATGGTCACCATGAGAGCAATAGTTCATCAGGCCATATGCCAGCACAGCACATGTTAGATATGTGTGTTATGTACAATCACTGCCGTATTGGAGTCTAATGAAACTTGTCTCCAAATGCATGCATTAGACAAGCTTCCTGGTACTGATTATATCAGTCATCCTGATTTGAAATGTTTGGAAAGTGAAGGTCATGTTTGGAAAGTGAAGGTCATGTTTGGAAAGTGAAGGTCATGTTTGGAAAGTGAAGGTCATGTTTGGAAAGTGAAGTCAAATGCGCCTTTATGTTTTTTCAGGGATTTCTCTCCTCACAACATAATGCATTGATAATTTTCAACATTTTCTAGGAATTGATAAAAATAACTCAAATTAATGTTATTTGGGAATATTTTATAATATAAAGTCAGGTATATCGTTACATCATTTGGAAAAAAGTATCTCTCTTAATGTATATTTCTTTTGAGTAATGGGAAACAAGAGAAGTTGTTTAAAGTAAGGAATACAGACAATATTATTGATTGCTTGTAATGGGAAACCAGATAAAGAAACTGAATCACAATTAGGAGAAATATTTTTAAGGTTAACAAGAGGATGAATGGTCACATCCGCAATGAACTATTTACGTACAGGTTTTACCTAGTTTCTTGGAATTTAATGGATCTACACGATCTCTTTTGATATTTGTCAATTGTACTGCCGGTTCCTTTGCCATAGCATCAAAAGATGCGCTGGGGACTGAAGGCCTCCTGGAAGCAGGAGTGTGTAGGTTTTAATCTTGACAGTGCAGTGGGGTGAAGTGAGATAGGAGAGTTGCTCACAAGTGTAGGAGCCTGAACGAGTGTTACACACAGATAGGAAACAGTGCGCATTGGATCTCCCCTCTAACTGTGTAGTCTTACTACGTAGGCTCTGAGTGCCCAACACCTCAAATCAAATCAAATCAAATCAAATCAAATCAAATCAATCAAGTCTTTTTTCAAAAAAAGAATTTGTATGCAATTTCCTTTTGAAATGATATTCATATTTCTCCATCCCCCAAATATCAATATCTGACGTATACGCACCAGCCCTCGTAGTCTCTGATCAGTATATATGCAATTTGTTACAATATAGTCTATATATATTATTATTACATAAATTTATTATTGCTCTAAACGTTTCGTGCAAAACTAATAAAGAACTTGTTATTCTTATTGAGTTGATTGTCTCCACTTACTGCATGCATTTCTTTTTTTTCAAAAAGATAACCTTTATTTTCATATACATGCGCATCTTTTTACATTAGTGTAGAATTCCACATTCCAAGATACTATTTTCATTGCCCCAGTCACTTAAAGTATTCATAAAACCATTGAGGTCACAGGCAATTTTACAGAGGTTTGGCGTATGCTTAAATGATATATGGCCATGAAACTGTGATACAAGCAAGCTATCTCAGTAAAATAAAAACAAAAATACACTGACCATGGTTAATGTGTTTTGCTGAAAATGCCAAGCGCTGCCTGTACTGTTTTGACCAACAGGTGGCTACATGTATACAATCATATGACCTCTATTGTGGTCTGTCAGGGTGTTTGGCCTGTACCATTGGACAAACATTAATGGCCAAACAGGGCTCTGTAAGCCAAATCACTCCTTTGTCCCAATCAAAAGGTGCCCCATTGTTAGCAAGACTTTATGAAGCAGGTGTTTGCACAAGATCATTGGTCAGCTAAACAAAGTTTGTTGACAAAATATCTAATGGATGATTTGGATTTTAGCAGAATACTCATCCACTTTCAAATGGCACAGGAAATGTAGGGGAAATATTATGGGAAATAACCTTTGATCGCAAAGTTTTGGGCATAAACATTTATATTAGGAAAAAGTGCTTAAAAACCTCATTTCATGAATGCTTTTAGCTCCCAATGTGTAGTAATATCATGATCATTACATGTTGGCCACAGGTATCCCAAATCACTTTCAAGATAATCATTTTCAAAGCAATCATTTTCAAGGTATTGTTTTTTTTGTTGTTATTTTAACATATTTAAATAAAGGGGGGAATGATCTGCCAAAAATACTACCAAGTCACTTTAACCTGGTAAATAGACAAGAAACGATATTCAATGAGCTCACGAGCTTATTCTGCCAATGAAAAACGGAAAATACAGAGCCCACAACAACAGAATATATTCTTTGTACAAAACGGATATATCCCTTTTCCTATGGCAGACAAAAATAGATACCAGATTTCTTTTTTAGCTTTTAAGACAAAAGGCTGTTATATATATATATATATATATATATATATATATATATATATATATATATATATATATATATATATATATATATATATATATATATATATATATATATATATCCATTTCCTTCCACCAAAGTGGGAAATACCTATGAAAACCTGTCATCTAGCACTTTCTAGGCCCCCACGATTAGAATTTTGAAGCACTGATTGGAGTTGGACATGTTTGTAATTTAACTCTGTATTGGATGTGCGACAAATATTTGGTATATTTCATAGACTATGCTAGTCCAAATATCTGTATGTATATGGAACAGTTATTAGTGTCTATATTTTTCATGAAATATTCCATTTTGCCACCTTGAACGTTTTTGCAGAATTCCTGTCACCAGAGGGCACCATCAGTAAGACTTAGGTATTTACTTAATATATTGCAAAAATAACATGTACCGATTTGTAGGTGAAATGCAATGATTTAATCTATAGGCACATGCTCAAGGTTTGCCTCAATTTTCTTGAAATTTATAATGGTTGTATATCCATCATATTTGGCCAAGTTCATTACTTGTGAAAGTTCTCTCAATCATATTTGTTTGGTGTCAGTTGGATATCATAACGCTATCATAAAGATATCATAAAACCTCTACCTTCTTGAAAGGTTTTACATACAAATTTACAATTAGTACTGATAAAATTATCAGCCATATTTTCTATTTGACTGAGCTTCAGCCCCTTCCCTCAAATATCGACCTCCACAGCGCAATAAAGGTGCGTAAGGGATAGTAACAGTCAAATTGCCTGTAGGATTGCATCTCTTTGGCATCAAAAAGACATCCAGTCTCTCTATACAGAATCATAGTGGTGATGGTATTTTTTATCAAGATCAAAAAAGGAATCTAGATGTTGCACAGCAAAATTAAGAGATGTCTAGTTTTCTATTTTTAGTATCTCCTTTCCCTTCCAATTCATGGTACATTTGCGATGTGTCATTCAACAAGGCCAATGGTTGACTAATATCCCATATGAACCCTTCGCATGCTGTGAGGATTAGGGATGGAAATGAAACTCAATCAACGTCAATGGTATAAAATCACAATTAATATACATTGGGAGCAATCACTGATCCTTTGAGGAATGCCTTTGTCATTCTGAAAGGGGGACGATGTCGAAAATTAATCACTTTGTGACCTCTTTCATAAGAGAAGCATAATTATTTGAGAAATGCCTTGCACACTTTTCAGTACTACCTCCAGGGTCTATCGTTTGCTTGCAATCTACAGACATTGAATAACAGGAATAATAGGTTGTTCAGAAAACTCACACTTAATCACTCCAGTCAATAAATCTTGTCATCATGTACCTGTCATTTAACATATGACGTATATTTATAAATTTGCAATTTGATTTATACCAAAATGATTTTACAAAAGCACTTATATTGAGACTCCGATATATTCAGCAAGATTGAATTTGTTTTGCAGTTGTATATCATGATAAAATAAAATAGGCAGCTTTTGGAGTTACATGTAAAATTACTTCATTTCAAACCCCTGCCGAACTCAATATGTGACACATTATCAAGATGATCAGGCCATATTTGGAACATAAAAAAGTTGTTCCAACCTCTGACCCCTCACCTTATATTACCATGACAATTATTACCATCATAGAGCTCAGATAGTTTAAATGTAAAATCCTGACACTCAATATTCAAATGATAAAAACTCCCTCCGTCCCCATTTAAAAGAAATTTACGCGGAAACGGGACTTTCACATGGAGGTTGAAACTTAACATTAAGATTGATTAATATTTTCCAGTAATCTGGTATCTAAACTGTGTTATAAATTAGATTAAAATGTTCATCTTTCACACAAATAAAGAGGACAATTTATTTTAGTATATTTATGGTATTGTTTATTACCAATAAAAAATCTCATTCAATGAGGACATCTGGTCCGTTACAAAAAACTTGATAGAAAGTGATAATGAAAATAGAACATTATAGTAATATGTCATGCCCTGTAAATACAACATATCAAATTGGACTGTGTACAAGAATTTGCTTTGAATAACAAGTGTATATATATATATACATAACTTAATGCTTTTTTAAAAGTGGAAAATAAGATGTTATCTTGCAATTTCAAATTTATTCTGTATCTTTCTCTAAATCCGAATATATGGACAATATTATTAATTTCCACATTTCATAAATGCCTGCATACAACATACCTGTATCAACCCATAAAGAAGACTGAGGCCTATTATTGCTAAGAAGAAACCATAATTTAGACAATCATACACAATTGTTTACAAATTTTCCAACAATCTGTTCACACCTGTATTTTCTAGAAAAATATGCACAACATTTCATTATCATTAATTTTTGTTGTCAAATTATTAAAAAAATAAATAGAAATAAATAGTCCTCAAGTTGAAATTTGCATTTCAGACAGTAAATTCTCTTAGTAGCTAAAACTTCACCACCATTCTGGTGCTTATAGTAAAAAATAACCCTTTTAAATGTATACACCTAAGCACAGCAAAGGTTACACAGAACACTACACAACTACTGATACAACATGCTTGATGATATATAATATGACAAAGCTGGGCAGCTTAGGTCAGCAAAAACAAATATCTTGTTTCTAGCTTTGGCAAGATTAAAATCATGCCTCCCTAGCAGGCAGGTGTTATCATTAATTGTTTTTTGTTGTTGTTGTAAATTGATCCAATTCTAAAGCAATTAAATGCAAAGCTGAAGTTACCGTTGTTTTGCAGTCTGTTCTTACCTAACGCAAATAATTGTTTCTGTACTGAAGCAAACACCTGCCATGTGACTAGAAACGAGGGATTAATTTTTGTCTGCCTTAATAATGAAATTAGTAATGAAATATGATGATGATGATGATATTTGGAGACACACCAAGAAAGGTTTTCTGAGAATATACAGATTTTTATGTATTTCTTGGAGAGTATTTAGCATATATTTTTTTTATACATTTCAAGCTTAAAAGTAAGAATAATCCCAAAATAAAACAGTTTGGGATGTGTGGCCCTTTAGATCAAACCTAAACTATAATATCAAAAGCTATTTAACTCAACGTTTCCAACACAACAAACAAAATGACACGTTTACACTACATGTTGCACAAACAACAGAATATTATACAAATAATATGTGACCTTCTTATTGGTATTTTTTTTTTCAAGTGAGAATACCTACAGATATATGATGCATTATTTTTCTCAAATTAACTATACATTGAGCACCAATATTTAAAATCAATTCCATCACAGACCGATAATTGGGAATGCCCTCGGACTCCCAATTTGTACATGAATATTTTATAATATGCTCTGAGACTCCCATTGATGTGGTAAAATTCATCACAGACATTGCTACATTTGATTGGTTGATATTCATACTATTTCATAGTATTTTAACATAACATATTGCTTAGTAAATTCCGACGAGTCTCACTAGACTCGCATATTGTAGATATGGCAATATTTACCTTTTTATAAACACTTTTTTTTCAAAATATATTACACCCTCAATTTTGAAGAGATCATGAATAAGCAATTTTCATCTTTAAATATTTTTTTATATAAAATTTTAATTTTTGTGTTTAATTTTATTCTTTCTTGATCAAAATGTTAATCAACATGATTCATAGTAATAAAGCTAAGTTACATCATAGCTTGGCATCTTAGATATGGCAACACTTCTCTTTGTTACATTCATGTTCATTAAACATATATGTATGTATTCAAAACCATATAGCAAATTTACCATAAACATTATCTTTTCAAACATTTTTTCTTCAAAATATGATATATTTTTTTTCACAAAGTTTCAATCTTTAGCCTTGGACGTGTTTTCTTATTGATACACATTTATTACATTTTCTACCAAAATGTTAAATGGTTAAATGATAAATATTTATATTTATTAGTCAGAGCTAGGATGTAAATAGCTGGTGGTTACGCATTTAATACTGAATTCTTACAGTCTCTTTGTCCTTTCGCGTTCCAGTCGGCTCTTGATTTCAGTGGCGTCAATGGGTCTACTATAGGAGAAGTCACGCCTGGTGCCACTGCCAGTAGTGTCACTAATTGAGGAAGCGTACGATCCGTACGACCCGTACCTACCACTGGATGCGTTACTGTCTAGTCCGGTTAGATACTGGTAATGATTACTCCTGGTGGATGGGTCATACAGAGTGCTGCTATATCTGCTTGCTGAGGAGTAACGATTTATTGTGTCTCTGATTGACGAGTCTCTACTGGATTGGCCATATATTGGGGTAGATGTCCTGTAGGTGGAGCCACTGCGAGTAGGAGTTGACGTTCTGTAGGATGATGTTACTTCAGATTTCCTAGGACTAGTAGACCGATATCCGCCTTGTGATGATGACCGGTAGCTGGACCCAATCGGTCTTGATGTCCGGTAACTGGAGCCCAGTGCCGGTGTGCTAGATGACCTATAGGTGGCGCCCTCATCTGCTAACCGATTTGTTGGTGAAGATGACCGGTACCGGACCGATGGAGAATCCCTGTCTCTTATTGGTGATGATGGTCTACGACTGCTGCCTGGAATGACTGCAGCACCATACACCACAGGATCCTCAACCTGATCCGACGGTGATTCAACCTCACTGTAACAATAAACATCATCCTTCTAAAATCATCAAATCATGTTGTATGGTTGTTTATTGAATAACACAAATTAATTTTTTATAACAACTTGACACATGAGAAACTACAAATCTTGAAAATAAGTGTTGTTTTTTACTTTGAAAATACTATCATATATCACTCTTGAGCTGTAACTTTAACCGACAAACCTTAACCTTTTAAAATACTATTTTAAACAGAGCAGATTTCTTTCTGAAACTGAGACCCTAAAAATGTTTGTTACTTGAAATTAGGTGATGTGAACATACTCACCCAGCTGATTGAGATTTGGAAGCCAGAAGCCCATATTTCTGTTTGAGTAACTCAATCTCATTGTCAATTTCCTGAAAAAAATTATCGTTTTTTAAAATATTTTGAATAACATCCCAAAAAGAAATTGTCTTTCCAACAGCTATTTAAATTTCATTCAAGAGATCTTAAATACATATCTAATGATGTATGAATGAGCATGTTAAGCAAATAATATCTATGAAAGTAGATTTGTCATTGATTAAATCATGCATCATCTTATACAGACAAATCTCTGCTTTACATAAATGTTATCATCCTCAAAATGGCAGATGAGTCTAAGACATAAGAGAAAAACTGAATTCAATGTATTTTGAATAAAATATTTACACAGGGCCTAGAAACATGAAATATATGTAAAATTGATGTAAAATGGATGTAAAATAGATATGAAAGAATATCTAACTCTAAATGTTATTATAACTGAACTAATAGGAAGTATTTACAACCACACCCCAAGCTCTGAGCCAAACATTGCCCAATATCTAGATCTACCAATGCACAAATATTCACATTAAACCATGTCTATCATATAAAGTAAAGAAAAGAAAAAAGAAATCTTCTACATTTCTACACAAAATGAAACAAAAGAAATCTACTACATTTCTATGCAGAATGAAACACTCAAAGAAGTGGCACAGCACTTGTCACAGCTTGGAGTGTGCGATATGGTGATGTCACTACTTACATCCTGTATAGCCATATCCTGTTTGTGACTCTCGCCGCTAGGTGGCAGCACAGGTGAGATATGCAGCAGTGACTGTGGAGTCATGGTACCACAATGCTGCACAACAGCAAAACATGCACCAAACAAAACAATAAGCAACAAGCATAGCACATGACAATATGTGGATACACAGTGCTGATCTTTGTAAATTGCAAATACTTAAGAATTAAAAAAAAAAAAAATTTACAAATAAAAATCAGCATTGTATATAACATCTGGAAAAGGGAAGCACCTTAGTAATTTAATGTGAGAAATTCAAAAATACTCAACAGTTTTGTTTACATTATGAAACATATACACCTGTTTATTTTTACCTCATCAAATTTAAAAACTAAAATTTTGTGTTTCTATTTTATGCATTACATTTTTATTTTTTATTTTGAGAAATATCCTTTATAATGTGGAAATAATGTGGAAACTAATTACACTAACTGAAAATTGTGTGTCAAACTAAAATCTGACATTAGTATTCAATGTGTCACCTTATATTACCAATATGGGTGATATTAATTTTTCTATTCCAACTGATATAATTTTTGTGTTATTTTTTCATTTAAGACAGATTTATGTTAGAATTTAGATATATAGATATGTTTCATTATCTGGGAATAAATGCTGCGTGCAATAGAACTCAGGCAAAACGTGCAGTCACTTATCACAAGATGTGTTATCATAAACTAAAACAACATCTAAGAAATCTTGACAACAATCTTAACGTACATGCTTGAGGTTAGTGTCTCACTTCAGTGCAAACATTTCCATTTCTTACCTGTTCTATTTTCTCTTTTTCTTTTGGACTGCGAGCCTGCATGTCTAATCCATATTTGGTCGTAAATGTATCCAGGTTTTCCTTGATTGATATCATATGTGAACGGCTTGAATGAAAAAATTAAAATTACACATTAAAGAAATATATAAGGGTCTCTAGAAATTGCAAATAACGAGACAAAGTCTATGTACTTTTTAGATCAAAATCAACGTGAGACAAAGTCTATATATTTTTAGGTCAAAGTTAACTTGAGACTAAGTCTGTACATTTTTAGGTTGTATAGATATTTCAGAACACTGTATTATTCCCTTCATTATCATCATTATTCCCTATATTATTCTCACCTGGCATGAGATGCAGTAGAGCTGCTGTTGCTGACTGTCCGCACTGGTTTCTGCAGGGTTTCCCTAGCTCTCTGTATCTCAGTCTCAGCCCTGCCCCTTGCCTGCTGGTACTCACTCAGCAATCGTGCTGAGTCGTCGTCAAACTGGCTGATGATGCTGTCCGTCTCGCTTGCATCATAGGCTTGACTTGCCGAGTTTTGCCGAGACCTGGCAGCCCTCCTTCTGAGGTCATCCGTGGCAGGTACGGCCATGGAGTAGAGAGAGTAACCTGCTCTGAGGTTGGGAGGTGTATCTGGTACTCGGTCAGCCAATACCGGTCGCGAAGCAGAGTGAGTGGAATAGCTGAACATGGGAGAGTACGACCTGGGTGGCGTGACGGACCGCGAGGACATGGCTGGAGACATGGAACGAGGCCGCTCGTCAGGGGATGTGGACTTGAGCAGACCCCTTCTCTTCCTTATCAGGTATTCCTTCCTCTGCTTTGGTGTGAGGAACCTAGCATCGAGTGGCTGTGGGGGCGTGTAGTTTGGCAGAGAAGTAAAACTCTCAGCTGGGGATACAGGCCTGTCTCTGAGTGCTGGACTGTCGCTCCGAGAACGAGGCGAACGTGGCACTATCTTGGTGTTCTCAAAGTTAGCCTGTTCTCTTTCTCTCTCCAAGGTGAATGCCTCTATCTGAGCCTCCCTCCTGAATTTGGCCAGCTTCCTCTCCCTGTCCCGACTCCTCTCCTTCCTCTCTCTCTCAGTCTCAAGTATCCGGATCCTGCCTTCTATCTGCAGCCGAGACTGCTCCAGAGTAGATCTATACTTAGCCAGATATTCCTTGCCGATCTGACTGAGACCTTCCTCTGGGGCACTCATCTCCTGCAGCCAATCTGCATCCCAATCCCATGGATCATCTATGGAACTGAGCAGCGTATCAGTCTGACCTATGATGTAGTTAAGCTGAGCTTCAGCAAGTTCCACTTGCAGTTTTGATGGCATCAAATCCTTGGCCAGCATGTCCAGAATTTTCTGTCTCTCTCTTCTGAGTCGTTCAAGTTCATCAGAGTAATCCTGTCCACTGATGTCTGTCTCAATGGCCTCATCCTTCATTTCACTGGTAGGATGTGAATTGTGGGAGCCAAAGCTGGTGTCTGCTGCCTGGATGTGAGTCAGGGTGCTGTCACCTGAGTTGATGACATCCTGGACAGGTGTAGATGCTGATTCCCCTATAGCCAGATCTTCATCATACTGAGTAGCGGCAGTTCTGCTGCTGGGCCTTGCTACGGAGGCTGGGGGAGTGAGGGATGAAGCAGTGATGACAGGTATGTGCCCATTGAGCTGCTGTGGGGTGGTCATTCCCGGCTCAAGGATCTGGATGGCTGGCTGGGCTGCGGTGTTGTCATGACCATTCACAATGCCCAGATCGGATGCCACAACTGGACTATCACCAAAGTTTGGAGCTCCGTTAGCATCCAGATAAGGCACCTCCTGTATATTTCCTGGTCTTATCTCAAACCTAACATGTTCCACATTGGCTGGTGTGACCCTCACAAATCCCACCTGGTAATCATCCTCACTATCCTTATCAGCCTCTTTTTCTGACTTCACTTCTGATGACTCACTCGACTCAAAGCTGAGCTCTCTTCGGAGATTCTTCATATTATCATCAATCTCCACGCTTCCTTGCTCAGAAGATTCCGAGAGCCATGACTGACGTGGCTTTCTCTGAACTGTTTCTAATACCTGGAAAGTCTCTGGTTTTTCAATGGGTGCCATATCATTTTCTTCCATTTTAATACTTTCTTCAGGCTCAATATACACAGCAGTCCTTTCTGTTTCTGATGATGAAATGCTTTCTGTACTAGCTGGGTCCTTTTGTACCACACTGTCACTCTCTGATGTTACACTATCACTTTCGGATTTATCTTTGTTTTTGTCCTTTGCTTTTTCTTCCTCAGTTATTTCACCATGATCTTTTATTGCATCCCAGTGTTCAAACTGCAGCCTACTTGGGATGGATGGGCTGCCCAGCATACCTGACTGTTGACGCGGAGTTAAGCCAGCATCAGTGTGCGGATCAGCCACCTCAGGAGTCTCCACCTCACCAGGCAGATGTATAGGGGCAACTTGCCTGTCAACTATTGTGACTGCCAACACTTCTTCCTCTATCTCTATACCAGGGGACGATATGTTTATCCTATCGATAGAGGGTTCACTGAGAGTGTTGCTCTCTGTACTGGGTTCATCGCTTGCTGTAGCCTGGTCTGCTAGACTGTGAATCTCCATGATAGTCTGGGAGAGCAGATCTGCTTCACTGGAGGCCCGGTCCAGGCCAAGCTGCAGGCTGCTGGTGGAGCCATACTGTGAAGTATCAGATGGCATCAAGTGATCCTGCTGAGCTGCCTCAGTGTCATAATCAGCCAACTCACTAACAGCACTTATTATGTCAGCCGTATCTACAGATTGATCCTGATCATCAAATACCATCATGGGGGCATCAATATCTTCTGCGAGTGCTTTCTGATTTATGTTTTCAGCTTCTGATCCCAAAAACTCTCTTGGAGATTGCAGTGTCTGGTCAACTTCACATATTTCTTCTGCTTCTTCTTTCAGATGTGTTTCTGACAGAGGAAGATTTGGGCTTTCACTAAACACCTTGATCTGATCTGTTGAGCTGTCTGATGAGAGAGATGTGGGTGATGGAGTGACAGGGATGGCTGTGATAGCTGAAGATGATGGATATGTAGTATCAGAACTAGAACTGACAGAATCCATCTCTGAAGAGGACATGCCAGAATTATTCATCATCTCCACCAGGAGAGCATTTCTGGTCTCCAAAAGGTCTCTCCTTTCCTTCTTTTTCTTCTCTCTCTCCTCTTTAGCACTTTTCATAAGGGCCATCAGTTTTTCATTCTCCTCTTTCATTTTCTCCAACTCTGAATCGTCAAATGACAAATCAGCACTGCTGTCGACATCAAGTGTGTCTGAATCTTTTGGCGTCTTTCTCTTGCCCTTTCTTTTTTGGTGTTGAATTTCCTCATCTGATTCACACGACATTTCTGCAGCTGACAAGTGTGGAGATCCGGCCTGAGCACCAAAGCTAACCATTGTAGGTTTGGCTGGTTCCAGTGATGCTGGAGTGTACAAGTTCTCACTTTGGGAAGTATCATCTCTTCCGACATCATTTGGTGTGTGCAAGCCATTGTCAGAAATGTTTGCTTCAATCTCTTGCTCTACTGTGATTGGACTGTTTGCAGCATCAACCCTCTCCACAGATACTTGCACAGATTCTGTATCATCAGTCTGTGTTGATATTGGCTCCCCAATATATTCTGTCTGTGTAATGCCTGCACCTTGCCATTCGATGTTGCTTGTTTGTGTCTCTATAACTCTTTGGTTTGATGTTGTCTGAGTCTCAATCACCCTAACCTCTGGATAGGTTTGTGTCTCTATGCTGCGGAGATCTGATATTGACTGGTAACTGTGTGGCATTTGCCATGAATCACTAGTAGCTGCATGCAGATTTGGTAAAGATCCAATACTCTGTGTGTCAACAGGCCAAACCTGTGTGCTTTTACCAGTGGCTTCTTCAGGGGTAGTGAGGACTGGCAGCCAGCGCTCATTTAATTCTGGAATGGAGCCTCTGATTGGAGTTGCCCAACCAATGGGTGGTGGACTCACTGACCTTGATCTAGCTTGATCACTATCAGGTGACTCTGTCTGACTGCCAGATGACTGCTTTTCTTGAGATGGTCTGCCCTGTAAAAGTACCCCTTGTGCTACACTGTCATCCTCAGAAGTCACAACCTCTTTTGGTGCTTGATGAAGGTGAACAATGTCAGTGTCCACTTTATCCAGCAATAATTTCATATCTGCATTTCCAGATCTATTCTCAGAGGAAACATCTGGGAGAGTTGGTTGGTTTTCACATGTCACCTCTTTGGTTACCTGTAGTGAATTTTCCACATTTTGTTCAGGTCTTCTATCTGAGTGATCCTGAGGAAGGTCTTCATTAGATACTGTTGAAGGTTGTGTACCTTGTGATGCTTCCGTCTTTAAAGAGTCCACACATGGCAATACCCCTTCGTAACCCTCAGGCACTATGACTGGAGCCTCTAAAACCTCATACTCTTCCACGATTGTTGTTTCCTGGGGCATCAAGGCTTGCTTCTCCAAAACCTCATACTCTTCCACAATGATGTTTTCTTGGTTCTCAGCTGATGGTGTTGTATTATCATTTTGAACTTGAGCTGCTTGGGTATCTTTAATAGCCTCCTCACTTGTAATATGGGAGCCTGCACCTGGTGATTTGATGTTGTCCTTTGATTGACAAGGGTCAACTGGAGGTGTGCCAACACTGGTAGAAGACTTGTCATCCACCCAAAGGAATGTCACTTCGGGTTCAGTTTCTTCAGGTAAACCTGACTGCACTTCATCAGTGGGCACCATCTCTACATCTGAGGTTTGACCCTTATTGCCAGACTGGGGATAATTTACCTCATTCTCACTAGCCATCTGGGATAGATGTTGTAATAGTGGTATATTCTGTTGCTCTCTTGAAGTTGGAAATTCATTATCAGTCCCTGTTTTATCTTCTACAGCCATTTCATTTGGTGCTGACTGAACAGATACTTTGTTGTATGATTCTTCTGCAGGAAATGAGGTAGGACTGTCTTCAGATTTCTTGAGAGAATCTTCTGTTTGGTCTACTTTAGGTTCTGACTGTTGTATCTCCATGATACCTTCAACTGGCAGGACATGTACGTGTCCATCAGGCATGAATGCCAAAGCATCCAATGTTTCAATCTCAACTGCCAGTGAGCAATCTGCTTTCTCTGATTGTTCATCTTCTCTAATGTTTTCATACTTCTGTTGATCCTTTGTATTATTTTCTTTATCTTCAACTGATTCTTTGGAATCATTCTGCAGACTCCTTTTTGCTATCTCCGTTTGGTCCATACTTTCATTTTCTTGATCTTCATCAGATTTTTTTAGATCATTCTGTGGCCTCTTCTTTCGTATCTCCCCTTGATCCATACTTTCAATTTCTTGTTCAACTGATTCTTTGGGATCATTCTGAGGTTCTGACTGTTGTATCTCCATAACACCTTTGGCTGGCATGACATGCATGTGCCCATCAGGCATGAATGACAAAGCGTCCAACGATTCAATCTCTAATGCCAGTGAGCAATCTGCTTTTTCTGATTGATCATCCTCTGTTTCCGTTATGTTTGCCATCTCCCTTTGATCCATGGTTTCAATTGTTTGTTCTTCAGCTGATTCTTTAGAATCATTCTGTGGACTCTTCTCCATTATTTCCCCTTGATCCTTAATTTCATTTTCTTGATCTTCAACTGATTCTTTGGTTTCATCCTTTGGACCCTTCTGTATCTCCCATTGATCCATGGAATCATGTTCTTGTTCTTCAAATAAATCTCTTGGATCATTCTGTGGACTCTTCTTCCGTATCTCCTTGTGATCCATACTTTCATTTTCTTGTTCTCTAACCAACTCTTTGGGATCATTCTGTGAACTCTTCTCTGGTATTTCCCCTTGATCCATACTTTCATTTTCTTTTCCTCCAACCATGTCTTGACGTTCATTCTGAGGTTCTGATTGTTGTATCTCCATGACACCTTCAACTGGCAGGACGTGTATGTGGCCATCAGGCATGAATGCCAAAGCATCCAAAGTCTCATACTCAACTACCAGTGTGCAATCCGTTTTCTCTGATGGTTCATCTTCTGTCTCTGCTATCTCCCTTTGGTCCATATGTCCATTTTCTTGATCTTCAACTGATTCTTTGGGATCATTCTGTTGGCTCTTTTGTGCTATCTCATCTTGGTTCATACTTTCATTTTCTTGACCTTCAACTGATTCTTTGATATCATTCTGTGGATTATTCTTCATCATCTCCTCTTGATCCACACTTTCATTTTCTTGTTCAACAGATTGTGGAGTCAGCTGTGATGTCCCACCTGGCTCTGAAGTGCCACTGTCAAATCCTTCTCCATCAGAACCTGAGAATTCTCTCTGCTGCCTCTGCATCTCTTCCAGTGGATTCCCTGTTTGTATGGTGGTCTCGTCCAATATTTCGGTCTTGCTTAATGATTCGGCTATCTTCGTGTTAAGCTCCTGAGCAGAAGCCGGACTAAGACTTCCAGATTTGCATCCACTTAAAGATCTTTTGAGAGATGACATATCTGCGGGTTTCATATTCTTGCTGGGGGACCCTTCTACCAAATCAGTTTCACTACTTGTTGATGATTCTATTTCTTGGGGATATCTTTGTCCTTCCGTTGGTGTTATTACTTCATCCATGCTGTTTCCATTTGATGTCTTAACATCTTGAGAGGATGGTGACTGCTCAGGAATTTCACCCCATGATACAGTTTTTCTGCATTTCTCTTCAGATGACTCTCTCTGGTTGTATGTATCCTCTGGAAGTGATTCACAGAAAATATTTTCCTCAGTGTTATCATGTTTCATCATTTGATTCTCAATACCAGAATCATCCACCTCACTCGATGACTCAAGTTTAGGTGATGATTCAATCTGTGCACTACCAAATACACTATCAGATTCAAGAGACTGCTCAAACAGAGATGTTGGTGTAGTGGAACTCAACCTCGTTTCTATGTGCATAAATGGCCCATCATCCAATAATTCCTCTTCCTTTTGCCTGAAGAATTGTGTTGCATCAGCAGACATTGACCTTTTGGCTAAAGCCTTGCCGTCTGATGCATATTCATCAGATGCTGATATATCATAAGGTCTAAGGTTATCACCATCTAAAGGTGTCCTCATCTGAGGTTCAGATGCTCTCCTTTTAGACCACTGATCATCATCATCACCCTGTGGAATCTTCTCATAACTATAGGCTCTGCTCATGAAAACATAGGTAATACTGTCTCCAGACATTGTCCTGGTTCCCATATTCTCCAATCCATCCAAACAGTCTGCTGATAATGATTTGCCTTCATACCAGTCTCTTGGTTCACAGATCTCTAGCTCAGATAATGATACAGTTCTGTCTCTTGCAGGGTATTTTCTCATTCCCAATGGATCTGAAAATGACCATCTGTTGGCTTCCTCCACTGCTGTTATTGCTTCATCCTGTAATTCTGCAGTTGCTGCTTCATTTTCTTCTTCATTATCATCATCTCCTTCATCATTAAGTTCTAACAGTTCCTTTTGTGCCGCAATCACCTCTGCTAATAGATCATCAGTTGTCATATCCTCCAATTGAATTTCTCCTGGGCTCAATGACCTGGATCTTAATCCCTCTTCAATCTCTATGTCCTCATCCTCAAAGTCTATATTTTCATCTTCATATTCATCAGAAACTGGCTCCTGCATTTCAATGATATTCTGATCTCTTTCTGTTGGATCCTCTGTAGAATCAACAACTGATGAAATAATTTCAACTCCTGATATACCTGTTGTTGTAAAATGGCCTGACATTGGTTCTGATGGTAGTACATGAGCATTTTCATCTGATATGTTGTCCAACTCATCACTATCAGTTGGACCATGCTGTCCATGTGGTGTGTCTTCAGCTTCTAATGCTTCACCAGCTTGTCTAAGTAGTAACTCCGATGAATCTGGCTGGCCTTTGTGGATATCTGCTATGGCACCATGCATGTAACCTTCTGATTTCAACTGCTTTTTGTCTTGAGACAGACTGTCTTCAGAAACTGGTGATTGTAATTCAGGCTCTAAGGGCAGAATCCCTGAATGACTATCTCTTTCTAGGTTCTGGTCAGATGAAGTATACTCATGGTTTAGTGCAGTCTTAGATTCTGGTTGTCCCTCCTGAAACTCTTTTTCTATACTTTCTTTCTGTCTTCCAGAAATGGAATCCCTGCTGTCCATGACATCAATTTGATCAGATGAGCTTGATTCACCCTCACCTGGAATGACCATTTCTTCATTTTCCTGATGTACTCTAGGTGCAGATATAGAAGTTTCATTCTCTATATCAGACATACTTGTGTCTGAAGCAACTGCTTGTGCAGTACTTCCAGGTAAGTCTGTTTTCTTTTCTGAATTTGTTAACTTATCATCAGTAGCTGAAGTTACTCGCCAAGGTTTGATTTCGATGTTAAGAGCAGCATGTTTGAGGTTTTTCTGACAAGGAGCTGTGGCTTCTTCACTGTATACCACTGGTGGTTCAGTGTCCTCTGGACTTGGTGGGGGTTTGGGTGCAGGTTGAAGCCCCAAAACCTGTATATCTGAGGCCATAGAACCTCTTTGGTGATCTGGTGTCAGATCTACCTTTGTCTCAGTAGATAGGTAAAGTTGTTGATTATCACCATTCTGTTCAGGTTGAGGTGGGTTCAGCGTATCTGGTGATACATCAAAACCCATGACTTGAGTATCAACAAACGGAATATCTTTACCACCTGTCATTTTGGGTTTTGCTTCAGATCCTTCCCCTTGTTGACCCCCACCAACCATTGGAACAACATTGCTCAAATCCAGGTTTTCTAGAACTGGTCTTGCCTTTGCCTTCATACCTTCTGGTTTTGTACTACTGTCTGATGGTATTTGTTTATTTTCCTCTTCCTTGATGGTGGCAGCCACTGGGCTATTATCTTTATCTACATTACCTTGATGGTTCTCATGAAGTTGATCTTTATTCAATTCCAGGTTTTCTACAGATGTGTCTGCATGAGGTGGTCTTGTTTCAGCATGCGCAACAACTATAGGTTCCTGACTGATTGGCACCAACTTTATGGGTTCCTTCAGAATTGCTGTCATGTCAGGTCTGCTGTCTGTTATTCCTGTTGTAGTGGTGTCATTGAAATCTGCAAGTCTTTTTGCTTTTGGTGATATAGTTCCTGACTCAGGATCAGTAAGGTCAGATCCAATAGCAGAATCGCTTTGACTTTTCTCCATCCTTGATGCTTGTTGCTCAAGAAACTTTCTGAGATAGTCATCCATTCTTTCACCGTCAGAATCCTGTCTTGCTGGACTTACACTAGAATCTTCTGGACTGAGAGTTGAGACCTCATCCTGATGTTCACTCTTTGTCATCTCAGTTTTAACTTGTAGTTCTTCATAACAATTCTGTTTACTTTCTGAGCTAACCTGAGAAGGACCATCATTCCTGTTCTGTGACTCTTCAAGATCAATCTCCATGATAATATCCTCAGGTGCAAGAATATCTGTCTCTGTGATAGTTTTGGCTTTGTGTTCAGGAGATGTATCTGGTGTGGGATTAGCTGTACTATCTTTGCTGTCTCCATGTCTAACTATATTTCTTTCTCTCTTCATCTCATCAAGCAAGTCATCTACGTTCTTTTCAGTAGCAACTTGTCCCTGAGAAGGTGCATCTGATGAGTCATCAACATTTGGTTTATATTCTTCATCTGTTCCAACAGGTGCTTGCCACTGATCTGCACTATTTGGTACCTGCCCCTCAAATTCCAGTTGTTTTTGAGGTTGCTCTTCATTTTGATGAACCACTTCCTCAATTTCTTCATTTGCAGTGACATAAGTATCAAATGTTGAATCTGTTGTAGATCTATCTCTTTGATCAACTTCAACAATGTCATCTAACGTAACTTCCATATGTTCCCCAACATTTGCTGTGGTTGAGGAGGCACTTTCCACACTGTTTGCTCTACTTCTCTGAGCTATTGGTGTCAATGGACCTGCATTTACATTCATTGACCAACTACTCTCAGTACTGTCTCTGCGACTGGCAGTGTCACTTTCTGGGAGTTGAAGTGTGTCCTCAGATGGTAGCTTTTCAATTTGTTGATAAAGATTGTTATCGGACATTCTGCCAATGGACTCAAGGGCACCCTCAGACAATTGCTTTGGTAATAATGGTGGTCTCTTTTGTCCTTTGTCTTTTGTTTGATGTTCTGAAAGTGTGCTTTCTGGCTGTTCTTCTGTAGAATTTGCTGGTGATACTTCTCTAGCCCTTGGTGTTTTGTCATCAGTTCCTTGTTGCAATTCAAGTATGCCTTCTACAGGGAGCACATGCACATGTCCTTCTGGAATAATACAAGGTGCATCTAACACCTCATATTCAACTGCAATGAACTCATCTTTCTCCTCTTCATCTGCATCCCCAGGACCAGAGTCTTGTGTCAATTCCGGCTTGCCAAGAGGTAAATGGGACTGCTGCAACTCAATAACCCCTTCTACTGGCAATACATGTACATGTCCTTCTGGTAAATAACCAGGGGCATCTAAGGTGCCATACTCAATTGAGACAGATTCATCTTTGTCCAGAGGTTTGGGTGAGTTTTGGATATCATCTTCAGTCATTCCAACTGCCAATGAATCATGATCATGTCCGTCCTCTTCTTCCTCATGAAGTGATGATCCTTGTATGCTTAAATGTACAGGATCAGATACAGCAGACATGACCTCCTGCTCTCCAACCTGTACTGTCAATGAAGCATTACTGTCTCTGTGTTGATTTGCTAGCTGATTTTTAGATTCTACAGATTCCTTTACTTTCTCCCACACATCACTTAAAGCATCATCTGTGGCTTGATTTGGTTCAGATACATCCTCAATATTGTCATCCTCATCTGAAAGGGCCTTCATATCTTCTGTTTCTCCCACATTAACAACAAGGGAAGCAACACTCATTGTGTCTGGGTGTGTTTGACCAGATGCAACCTTGGCCCAAATGTCACTATTCTGTTCCTCTGGTTCTTCTACTTCCTCTATATCTTCTGGCAAGAGTTCTTCATCAACATCTAGATCTTCACCCTTATTTTGCTCTATCTCAGATTCGGATATGTAGAACTTTACTCTTCCAGTGTCACTGGCAGTGAGATCACTGACGGCTAAATCACTTAGTGCAAAATCATTGCTCTCGATATCGCTGACAGCAAACTCACTCCCTTCACATGTATCACTCATTTTTTCGTCTTCGTCCTTGTTGGGATTACTTTTCTCAGTGTGCTGTGGCTCATCTAGTATTTCATCATCAGAGAGCACATCCATTTGTTCCTGATCACCAACATGAACTGTCATGGATGCCATCGATCCTCTTTGTGGAAGTATTCCTTCCGACAGAACTTTAGACCATGGGTCAAGCTTATCCTGTATGGTGGTAACAACTGGTATATTCAATTCATCTGGAGAAGTAGCATCCAGTATCTGCAACATATCAGCTGAGTCAGCATCATCATCCTCTCCTGGCTTCAGATCTGGGTCTTCCTCAATCTCACCCAGGGAACCATTATCTGGTGATATGCTCACACCATCTCTTAAAATGTGGGGTATTCTTGCTGCTGCAGTAGTAGTTTTATCATTGGTATCATCTACTTGGTCATCAGTGGTTTGGTTTGCATCAAGTATCTCTTCTTCACCTTGTCCACTTTGTGTAATCATATTTGCTTCATCTGTTATTTCATCGTCAGAAAGTTCATCCACTTTCTCTTGATCCCCAACATGAACTGTCATGGATGCCATTGATCCCCTGTGCTGAGGAGTCCTGCCCACCTGTGACCACGGATCAAGTCTCTCTTCTATTGTGGCTGTTGGCACATCAACATCATTTTGATGTGCATTATCTGGTATTTGTGACACATCACCAGAAGCTGAATCCTCCTCCACTCCAGATCCCATATCAGAGAATTCTCCCACCTCAGCAAGAGACCCATTGTCGGGGGTTAAACTTTCTCCTTGCTTCAGATCTTGTGGTAATGGCAAATCATCAACATTCACAGCTATGGATGATTTGCTATTCAGCCTGTCTCTTTGTAGAATATCCTCTTCTCTTGTATCCTCTTCCCCAGCATCCTTTTCTTTATCTTTCTCCAAATCACTTGAATCATTCTCATAGCTGTCACTACTGTACTCATTGTCATCTGCTGATGAGGGAGCAATATTTTCATTCTCATCTGCAGAATCTTTGGTTGTCCGTGCTGGGGCTCCTGACCCTACGTCTAAGTCATTGTTTTCTGATTTCTCACTATTCCTTTCATCTCCAGAAACTTGGCCATTGATTTCAATAGACTGTTTTACAGTGATTGCCTGTTGTGTTGTAGGAGTAGTAGATTCCACATTAACAGCCTCAGACTCAAAGTGCTGCAACTCCACATCACTAGGTGTCAGTGCTCCCAACTCTGTAATGTAGCCCATGTCCTCAGGCATATTGCTGGCAAGGGTCAAGAAGTCAGCTGTCCTCAACATGACCAGCTGTGATCTCACAAGATCCCGAGCCCTTTCAAGCTTCTCCACTCTTTGTTGATGTGGATGTTTGTCACTGGAGCCATTTGGTGCCTTATAGTGCACAAGTTCATACCTGCCATCATCATGGAAGTCAGATGGATACATCTGTTCTCCTGTAGCACCCAACTCCTCTGCAAATGGCTGTATCTGCAAAGGAGAATATTCCAATGTGGGCTCAGCTGGGGTTTCTAGCCCATCTCCTGTATCTGGAGATGCTTCCACTCCATGTTTAGGGGTGGAGGATGGACTGATTGAGGATGCTTCCACTCTGTGATGAGGGGTGGTGGATGGACTGACTGGGGATGCTTCCACTATATGATGAGGGGTGGTGGATGGACTGACTGGGGATGCTTCCACTCCGTGACGAGGGGTGGAGGATGGACTGACTGGGGGCGTATCATGCTGTTCTCTGTAATCGCCAAGTTGACTTGACTCTTCAGAATAAGGTATGTCAATCTCTGTACTGGAAGTGCCCTCTGGTGACGTTATCTCCTCCAGCTCTAGCCTCAAGTCAGTGCTGTCTATATCTGTCATTGGGTGTTCTGGTGATGTGACTTGCATATTCCCTAATAGATCATCAAGGGTCAGAGGTCCTTCATCAGATGACCTCTCATCAGACAACTTCCTTGCCAGTGCTAGACTATCTGTGACAGCCAAGTCTCCAAGTTTAAGATCCTCATCCGAGGGTCTGTCAGAACCACTAGATGGCTGCTCAATATCCCTGTGTGGCAGCACTGGACTAATCTGTGACAGGTCAGGGATATTATCCATGGTAGAATCGAGTAAATCTCCTGAGCTCATCATCATTGTGCTGTATCCTTCATCCCAACTGGCATCCACTTCCAGGCCACCACTCACATCCAGCTTGCCACCAGGGGGAGGTAATGTCCCATCTGATGCAGCACCGTGAACATGTGCTGGGCTTGATTCTGAGGAACTTTCACTTATCTCAAACAGTGGTGGCATTGTATCTCCAATATCATCATCATCCAGACTCCGACCAGAGATGCCCTCTTTACCTTGTCCAGCTGCTTGATTTTCTACTCTTGCATCATCTCTGATCTGATGTTCTGGCAGCGCATATTGACTTCTGACAACATCTACACCTTGCCCCTGGTCAAATCCTGTATGCTGACCAGATGGAATATCTGTATTCTGACCCAATGGCATGTCTGTTTGCTGACTCGATGGAATGTCTGTTTGCTGACCCGATGGAATGTCCGTTTGCTGACCAGATGCCATTTCTGTTTGTTGACCAGATGGAATATCAGTTTGCTGACCAGTTAGCATGTCTGTTTGCTGACCAGTTGGCATGTCTGTTTGCTGAACAGTTGGCATGTCTGTTTGCTGACCAGATGCCATTTCTGTTTGCTGACCAGATGCCATGTCTGTTTGCTGACCAGATGCCATTTCTGTTTGCTGTCCAGATGGCATGTCTGTTTGCTGACCAGATGGCATTTCTGTTTGTTGACCAGATGGCATTTCTGTTTGCTGACCAGATAGTATATCTGTTTGTTGGTCAGATGTCACATCTATATCCATATCTGTAACAGGTGTATGCTGAGCAGACGTGACATCTATATGCTGACTAGTATCCATATTTTCATGCTGACCAGAAGCCAAATATGCATCCTGACCAACGGTCAAATCTGTATGCTGACCAATGGGCTTATCTGTGTACTGACCACTGACTATATCCCCACTCTGACCAATGTTCATATCAGTATGCTGACCAGTGTCCATGGCTGTATGTTGACCACTGTCCATATCTCTATGCTGACCAGTGTCCATATTGTGGTCATCCTCACAATCCCTGTTGTCTATAACATGGTGGCTGCCTGTTATCACATTATTAGACTTATCAGATTCTGATAGCCTTTCTTCTGGATTGATTTTATCCACCGGTATGAATGTTGACACATAACTGCCATTTATTTGTCCTTGCTCAACATTGTGCCCTTCAACTTCTCCGGGTGCTGATGTCCCGTCTTTTATGTTACCTAAGTCATGTTTATCATCACATAAACTCCCTCCATTAAGATTATTTGCATGAATGTTCTCTTCTGTGTTTGCATCATCTGCTGGCAAGGTGTCGTAACTTTCTCCGGAGACATACTCCCCGACAACCTGCGATATGGTATTCTCCACCACCTCGCGGGCCGACACAGAGATTGGCAAACTCAACAAGAGATCAGGATTGGTGCTTTCTAACAGATCAGTGTTTACATCCCAGTCGTCTTGATCTACTGATTGCTGTGGTGTAAGTGTGTCGAGTGCCAGCTTGGGGATATCAATATCTGATTGAGGGGAGAGCTGTACATCTGACCTTTCTCTCACTCCTATATCACCAATCTGTGCCTCACTTCCATTACGTTCACCTTTCACATTTATGGCCTCAGGTCCTAAACAAGTTTGCATATGGTCATTATGACAGCTAACTATGTCAGTGAATGGCTCTTGTGTGGCACCTCTCTCTTGGCTCGTAACATGGTCGCTATTTGTTGAATGCTTGTCCTCAATATCTACACAATCAAGCATAAAAGGCTGTAAATCCACCTCTGCCTGGCCATCCAGGTCAGGTGTTAACAATATGCCTGCGGCTGTGTTCTCTGTGGCAGAATCTTCACATTGTGTACTTTCATACTTTATGTAATCTGTATCAGTAGATCGAGTGGATTCAGCTATGTGATCAGACCCACTTGGCTGAGGGCCAGGCTCCTTGGATACCACGTCATTATGACAGTCTTTGTTTTCCTCCGGCTGGTCATTAATATCAGAATGCCCCAAGGCAGGGGAGGTGGCACTGCCAGAGTGTGTGTCATTAGCACTGGTATTTATGGCCAGCTCGGCAATGTGATCAGCATGAGTGGGGTCCTGTGACAAGTCTGGGCTAGCACTATGGTTTGCCCCCTTCACAGCTGACTGGTCGCCATCAATGATCAACACAATGCCGTTCTGATCTGCAGCTTGTGATCTGACCTGCTGATCCTGCAAACACACATCCCGTCCCACTCCTGCTGACGAGCCATCCGTGACGCCCCCTTGTGCCAGATCACCTGTGACATGTACTTTATCTGTGGGCTCAGACATGTTTTCCCTCTTGTTGTTAGCATTACAGCTTATAGAATAACACTGATGAACGGTGTTTGATGAAGACTGACAAGCAGGGGAGTAACACCCATAGACTACACCTGTGTTAACAGTGCTTTCCTGGTCGCTCTTCTTTTCCTCTTCCCCAGATTCCACATCTCCCTCATTGTCTTCCATGACAGAATCTTCTACATTAACCTCCTGCATTGCTGCCTGGATGGCAGTGTTGGTCATATTCTCCACATAGGGGGCATACTGTTGGTGGATTTGCCTCATAGTAGGTGCTGCCACCTGGGGTTGTAGTTGTGCAGCAACCTGGGCTGATCCATCATGATCTGTCAATGTTGATTCAGATGATGCTAATTGGGATGCAACTTCTTCCACTGGTGACTCAGCTCCTGTCATAGGTGACTCAGTTTCTGCCACAGGTGACTCAGCTCCTGCCACAAGTGACTCAGCTCCTGTCATAGGTGACTCAGCTCCTGTCATAGGTGACTCAGTTCCTGCCACATGTGACTCAGCTTCTGCCATAGGTGACTTAGTTTCTGCCACTGGTGACTCAGCTTCTGCCACATGTGACTCCGCTCCTTTCATAGGTGACTCAGCTCCTGTCATAGGTGACTCAGTTCCTGCCACATGTGACTCAGCTTCTGCCATAGGTGACTTAGTTTCTGCCACTGGTGACTCAGCTTCTGCCACATGTGACTCAGCTCCTGTCATAGGTGACTCAGCTCCTGTCATAGGTGACTCAGCTTCTGCCACATGTGACTCAGCTCCTGTCATTGGAGACTCGGCTCCTGTCATAGGTGACTCAGTTCCTGCCACAGGTGACTCAGCTCCTGCCACAAGTGACTCAGATCCTGTCATAGGTGACTCAGCTCCTGTCATAGGTGACTCAGTTCCTGCCACAAGTGACTCAGCTCCTGTCATAGGTGACTCAGCTCCTGTCATAGGTGACTCAGTTCCTGCCACAAGTGACTCAGATCCTGTCATAGGTGACTCAGCTCCTGTCATAGGTGACTCAGTTCCTGCCACAAGTGACTCAGCTCCTGTCATAGGTGACTCAGTTCCTGCCACATGTGACTCAGCTTCTGCCATAGGTGACTTAGTTTCTGCCACTGGTGACTCTGCCTCTGCCACATGTGACTCAGCTCCTGTCATGGGAGACTCGGCTCCTGTCATAGGTGACTCAGTTCCTGCTACAGGTGACTCAGCTCCTGCCACAAGTGACTCAGCTCCTGTCATAGGTGACTCAGCTCCTGTCATAGGTGACTCAGTTCCTGCCACATGTGACTCAGCTTCTGCCATAGGTGACTTAGTTTCTGCCACTGGTGACTCAGCTTCTGCCACATGTGACTCAGCTCCTGTCATAGGTGACTCAGCTCCTGTCATAGGTGACTCAGTTCCTGCCACAGGTGACTCAGCTCCTGCCACAGGTGACTCAGCTCCTGTCATAGGTGACTCAGCTCCTGTCATAGGTGACTCAGTTAATGCCACATGTGACTCAGCTTCTGCCATAGGTGACTTAGTTTCTGCCACTGGTGACTCAGCTTCTGCCACATGTGACTCAGCTCCTGTCATAGGTGACTCAGCTTCTGCCACATGTGACTCAGTTCCTATCATAGGTGACTCAGTTCCTGTCACTGGTGACTCAGCTCCTGTCACTGGTGACTCAGCTCCTTTCATAGGTGACTCAGCTCCTTTCATAGGTGACTCAGCTCCTGTCATAGGTGACTCAGCTCCTGTCATTGGTGATTCAGCTCCTGTCATTGGTGATTCAGCTCCTGTCATTGGTGACTGAGGTTTTGCCACTGGTGACCCAGTTCCTGCCACTGGAGACTCAGCTTCTGCCACATGTGACTCAGCTCCTGTCATGGGAGACTCAGCTCCTGTTATAGGTGACTCAGCCTCTGCCATAGGTGACTCAGCTCCTGCCACAGGTGACTCAGCTTCTGCCACAGGTGACTCAGCTCCTGCCACAGGTGACTCAGCTTCTGCCAAAGGTGACCTAGTTTCTGCCACTGGTGACTCTGCCTCTGCCATTGGTGACTCAGCTCCTGTCATTGGTGACTCAGCTCCTGCCACTGGTGACTCAGCTCCTGTCACTGGTGACTCAGCTCCTTTCATGGGAGACTCAGCTCCTGTCATAGGTGACTCAGCTCCTGTCATAGGTGACTCAGCCTCTGCCACTGCTGACTCAACTCCAGTCATAGGTGACTCAGCTCCTGCCACAGGTGACTCAGCTTCTGCCAAAGGTGACTTAGTTTCTGCCACTGGTGACTCAGCTCCTGTCACTGGTGACTCAGCTCCTGTCACTGGTGACTCAGCTCCTGTCACTGCTGACTCAGCTCCTGTCACTGGTGACTCAGCTCCGGTTATAAGTGACTCAGCTCCTGCCACTGGTGACTCAACTCCAGTCATAGGTGACTCAACTCCTGTCATGGGCAATTTGGCATGATTTATCACTGCATTGGATGACTCGTCCTCTGGCATTGATGAATTAGCCATGAGTGACTTCTCTTCCGCAATGGGTGACTTGGCTTCTGTTACTATAGACATTGGCTCAGTTACCATCTGTGGTGCATCACCTGCTGATTTAGGGGACTCTCCAGCCAGTGATGTCATGTGAGGCTGCGATTCTGGGGTTTGTTGTAGTTCCATGATACCTTCCACCGGCAGAACCTGGACATATCCCTCTGGCAGAAACACAGCAGATTCCAGACTCTCATACTCCACAACCAATTTTTCCACTGCTGGCTCATTCAATGTTGACTCATTGAAGGGTGACTCAGCTGTTGCCATTGGTGACCCAACTTCTATGCATGATGACTCTGGTTCTGCCTCTGCCACTGGTGACTCAGCTTCAGACACTGGTGACTCAGCTCCTTTCATGCGTGACTCAGCTCCTGCCACTGGTGACTCAGCTTCTGTCATTGGTGACTCAGCTCCTGACACTGGTGACTCTGCCTCTGTCACTGGTGACTCAGCCTCTGCCATAGGTGACTCAGCCTCTGCCATAGGTGACTCAGCTCCTGCCATAGGTGACTCAGCTTCTGCCACTGGTGACTCAGCTTCAGACACTGGTGACTCAGCTCCTTTCATGCGTGACTCAACTCCTGTCATAAGTGACTCTGCCTCTGCCATTGGTGACTCAGCTCCTGTCATTGGTGACTCAGCTCCTGCCACTGGTGACTCAGCTTCTGCCACTGGTGACTCTGCCTCTGCCACTGGTGACTCAGCTTCTGCCACTGGTGACTCTGCCTCTTCCACTGGTGACTCAGCTTCTGCCACTGGTGACTCTGCCTCTGCCACTGGTGACTCAGTTTCAGACATTGGTGACTCATCTCCTTTCATGCGTGACTCAGCTCCTGCCACTGGTGACTCAGCTCCTGCCATAGGTGACTCAGCTCCTGCCATAGGTGACTCTGCCTCTGTCATTGGTGACTCAGCTTTTGCCATTGGTGACTCAGTTTCTGCCATAGGTGACTCAGCTCCTGACACTTGTGACTCAGCTTTTGCCCGAGGTGATTCAGCTCCTGTCATTGGTGACTCAGTTCCTGCCACTGGTGACTGAGGTTTTGCCACTGGTGACTCATCTCCTGCCACTGGTGACTCAGCTACCATCAGTGGTGCATCACCTGCTGATTTAAGGGACTCATCTCCAGTCTGTGATGTCATCTGAGGCTCTGATTCAGATGTTTGTTGTAGTTCCTTGATACCTTCCACAGGCAGAACCTGCACGTATCCCTCGGGCAGAAACACGGCAGATTCCAGACTCTCATACTCCACGACCATTGTTTGTTCCCCCGTGGCTGAATCAAGCGAGTCACTGAGGAATCTCTCATACACATCGTCAGATCCCTCTGACTCTGACACTGACTCTGTCAACACATTCTCACTGCTGCTATGTGTATAGTGGGATAGAGATACTGAGTCTCTTGTCAGGCTGGAGTATCCAGAGTCACGATTCTTGTTCCTTCTCTCATAATCTTCTCCTTTATTATCTCTCAACATAACACCTTCTGTCATAATGGGTATGTTGATTTCTGTTTCCATGGCATCATCATCTGTCAACACTATAGTGATGTCTTCGGCTATCATGCTCACTGCATCGCATGATGCCAGCACATTCTTTTCTTGGACGGATTTCGCTACAGCAGTATAGACTTGTGGTGCCATCTGGCTTTCCACAATATTTGTATTTTTCTTGTCAAGCACCTTGGTAATGTCTGTTTCCATGACAACATTATTGTCTTTATTCTCAATACCAATTGATATATCATTTTCTGGATTCAATTTGTCCGGCATCATAGTTTTCTGTTCAATATTATCAACAGTTTCACATGAGATTGCCTTATTTTGGACATCAACAGGAAGCACTATATCTGGAATCTTGCGAATGTTATACTGGATGGGCACCGGAAGATCACTGGTGGAGGGTACGTTGTCATCAGGGCCCTCCAGACTGTCAGTGTCACTGAGAGTGCCGTCAGTGTCCCTCGGAGATCTGGGGGACATCATTCCTCCTATCTGTTCTCTTCCATCCCCTCTCTTCACAGGGACAAATATGACGGTATCAGCAGATAACGTAGACTCTGAGCTCTCCACCATACTGCTGGGAGCAGTCACGTCGGAGTCCGAGGACATTCCAGAGTGATCTAAGGCACTCTCTGGCCTACTTTCTCCAGACTCCTCTCTTGGACTCAAGCTGATCTCAGATTCATGACTGGCACTTTTCACAATAATACTTTTTGCAGTGTTTTTAGAATCCGCTTTCTGTTGTGTATCTTTTTGCTCTTTATCATCTTGGGAGTCTCTCTCTCTATTTGTATCAACCTCTTTCAAAGGTTTGTTTACATTGTGACAAATCACAGTTTCATTTTGTTCAAAATTAATGCATTCAGATACTCCTGTTGTTTGTGCAACATTTAAATTGTCAGACACATTTTGTAACGAACTGTCAACACATAACACATTAACACTTTGTGAAATACTGTTTGGGTCTGTTACATGACCTGTTTCAGCATAAGCAGTCTTTTGTATTGATGAGGAAGCATTAGTATTCTCACTATCAATATCTATCACAGTTGATTGGTCAATCTCATTATTGACATTGACCTTGACCTCCTTAGGTTCAAGGTCAGAAGTTGCCAGTGAGCTCCACTGCTCTACGGGAACAATGGATAAATGTCTTAGCTGCTGTTTAGATTGTTCAGCAGAAACTATGGAATCTGGATGTGTCTCCAAAGGTGAATGATGAAGTGATGAAGATGACTTGGGGGAGGATGACAAGAGTGGCTGTGAATCTGTGGCGCCATCTACATCCATATCAAGACTGTCCATGGATATATTGGCATGGCTGGGTGTTTCTACAGACAGCAGCTGCCCGGTGATGTCTGCAGATTGCTCAGCCTCCGATTTTTGCCACACCTCATCCCCAGATGTAAGAAGTGTGTCAAGATGTGGCTGCATGTGTGACAAGCGATGTGCATTATTAGTGTCTTTTTCACTAGGCTCGGCCTTTGCCACTGGGTTAGTTATCATGTTCCTATCATTGTCTAATAGTTCCAATGAATCTTGTTCTAGTTCTTGATCAGTATTTACAAAGCTATTAACATCGACAGGGACGATTTTTTCATCACCTGCATCTTCAGCACTCTCCAAAGCTGTTGTCATGGCAACTACGGAATTGGTTATATTGTGGATATCCTCTGTTGCCATGGGCGACTCCTCCTCCAGGACTCTGTCGTCAGAGTATAGTAGCGAATCTTCAGAATAGACGCTGTCATTGTCTGACGTCACATACTCCTCAGAGCTGTTGGTTCTCTGACGCTTCATTGAGGCACTGGATGGGCGGGGTTGCCGTCGACGACGCTTAGATGCCGATGATGGACGTGATCCCGTTTTGGATGGAATACCTGCAAACAGATCAGATGAGAACTATGATGTACAAAAATGCAATTGTTTGAAAATCTAAATATATTTTACTGTTAAACATATGGTGGCTGCAAACATACATCATCTTAAATGTTTTGTTATTTTCTACACAGGAATAAATACAGAGCAATCCTTCTCTGACCTTTCCTTATCATTTGACACTATGATGCATGAAGTATATTACATAATGTAAGTTGACTGAAGTTATCTATAACCAGAGTATATTCTTAACATTCTGGAGAAAGTACCATGCAATCTTATATAAATGAGACATTTTGTAAATTACACATACTTCTTCACCTATGGCAAAAGCAAAATGTAACACGTTTGAATAAATATATCAAATAAATCAATGTGACAATGGTACAAGGTATAGTGCCTTCCAAAGTATCGAGTGCAGTGCTTTCCCTATTATCACATTTTTTATGCAGAGCTTTCCTTTTCCTTAAGATATGTACCTGAAGCAAGTGAATCGTCTGACATTGTCCCTGTTAAGTCGGAGGACTCGTTGCCTCCTTGTTGCTGCTGCCGCCTGGTGGCACGCTGACGAAATGCTCTCCTAGATGTGGGAGACACTGGTGACGGGCTTCCTGTTTGTGACCTAAAATATCACATTCACGTTAAATCCAGCATTACATTTATCATATTTCCTATTTATTGTTCTTACTGTCAATGCTATTTTAAACTGTAATATCATCTAATAAAATAAGATATAGATTATATGTGAACAAATCTTACTGGGTGATGTCAGTCACAAGATTTTCTTCTTCTCCCCGTTGCCCTTCTCCCTCCTCCAAGAAAACATCTCCATCAGCTTCCATTGGTTGGTGTGCTGAGAACCGTGTGGCTGTGTGTTGCTGTACAGAGAGTGCAGCCTGGGGCGGCGACTGCTCCTTCCCGCGGGTACCAGGCCCTGAAGAGGAGGAGGCTATGTGCTGGTGAAGGGCGCACTGGTCCAGGGAGTCTGATTCGGTGGTGGCTTCTATGACATTGACCACTGGTGGTGGGAGACCGGGGGTCGACCGTGATGCCTCTTCAGTTGCGCTGTGTGCGAGGCTGACTGCCATACTGACGTCTGCTTCGTAACCTTCCTCTTGCTTCTCGCGGTCTCCGTCAAGAGAGTCATCAGAGAATGTAGCTCGATTGGTTTGCTCTCCTTCTAATCTGACCTTGACTTCCTGCAGGTAATCCTCTGTTATGTCACTATCACCTTGGTGGCGACCTTCAGGACTTATCCTCTCAGCTCCCTCTAGTGAGTCATCTGAATACTCAGCACTGTCTTTAGTAATGCCTGTTTTTTGTTTTAAAACATCTCCTGCACTTTCATCCATAGATTTCTTGGTAGAGGGAGCACTTATGGTTGAGTTTATGCTTGAATTAATACTTTCTGACAGAGACGACCTACTGTCACTGTCATCTCCAATAGAATGATTCCTTTTCCGTGATAATGTACAGTCACTCTGTGACCTTGGACGACCTTCATCCATGGAACTGGAATACTGGAGCGGCTGGAATGTACCATCCTCTGCTGGATAAAGACCTTCTGTGAAGGGTCTGATCTGTTTTTCTGGTGTGCTACCACTTCTCAGTGATCTAGCAAATAGTTCATGAGTCGGATCAGTGTGAGGTCGGAGTGGGTCAGAATGATCGCCGGACCCTATGTTCAGACTAACTGCTTCCCCACTCCCACCTCCCCCTCCAGCTATGAAGAACTCAACAGGAATGTCTAAACTCTTTTGGCGTTTCTTTAGTTTGGACAAAGGATCTTTGGAACCATCTTTTCTTTTAGAGCTTTTAGAGCTTTTCTTGGATTTCTTTTTCCCATCTTCTTCAATTTCCTTTTTGCCTTTCTTTTTATCACTACCCTTTCTGCTGGTAATAGATTTGCTGCCTGACTCACTGCTAGGCTGGTCTTCACTGGCCTGCTGACTCAAATCGCTTCCCTCACGAGAACTTGCACTGTCACGACTAACACTTTGCTCTGACTTGATAGAACCGGTGCTGTCTATGCTCGTACTCCTGCCCGACCTGAATGCTGAGCTTGTACTGTCTCGGCTTGTGCTCCTCTCTGACTTGATGCTCCTCTCTGAGTGAACGGACCCTATGCTCTCCCTGCTCATACTACGTTCTGACCGCGATGACGATGCCAAACTTTCCTTGCTGGAACTCCTCTCACTTCTTGGACTCTTGCTAAGCCTTTGACAGAGCGCTGCTGGCCCACTACCTGGCCTCTTATTGTCTTTATTTCTCCTCCCCTCAACAGAGGAGTTTTTCACAAGTCCTCTGCCTCGGGGGCTTGGTGAGGATGATGTTTGCAATTCCTGCATAGATCTTCTTCGTTTTACATCAGGGCTTGGACTACTAAGGTCTTTCTCCTTTTTCTTTTTACTGTCTTTTGGGGTCTGATTTTTACTAATGTTAGTGTCTTTCCCACTCATTGGTAATCTTTTAGTCTTACCACTTTGTGGCTTTTTCTGGAATGGTTTAATTTTGTTGCGGTCCCCTTTATCGTTTGGAATGTGATTGGCATCGATTGACTTCTCCAGGTCCGGCCTAGAGCAGGGAGCTACAGACTCTACTTTGTTATCTCCATCGGGACTAGCTCTGGATATGTCTAATCCATCATCTCCACTCCCAGATTCTCTTGTATCCATGGAAACTGGAACCTCATCTTTAACTGGAAGTTCTGCTTTGTTGAGTTTTGGCTTTTTAGTTTTGGATTGCTGCTTGGAAGGAGAGGTGAGCATGGGTTTGTCAAATACTGTTTGTAGGTCGTCCTGGTGTAGGACGCTGTCGTGACTATCAGCATGTTGTATATCAGGTCGTGGCAGTTGGATAGTTCCTTCTGGACAGGAGGAAGATAGCAAATTATTGTTGTCAGGATCCACGCTTGATTCCCGTGATTTCCTCAGTCGGCGCACTGGAGTATCTTGTCGGTCAGAGTCAGTCGTGAAAGCCTCATCCATGGACTCTGGAACACTAGCCAGACTAGAACTGGAGTGCCGTAGTCGTGGACAACTTGGCACGAGATGAACGGCACCAACTCCTGAGCTTGGGCTAGACAAACGTGCAGATTTAGCGAGACTGTTGCTCTGTTGTGACAGCAGATTTTGCAATACAGGCACAGATTTTGAGCGTGAATGTAAGGCCTTCTCTTGTGTGGACGGACTTGTTTTTCTCCGAGCACCTCCGTGTGCTTCGGCATGTTTCTTAATCTGTTCTGCATTATACAACCTGGCAGTCACAGCCTGTGCTATCTGAGATGGTCTCTTTGCTTTTTTGTCTCCCCCAAGCTTAGGAGATGAGTCTCTTGGTGAGACAGACCGAGTTCTGACCGGCTCGTGAACCTGTGCCACTACTGACAAGTGAGTGTTGTTAGCATCCAATCTCTGTGACAAGTGCGGGTAACTACCAGAGTCTGAGACAGTTCTGCTATGTGGCAGACGCATAATGGCAGCCTTGGTGTGCCTGGAGAGACCTTTACCACTGGAATTAGACAGTGACTCTTCACTACATGATTCCCCGATAGGTTCCACTCTCTCCGCATCCGGCAATGACTCTCGCTCCTTCAACTCGATATACTGCATCAGCTGTTTCTGCCGATGGTGCAGTTTGTCTATGACGTCACTGTGAGTTGACACAGTTTCTAACTTGGCACTATCCTGTGCTTTGTATTTCATCTCCTTTTCTTTCACTTTCTGTCGTGTGTGCTCTACTTGCTGTGATGAGACTATGAACATTTTCTCTATGGCCTCCTTTCTCTGTAACAGTTCCTCGGGTGTCATGTCTCGCTGTGACTGCAGCTTCTCCATGCTGTCTATCTTCTTTTTCTGACCTTCTACAGAAACTTTTAACTTGCTGATCTCGGCGCCATAGCGGTCCGCAAACTCCTGTATTTGAGATTCTACATTGACCATGCTGCCCATGACCCCGGCTCCAACGATGGCTTGAGATTCTGTCTGTGTGACCAGCCCCACCAGTCCCTGCACCCCGGTCTGCACTCCAAACTCACTATAAGACTTCCCACTCTTCTTTGGCGATCCACCTAAAACATACAAAACAGTAATGAGTAAAGTGCTTGGAAAGATTAATAAAATAATCCTATCCTATATATGCTAAAGTCTAAAATATGCAATCAGATCAGTTTCACTTAAAATCACCTTCATCTTTGTCTTCTTTTCTATTCTTAAAATTGTCGAAAAGAGAAATAATTTTTCTTGCATAGATGTATGCTGCTACTTTGACCTTGGGAGGCATAATTATCTACTCTATTCAAAATCTGAAGAACAAAACATTTTTTTCTATCGCAGAAGAATTTTTGTTCATCAAAAGGCTGCATGGATTCAGAGTGAATACTGCTGTTCTATATCCATATGGATCATACTTATATCATACTTATATCAAGATGGATCATACTTATCAATCATTATGTACCGTACAACTTAAACAAATTAAATATCACCATTATCACATACATACATGTACACATCCCACTCAAACTGTACAATCTCATTCAGAGAACAAAACTTTCTAACAAGAATCTTATCAAACTTTATTGCATATTGCTCCAATAGCATTATTTACTTAAACTAGAGTCCCATCCTATCTGTGTGTAACTGTCTATACATTTATTGCTGTATGTAAAGTGTCATGAGGTAATATAAGCAACAGGAATCAGGGGGAAAGTAGACCCTTCCTGAACACATCAAACACTGCTTTATGGCTTGTGTGGGCCAAGTTAATCTTTATGGCTGGTTTTCATTTCCTTGAATGTACAATCTTTTAACATATAGAGGATATAACATGAAAGGGATAGATCTGAATAAATATCTTATTCTCAGAAAGCGGTCAAATCACTTTTCTATGATCGGTTTGTTATAACAGAAGCCTTATCTGGATCTGTCAAGTGCATTCCAAAGT
The DNA here is from genome assembly GCA_949316495.1 of Amphiduros pacificus. Classification (NCBI taxonomy): domain Eukaryota; kingdom Metazoa; phylum Annelida; class Polychaeta; order Phyllodocida; family Hesionidae; genus Amphiduros; species Amphiduros pacificus. The sequence continues at coordinate 37,459,501 of OX439005.1, read as the reverse complement.
GCACAAGTGATAAGTTCTTTTTTCCCTTCAATACATAAATAACTAAATTGCATACCAGTAATATCAATGCAGATCAATATTGATCAGGTTTTATCAACACAAATAAAGTTTTTTTTACTTAAATTTATTATTCTTACCAGTAATTCTATCATATATGTAGGCGTATGTGTGTGTGTGTGCTAGTGTAAAATCAATAATTTTTTTATATTTTGAATACCATACCAACCTTTTTTTAGTATTTAATTAGAAGCAAAAATATCTGCCCAAACAATCAAACAATTTCTTGTCATGTTATCTGGAAAAGGTTACCCACCATTATTGCAGTCTTCCAGTTGCTTTCTGAGTCGGTTAAGTTCATGTTCCAACTCCGATTTCTGTGACTCGTGTTCCACCAGGAGACGCTGTACGTGCTCCAGTTCGAGGCGATGATCCTCATGGTGGCGCCACATGTCTTCCTCCTGGTCCTGCCTTGCCTCCTCCGCAGCCTCCGCCTCCTGCAACACTGCCGCCAAGTCACGCCTGAAACCACACAAAACAACAACCTCTTTATAACACTCTATATACATCTTCAAATATAATAATTCATCAGAACTATCTTTAAATGATATTACCAAATCTTAGACATTTTCATAGAAGGTAGAATAAAATTAAATGACATTCACTACAAATGAAGGTAAGCCGCTTCTCTTCGAGGTTCATAATAAAACTATAAAAGATTTTATAACCAGTAACCAGTTGTTCGAATTTTGAAAAAAAAAAAAATTCTTCATTCTGACCAAATAAGGGAGATTACTAATAAAGAGATGCTGATATCCGAGTTCACATAATATGTGGGCCTGATGATCTCAGATCTCCTATCTGCTCTTAAATCTAATGTTTATCAAGACACCTTGAGGCTCTCCAATATAAAACTAAGACCCTCTTAGACAGTCTTCAATCTGGATAAAAAAAGGTTCACTTGACCCACTTTCAATTTTCTTCTCAAGCTCTATAGGTTTTGTGAAAAATATCATTAATAACAAGAGTTCAGGGTTATTATAATATTTTGGCTCCTTATATTTCCTAACTCTATTAGTTGACCAAATATGCAAGAATTCCTCTTTAAAATATTAATCTCTCCTCCGATATAAAAAAAAATAAATAAAAAATAAAAAAATAAAATAAAAAAACAGGACACCAAATGCTCCACAATAGTGAATTTAAGGAATATTTTAAACCAAGATCATATTAATTATTTCAAGCTTGGCACCTTCTGACAGGGGAAGCTACATTTTTTCAAGATCAATAAACTGTCTACGAATTTTGATAAATATAAGAAAATAAGTGAATTTGGTTTGAGTTATGGGAATGATTTTTTTTCATCTATCAAATTCAGAATGAGAAAAATTTTTGATGGTGCAAAGCAAAATGTATGATAAGGCTAGTACTGACACCGCCTCCGCACGATGCTGCAATGATATTATGTACTACCTTCTGGTGGGGCCTAATTATACACGGCAATTTTCCCTGCATGACATATAACTTTGAGAGCATAAACAGACTTGTATATTCTGGTCACCAATCATAAAGGCAATAGGTCGTGTGAGACTGGACCAGTCAATGGCTTTGTTACTTTATAACTGACCACCACAAATATTGACTGGTCACCTCTCATTCATCAAAGATTGATTTTCTATTGCAGTGTTGATCAATACATGGGTGTGACCAGAATATTTTGTTGATTACAAAATATTAAGCTCATTTATTTTTGTTTGGGCATAAATTTGGGACAATTATCACATAACAAGTCCTTTAAAGCCACGTCACATACCCAATAAGTTCATAACAAGGCTATAGTCTACAAGTGGCCCTCTACTCTATCAAACAATGCAATTTCGAGAATTCTTATCGGCCATATTTATTTGATCACAGTTAATTAGTATTTTATTCTAATATTGATGAGATCAAGCTGAGCACTATATGTAGGGTTGCAATGATTGGGCCTTGCCAAATGAATCACCTGTATTGATTGGTTGACCAACACAGGGACCTCAAGCTGAGACATGCAGACCAAACTCACGCAACTCTCTCCTTATGGGAAACCAAAAACTACCAAACAAAGTGCAGACATGGCCCAAATATATTAGGACACACAAGACATTGTTAAATAGAATTTAACACATGATGATCAGATATTTATGATTACATCTTCATATCTGTTTAGGGGTGTCCTACAACTCTCACTAAATTTCAAGCCATAGGCATATTAACAATTTTAATGGAACATAACAGTGGTATCTAAATCATCATTCAATCCATGAATTTTTGGAGAGGGATTTTTTAACAAAACATTGCCTTTGGACCCTGAGGTGATTGGCATACTTGTGGGTCAGTTATGAATGACAATCTGGCAAAAATCAGTTCCAACTTTCACAGGATTTTCAATGTTTTCAGGGTAAACATGATACAATGTGCATAAATCTAAAAAACTGTGAAAATAGATGTCATAACTTGTAAAATTATCGAACTTAAAAATAATGATATTGTGGAACTTAAAAAGAACAATATTTTGCTGCCAAAAAGAATGATATTGTGGAACTTAAAAAGAACAATATTTTGCTGCCAAAATATTAAGATATTTCATTTAATTATCTCATATAAAATAGATCCGAATATCCTAATTATGCCCATCTTTTTTTGAAAAGAGCATATTAATACTTTAACCACTGGACAAAAAATACACTGAAAGACCAGAACAAAAACATAACAAAACTTTCCCAGTTCATTAAGATTCTCAACCATGCAGAAAATATAAGACCAAGTGATAAAGATTACAGCAGTAAAAATACCCTTCTCTTTATGAAGTGAACAGCACAATGGCCACAACCTTCAGACATTATAAAGAGTATTAAAATAGATCTGGCTGAGGATCCAGGGTCAAATAGAGAACATGTCACTGAAAGGCTAAATTAAAATATAACCATACAATATTCTAAAGAAAGCAAATAACACAACTATGCTGACAGAACTAAAATATATACAGAAATAATTCTTTAAATTTGAACTGCTGAAGAAAAATACAAGATTATGTTTTCAATTATGAGGTTCTGAAATTGAAGCATATTTTTAGATGGCTAAGGCTGATTGTGAAGAAAAAACTTTGCATTTTGAAAAAAAAAATAAAATAAAATAAAAAATAAAATAAATAAATAAATAAAAATAATAAAATAAACAAATAAATCAAGAGTAAAAACATATTTATCTCTTGAATATTGATGTTATCATCTCCAAATTTGTTTACTTTCAGTAAATGCTATGAACTGTAGATCATGGAATTTTCATTAAACATATGTTACTAATCCTCCATCATGCCAGGTCTACCTTGTTACATTTGACCACAGAACTATGCCCAGGACATATCAAATATCTTGTGATCTCCAATCGATATACGCAACATAAACTCTAACGATAACTGGTCTCAATCCACTTACATTCCTGTCAATCATCAAATATGATCAAATATGAAACATCATAATATATAATCTGTATTGATTTGATGAATTATGTCATGGTGCTGATAGAGGGTATTGATCTACTTTAAACTAAGTTGAGACATTGTGTTGACAGTATATTGTGATACTATTATATTACATTTGCTGTACTTTAAATGATACTGACTGAATTCCTGACCTTCTGAACTGAGCTGGAAACATGTACTTCGTGTCATGCTAAAGTTATATATAAGAAATAATGAGTAAAATCAAAACACTTATATAATATATATATATATATATATATATATATATATATATATATATATATATATATATATATATATATATATATATATATATATATATATATATATATATATTGAATACACTATTGATTCATCCTCGCTATGAAAAAATATTTTATGATATTTTCAGTCTTCCACAGTCGACACTATGTTTCTTTAAAAAAATATATGGTTAATTGTGCAAGTTATTGACAGTGCCATCTGGTGTCAGTTGATCTTTTCATGCACACAGATATGACAACTCTAATCTGAAAATATTTCCTAAATGCCTTTTGTGTGAGGACAAGCTGACGGGAAATGTTTACAATTTATGATTGAAATCCATTTTTATAGACATCCCGCTCTTGCAAAATAAAAATAATCAGTTTTAAACTTTAAAATGAAAAACTGAAACTTGATGGATAAACAAATCCTACTCATGGAAATTTACAATTTCTTGTTTGATTGATTACATTCCAAATATTTCACTGATATATGGCATTTAAATAGATTTTTTAAAGTGACAATTTAAAACCAAATGTTCTCCTAAAAGCATCCACTTTTTGTACAGAACAGCACTCTCAATAATGCCATAAAAACAATTTCCTATTGCCATTAAATGAAATATTTATCACTGGAATTTTACAACACCAATCTTTGTAACAAAATATCATAGGTGCCTTGTATGCCAGATACAAGTACAATTAATAAGTTCTTATGAACTCATCTTCCAACCCTGAATCATTTTCTGAGTCCTTAGCATATCATTATCTGAATTCTTATTTTAAACACTTGATAGACCGAATTTCAATTAAACATAAGCATTATCTCTTATTCTCGTATTTTCATATTTTATTATTTTTTTCACTGTACCCTACCATCTTGTGGTCTAAACTAAGACATGGATATAGTTAAAAAGAAATTTGTGATCATTAAGAACTGATTACTGAGAAGTAGGCACCACAAACCAGAATTGAGTGACAAAAAATTACAAGTTGAAGCATGGCACCATCGACAGAAGAGGTGGACATTAAATATCAGAGTAGTCAGATTAATTACACATCGTCCAGCAATCATGGGACTTATCATTACTGATATCTGACTTTATTTGTTTGTCCAGAATTTGGACTGTGAAAGAGAACGGGGCAATAAGCGATACTGTATCAGTTAATGTGTGGGTATTGTCGTGATATGCCCAATGAAACTGCCTCCTCGTTGAGTGGACAAGTCTGGTTCTCTGCCAAAATTGTCATAATGAAATGATGATTTAGGGAGATTTATTTCCCTTATCCGATGCAGTCAGTATATATCATCTACCTTATATCATACTTATATAGAGTGTTATATTCTATATCATTAAAAAAATTCCTCCAACTCCCCATATCTCTCATATATATATGAGTAAAGTAAAAGCGTTTATGTCACAATTTTTCATGTGGACAACTATCTAGGTTACTTATCAGCTCCATCTTTTTATCAGATCCAGTTTAATCAGCAATATTTCTTTATTTAGAGTCATTCTAGTGCTTAAATGATGTCAAGAGAGTAAGAAGTGATCTGAGCAATATTGGTGTCCATGGAATTTGTACACTGGGAACATATTCTATAAAAGGTCGAAATAGATTCACCATGGTGCGCATGCTCTCATGGCAACACAAGCAAACAAAAATATACCAAGTGTATATTCTAAACTGGTATCCTATCTCTGCCAGGCTGATCAGTGATGGTAGCAGTTTTTCATGCATCATGATGATTAGTTTCTAAATATATATGCCTCTCTAAATTTCAATTAAAACAGACTACTTAGCTGGATTAATGCATAACTACATGTCAATACATTTCTTATTTACACCGAGAATGATTTATTCAGGTGACATAAGCCTGTATGTCCATCAACAGGAGAACAAAGCGTTTTCTTATAACTTTCAGGCATTTTCTATTTGTTATTGTTAGTCAATATGTACGGCTGACAACACCTAATTGGAATACAGTTGTCATGTTCACACTGTCTGGTTTGTTGCGATGCTGGGAGACAAAACATTCCCCGGACATGGCATGAATATGCCATTCCACAGATGTCTAGATGTATAAATGTCTGTCAGATTACCATATTCTATCAGCATGACCCTCTGCAGGAGCACCATATCCCTCCTAAAAATCACTTCACTCAATCAGTGAATGCAAAACTTGACTCAAAATGCACCATATTAAACCTTGCATTCTGTATATTCTTACATCAAATCCTTTAAAATCTGATATTCATAAGTTCTAGATTTATCGTACATAGTTTAATAATTATATAATGATAACACCAACATGATCCTTAACTCATTCTTGCAATTGATATAGCTGGAAACAGTTTATGTTTGGTTTACATTTAATCCCACTTAATCCAAAGAAAACAACTTTTGCAAATTTGGCAGAATGATTTTGCATGTATTTGCAAATCAATAGTTTTGTATAAGTTGTGGCAGTAAAGAGAAAGCAAAGTTTCGTATTTCAGCTTTGTATTCATTTTCCACTCATACAACACATTAGAGGTAAACCAACATTTTATTCATGTTCAGCATTTAATTTATTGGATTGCCAAAAAAACATTGTGTACACGTTACCAGAATTTTACCCAATGCCAAATAGAATACCTTAACACAGAAAAACATTTTCTCTGTATTCATGCAAAAAGGCCTTGTTACATCATCTAAAATCATTAAGTTTATTGGCCTGATTAAACACAAGTGGCATATATTGATATTGGTTTACTTTACATCTTGATAATCAGGTTATTGATACGATCAATGATGTGGATAGATTATTATTACCAACACAAACCACAAGCTAAAAGTTATCCCAATATCAAACCAGACTTCTCTTAAGTCATTCCCATGTCATATACTAACACCCTAACTGCTGATCTGTTAAGCCTTATACAACCCACAAACCTTTCCTATATCACGTCTAACACCCTAACCACTAACCAGTTAAGCAACCCACAAACCTTTCCCATATCATGTCTAACACCCTAACCAATGACCAGTTAAGCAACCCACAAACCTTTCCCATATCATGTCTAACACCCTAACCACTAACCAGTTAAGCAACCCACAAACCTTTCCTATATCATGTCTAACACCCTAACCACTAACCAGTTAAGCAACCCACAAACCTTTCCTATATCATGTCTAACACCCTAGCCACTGACCAGTTAAGCAACCCACAAACCTTTCCTATATCATGTCTAACACCCTAACCACTAACCAGTTAAGCAACCCACAAACCTTTCCCATATCATGTCTAACACCCTAACCACTGACCAGTTAAGCAACCCACAAACCTTTCCTATATCATGGCTAACACCCTAACCACTAACCAGTTAAGCAACCCACAAACCTTTCCCATATCATGTCTAACACCCTAACCACTGACCAGTTAAGCAACCCACAAACCTTTCCAATATCATGTCTAACACCCTAACCACTGACCAGTTAAGCAACCCACAAACCTTTCCTATATCATGTCTAACACCCTAACCACTAACCAGTTAAGCAACCCACAAACCTTTCCCATATCATGGCTAACACCCTAACCACTAACCAGTTAAGCAACCCACAAACCTTTCCCATATCATGTCTAACACCCTAAACACTGACCAGTTAAGCAACCCACAAACCTTTCCTATATCATGTCCATCAGACTAGTCACAAATTTTCTAGACTTTCCACTCCACAAGCCACAAACCACAAGTCTTCCCTATATAATGCCCAGCATGAAAAAACACTTAACCTTTAGGGCCAACAGGCCACGAGCCATTTCTGTATCATGCTAAACACATAAACCACAAAGCCTTTGGGTCTAAACTATTTTCTTATATATACTATATTCTTATATATCAGAATTTAAAGCTAAATTTTTGACAACCATAAATAATATGTTTGTTGGAGGCTGGGCAACTATAGGAGATTATAACGCTTCCATAAAGTGTGTACCAACCCATTACTCCAATCACAAGACCATATAGCCATGTATAGGGGGAGTTATGCCATTAACATTGACAAAACTCTTAACTGTACATTCTATGTATCAGGCAAGTTATGCCATCAATATTGACAGAACTCTCAAATGTTCGTTATGTGTATTGCGTATAGGTGGAAATCACTGTTAGAATTTGCTGATTGGCACCACCTCTCCCTCACACTCCTCCCTATACAACAGTGTATTGATTTTGCCATTCCCACACTGTGGAGTGTGCCCTATCCTAAATTTCCAATTAACCCAATTCTGAATGTGTCAAAAGTTATTTGCATTGTTGTATTTGAATCATTTATAGCAATTCATTCTGTTGTCAAGTGTTATTTTTTTAAGATGTGATTAAAATCTGATCAGGTGCCATGATATACCCTATGAATATTCAATATGCAAAAACTATTTATGAATTAATCAATCAGAACTTAATCTAAATTGACTGAAATTGAAAGGAATCAAAGAATCATACTAAACTACATAATATGTGATTAAATGGATTTTGGAATTACATAGGTTTTGTTTTTTAGTAACTTAATCTCACTGACACCTAAGGACATGAGCCCGAAAGTTACTAACACCAGCAAGGTTCCCTGTGGTAAACCACTATTATGCTATTGTGTCACCACCAGTGCCCCCTGCTGACAAATACATGTAAAATAATACGACTAAGGGCATAACTGGGAATTACAGTTGTTTTTTTCTCATTGACCAGTTGGTCTGCATACTTCAAATGTATCCAGGGTTAATTTGTGATTAAGAAATGCCACATAAACTTCCTCCTTCACCACCATTTGGGACCTTTAAGAAATATATGATGGTCCACTTAAATTATACTTGACACTCTTTTCATTCACTACACAGTTCTATTTGGACAAAAGCTTGACTGGTCTGTTAAGTAGTGGCAACTTTGATGCAATATAATACCAAAAAAATTGAAAAATGGAACCTTTTAAAATGACCATCCCCATAAATGAACCTTGTATTAGAAGCAAACAGTATCGTGTTTACAATAACAAGTTGTTTTGTAGGCCACGAGTGGGTGTTTTTCCTATTTAGCTTGGTCTAACACTGTATCAACACCAATTTTTTTTTCATTGACTGCCTTACTTATGAGAGAAAACCCATTTCAAAGAGTCACTGGTCTAAAAACTGATCTTTTTTTGTTTAAAGTTTCTATTGCAGAATAAAAAGCTTTCTTTTTGGTAAAAAGGCTCACAGTGCTGCCTAGATTTGATGGTTGTCTTGCGAACAAGGGAGCCCCGTGTTGTCATCAAATACTTTCTTTATATCAAAGAAAAGGCCGAGATGGTAATCAAGGATACTTTAATGTGAGGGTCAGTGCCTCTGTAAAGTGGGCATCATTATCACATTTGTGAATAAGAACTGCCACAATAATAAGGCAACGCTGGTATCACTCTATGGTCTACCTATCATGGAAACATCCTTGTCACTTTGCAACAATCAACGCATATTGTAGATTTTTTTTTTCAAAATTCTTTTTGTTGGCATCTCTGTGTAACCTGGTTCGGTTGTTGCGTCAGTGTTGTATATGCTCACGCTATGACCATCAAAAACATAACAACAGATCAGTCTTCATTCGGGAAAAAAGAAGAAGAAATCTTTCAAGCATTTCCAAACACTTAACCTACAAAGATTAATCATCTCAGTGAACAAAATAAATGCTGAAAATTATGGAAGTCAATCTTATAAAAGAAGACATAAGACTGGGTGTGTATTGAGAAAGGCGAAAGCATTTGTTGGGGCTTGGTGGTGCTTAGATCTAAATAACAGATATGATTAGCTTTGGGCAATTTCAGTGTCTTTAACAGAGAATTTTTGTGTTGAAGTTCATATCCATACAATAAACTAGTGCAAGTCATTTTCAATGAGACATTCACTGTTCATCCACATTTTATTTTCTGAGAAACCTTCTTAAAGACATTAAGTTCTCAGCCAAAGATCAGTTCAAAACGCTTCAAAAGGTCAGATAGATTCATTCTGTGAGTCCCTTTGGTCACTGCTATTCCATGCCTTGTACGTTTTGTATTAAACCAGACAAGAGGCTATTACCTTGAGTGTAGTAATCTCTCATCTGAGTTTTAATAGATATCAGTCACACATTAATACCATGTCTTTGCTGGATATTTAAGCCTATTTCTGCAAGATATGTTCTCAAATTGCCTATATCACACAATATTTTGAGGTTAATTTTTTAGGTTAATCTATGTCGAAACTTTTGATATGATTATTCTAATCATTTGTAGCACTGGAGGTATACAATATTTTATACAAGTATAAAATCACTAATAGATTTGTGCTGTAATAGACACATTATCTCACCTCTAAGTTAACAGCTGACCTTTAACTGTGAGGTTTATCTTTATATATTTCTCTTTTTATTAAAAAAAACCTTTGGCTCCTTTTCAGAGTATTACTAGAGATAACCAATTTGGGTGAAAGATTAAATAAACAGAATATTAAGGTATTATTTCCTCTTTGGCTAGCACTTTGGAAGGTTTCAATAGAAGGGTCATACTTTATGACTCCCATATATATCTCCTGACTTGGCTGGCCCTGGGCCAACCACCTTGCACAGGAGCATATAAAGGTTAAAATGAAATAGAAAAATATTAAGGTGAATATATGGATAATGATTTTGGCAATCTCTCGTGTTATTTTACACAAGCAATATTGTACTGTTTATAACTGTATCCCTCCATGGTCCAGACTATATGCATGGTGCACAATATACATGACTAATTTCTTTATGTAAATACACTGGTTACAATACACCGGCATAGCAAATAAATTTACCATTGGTTAAACTCCAATCTCTGTTGGTGTATAAATCCCAATTGATAAAGTAACCATCGAAGCATAGCTCACCTATTATACCACTCAACCAACTATTATGTTCCCATCAATTAATTTTCTCTTTCAGTTAAAGTGGATCTTATATACTGTGCTTTAAATTCATATAAAAGATGAAAAAGTCATGAAGTGATAAAAAGATATGCTTTTTTTACAATCTCTTTTATACAAATGTGGATTTTATTTGTGATATCTCATCTCATTTATTATCTGCCTACAAAGAGAGATGATACATTAATATTCAGTTTAATTCTGTGGAAATTCATGATCCAGTAAGCTTGCTGTTCATATTTCACAAACAAGTTACTTTATTGCTTTTAAGTATACTATATTAACTTTTTCTATGCACATGTTTTTTTAAGATTTCTTCTGGTCCTTTATAATGGTAAGTTTTAATATAACTCCTGATCAAATCCCTGGGTTTATCTGGCTTATGACACCAGGTAACTTCTGATAGTTGCCAATGCCCTTCTGTCACGACCTCTCATGTGTGGCCAGGAGACCGCTGAACCCAAAGCATTTGTTCAACTCGTGAACATGACAAATTACCCACTACAAATATCCTATTAAATTATACCGCAAAACAAATCGCTTGATGGTGCATGCATGGGGTGTCCTGAGATAGCTTTGACTGTATGAAAGCAACATGCAGGAAAACATACAAAACAACTGCACAAAAAACTATTCAAGTGGAGAAATGGCAATTTTTAATGCCTCACTTCATTTTTTCATATATTTAATTGTGATTTTGCTTGTTAAGAGTAGGCTGGTCAGTTCAACAAAACTGTTTCATGTTTTCCCTCAAATTTTATCCTCAAAAGATTTATCATTTTCTGAAAAGGATTTCAATTTAAACTGTAAGGATAGCATGCTATCAAAATAATAGGGAAGACAATATGAAAGATCATAATTATTTCTAATTCTATTTGACCCATTCCACATGTAGCAGTGAATAATCCCAAATATGAAAATCAGTACGGACCATGTATGTCTTATGCTTTGCACACTTTGTGTTTTATCACTGAGCAATTTGGCTAAATATAGGTATGATTTTTTTAGAGAGTAAACACCCAGATTCCTTTGAATTACCAGGATGTAAAGCAAACTTATTGTCAAAATGTCAAGCTGTAAAAGAAGAATTTTTCACAGGACCTAATGAAAAACAGTGTCTCAAATTTCTTTTCAAAATAATACAAAAGATATGTTTATTTCATTGGGATGAGAAAATCAGTCATGTTTCAAACTAAAGCACATTGAAATGCTAGAATTCTTTAATTAAAAAAACCAACAATATGTGGGTTGAAATACAGTGGTGTACTTTTGAAGAGTGGTGCCCCCTACACCCAAAGTCTGCATAATAAGATGCTTTCATGCAATCCTCCTATTGAAGTTTTTATAAGGGGATATTATTGCGTCTTAAATCCATTCCCTTAAAAGGACATGATGACACTTAGTAAAAGAAGCATGCGTTTTTTCGTATATATTTCTTTGATTTCTCTGCAAAGTTTGCTATGAAACAGACCATGTAATACAGCGTTGGCAGACGTTCATATCGCATTCACATCAGCAGACATTTCCACTTCTGTCACAAACAATCCTGAGTGGAAAATGACAAAAACCTTATGTAAAGGTAAACTTGGCTTTTTATCAATGGCAAGTTTATTTGTGTAAGGTGAGGGATGGTGGCAAATTTTTCAGTTTGACAAGGCGTTCCAAAAGACAGGTTCCTCATCCCACGAGAACTGATCTCTGCCCGCCTCGCTGTGTCAATACCGGCCATAAATGTCGCACTACATATTGACATGGCTTCCACCATTTTGTTAACATTGTATTTTTGTTCCCTGCAATAGTATTTGAACAGGAATTTAAACATCCACATATTGAAATAATTTCTTTTGGTCTATATTCCTATGCATGACACTGTTATTTTTATTTGAGACCAATTTTATCTGAACAAATATAATAAATTTAGATATATTCAGTTTCTGTACCATGCTCCTACAGGGAAAAAAAACATCTGTTAATATTTGCTCACAGGATAATGTGTGTTCAAAGACATGTGGATCTTCTTAAAGAGTTTGACAATGTTAGGCCTGTTCTAGCCGGAGATTTGCAAATGTTAACACCATTTCTTTTCAAGAAACAATATGTACTACATAAGCATTTTCTGGGTCCCCCACACAAAAAAAATATTTGTAGATTATATTTACAAACAGATATAAAGACCAGAGAAATGTAATCAAGAAATTGGAGATTGTCTAAATGTCTAAAACCAGTTTAAATGAGCTTTTTATAAAGCAGGTTTATCATCACCAGATATCAAACTCATTGGACCCAATATTGCAGTACAGATATACCAGTCTTCTGCATTATACGAAGTATTTAACATAATCAAATTCCTTATCTATTCCTGACATATTTAAACCATAATATGAAATATTTGCAATATTTGTCAAGATCAGTCCATTGGCATGTACAAGAGAGGCATTGTGAGGCGATACTGACATACTTTATTTTGGAAATTTACAACTTAAATGATGTGCATTTTGCAGGGCATCATGTAAGCTTAATAAATGCAGCATGATAGGGCATGTCTCTAATTTGATGCAATTTAACATGCACTTTGACATTACATGAAATTACCACATAACCAGCATGCACTTGTCCCTGACACATGGGAAATACTCTGCTGAGGTGTGATAACAAGTGGGGATTGGTCATTATGTGTGCCAGGACATCATGAACGCTCTTCTGATGTGTGCTGAGATGTTGGGAAGAGTGCATGATGCGTGTCCGAGGGCATCAAAGACAAAGCTGTGATGACACGAGAACCATGGAGTCCAACAGCTCAATATATGTGTGGAGACATATCAGCACTCTTCTGATGTGTGCTAAGAAGTCAGGGATAGTGCATGATGTGTGTCGAAGGACATCAGAGACACACTCCTATACATGGCAGTGTTGGGCTACATGGGACGTGTGAGGCAGGGAGTTCAACAGCTCAATATATATGCAGGGCATCGAAAACACACACTGTGCATAGGGACCACGTAAGACACAAGAACCCATGCAAGAACCCATCTCCTGAGATATATACAAACAAGTGGGGGATGTCAATGTATGTGTGTATGTGCAAGGCACAAGATCACACCTCCATACGCCGCCACATCACACCAGGGCAGACTTTGAGGCAGGGAACCATTGCCAGTGTGTATTCTGGCACCATACCTTCACAATGGACACTCTATTTATCATGTGTATATAAACTACATTTATGACAAATGTATGGCATCGCTCTAAACTTCTCAATATCAAACTCATGAACAATATCCTTTGTGCCACTAAAATATTTAACAACATTACTTCAAGTAATCAAGTAATTTGATAATACAAATTAAATCAATTCAATGCTAAAGTGCCTTTTGACCAGGCTTATTTTTAGATAAGAATGAGTAAATATAATCAATCATATCACATGTCCTTTTTCATCTGACAGTTCCCATTTGATTTATAGTAAATTGTTGAAGTGAGAGCGCTCTCGTATAAACAATACACACTCTCTGGGATGATTTATGATTTAAACTTTCCGTGTCTGGTTGGTTCACTGTCGGAGATCCGCATTACGCAGGTGCTTCTATAATTATGATCTCTCCAAATTAACTTAAGTGCTGCACATTTAATTGAAATGCCTGATTCAGTCTTGCCAAGATCCCCTCTATATTTTTCAAAGCACTATTACCTCAGCTATACATATGACAAAAATGTCATTTATTTGATGTAACAAGATTCTTTTTTCTGGGACTGATCCTTGTCTAGGCAGTTCCAGTAGCTTGCGAGTGTAATATGACAATCTAACATAATCCCTCAGTTAAACACATACTGTCCAGCCGACCAGTTTGGATCAGTGAACACAATGCATTCTAATCTCTGTGGCCTGCAATTTAAATGGTTTCAACACCTCATTATAATGAACTAAACTTGCATTAGGAGCACCAGATTTAATTACACTGATGCACATTATCTCTTACAAATTACAGGTTGCCCATTTGACTAATCACCGATTTCTTTTAGTTCTTTGTATCCTAGAGTGGTTGATTGGCAGATCTGGTTGACAAATGGGCCCTGAAATGGGGGTTGCTTTAATGGCCACCTCTCAAGCCACATCTGTAAGAACCCAGCTTCCCACTGCCGTTACTGTACCTGTGAATAGCCCTATGTGAATGTTAACCAGGGCAATCAATGGATCAACCCTGCAAAGACTGCCAGTTATGCCACCAAGATTAACACTGGTAGTACTACACAGAGAGGCTGGAACCAAATCAAAATCAATAAGCCTCCAGTTCCCTTGATCAGGCTTAAAATGGAGCTGTATCATTCCTTTTGCGCATGTGAAATAGTTCAGTGAAAAGGTTGTCGTGTATAGCGATTGACAGGCTTTGAATTTCCCCCTAAACTGTTGCTGGCAGCTAATGTGCATTTCTAATGACTCAATAAATATTTGTAAATCTGAAATATTTGCAAAATCTCGCTGTCCATGCAAGGCATCATGGGAAAAGATTTGCTCGTTTGATGCATTTGTTGACAATCCTCAACAGGCAGATTGCTCAGGGCCTTTGGGGTTATGCTTAAAGCAGTGCAAATTTCAGAGGACTATCAGTGAGAGTTGCGTTAGATTGATTCCCTAGACAGCTTTCTGTTACTATGGAGATGTAAACAATGCGTGCTTGCCGTGCTGCTGATGTTGTGATGCTAAAGCAATCTCCCACTATCTTCAGCAAACATGGGATGTAAACTGCCATTGCTTCATTGTGGCTAATATTGTGGTCTCGTTTTAAAATTGAATGAAAAAGAGTGAATATTAACATTATATAATGGTGCAAGTTCCTAATGAAGCAACATGAAATATTCAGTACTAAATCGAGAAAGTCTGTTTAGATAGCTGGGTGATAATGAAAGCACCATGGTTGCAATCATGAGGTAAAAATAGTGAAGGATTTCTGTGCTAATTTGACTAATATGGACTATTGTTTCAGGTTTGAGACATGAGCTTGACCATATCAGAGACTGCCAGCTTTGCAACAGTCGTGATACTGGGTGAAGAGAAAGCTTAACCACGCGTGTAAACATCCCCTCTCCTGTTACCTTGACAACTGCTATTATCTCAACCCCAAACAATGGGTGTTTTGCCTGCAGCCCCTCTGTTGCTGGACCCCAAATGGGTGCCCCGTGCCCCCCTGTGAATGTCCATCTGTCGTGTCTCCGAGTGGAAGGAGGACGGGGCGGAGACAAAGGGATGATGACATGCAGATGATGCTGTGAGTGTCATGCCAGCAATGAAACATGTGAGATTCCACAACGTTGACAACATGCTATATATGCCATGAGCAGTTTACCTGTGTGAGTCTTGTCTTCCGTCCGTCTCTACATCCTCAGTGTTCTCTCATACATTCACACCTAATCAACTGACTGCCTTATTTTCACTCTCACTTAACAGACATAACTATCCCAATATGATCCGCTAATACTTCACTTCAGCCAAATAGTAATAATATCAAACTACATACTCGTCATCAGCAAAGCTGGCTCCGGTCAATGTATGCAGCGAGCACATCTATTATTTATGCTGCATCCCTATCTGTGGCCCGCCTCCTCTGGTGTAGGCAGTGCCAACACGTGGATTCAGACTCATCAGTGACGATCATTGATGCTCATCTACATGAACAGTATCAAACACCTGAGAGGTGTACATGGCTAATGAGTGTGTCACAACATACCTGCTACGTCTAGGCTGTCCATCTTTTTTCTCTCTGGGTTCTATGAGGACGGGGTAAACTTTGTTTCTCCGTCTCCGTCTCCTCTTGGGGGAGCAGAGCCTGAGCACGTTGGCAGGCATGGTTTGTTTTGTTTATCACTGGCGGCGGTGGTGGCGGCAGTGACACATGGTGGGACAGGCAGGGGGAGGACAGCTCCACCACCTCACAGTCTCCGCGACACACTGACTCTCTCCCTCGCACCCACCGCGCTACTATAAGGAAGTCCCAAACACCACAACGACGCAAGACACAGTCACTCAGCAGTGACGGACCCACAGGGTGCCACCAAGTCCCAATAACTTACTGTGTTGTCGTGTGTGTGTGTCACTTGTATGATCCCAACTTTCTACATTACAGTATTATGTAACTATTTGGTCAACTCTTATCAAGGACAGTCCTGGAAAACTCCCCTTAAGGTCTTATCAATGCTTAATTGCTTTTCATAATATCAATGCCATGCAATCTTGAGCACAAAACAATAAATTCTCACAACTTATTTTTATATCTATTGTTTAGAAATTATATATATAACATAAGAAATCTATCATTTAAATTGCACTGAAGAAATTATCAACTTTACAGCTGTCAATACCCATGATATAGGTGATTGCAGTAGAGTACATAGAACAGTTATTTAATCAGATAAAATATTGTGTGGCGATCTCATTTATATGAAAGCCTAAGCCGAGACAAATCTCTCCAGATCTCGATACAAAACTTCACAGCCATAAGCAATGCATTATGATTGATCCAAACTTGCCCCTTATTTCCAATGTTATTCTGACCATACACAATGCCTAAGCCTTAAAACCTCAAGATAATTTCACTGGAATTATTGTAATATTTCCTTAATTGAATTCCTATATGTAACCTGGATGGTGATATGATGTCTTATACTTATGTCCTTATAAATCTTCATATATAATTCTGGCTTATGTTATTTTTTCATAGTCCAGAAATGGGTTCTTTATATAAATATATACATAATACTAGTCTATTGAGTTTAACACTTGGCTGAAAGCCGTAATGTGCACACAGGTGGTAGAAATACCAATATCCTTAAAGGGTTTCTCCACGACTCTCCTGAGTGTCAACATTCATTGATCGACAACGGCTCGAGATCAAAAACCCAGCGGCATGACCATTTTCTAAATGTAAGACCAAATTTGACTTTGTACATTGTCAGCAATATTTACACTACTTTTCCATGCTGTATGAATTTTGTTCCTAAAAGATTGCAGTGACTGGCTGTTCAAGAACAGAAAAGGAGTATCACTTGGAACAAATTTCTAGCATAAATATATTGTTGATGTTGAATTTATTAATTTTCATTGCTATTTTTTGTACATACCCATGAGTTGACTTTAAAAGAAAATAGTTTTCTAATTTCAATCATTTATCATAAAATGACTGAAAGAAAGAGAAAAAGATAAATAAATGTCTTTTTGAGTATTCAAGGTGTTGATGCAATAAACATCCAAGTTTGGTATTGGCAAGTAAATTCAAAATCTCACATATATTCTTTTTTATTGCCTCTATGTAAAGTGCCTGTTCCAGACTGCAAGTGCGATCCTTTGTTTGCCAATATCCACATTCCTGCCCAACCCCTCCTCTATATGGCCACCCCTCCTCTATATGGCCACCCCTCCTCTATATGGCCACCCCTGCCTGTATATGGGCACCCCTCCTCTATATGGCCACCCCTGTCTGTATATGGCCACCCCTACTCTATATGGCCACCCCTGTCTGTATATGGGCATCCCTCCTCTATATGGCCACCCCTCCTATATATGGCCACCCCAGCCTGTATATGGGCACCCCTCCTCTATATGGCCACCCCTGTCTGTATATGGCCACCCCTCCTCTATATGGCCACCCCTGTCTGTATATGGGCACCCCTCCTCTATATGGCCACCCCTGTCTGTATATGGCCACCCCTCCTCTATATGGCCACCCCTGTCTGTATATGGGCATCCCTCCTCTATATGGCCACCCCTCCTATATATGGCCACCCCTGCCTGTATATGGGCACCCCTCCTCTATATGGCCACCCCTGTCTGTATATGGCCACCCCTCCTCTATATGGCCACCCCTGTCTGTATATGGGCACCCCTCCTCTATATGGCCACCCCTGTCTGTATATGGCCACCCCTCCTCTATATGGCCACCCCTGTCTGTATATGGGCATCCCTCCTCTATATGGCCACCCCTCCTATATATGGCCACCC
Source organism: Amphiduros pacificus (assembly GCA_949316495.1). Taxonomy (NCBI): domain Eukaryota; kingdom Metazoa; phylum Annelida; class Polychaeta; order Phyllodocida; family Hesionidae; genus Amphiduros; species Amphiduros pacificus. The sequence continues at coordinate 37,440,812 of OX439005.1, read as the reverse complement.
CTGTATATATAGAGGAGGGGTGGCCATATAGAGGAGGGGTGGCCATATGCAGGAGGGATGGCCATATACAGACAGGGGTGGCCATATATAGGAGGGGTGGCCATATAGAGGAGGGATGCCCATATACAGACAGGGGTGGCCATATAGAGGAGGGGTGCCCATATACAGACAGGGGTGGCCATATAGAGGAGGGGTGGCCATATAGAGGAGGGGTGGCCATATGCAGGAGGGATGGCCATATACAGACAGGGGTGGCCATATAGAGGAGGGATGCCCATAAACAGACAGGGGTGGCCATATATAGGAGGGGTGGCCATATAGAGGAGGGATGCCCATATACAGACAGGGGTGGCCATATAGAGGAGGGGTGGCCATATACAGACAGGGGTGGCCATATAGAGGAGGGGTGCCCATATACAGGCAGGGGTGGCCATATATAGGAGGGGTGGCCATATAGAGGAGGGGTGGCCATATACAGACAGGGGTGGCCATATAGAGGAGGGGTGGCCATATACAGACAGGGTGGCCATATAGAGGAGGGGTGCCCATATACAGACAGGGGTGGCCATATAGAGGAGGGGTGGCCATATACAGACAGGGGTGGCCATATAGAGGAGGGGTGCCCATATACAGGCAGGGGTGGCCGTATATGGCCACCCCTCCTCTATATGGCCACCCCTGTCTGTATATGGGCACCCCTCCTCTATATGGCCACCCCTGTCTGTATATGGCCACCCCTCCTCTATATGGCCACCCCTGTCTGTATATGGGCATCCCTCCTCTATATGGCCACCCCTCCTATATATGGCCACCCCTGCCTGTATATGGGCACCCCTCCTCTATATGGCCACCCCTGTCTGTATATGGCCACCCCTCCTCTATATGGCCACCCCTGTCTGTATATGGGCACCCCTCCTCTATATGGCCACCCTGTCTGTATATGGCCACCCCTCCTCTATATGGCCACCCCTGTCTGTATATGGGCATCCCTCCTCTATATGGCCACCCCTCCTATATATGGCCACCCCTGCCTGTATATGGGCACCCCTCCTCTATATGGCCACCCCTGTCTGTATATGGCCACCCCTCCTCTATATGGCCACCCCTGTCTGTATATGGGCATCCCTCCTCTATATGGCCACCCCTCCTATATATGGCCACCCCTGTCTGTTTATGGGCATCCCTCCTCTATATGGCCACCCCTGTCTGTATATGGCCATCCCTCCTGCATATGGCCACCCCTGCCTCTATATGGCCACTTCAGCCTGTATATGGCCACCCCTGTCTGTATATGGGCACCCCTCCTCTATATGGCCACCCCTGTCTGTATATGGCCACTCCTGCCTCTATATGGCCACCCCTCCTCAATATGGCCACCCCTCCTCTATATGGCCACCCCTGTCTGCATATGGCCACCCCTCCTCTATATGGCCACCCCTGTCTGTATATGGGCATCCCTCCTGTATATGGCCACCCCTCCTGTATTTGGCCACCCCTCCTGTATATGGCCACCCTTCCTCTATATGGCCAGCCCTCCTATATATGACCACCCCTCCTATATATGGCCACCCTGCCTATATATGGCCACCCCTCCTATATATGGCCACCCCTGCCAACATTTGGCTTCCTGTGCCTATATATGACCACCCCTGCCTGTATATGGCCAATTCAGCCAGTATATGACCACCCCTGCCTGTATATGGCCACCCCTGCCAACATTTGGCTTCCTGTGACTATATATGACCACCCCTGCCTGTATATGGCCAATTCAGCCAGTATATGACCACCCCTGCCTGTATATGGCCAATTCAGCCAGTATATGACCACCCCTGCCTGTATATGGCCAATTCAGCCAGTATATGACCACCCCTGCCTGTATATGGCCAATTCAGCCAGTATATGACCACCCCTGCCTGTATAAGACCAATTCAGCCAGTATATGGCCACCCCTGCCTATATATAGCTACCCCTGCCTATACATGAATATGGTTACTCCTGCCTGTATATACAAACTTGTACCAGTATAAGGCCCTGTTTTAATATGGCCACCTTTACCTGTAAATAGCCACCATGTTTTTATATGACTGTGTATGGCCACCCCTCCTGTATATGGCCACCTCTCCTGTATATGGCCAACCCTGCCTGTATATGGCCAATTCAGCCAGTACATGGCCACCAAGCCAGTATATGGCCAACCCTGCCTGTTAATCATGTTAATAACCACCCATGCCGATGTTCATCGATGTCAGTGAACATGGTTGTGTAATCCCTGGTTAGACAGATGAGCAAATAACACAGTTCCCATGACAGACATCAAACACATAACATTACAGCAAACGTACACGTGTATAGACTCTACTTGAGGTGTGTTATATCACAGCAACAAAATCACCGCTGTCATGTTAGTCTCATGACTATCATCAAACATATCTCTGCATGGTGATCAAACACAAATAAAGGTAAACCCATATTACAAGACCTGTGAAGTGATAATAATGAATGGATGATTACTTTTATAAGCAAAGTTGAAGGAATACATATCTGTGACATCCTGACCCAGACATGACCAGTAATCCCAGTATGCAAACTAATCTTACATAACAAAAAAATGTCGTCTGAAATCTCATTGGAATTATTAGAAATGTTTCATCACAACCACAAAAATAAAACTCTCATTTTCCTTATTCTGATAAAGAATGGAATCTTTGTACAAGACATAAATACATGCAGCATGACATGCTTACTAAATGTTCCTGATATTCAGTGCCATCTGGTGTAAAATATATTGTGCAATAGTCTTATTTGATGTCAGTTTTCACATGTTTTCAAGCCAAACTGAACAATTCAGTCAAAAAGCTGACACTTTATACAGTGCCATCTGGTGTTCAATGTATGCAAACAGGTGGCACTCTGTGGGGTATATCCATTAGAAAAACTTGTCATTACTTTATCTTATAAAGCGATGTGCATATTTTATATTCTGACAAGATTGACAAGTCAGAGTCACGTCTTTGCGCAAACGACATGAACAACCATAGCCTTCGCGCACTGATCTCTCTTCAATGATGAAAGACGAAAATTAATATATCGTACATCAGACTTACATATTTGAAGAGAAGAGCTCAAAAGCTAAATTTTGAGTTTTCAATGAAGAATATCAGTCAAGAATTGACAGAGTAGCGCCAATGTTTATCTTTTTGTTAGAAGCTGGTACTCGTGCACATGCACATTGTGACGTAATCGGGGTCAATGGATGCAATTTTCATAACAATTTAGTTTTACGATTCATATAAACTTTTCAATGTCAAAAAGTCGATTGTTCCATTTGTTTTATGTATATAATACAATTTCATAATTATCAGCCAATCCTATGGTTGCGCGAATCATATGGTCGTTAGCTCTACAGAAAAAAATTAATTGGTTTTGGAATCTTGGCTAATATAGAAAGATAAAGGTGTAATAAACTATTTGAAATAAGATGACATGTCAATCAAGATTTTTACAACTATAAGTTGAGCTTGTATATTCAACCATGCATGAACTTTAATACACCAGGTCAAGAAGTGAGAAATGTGCGACAATGAATTTGAAAACTTGAATAATGTTACAAATATTTCTGTCATTAAAAGTATTCTGTAATAAGTTCAAATATATGAAAGTATTTAGATATTACTTCAAACACAGCTGTTTGCTATATAATGTCACAAAATCAGAACAGGAGAGTTAAATTAAAAGACAATACTAAAACGTCTATATGCCCCGCCCAATGTAGAACTCAAGATATGTGGTGTTTTTTCAGGCCAATTTTTTCATTTAATAAGAGAAAAAATGATTTGTGTATAGTAGGCTGCAGGTATAAATGACTTTTGTAATGAATTTTTTTTTATTATAAAAGGCAAAACATATTAGTTACATAAATTTGGAGTAAAACATATACATTATATAATTGTAAATTTCTTGTGCTAAAATTATCTAACATTTGTGCACAATGAAAAAAAAAAAACTTAGATTATTGGAATATTGGACACAAAATTTGACCAATTTGTCATGCAAAAAAAAAATGTAATCTGTGTATCATTCAAAAACAGGTAAGTAAAAAGATAAAATATTTTTGTTTTAATATCCATATTCCTTTCTCAGTGCTGAAGATTGCAAACAAACAATGCTTGTAAATCATGCTGGAAAGATAAATTGATATCATTTGACAGTTGGAACCATACACTATCCTTCTAAAGTCTCCCTTCACAGTATTACTATATATGCAAGCTTATGTTGTAAATACCCACAAGAACACAAACATGGCCACATATGTCAGATATTTTCTAAACCATTTCCGCAATTCAAATTCTCTTTAGGTGAACCTGACAACTATACAAATAGCTCTAAGCATATAACAATATATACATGCTAAAACATTCATGTCTTCTGTCAGAATAAATTTAATCAAGTATTTCTGTATACGTTCTTGTATCTGTAGTATGCAATCATGTCTTAGGGATATAATGCATGATTGAAGCAATATGATGGATAAAAATTTAAACCATGTGTACAATTTCTGCGACTCTCTAACTTGAGTCTCTATGTATTATATAAAGCACCCACATTCAATTAACTGGTACAAGCTTGGACTAGTGCCACCTCTCTCCCATAGAGGCGCCACCTACATCCTGCCTCATGTCAACCCTTACTTCCATATACACCCTTATAGTCTGGACCGTAAAGGTTTTTAGGCTACTGGACAATCTGGCTTGTAATGGGAGATTAGCACTAGCCCGAATCATAGCATATTAGCCTGAACCATTTTTTTTTTCTTGAATTCTTTCTTACTTATTGCCTGCTAATATACAATAAAATAGTTAGAGCAATTCATATATAGTGAAGATAATCAAATGAAAAAAGACTTTTCTGCCAATACTTTAAGGTCATGATTAGCTACTAGACAGTCGGTCTAGCATCAGGGAATGGTCTACTAGCCCGACAGTGTTTTTACTAGTCTGGAACTATAGACTAGTGCTAAAATCCCCTCACCTATCTATTACACACAGATAGACCACTATCAATAAGAATTTTTACAGATAGACCACTATCAATAAGCATATTTTTGTATACTATGGAGATTATGGAGATTTTTCTTTGGAGATAGAATCTACTGTGGATATACTTGGATTTAACTTTAATATTTCGGTGGAATTGAACACATCATGGTACAATTTAGTCAATACCTAACTTATGTGTATAATCTGCATCTAAATGCAGCTATTCATGAATCTTACAAGTTCCAGCAACTTTGATGTACTGCATATAAGTTATATTTCACAGATTTCCCAAGCGGGTCATATTCAATACAGACACTCTCCAGATATCAGGCAGAATAATGACAAATAGGATAATGAATATTAAATGGCTGACGTTTTTTTATAAGCCATATTGGATTTCTAAATGCAGGTGAAACAAAAGTGAGCAAAATATAATTTGATTTTGACAACAGTCTCTCACAAGGTAAAGAAGCTTTAAGTTTGACTTACTTGGCAGTTTGGAGACGTTCTGTGTCGGTGGGATGTTCCTCCATCTCGCAACTGTAAATAATAAACATATATCACCTTAATAGTCTTCATCACTGCAACTCATCAACATCCTATTATTTAATCTCTGAGGCTCAGGGAGATCCCAGCATCACATACAGGCTGGCATTAATGACGTCCAGTCAAGATATAAATATTATCAGTGATAACATCTATAGTGGTGAACACTGTTTTGGTAGGAGAAATGGTGCTATCAAGATATGGTGTATTTGCTCTGTCTTCCTCAGGATGAGGACAGCTAAGGTGTGTTTGTGGCAGCTGCCTGCTCTACCTGCCTGCCTGGCCCATCACTGATAGAACGGCAGCATGTTCAGCCTACCTGGTGTGTACCTGGCCCATCACAAAACCTTCCTCGCTCAAGTCCACTACTGACAGGGGTGTACACAAAAACAACCCCATACTTTTTTAATCTTTATGATTGATTTAAATCACTGAATCACAGCTTACTAGAAAGTAGATTAAGAAAAAATAGCACTTAAAATAAGGTGATTTATGCTTTATTTTGATTAGGTTAGTGTAACTGGCTCACAATATCCTCTTCTATCAAATTTTATTATCTGAATCAAAACACCTGTTTAAATATGGTTGACCTATTAACGGAAAGAATTTTCATTCTCTATCATGAACTCAATCGACCAAGGCAGAACCGATCATCTCTGAACACTGAGATCGCCTCAGATATTGGCAATACTGAAATGCCATATTCCCAGTTCAATATCTACCAGGTATTGCACACCAAAAAAATCATATAATTTTTTTAATATAATGATGCATTTTTCAGAATTTACATAAGGAGGGTTTATGCTACCCCTGCAGATATTATGGATTTATGTAGATATATATATATAAATAAGTATTACTTTGCACCTGATCTTAACTTGGGACCTATTACAACATCACAGTCAACATTTACAGATCTGTAAATAGCTACCTTTATTGGCGTCTTATATCCACCATTAATCTCACGCTACTGCTAATATTGCTGGGTGCAATGCTCTTTTCACTTTTTTTAATAAATCATATCAATAAGGAAATGACTGGATCATTGCTTTATCTGACTACCTATTAAAACTCACATTAGATTTCACTCTTATTTTTAAACTTATAGCATTTTTATAGAGTTATGTATTAAATATAGCAAGCAGTATTATTTACATCTATGGCAGTTTGGTTCAGGTGCTTCCATATTAAGATCAACATACAAACCATTTAATTTGAGACTGAGGAGTGTTTGTTCCTGGCTATATGCATGGCCAGGATCTTTATGACTTTGGACAAGTATGAATTCAAACTGTATGATTTGCAAAACGGAATCTATAAATTCAATATTTGAGTTTCAGACATTAATGAAAATATTGATCTGTAGGGAATCACCAAGTTTTAGAGGACGAGTTGATTGTACAGTTGTCGTGTTTACTTTTACTCACTGAAGGAGTCATAACATATCAACAAAACTGAATTATCACCATTATATTTTGTTTTTAGACTTCCAATTCATTAATCCATTCCAATATCATACCTCATGTATTTTGTAATAAATTTCTATTTGGAAGTTTACAGTCAAAGAATGTCCCCAATTTTTGTCTTGATGTAAAAATGACAAAAAATCACAAACAACATTAATATCACAAAAGATAATATAGAATAAACAAAAGATATATATCTGAGAGGAATTTTATAAATCTACTCCAATTCTTTATCACAAAAATGGTGACCTTAATTACATGTCAAGATTACATATAATCATGCAAGTCACATGGTTGGAAGACTGCAGGATATGATAAAATATTTATTTTAAGTATCTGCAATATTGATCTCAAATATATAACTTTGATCATGAAAATCAACGTCAAAACTGAACAAACTTACTGAGTTCTAGACACTCAAAACCTTTTATTATTAATTTGGAAGAAGTTTCCTAAGGCAGATGTATGTGTGATTACAGTTCCCCTATGCTGCCACCTGGTGTGCAGATGGAAGGGATTGCCTCTTCTTTCGTGTTCAATTTGGTGAATCTTTGAATAATTCATGCGGACAACTTTTCAGGGTCTATATAAAAGTAACCATATACCTGACTGTGCAATACAGAATATTCAATTAAGTTAAACATAAAAATGTTGAATTAAAATCTTTGACATGTTCAAAGAAATTACACAATAAAATAAATAAAAAAATACACAAAATCTATGAGATAATAAGGAGAACATTTAAACATGAGAAATATGCATTAAAGAAACCCAGCATAGCAATACCTTATAGGGATTAAAGTAGCCAAATATCTATGGAGAGATGTTAGAAGCAGAAAGTGCAGGTTGTATTATTATATTATCTACAGACAGTTATATACATATATATGTAGAAGACTTACCACAAGTCATTCCATGATGGACTGAGGAAAGCAAAAACAGGATGGAGGTTGTAATACATGCAACATGCCACACATCATCTGCAGTTATTATACACACCCCAACTAAAGTATGAGGGCTGTTCAATATATCTGCTATCAGAAGCTATAAGGCTAGTCCAGAAACCTTTGAACATCTCTTATATGACCTCATATATATTTTTTTTTACCTCATTAGGCATGTTAATCCTGACAATGATATCATTATGCCGACCAATACTCAATATATCAGAGTATGTTTATCATTGTCATATATCATATATTTAATAATAATAATAATAAATTATATATATATATCATTCTGGGAATTTATGGGATGTTCATTATTCCATGCACTTTTTTATTTACCTGCTAATTCACTGGTATGTCTGATGCAAATAACAATTACAGGCTGTAATTCTTTCCATTATCTTATATCCAAAAGATGTCATTTCCATCAAATAATCTTGCGCATATTATCCAGTTTGTATTACGAATAGCATTACACAAGTCAGGATATTTTCCAATCTGCATTTCTCATGAATCAAACCAAAATGGTGTCCTATAATATTTTCCAAGAGGTATTTGAGAAAGCTCTTGCAAATAAAATGTTGAGGTGAATCATAAATGTCATTATCCATAAATTTCTCATGTACAAAGTTGGTCCCACTGGACACCTTATCTGCATTTGAAATCTTTAACATTCGACACACCTGCCTTATAATGTTGGGGCAAGTGTATGCACTACGTAGACCCATTCACTATATATATATCCCATATTAAGCTCTTGACTTTTCATCTGCCTGATATACAAGCTAGAGCCCCATGTATCGATGTATCCATTGCGAGCAGTAAATGTTCAATGCTAACTAACCTCATTTCATCAGCAGCAGATTTCAACAATTTGAAGTATTGATTGAGTTAGGCCTACTACCAGGGAATATATTTAACTCTTTATTCTTAAAGAATTTCTTTTTATAAACAATGGCATGACCTTGTTGAGGACTTGATTGCTAAGATAACGAAATGTTTATACTAAATATTTTCAATCCATTTATGATATTTTAGAATATTAGTGATGAATCTATCATGACAGGACACTCTGGCTTATCCAAAAGGGACTTGAAAAGTTACACATAACATCAAAATGCTGAAAAGAACCACTCAAAATGGTGCATAATTATCATGTGAAGAGTGAGAGAGGGACAAGTACCGGTAGGTTATATTAATGACACCACACAGTGCAGTAAGAGATCCCATCAAAGGACTCTTCAAGGGACTCACTCTTAAGGACTTAGGGACATAAACACAATAGTTATGTTTATATGTTAAGCAGATTTACTTTGGTTGAAATTGTTCCTAATTGTTAAGCTCCATTTATTTCTAATTTTGTTCAGGTATATACCATAATTTATATGAAAACAAACAAATGTTTTGGGCATCATAAAATATACAATGGTGAAAACATTAAGTGTTATCATAACATGGTATGCACTTTTTACATAAAGTGTTGGTAGCTTTGCGAATTCAGCCACCATTTCCTGTTTCCATTCACCAACAACAGTTATGAATGAAGGTCTTGTTTGCTACTGGCATTCTCTGAACTATTGATTGGTTAGGTGTGATCACCATGTGGTTAGCGATCCTGAGTGAGCCCCATGCTGACTGTACATAGCAAAGCACTCCACACACCCGCTACCTGCTCCTATTTGTACATAAATCACTCACCAACCAATTAACCCTATTACTTTAGATCTCAAAACCAGCCCTAATTTATAATTTGAGGGGAATCAATGTTTTCCTTTTTTGCCATCATGAAAAAGAATTTAATTATTTCTGATTCATAGGCATATTTACATTTTGATATTAAATAAAAATCTTCTTCTGTATTCTCTACACAGATAAATTTGATAATGTCTCACATCAAGTAAAATAGGGCAGCATCTATGTTAATTACCCAATGGAATAATGTGAGGTAAAATGTGAAAGAGGGCGACACGGCAGAAAGTTTCCTTGTGGGTATTGTCAAGGTCAAATACACAAAGTCACTATTGATCCATTGAGGGGACTGTGTAATGATGAAGACTCTTAGATATATTCAGAGGAACTACACGGGAATATGAAGATGGACATAGGAATTCAATTTAATTCAATTCATGTGGGGAAAAACAAAGCAATGTTCAGGGACAAGTTCCAAATGAAATATCTGAGAGGACAACAATACCCTACAGAAGTTATAAATGACAAGTAATCCAAAATGGGGATTTTCATAAATATATGTGAGTATATATCTCAGGGGAAAATGTCTATCCAAAGTATCAAACTTCCAGGTGAAGTATCTGAGAGAAGTTAACAATGTCCTGGAGAAGTAGGTGAATTGTCTATGTAATACACTTAATCAGTCTGTGAATGATAGAAGTTTTGCCATGAGATGTTTAGAACATTTCTCGTCCCAGTTTCCTTTGATAACATGCAATCTGATATTCTCTATAAGAATCCGTAGAATTAGAGTTTTAGGCATTCTCTTGTCATGCAATGCTATTCATGCTTTTTTGTGCTTTTTTTTTGCTTTTTTTCCAGCAGACAAAATTTATGTCCTAAACATCAAACTTAATATCTTTTTTTTTCATAAATTGCTGATAACCCCTGATGATAATAATTTGTTCTTTACCAATAAATGAATAATACACTTTATCATTAAACCATATGATACAAATTAAATTAAAAAATATGATCTTAAAAAAAAGGAGATGGATATAAAGCACGTTTTTGTAAAAGATATTTCTTATAATCACAATTTGTTAGGAACTCACCCTCTAAACAGTGGAGATAAGGGTGTGGCACAGGGAGATTCTGTGTCCACTCCGCTGGACGTGTTGACGGAACTGAGGCTGCTGCAGCGGGACAAGGCACCCGGCAGCCTGGCATCACCATACAGGCTCTGGAACACCAACACCACAACTACATAGACTAATACATACATTAATATCATATTGCTGTGATAAAAAAATATACTCCAAATATATCAATGAGAATTTTTTCATCATGTTGCAAATCTCATGTGTGAGATCTTAATTAAAAAGTGAATATGTATTCAATAATGGTGAAGACAAGACAGAGTTCCTTTGAAATATATATATATATATATATATATATATATATATATATATATATATATATATATATATATATATATATTCAGTAAGGGAACCACAGGGTAAATGGGGACAACCTTTATTGCTATACTGACACCTTACATCACTTTACGCAGTACAACATTCAACACCTCGTTCTATGACACTTTGAACAATGAGGAGCATAATACAAATACATTGTTCCTGTTATAATACAACGAAACATCTTCTACTGCACAACACTATCAAGGTAATATCAACAATACAATTGGTAATACCAGCAATACAATATAGTGTATTTCATTTTGAAATATTCCATATACATGTACATGTACATGTAAAAAAATACCAGCAAGACCAATGATATCTGGTCATGCTGATAATTAGCTTCATAGACCATCCTGTTGTTCCAAAGATTGTAGATTATAATTCATATTCAGATCTTTTATTCTAGCCTGCCATTCTATACTATTCAGTAACAATAGCTGTACTAAGATACATGCTGATGAATATCCCATTTCTTTTTAAAAAAACATTCCGATCAATTCATATAAAGTCATGTGACACATTCATTCTAACAATAACCAGGAAAATACTCAATTTTTAGTTTCTGTTTGATCTATTAAGTATTAAATAATGTGAAAATGTAAATTCAGTTTGATGCCTATGTGACTACAGGTAATAACTCATCCAATGATCCTCTGAGCTAACTCACCATGGTTTTACCCATGAATTTACAGCAATAAACTCACCTGCAGTGAGATTTGAGATCTGGACATCCCTTAACAGTATCTCCTATTTATACACTCAAAATATAATCTTACAAAACCATCATCATTCTAAATGATCTATTCAGACTTTATATTTCAGGAATCTCAAATAAACAACTAACACGGTTACAGCCATATTTAAAACTAGAACAAAGTTCTCAAGTGACCAACTCACCTGCAACCAGACTTCACATTTCATAATTCCCCAATCAGTTGTACTAGTCTCTTCATAATCAATTCCTTCATCCTTCTCTACATCCATTTCATATGTGTCTTTAATATCCCAATAATCTAAATGTCTCTCTTGAATAAAGCATAATAAATCATGATATGTGTCTTCTTTGTATGACTATCAGTGATCAAAATTGGTTCAGATAATACACATGATCTGGTGAATTCTGACCCTGTTTTATGGGTGATTACGCTAAAACCCTATATGATGCAATCCTGGTGTTGCTCACCACAAATGTGACAGCAAATGTTTTATGTTTGATGTGTTTTGACACCGGCAATAATTCTGTGTTGGGCCCAGAATAAAAGGTTAAAGGGTTCAATTCAATATCCCCAATCACATGTAACATTCTAAGTTGGACAATTGCCATTCAGTATTCTGTGAAATCATGCCAGCCTCATACTGTGACAGGGATCCAGTCATCCTAAGGAGAGTGATTCAGTCAAACACTTAGGATAGGGTCCCAGTTGCTTGCTGAGTTACAATGTAACTCTTGGGATTGGTTCCCAGTCTTTCATACAGTCCCAGCCACTGACAGAATTTCAGTCAAAATTGTGAAAGGGTCCTAGTCATCTGCAGAATTCCAGTCAAAATTGTGATAGGGTCCCAGTCATCTGCAGAATTCCAGTCAAAATTGTGATAGAGTCACAGTCATCTATATAATTCCAGTCAACATTGTGATAGGGTCACAGTCATCTATATAATTCCAGTCAACATTGTGATAGGGTCACAGTCATCTATATAATTCCAGTCAACATTGTGATAGCTAGGATCCCAGTCATCTGCAGAATTCCAGTCAACTTTGTGATTGAGTTCCAATTCTCCTTGTGACATGACAAATCATCACCAAGACCATTTTATGTGCAAGCAAATCTTTAAGATATCACACCATCTCATGTCCGTGAGATAAAAAAAATGTATTGCTATCTCCCTATAACTCCCACAAGTCATTGCTCATCAAAATAAACAGATATTGTGTTGTATGATATCACAGTGTGGATGATAAAATAATAAGATCCTTTGTTTAATGCTCAGCCGGCTCTCATAATGAAAAACATGATATAATCCCAAGTGTTTGGATCAATCTGTATTTGTGCAGACTCTCCTTGGTGCATCATAAGGCTGGTGGCTGATTAGAGCCTTGACTCGCTACCTGGGAATCCCCCTGACTCGCTACCTGACTCATAAACAGCTGACTGCTACAGGTACTCACACCTGAGCCATGCTTGCCATCACCTGTGTCTGCCAATATAATCTCCTCCACGCAATCATCCAATGCTACATGAAGGCTTCCCTTCCTTATGTCATTAATGTCTACCTGTCTGGTGTTTGTTCATAGGTAAAATCCACATATATATATATGCTCAACAGGTAGAGGGGGCATGCCTCTTGTGTGTGGGTCACAATGCTGAAAATACATCATTCATTAATCACTGCCATATATCCAAGTCAGCATCTGACATCAGTCAGCATATACCACTAATAGCTTGTATCCTTTGTCAGCATCTGACATAAGTCAGCATATACCACTAATAGCTTGTATCCTTTGTCAGCATCTGACATCACTCAGCATATACCACTAATAGCTTGTATCCTTTGTCAGCATCTGACATCAGTCAGCATATACCACTAATAGCTTGTATCCTTTGTCAGCATGTAAGCCTTGTCAGCTTCTATCCTTGGTCAACATCCATCCACCATGTTTATAGACTGTATAATTTAACAATTGAATTTCAAATCATATAATAATACCAAATAATTTTTCAAGAGAGAATATTTAGTCCACGAGGCTGTGGATCCAGATCAGGTTCATGTTATAATATTAATCGAGACCCACATTTAAAAAAAATTGTTCAATACTTATAAAGTTTATGGGTAATACTGAGTATTCTGAGTGGTGGCAGTGCATGAGAGTGATGCACACATCCCACTCAGGATGTCACGCTCGGCAGCTGATAAAGCCCACAACTATGTGTGGCTCTCAGGGCAACCTTAATCCTGTCTTAAGATAACACAACTGCAAGCATGCACTGACACATTGTAATATGAATCATAAACAATGCACCCCGGCTGCACACCAATAGAGAAGGGATAATTGTTACCAAGAGAGACCAATATACCAGGCATTCAAGGGAGAAAATGGCAACATGAATCTGATGTACTGAGTGTGGGACATTCATTGTGAGGGAAGTTTCTTGATTACACCAGTCAAAGCCTTGCATGGTGTGTAGATCAAATTAACAAGAAATAGCACAAAATAAATTTATATCTGAAGTAAATTTAGTTTTATCTACTGTTAAATGGTAATACACCATTATAGGTTCAATTCCTCTCAGGCATAATGATTGTAATTGAGTTTCCCTTGGTTCAATCAGTAATGCTTTATGCATTATCATGACTATGATATATGTGTGCTACAGATTTATTTTCAATTGAACATATAAAATGACGAACACAAACCTCAATAATGGCTATTATGGCTCTGTTACACCCAATCTGAGAGTATGTCACTGCTCTACTGACTGTTATATATCTGACAATATCTTAATGCTGTCCTGTATGCAAAATGATCCTATACTGACTATTATAAATCTTATGTCATCTCACTGCTGTACTGAACCATAATATATTCCACATAATAAATCACTGTTTTACTGCCTGCAATAAATCTGTTTATATCTCACTGTTATACTGACTGCAATAAATATGCTGATATCTCTGTTATACTGACTGCAATAAATCTGCTGATATCTCTGTTATACTGACTGCAATAAATATGCTGATATCTCTGTTATACTGACTGCAATAAATCTGCCGATATCTCTCTGTTATACTGACTGCAATAAATCTGCCGATATCTCTCTGTTATATTGACTGCAATAAATCTGCTGATATCTCACTGTTATATTGACTGCAATAAATCTGCCGATATCTCTCTGTTATACTGACTGCAATAAATCTGCCGATATCTCACTGTTATATTGACTGCAACAAATCTGCTGATATCTCACTGTTATACTGACTGCAATAAATTTGCTGACATCTCACTGTTTTACTGACTGCAATAAATCTGATTGTATCTCACTGTTATACTGACTGCAATAAATCTGCCAATATCTCACTGTTATACTGACTGCAATAAATCTGCCGATATCTCACTGTTATACTGACTGCAATAAATCTGCCGGTATCTCACTATTTTACTGACTGCAATAAATCTGCTGATGTCTCACTGTTTTACTGACTGCAATAAATCTGATTGTATCTCACTGTTATACTGACTGCAATAAATTGCCGGTATCTCACTGTTATACTGACTGCAATAAATCTGCCAATATCTCACTGTTATACTGACTGCAATAAATCTGCCGATATCTCACTGTTATACTGACTGCAATAAATCTGCCGGTATCTCACTGTTATACTGACTGCAATAAATCTGCCGGTATCTCACTGTTATACTGACTGCAACAAATCTGCTGATATCTCACTGTTATACTGACTGCAATAAATTTGCTGACATCTCACTGTTTTACTGACTGCAATAAATCTGATTGTATCTCACTGTTATACTGACTGCAACAAATCTGCTGATATCTCACTGTTATACTGACTGCAACAAATCTGCTGATATCTCACTGTTATACTGACTGCAATAAATTTGCTGACATCTCACTGTTTTACTGACTGCAATAAATCTGATTGTATCTCACTGTTATACTGACTGCAATAAATCTGCCAATATCTCACTGTTATACTGACTGCAATAAATCTGCCGATATCTCACTGTTATACTGACTGCAATAAATCTGCCGGTATCTCACTATTTTACTGACTGCAATAAATCTGCTGAAATCTCACTGTTTTACTGACTGCAATAAATCTGATTGTATCTCACTGTTATACTGACTGCAATAATTGCCGGTATCTCACTGTTATACTGACTGCAATAAATCTGCCGGTATCTCACTGTTATACTGAATGCAATAAATCTGCCGGTATCTCACTGTTATACTGACTGCAATAAATCTGCCGGTATCTCACTGTTATACTGACTGCAATAAATCTGCCTGTATCTCACTGTTATACTGACTGCAATAAATCTGCCAGTATCTCACTGTTATACTGACTGCAATAAATCTGCTGATATCTCATGGCTATACTGACTGCAATAAATCTGCCAATATCTCAGTTATACTGACTGCAATCAATCTGATTGTATCTCACTGTTATACTGGCCGCAACTTATCTGATAAAATTTTAATGTTATACTAAAGACAAAAATGGTATTCACATCTTACTGCTATACTGATTGTAATATATCTGATCATATTTTGCAATTAAACAGACTTCAATAGATTGTGTATCTAATACATGGCAATAAAATCATCCTCTTTCATCCATTAGGTTCACACACCATTCCGTGTGACCATCTTCCCACCAAAAACAAACTTAAACTTGAAGCATATTTCAACCATTCATTGAGATACATGTATATCAGATGGCTTGTTAGATATGGTGGCTGTAATATAACCCTTTCTGTTTAACAAGCCTAGTCACGATACAGTTATATATACATTCCTAGCAGTGATAATGCTCTATTCTACAACAAATGACACACACCATTTCAGCATAGTCAGTTTACACTCTGTGGTGCTTTAAAAATCCTCCAAAATATTTCCAAAGAAATATTTGTTAAAATTCAGTATTGTTTATATAACATATGAATGTCTTGTATATAATCTTCCAAAATTAAAAAAATATTTTTAAAACTCCAGCATTGTTTATATAAGATATGAATGTCTTCCGAAATTAACATATAAATGCATGAGATATGATTATCTTATGTGTACTCTACCTGTGAACATCATCCACGAAAACACAACATCCATGCAGATCAGTGTAGATAATCTGGGATTATCAAATAATCCAATTCAAGCGTGACCAATTTCATATTTTTTCCATGCAGATTGTACGTGTATAGCATCATAGAGAATATACAACATCTTTGTTATTTCACTAATATGTTCATACAGTTACTTCACACTGCTTTAAGTTGTGATATAAGTGGTGAGCGGACAGAACCCTATCTACACAGTATGAGTGACAGATCGCGACTTACACTGATTAGGAAGCTCGGTAAGCCCTAAATATAACCAAAACACATCATTAGGATCCAGATCACAGATATGATCTCAATACACAGATCTATGAGGTGTCATCGCTCTGTTATCACATTCTGACAATAGGTGGCGCTAGTTTAATCTGCCTAATCCTTATAGTTTAATCAGAGACAAACATTACAATCTGCTGTCCACCTTGTTTCTGGTCACACTTCACATTCTATTAATATTAATCCCACTTCATCATTCACAAGGCTAACACATTTTCTTGTGTCTTTTAAAATGTACAGAGCTGTGCTTATTTTAAATTGATAGATTTATGCTCATATATCTCTTAAAAACCCACGAAATCTCTGTAGTTAAAAAAATTGGATTGATTTTCAAAATAAAATTTGGATGAATATGCATGTTTTTTTTTTCCCCAGAATAGAAAAACTTAGAATTAGAATCAAATTTAGTTGTTTAGCCTTAACTGCTTTACTACTACAGATAATATCTTATAGTGATACCTTACTCTCAACCACCATATATCTTATGGTATCATAAAGGAAATAATTGAGATATATAATATCACAAAATTAGAAATTAACACACTGACCATATTTCAGACAATGAACTAAATAGTGATTAACTTTCATTTAGACAAGTTACTAATGTGCAGTTACCACCCTAATCAGGTTAACATACATATCAACTATTTTATGATATTATATTTTCATGATAAGAGTTCTCCTTACCCGTCTATGCTCTCTCAACCTCGCTGCTTCCTGAGGATTGTTGAATCGAAACATATTTGTTGTTCCCAGAAAAATTATGTCCCCTGAAAATACAATTTCTTTTATCAGAATTTGACAATAATAGGTGTTCTATAGAATTGCTTAAAGCAATGTGCTGTCAAACATTTACCAGGTTCAAAAATATATTATTCATTTCTTTTCTTGTGTTTATGACAAAACATTTTCACCAAGGTATTCAGTCAAGTGTTGTTACTTACCCTGTGTGTGTCTGATTGGCACATTAACTTTCCCTGAGTGAATTGTCGGGTACTGTTACTCATTTCTTTTTTAAGTTACCCTGTGTGAGTCTGATGGGTGTTTTCTTTACTTACCCTGTGTGAGTCTGACGGGTGTTTTCTTTACTTACCCTGTGTGAGTCTGACGGGTGTTTTCTTTACTTACCCTGTGTGAGTCTGACGGGTGTTTTCTTTACTTACCCTGAGTGAGTCTGACCGGTGTTTTCTTTACTTACCCTGAGTGAGTCTGACCGGTGTTTTCTTTACTTACCCTGAGTGAGTCTGACCGGTGTTTTCTTTACTTACCCTGAGTGAGTCTGACCGGTGTTTTCTTTACTTACCCTGAGTGAGTCTGACCGGTGTTTTCTTTACTTACCCTGAGTGAGTCTGACCGGTGTTATCTTTACTTACCCTGAGTGAGTCTGACCGGTGTTTTCTTTACTTACCCTGAGTGAGTCTGACCGGTGTCTTGATGTCCCTGTTGTTGACAGTGATGAAAGCATCTTGGGATGGATAGAGGATCACCTCATCACTGATGTGCTTAATGACGCAATGTTCCTCCTCCATACCTGGTCCACACAGCACTGCAAGCAAACCAACACTCCCTATAGTTACCCCCAAGCACTCCATAGTACATGGTGCTACTACTTCAGACAAGCCAAGTCCAAAAAAGTGGAAAACTTCATACTTTATCATTGATACCAATGTTATCAACACTTGCTTTAGTTATCTCCTAGTACTCTATAGTACGTGGTGTTACTACTTCAGACAAGCTTCATACTTTATCATTGATACCAATGTTATCAACACTTGCTTTAGTTATCTCCTAGTACTCTATAGTACGTGGTGTTACTACTTCAGACAAGCTTCATACATTATCATTGATACCAATGTCATCAACACTTGCTTTAGTTATCTCCTAGTACTCTATAGTACGTGGTGTTACTACTTCAGACAAGCTTCATACATTATCATTGATACCAATGTTATCAACACTTGCTTTAGTTATCTCCTAGTACTCTATAGTACGTGGTGTTACTACTTCAGACAAGCTTCATACATTATCATTGATACCAATGTCATCAACACTTGCTTTAGTTATCTCCTAGTACTCTATAGTCAGTGGTGTTACTACTTCAGACAAGCCAAGTCCAAAAAAGTGGAAAACTTCATACTTTATCATTGATACCAATGTTATCAACACTTGCTTTAGTTATCTCCTAGTACTCTATAGTACGTGGTGTTACTACTTCAGACAAGCTTCATACTTTATCATTGATACCAATGTTATCAACACTTGCTTTAGTTATCCCCTAGTACTCTATAGTCAGTGGTGTTACTACTTCAGACAAGCTTCATACTTTATCATTGATAACAATGTTATCAACACTTGTTTTAGTTATCTCCTAGTACTCTATAGTACGTGGTGTTACTACTTCAGACAAAGCATAATGGAATGAAGTCCAAATGTGGGCAAAATAACAACCTTTCCAAATTAAATTTGATAAAATATGTCTGAATATTCTAATGAAGAGATCATTGCTATACAAAAATAAAGTAGTTTGAATGTGCTAACAGTATCGCTGAAAATAAAATATATAGATTTTTAAAAACCTTTGACAGGATATTTTGGAAATTATATTAGTATCTTAACCATTTGGAACAATATGTACAATATCAATTCACCTGGTTCAAAATATGTACATACATCCTACCTGTTTAATGCCAACTCAATGATGCAATTTTCAATGAGCTCCTCTTGTACCCATCAACATATTTGCAAAACATTAAAAACATCTTTTAAAACTTTCTGGAAGATTTCAACAATCTCCTCATATTAGCATATATTTGTATTAAGAGCTTTCTACTGAAGTGATCCATCCGGTACAGAGATTTCTCCTGATTCTGAGTCAAATTCCTCAGCCAGATAGCTCATACACTTTCTGTGTGTATTTTTTGTATTATTTTTTGTACAAAGGATATCGCTCAGGTGTTCAACAGACCATGTAAATCATGATGTCATTAAGTGACACTTTATATAATTTACCATGATCACCAATGAAAAGATGTGACCCACCCTTTCATTTTTTCACATGCTCTTTAACATTTTGATACTTATGAGAGTTCATCAGTAAACTCTCTCAGGCATGGAAAACACGAAAGTTTCTCAAATTCATTAAACACAAACATTATACAAAAATCTCTGTATCCAGTTAAAAGAGTCCTGGTCTTTCTGACAGTACCTAGAGTAAAATATCTGTGGCTTTTCAATCAGGGCTGTAGACATTATTCATTATATATCAAATATTCTATATTACCTATATCTTGTTCCCGTGGTGCATCATCTGTCCCGATATAGGTGTCTCCTTCCTGTCAATACATAAATTATTTTGAGCATCCTGTAGACTTCAATCTCAAATAACATTTCATGTCTGGCAGGTATAATAGTTAGATAGACAATAGATAACAAAGGTATTCTCCTACCTTCATATTATATTTTACATCTGGTTTTTCTATAATTGTTATAAGACAACCGCCACCCCCTCTCCCCCCCCCCCCCCCCAAAAAAAAAAAAACTTTAATAAAATTATTTGGCAAATAAAGAAAAAAATGCAATTTTTGGAACTAATTTTGAGGGTATTTTTTTGAGGTTGCAGCTGACCTTGAGATGATACATGACGATGCCAGTGCTGAGTATATCGTCGTCCATGCACACCAGGTGGGGTAAGTGAGAGTCTACGATCACCCCCATGGAATGTGACCTCCGTGCCAAAGGCCGAATACTCATGTCAGACTCCTAATAAAATAAAAAATACAAACATCTTTAAGTGCCAACAACATAACAAACTATGAATGGAAAGGACTTTTTTTCTTCCTGCAAATTATTTTATTTTCTGTTTGATATACCTTCATAATCTCATGGGTTTCTTGCCATTTTTCGAACCAGCCCCTTGTCAATTCTCTTGCCTATAAAAAATAAACAAAATAAAATATAAGATTAATTTAAATCTAAATTTGTATTATATTGTTGAAGATGAAAGGATATTTAACAATTTCAAGCAAATTGTTGTAAATTATGTTTTACCATTTACAATTTATAAGTGAAAACCAAAATTGTGGTTTGCCAATGATTACGAGTAATAAAAATCAAACTCCTGTTTCCATCAGAATGGGAAAAAGAGCAGTTTAAGATTAAAGTGGCACATTTAATTCTTGGGAAGCGACCCCTGGTGGTGAAGTATAACGTACCCTGAATTCATTTTCTTCTAGTTTTTCTGCAATGTAGGAACTTGTTTCACTCAGAGACATCATGGATCCTGCCTGAAATGCATTTATAATACATTTTGATAAACTCTCTCGTTAGTTATATACAAAAAGATATAAAAAATATAGGCCCTTTTAAAGAAGAGAAAAACATTAAACTAAAACAAATTTTAAAAACCATCTAAATATGTTTCGATTCAAATTTTGGTGATTTTCCCCCAAAATAAACAAAAATCAGAATGGGCTTCCTTAAGACACAGGTCAATAAGATCTTTGACAAAAAACAATTATCAATGAAAATAAACCACTAATACACATGCAAAAGTCTGAAATAATGATAAAATAACACACTATAATGTAATCCAAACAACAAAGGTAGCATATGGGCATGCAAAACTAAGTACTCCCTTTGCAATTTGTTACATATTTGCTTTGATATAAATAATGAAAATATGTTTTGTCCATCCCTTCAAGACAACATCTGGACTGAACTAAGTCAGAAATATAAAGGGTGATGCATCTGGAGTCTGTGTTGTTTTTTGGGGTTAAAACTGAGACACTTCACAAATCAGGTGGTGTCACCTGGTGGCAAAAACAAAACCATTTTTCTGTACATTCACCTATTTCAGTGACAGCCAAGATCATCTCTGTCATTCCAATTTTGATTTTTGTACCATTAAATAAATAATGAAATGATAAATTTTCCAGACAAATCAGTCAATTCAATCACCATATCCCTAAATGTTTAGCTTCTCTGAAAAGATAATTCTACATCTGCTTTTACAATCCTTAACAGATATTTCATCCACTCGCAATTTAATCAAAATGAGCATGAAACCTGCTATTCAGAACATTGTGCGGCTGGTTACCTGACTCATCAGACTAATCCATGCATGTTTTGTCAACAATAATTACTTGCTCAGAAAAGACACATGCCATGCAATTTCTAATTTTTTTTTTTAATTTCAATGAATTTCATAAAAAAAACCCTTAACATAAGTCTGTATGCATGTTAAAGTGACATGGACTTTGGAGGGAGATGCATGTTCGTATCATGCCATGCATGTGCATACCTGTGTGTGACAACTTTTGAACTGTCTCTCTTGTAGGTTTGTATCTGACTGTAATACAACATAAATATACTAATGTGCGCAAAAAAAAAGAAATAAACATCGATGAAAAAAATGTTCACAAAAATATGATCATGGGAATATGAAAGACAATATCAACATCAGTATAGTTCTGGGAATAGGTAGGGGAAGGAAAACTACTTTCTATGAACAAAAGGCACATTTATAATTAAAAATCACATAAAAATGAATTTTAACAAAATTTTACATATCATCAGAAAATTTCATTATTACATGCATTTGATTTTTAGTTTTTAAAATGTGAGTGATTGATGTGAAAATTTATCCTTGTAACATGCAAAATGTGGTGGTTTCTTGAATGGTTGTGTACAGTGCTGCACCCTGGTGTTAAAAAATTCCCTTATGAACAATTGATCAAGTTATTATGTCTAAGATCAATAATGTGATAAATATGAGATAGAAAATTTAATTAAGTTGTAAATAGTAAGTGGTAACTATAGCAACAACACTTACCCAATGAGAGGAGAGCATTGTGCGTAATCGGACGACCTCAGCCCTGAGTTCTCGAATAAGCTTAACATTGGGATCCTGCAATAAAATATGAAACACTACTCCAGTAAACAAAGAAAGAGGAGCACAATTTTCTCGTGAAAACTTAAAATTGTATTTAACTGATTAATAATGTAATGCTTTCAAATATATATCATAAATAATCAACTACATGAACAAAAGAAATATTAATGTGAAATCAGATTAGAAATAAGGTGAATATGGAGTGTCTTACTTCGTTAATGAGAGGTTTGTTGACAATGCTCTTGGCTCTTTGTGCGTATCTCAGCGTACTAATTGTCTCGCTATAGTAGATACTGGACGGAGAAATTGCTGAAAAAAAAACATTGAACTCCTTTCACATCTTCAGTCTATTTTCACCAAGAACTTTTACTTTTAACCCAAATTTCTTCACAGAACTAAAATGTTGCAAATAAAAAGACTTTTACATTTTGATTGTCTATAAAAAGTAACATAAGATAGGTGATGTGGGAAGTTGCATATATATATTTAATTGGACTGTGCATTTTAATAATTGATATTCCCAGTCTTTATGTATAATATGTTTTTTCTTGTCGAATTGGTAAAACTAGGTATTACTTACTTGCAATCATGATGGTTTTAGCATTTCCACCAAGACTGTCCTTGAGTAACCAGGTAAGGATGGAATCACGATAAGGAATAAACATGTGGCGCCTCCTAGGGGAAGACGTGGGACTTGGCGACTTTTCGCCAGAGCTGCCTAAACTTTGTGTGGATCCATGATGCTCCTTCTCACTGCTCCATTGTAGAAGAGATCGTTCAGCTGAAATATAAACAAGTTATGTTTTTTATAGTTTTCTCCATAAATTTCAGACAACATTTTGAAAAAATAATTCCATCTATCAGATAAGAAAAAGGTCCTTTATAAAGATATTGGCAAAATAATTCAAATCTAAAAACAATTGGAAAGAAATACCCAAAACACAAATTTGTCTCAAGATGACCATTTTTGGATGGTTACTGAGAAAACTGGGATTTCTAAAATTGATTTTCTCAATAATTGAACACAGCAAATCAGCAGTGTACTGTGTCTATGTGAATCTTTCATTGTAGTGTTTTAGATTTTTCATTTTGCATAGGATTGATGCAAGCCTGTCAATTCAGACCTCAATACCAAAAGAGCCAACAGCAATAAAGCTATTTGTTGAATACATTAAAAAAATCACCAAGTGATAATATTATCAATGCTATGGCTGCAAATTGACTACAATATTTCATGATATATTAGCAATCTCTGGGGACCATTAGAAGAACAAGGCCAGTCAGGAACATGACAAAGCCGTGCAGCTTTCTGAATGCTACGAGACATGCATGGGGCATGCATGCAGGCATCTTTCTGCATTAATCATTCAGAGATGCACACATTACAGACATTAGGCTCAGGACATTAATGCTTCTAACTGCATTCCAACAGCAGAAGTCAATATCTTTAAAAAAGACATCATTTTTTTTCCCAAAGTTTAAACATGATTTTTTTCTCCCAGATATTGGATATCAATGTTTTTTTTTAATTTTAGTTGTTTCTACAAAAATGGTTTACATTTATTATCCAAGGTGATTTTCTTTTCTTTGGGACACAATAAATCAGAAGAAGGGTGGGAACCATACAAGACAAATCAATTAAGCCATGGAGTGGTACTCATGGCAACCCATGCAATGTGTGCAAGCCTGACATGCCAGGTCACACCTCAAGGTCACGTACAGGACGCCACAGGTCACTCCCAACACTCATCACATTGAAATATTTAAGGGCATAATCATCAATATTAAACCAAGCGAGTTGTGATTCATCTATTGTGGGACTGGCCACTGCAACAGGTGCGAACTGGTCAAATCTCTTCACTTACAAACATCGCAATTTCTGACCTCTGTTTTCTTTTTCCATATTTCATTAAATCTCTCCTTTTTAACTGAATCAAATCAACAAAAAAACCAACACATTTTATGTCTCTATTTTGAAATTAAACTAAACAGCAACCAAAGATTGCTAGATGTCCCACTGTGTATGCAAGTTGAGGTGCAAAAGATAGTATTGTCATCAATGTTTTGCTTTATTTTGTATGGAAATATATGATAAAATGTAGAGGGCAACTGATAATAGGTTAATGCCATCTTTGAGAAAATCGATTGTGAGCATTTATTGGGCGCATGTGTGGTCCAAGTCTTGAGTTTGTAATTAAATAGCCGATAACATATAGCAAAGGTTTTTGCCAATGTTTTTCTGCCACTTTGAAAAACAGGGTTAAGGTTATGTCTGAGGTCATCCATTTGTCGAACATTTTTGGATGCATGAGTGGTAAATATTTTTGAGCTTGCAACTTAAATAACTGAAAAGATATAGCAAAATGTCAAAGTTTTTGTTGACAGACACACAGACGGACATGTGAGCACATGCACGCACAGACGGAGTCTGATACCATAGCTCCCACACCGTTTAGGCTGGGGAAGCTAATAAGAAGTACTAATACCATATCTGCACAATGCCACATTTATAAAATGTACCACCTGCCAGTGGGACATAAGGACAAAGACTTCCTAGGATTTTCCTCTTCACTAATATGCATTTAAGACATTAAAATATATTTTAACTGATGATGTTTTTGCAATACTATTTATATCCTACGAATGTCAAATGAACATTAGAATTTTAAGATTGCATTAATTTCCCAGATAGTTTTAACAGAGATGTTAATCAACTTACCAGATAATCACAAACTATTTCTGCATATATTTTGCATATTACATACCATGACGTTTACAAGTATTTAACAAGTGATAATTTTTTTCTATTTAACTTACCGAGAGATTGTATCACATTTCCAAGGGTGACTAGAGATTTGTTGATGTTGGCGCCCTCTTTTAATCTCCCCTTGTTATACTGACTCGTGGGATCTGCACGCTCACTGTTGAAAATATCAAACATATATACTTTGTCGTCAAAACACAAACTTAGTCAAATTTGATATTGCAATATTTCTACTAGGTCATTAATATTTTCAAGGATAGGAGCCTAGAATGGTCAGACCTGCTGGCCACATCAAGACTATGAACTAATGTCTAATATACATGTACAGAGAGAAGGGTTGGAGAAAATAACTTTTTTGTTTCAATTATTTCGGTTCTGAAAAATTTATTTCCAAATTAAAAGGTCACATATAACAACTTGTGGCAAGTTTTTCTTTAAATTCACAAAATAAAGGATGAGTGACTGGACAACTTTACACACATGCTTAAAGGATTGTTGATGTTCTTAACTGAACTCATCAGAGCATATAGATTATCTTAATTTAACATTTTAATGAAAGAACTGGAGAAGAGCAAAGAATGCATTCATTCCTGCTTGTGGTATTTTGAGTCATATATTCCCCCCAAAAAAAAATATATATAGCCACTTATATAAATTATTAAATATTTTCGAAATAACCTCTCTTGATTAATAAATAAATGTCAAAGCCTTTGATTGAAGTACAAAGAGTTTGTTTGTATGAGAAAGTTAAATAATGATAGTCTTTGTCTTCTTGTAGATAAAACATCTATTATATCAGTGTGTGGTCATGTTAGGTCCCGAAGGAAGCTAATTTCACCAAATATCTGTGCCACAATTCAGATTAGACCCATGAATTTTATATGAACCATATTTTAATGACCTGAGCATACATGAGTGGATTGGTCTCACTTCAGGGTATTAATACCAGGGCATGAGGTTAGATCTCTGATCAAATTTGCTGATAACCAAAGCCTTTCACATCTGCCAGTGATTTTCAGATCAGTATAGTAATGCAGTCTGGCAAGGCATGGTGGTTTCATATTTTTGCCCTCCCAGATTGACACTTGTCCTGTGGTTGACATAGGTCCTGAAAAGTTCTAGTGGTTTGAAAACATTTGGCCATAATTACCTGCCAGCGAGATCCACCATGTTAATTTTACTGACAATTTCACTGGGGAGATCTTCATCCAAATGAGCCTACAATATGAAATTGCTTTTATTTTAAACCATTTTCTTTTAAGACTATAACATTGTCATCTTTCAATACTATAAAATCAATACATGTCTGTTAAAATCAATACATCTTCTTTAATTATGAATAAAATACTTATACTTTTAAAATAATTGTTAAATTAACATTTTAGACATTTCAAAGTTGGAACAGACATATCCATTACAATAACAAACACTCATAGAGTAAAAAGAGGCACTTTCTTGTTATATTTATCCCTCACTTTAATCAGCAAAGCCCTTGATAAAGTTTTATGATTTCTGAGAGTGCAATTCAGTTCCACTCCAGTAAATACTGAAGTTCAGTGTTAATGCAAGGTATGTTCATTACAACACAGTAAACATTTCAATTTCTTTCTGAAATGCTATATTTCCCGACAAGATGCTATATTGAGAATCTTGAGTGGCTACACAAATCAGGGGTCTATTTAATATATAACACTTCAACATGAATTTCTAGGGTACCTGCCAGTGGATTTCTATTGGGTAAAAAAAATATTGAAATCTTTCTCATTGCATGAATATATTATTTGTAAATTTGACAAAATGTCTTTTTCGAAAATAACAAATAATATAAAATTAAAGTTAAAATCTTAAAACAAGATCCCCCACTTTATTATGAGGATGAAGGGTTTATCTATCAACACAAGTTCTGGCCACAATCCACAGATCTCTTCCTTCAAAATATTGACAAAAGCTCTTAAAGTGGAACATGTGGGCAATCACATATGAAGGGAGTATACATATATGGTCACTTGGGCTGTGAAAGGGTTATGCTTTTGTCCACTTAGTGGGCAAGTGTTGACAACAGGATTATTTAAACAGGGGGTAAAGTCAACACATCAGGGAGAATGATGTCCTCGCAAACAAGATGAGGGCGGGGAAAGGTTCCGGTGACTGCAAGATCAAAGCAAGAGTCAACGAGTTTATGATCAGATGGACAGGCATGGACAGGTAAGCAAAGGTACTGGCATTTATCCAGAAGACATGACCACCAAAATTTACCTATTTTCTGGTTTGAATCAAGGAAATTCTTCACCAAAAAATACAATTTTTTTCAAAATATTTCTTCATTTTCTATGGTCTTTTGGTGTTTTTTTGGTAGTAAAAAGAGAATTGCAAAATGTTACATTTTTTGCCAATTCATGATTTTCATTCTGTTAGATGACTTTTCTTTACTTTAAGATATTTAAAATCAGCTTACGTCCTTGAACTAATCATTTACAAGACTTATCATGCAGGATTTGACATGATATTTACATTGATAATGTGTGATTTTTTTATGGCTGATTGCCTTCACAGCCAACTTGATCGGTTTGGTAACATTAGGTATCAGGTTGTGGGTTATAAGGTCATTAACAAGCTCAAATGACATATACTCTTATGTTGTGAGGGAACAAGCAGCTTTGGGGTCCACGCATTGTATAACAGGGCTCTTTGACTCATATCATACATGGATATCATGACTTTGTATTGACATTATGATACAATATAATATAACTTGGATTTAATAAAGGTCAAACCTACAATTTGTGTGACGCATGACAGATCCTGCTTGCAATAGCTTCAAATGGTTGATTTAAATTGCGGACATGTTGAAATAAATAGATTTCATTAATTCATCTGGAACTTTACCTGGGTGAAAGTGACAGTGAAAATGGCGTGACTTCTGCTGCTCTGGTCATGCATATGAGTGGTGGCCGTCGTTCTGAAAAAAAAAAAAATTTCTGAAATTTGTTTTAGATCACTGCATCTTGCTTGTAACTCATGACTAAAAGTTCTCTTTACAATTTCTCCAGATTCTAAATATATATTCTCATAAGTTATAGAATTAAAACTTAACATCTTTTGGATAATAAAATAATTTAATAGTATATATATTTGGCGCCCTTATATATATATATATATATATATATATATATATATATATATATATATATATATATATATATATATATATATATATATATATATATATATATATATATATATATATATATATATATATATATATATATATATATATATATATATATATATATATATATATATATATATATATATATATATATATATATATTACCCACCTATAATCATTGCCCTTTTCAATCAGCGCCTGCACTGCTTGATTGTCCTTCACTATATGCTGAGACAGATCTGAAATAAAGATAACCAATACTTCATCAAATAACAATGACACAAAAATACATTTTCTTTTCTTATATATTGTCATCATATCTGACCACAATATAAATCAAACACTTGACCAAAAGGTTGATGTTTTAATATCAAAATGATTGAAAGAAAAAAATGTATCCTTCAAATTGACAATATGGCCATGTTGTAATCTATTATAATCTGTATAAAATATCTTGTATAGACTTTGCATAGGCATTTTATTGGTATAATATAAAGCGTAAGAGGTCATGGTGCCTTGTACAGGAAGCTCCTGAGGCGAATGACTTCATGTATTCACAAACATGTAACCCAATCAACTGCAATATAACACATCAGTGATATTGATCTCAGAAAATTCTATTAATTCAAGATCAATAGTCTATAAGCAAAAGAATTGCTATGTCCTAAATCCATATATTAGTTGTCATAGACTGAAGCATTTCCCATTAATAATAATGCCTTGAGTGGTGAAGAAATATTCTCGTGTTATCAAGTGTGCTTGATACCATCTTGTGTGCTTGGCTAGGATTTTGAGATCAGAATAAGAGAAATAACCTATTCTGTATCGAAAATTATAGAATATTTGCTAAGAAATAAATATTTGGTTAAGTTAAATTTTCTCAAATGGTAAAAATTCTTCGAGATAGTTTGCATGAGTGTGCAATGTTCTTTATTCAAGAAAATATTCATTACAAAAATTTTATATTTTATATTGCGTTTCCTTTACCTTGTACATAAGGGCCATCCTTGGGATGTTCACGAACTTTGAGTGTAGCTTTTTCATTCTGTTTGGAATTTAATGAAGGTTGAAGGAGGTCTCTGACTCTTTCATTGTATATCTCAAGATAACTGGAAAACAGAAATAAAAATGTTTTTACATATTTTACAGAATAGTAGAACTTAATTCCAATTTAATTCCACTTCTCAATATTTTTATATATATTTATATGGAAAACATAAAGACATATGCTTTCCTAATAAAGATCTGGAACACATAAAGACACATGCGTTCCTGATAAAACAGGACAGAAGTTAAGATGATGTATTTAACACAGGCTTATTGCTTATAAAATAAATTTGATATCCACAACTAAAATAATAGCAAGGGAAAAGAGATGAGATGAAGCATATTTTTCATGTTATTAAATTAGTGAGTCATAGATCCTCAGTGTACAATTTGGACGGAGGTTCTTATCAGCCTAATGACCAGGGTGTCTGTGTCCATATTTGTCCCTGTCTCTGCCCCTATTGTCATAATGGAATCTAATTGCTCACAGCCATTACCATCCCTTACTCAATTATAACAGAATAAATGATCTGGTTGTCATCGGCAACAGAACCAATTAAGTTTATCTATTCCCCGAAGGACCATCAGATTGAAAAGCAACAAGAGATACATCAGGTCCTTCCATAATAGCTCTGGAGAAGGGGAGAAAAGGATATTAGAATTAAAGGGCACAGATATCTTAATCACAAAAAAATTAAAAGTGATTAAGTTTGGATACAGAGATAAATGATCCATTTGTATAAAAGAGGGAGAGTAATGTTTGCATATTTAAACAGTTTGCAAGTTATATAATTAAGTATTTATCAAAGTTATTATAAAATAGGAGAATCAACAGTCAGGACCCCCTTTCCACCCTCTATTGTATTTCTGCATGAGATCATATCCCTCATGAAGTAATTATCATATTTACATGCTGAAAAATGGTTTGACATCAGTGGAGCCACACTGTAATAGATTTTGTCCATGTTCATCGGCAAAGTTAACACAGGTCTGACCCATAGAAGCTTATTCTTTGGATCTATCAGACCGAGAGTTTTCAACTGACGTATATGAACTGAACACAATGCGATTTGGTTTGAGCATTCACGCCTGATCACTTCTGTCAACAGAGGTGACTGATCAAACTGACAGGCAGAACAAAAAATACTGGCATATGTTCAGTATCAGGGTGATCATATTCAAACTATGTAAGTCTGATTATCTGTAGCAGTAATCAATATTTCTTCAAATATTATTCACCCATATGCAAATCCACATGTCAACTGCAGAAGCTTTATGGACATATGACAGCGAACATATAACTTTTGTGTTGAACTGCAGCGACTTTCTGTTCTAAGGCCATCAGATGTAGCATACAACTGCACAGACCCCTTCCCTTCCCCAGTCTGTGTCCTCAAAATTGTATCACTCAAAGTTTATTACCTCCTTAACTTGTGCTTGGCTGCAGCCACTCTTGGACCAAGAGATTTTGTACTAATACAAATGTGAATATAACCCTCTCAAGATTTGCCCAATTGCAGCCTGCTGTCGATGTATTTACCTTGTCAAAGGACTGCTTTTCATGTAATACTATATTTCTATGCTTAAAAGTCAGACATGTTGAATGATATGTAACATATGTGAAATTTTGAGAAAGGTACAGAGTGTGACAAAAAAGGTATAGAGTATGACAAAAACCTAAATTTATCTGAACAGATATACACAATGAATTATTGGTAACAAAGCCACAGTTGGAGTTCATGAAGTCTTATATAAGGTTGCAAATGTCGCTGTCACAGGTATGAATGGACGACACAGATCAAAGTTATTTGGAATTGGCAACAGGTGACTGGGTGTCAATGCATATCAAATGGCGATGACACAAACACCACAGATCATCTGCTAGATATCACAGGTACAAGACCTGCCAATAATATTGAAGACTACACAAACTATCCGGAACATATTCATATTTTTTTAGACTTGCGTGAATGTTTTTATGAATGCTGAAATATAGATATCCAATGATTTTACCCGAGTTTACAACCTGCGACACATTTACAATATCACATCGTTTTTTCCTCCTTTGTTAAACAAGTGTTGATTTTAAAAAATCAAGCTCGCGTAAGTTTGCAAAATCCCAAGGCAAAAAACCCAACAAATCTTCTTACTCTACCATGCACTCACAAATCATTTCTCAAACAAAAGCGAATTAATGAGCCAAAACATGGCCGCCATGGACCGATAATCGGGGTAGGCTCCATTGAATTACGGCTTAATCATCTTGAAACCTCGAACATCTAGCCCTAAAGGCAAAACAAACGCGAGCGAAAAAAGATGGTCTAAACAGCAGACCATGCAGATTGTTCAAAGTGATACTTAACTTTATTTAGCCTATTAACATTTTAGTAACTTTTTGCTGCGAGACTATGATAACACTGAGTACCTGACTGCGATCCTGTAAGTGACTCTTCTGTCCTCTGTATCATCTGACTCCTCTTCCTCAGATGATGACAATGATGATGAGCTCTCCATTCTTCTGAACAATCCCTACAACACATTATGAACTAATCAGACCTCCATCTAAAAACACGTTTTCTAGCATGTTCTCTAAGCATGTTTAATGATTAACAAAAAGGACATTATCTTTGAACAGATATATACTGATGTTAGCTTCAGGAAAATGGTTATGTATTTTTTAACCTATCGTCAATAATATGTCAAGTAAAATTAGATTAGATTTTGTCAAGGGAATTAGAAATTAACAAGATATTTATATATATTGTTAATTTTTCCTGAATTTCCATGCCAATTCTATGACAATTAGAAACAACAACAAATCATAGTTGTGATGGATGTTTTGCTTTTTTCAACATATAAACCCTGAAATATGTTTAGCAAAGAATCTCAGCCAAATTGTATTTATTACTAAATGAACTGTGTGTGACACAGAACAAATAAGTGTGGGGGATTACATATATTTACAGCATCAGATTGCTACTGACCTCACATATCCTTGGAATAAGGCCAGGATCCTCCTGAAAACAAAGGATACAAACTCATTATACACCACAAATACAACTTATATATCATGATCCACAAATCATGTTTTGGGTTCCTGGAAAATATTCATAATAATTTGAATTGAAGCATACAAGACCATTTTTTAAATACAAAAACGCTCACCAAATCAAACAAAGTGTCTTAATTTGGCAATTCTGATAATAATTCACATTTCTTTATTAATTTTTAATAAAATATTAAAATTTGCTGTTAAACAGAAATGCTTTTCTTACTCATTTACTGATATGCTTTGGCAGTATGACATGTTTTTGGCACACAATTCTTTCTATAATATTCTTCAGATTCTAATTTCTTTTAAGAATAAATTGATAACAACCATCAAAGGGAAGTAATCTTAACACATTCACTTGAGTTTGACTAAGGATGAGAGTTGAGAGCTGAAGAGTGTATTATTAATTGCAGGTTAATGCATGGTCACATATTGACGGGGATTATATCGCAGATATCACAGCCATGTTATGTACACGCAGGTTGAGAGACTAGGGCACTACACTAACATCACATAATATTACATCACATGCTCAATATTAGCAGGTAACATGTCAACATCATGTTCATTAAATACAGTGCCATTGTTCGGTGGTACACAATCAAAATGCCTCTCTCAGATTTGGTAAAATCATCAATATTTGTCCCATTGTCCCCACAGACTCCAAACCACCCAATACTCCAGATAATATAACAATAGTTATAATGATCAATCGTGATAATTATCCAGAAATGTCACAAAGTCTTAACATAATTTTGCCCTTGCCCTGTGTTTTCTCAGTAAGCAGTTAACCAGTTCTTCTTTAGATGCAGTTGTACTTAAAACCAACAGAAGACATGCAAGTAAGAAGAGAAAGTTCCCACCCTATACCTGTGTAAATACAGTTGTGTAATATGGTATGAAAATCACAGCATAGCTTGGCTTGATATGGAGATCAAGGCCAAAGGTAATAGACATTTTCAAATACAGCTTGAAGTGTTTTCAATAAAGTGTTGAGTACTTTTCTTGTATGATATCCACTACTGGAATCCAGAAGAGTTTTATATGTACTACCTACATAACCAATCTCACTCCGGTTGACACTGCTCACTATAGTTCTTAAAATATGTTTAAGATTTCTTTTCTTTCTTTCAATTAGTATATCTAATCAACAAAGACTATTTTTACCTACCAGGTCCACTCTAATCAGAATCTGTTTTACTTACCGGGTATCCCATCATGGTATGTGTTTTTCCGGATCCAGTTTGACCGTAGGCAAAGATGCAGGCATTGTAACCTCCAAAAGCAGCCTCCAAGACATCCCTGCCAAGGTCCTGGAACACCTGCACAAACACAAATATACAAATCTGCTCAAAAACCTACAATATTTGAAAAATATTAAAACCAATTTTCTTTCAAAACCATTTCCATATTGTTAACAAATATCAATCGCTTCACACATTAACCTTTTTATAGTTTTATTTTTGTTTATTTATTTATTTATTTTTTATCGATAGTATACAAGAGTATTGTTTGTAAACTTATACCTTAGCATTATATTCAATAGTTGAATACAACTTTTTACAACATTATTATACAGGCACAGCCACTTTTTACAAATCACAATAATTATTCTCTTTATGCACCAATGGACTAAAATTCAAATGACAGATTTCTTTGGAAGGAGACTACATAATCAAGTTCAAGCATCTCCTTGTAGAGTTGGTGTTATGTAAAGACTAATTGATAAATAAATTGCTATGATATCAGCCTGGCATAGAGATAAGATGATGAGTGAGGCAGGTATATTGGTGAGTGGGGAGCTCTTGTGGGAGTCCTAGAGACCCTCACTTGACATAACACCACTATATATATATGTGTACACCTGATATACTGGGCAGCCCTACCTCCGTCAACACACATAGTCAAGGTAAATGTTATGTTGACAATCACTTCAGGTTCTTCTCTTACACTTATTATACATGTTTTCCTTGGATTAAAACTATCCATATGACCATGATACGCAATGCCTTTCACAACATAATTCATTTCCTCAAAGAAATAGAATGTGTAAAATTGTCACATTAAAACATTAAAAGTACTGCCATTTTCTACATTTTCTTTTGAAAATCTGAGTAGAACACTACTCACACCCAATCATTTTTTCTGTTCCAGTAAGCTCCAGACATTGTTAAATATTCTGTTTCCATATATTTAACATTTGCTTTATCAAAATCATATTCTTGCTACTAAAAACAGTCTTTCATAAACAAATGTGGATGTGGTATGTTTGAACAATTTCCCTGCATTTACATGATCTCTCATAATATTGATAAGACCTTGTCCTGCTGAGGTCAGCTGGGTTATAGTAGTGCCCCCTGGTGGAGGGTCTGGTGAGGTATAAACACCTGACATGTTGACCTTATGACCCCAATGATCCAGGCTGTCAGCCTCCACTTCCATCTTGTCCATCAGGGGGAGGACCCAGGTGTGATCATCCGATCATCTCTGTTTCCTTCACCCTCCCGATTTATCCCAAAGAACACATTTCAGGTGCCAGTGACAATTATCAGCACATCTCTTAAATCTTTTGATACCTCAAGTTTCTGGGCCAGGAACAACTATTCTACATTCTCAAAATGTCCTGATATCATTCTCTGTGCCAACTTAAACATTTTCAAGTGCCAGTGATAATCAATGGTGGGTCTATCAATCCTCTGATACACACTTCTTGTGCCAGTGGAGATCATCCACAAATCTTTCAAATTTTGGACTGTTTAATATCACATTCTGAACACCACAGATCAGATATGCCATTCGCTTCATCAACCATAATTTTACAACATTGCAAATTTATTTATTTAAAAGCAAACACCTGGTAAGCAATCCCGACAGCAATGCCCAACACATTTCATCATGTAAAAGGACAGAAATGTTTGTTGTTTTATGTATTCTTGTTCTATTAACACAAGTATGGAGCTCATCATCACAAACCTTGAGATCCCACACCTTCAGGTAATCATCACATATTTGTGTAAGCTTGGTGGTCAGATATATTAAGGAAGGCCTGGAGGCCAGGTGCCTTTTAGCTTTGGTCATTTTACTGGCCCTAAGGCTCTCTGAGTTGGTGTAAACTACTTTCACCTGTGCTACATAGGTGTGAAATCCAGACCTGTACCTCTACCGGTGATCATGTCTGCTGGAAAAATATCCACACTGACTGAGGCAGCTCAGGTGTGAACAACTTCTATATTCATAGGAACCATCTGAGCAGGCCATGCCCCAGCAGTAGGTGTGAACAAAGACAACTCTATCATGTGGCTACCTGCAAATAGTTAGTCTGGGAGTCATGCCAGGTGATTTGGAGCATTTTATAGGTGTGTGTTGCTATATTTAGCTGGGTACAAACAATTAAATTAGATACAAATTATGTACATGTTTTTTTTTCAATGTTGATGTCTCCTTTGTAGTCAAGGTCTCAATCACTGCCGTGACCATATTCATGAAGTTCTTTGACCTCTCTTAGCATGCTATGTTTGTAAAACATAATAAAACAAATATCAAATTAAACTTCACTTTTCTGTGTAATAAATCATTTTGTTAATCCCATCTTGAAAAGAACTCAATGAAAGGTTGTCTCTTATTTGCGATAAACAGCTTGATTATATTCTGTGATGTTTAACTTATCATTTTTCTGTGACAATAAATCTGCCCTTTTTCTGTGACAATCAATTTGCTCTTTCCTTGACAACCCATTCCACTATTTATTACAAATAAATATCTTGTTTATATGGAAATGCACTAACCATGCTAATGTCACTTCTGTCAAGATCAGATTACCACACTTACCCCTTTTCATCAACTTTTCTTTTTCTGACAACCAATTCTCTCTACCTCTTTGGCAAGAATCTGACATTTTTGCAACTGCACTCCAAACGTCACATACTCAAAGATACAACACCTTTTGCCATGCAATGGATACTACTATGAAAACCTCACAGAAAAAGCAATGTGTATATTGGCTGCATGGTTCGGGCAGGCCCCACCCAGGCCCTGGAACGTGGACCTGTTTGTGTCAATGTCAAATATACCTACAAACTGCATCACTCACTACCTGAGCTGGTTAAGTGAGCATCCATTAGTCTGTCAACTCAGGCATGGATTACATCTTATACCTGTCGCTTATATATGTCCTCATCCAGATGTGCCTAGAGCTAAGCATCACATCAGAAATCTGGCTTTTATGATAAATTTATATCAGAAATGTCACCAACAACAAGTGATTTACATTTGATGGTTACAAAAAATGCTCAATGCTTTTAGCTGGCATTTTTGCATAATATGTCAACTCAGAATACATTTAAGGTGGTGCAAAGTGACCAAATTCAATCACCTCAGTCAGGCCAAGACGTCAATTAAATGTATTAATCCCACGTGTTTAGCTGTGGGGTGAACATTACATCTGTGCTATATTTTAATCCTGTGATCCTACAGGTTCTACCAATCCTACATGTTCTACTGTGGGGAATGTATGAGGCTGTATTCATTGGTTCGGCTGACAGGTTATTACCCAGGGATCCATTCTGCATGGCTTGCCAAAGGAAAACACTATATAACCATGATAACGGATGCCATTGCAGGACAGTAAACTACAAACAACAAGCTCAGCCTTGATGACTACAAAGATACTCCAGTATCTAATGCCGATTTTTTTCTTGTCATAAATACTAGTACTTGTATAACTGTGGACTCTAACATATATTTTTTATATTTTATTTCATCAATGCTTAGAAAGATCTTCCTACAAATACCCTAGTTAATATGGTAACTATGATTTAAAATTATTGCACAAAAGTAAATAAATAAAATGATTAATGTTTTTATTTATTTCCAGGTCAGCAAAAGTAGGAATTCATTTGGAACAATTAAACTTAAAAAGCTCTGTAACTAGTCACTAAAAGCACACATTATTCTGTGAGAATATACACAGAATGAGGGTAAAGTTATCATAAGTTTTGCCAATGTCAGCTGTTGGCAGCAACTGGTGTGTGTTCTTTGATGACAGCTGTCAGTCATCCATCATCCAAGATCATCTCATTAACCCCAGACTCTTTGCTTTCTTGACCTCATTAATGAGATATTTGTTTGGTCACAGTGCCCCCTGGTGCCAGAGTATCTAGGTCTGGCTGGGTCTTGTAGCTAATCTCATATTATTAAATGGTGGAGGTAGATAAAGGAGATCAGTATTTTATCTCCGTGGTAACCAGATCAATTTGGTCCAAAACAAACCGACTACCTGACCTCTCATCACCCTTAATATCAGTTGAGTGCAAACATATATCTGGTCAAGCATAATTCTGACTACATGATCTGATGCCTACATTGGGTGAGATTTATGACTTATTTCAGTCATCCAATATCTCTGAAATATGGGATTTCTAATCTCCTTTCTGCAAATAATGTTATACATGATCAAATATACATTTGGTCCTGACAAACAACCAAAAAAGTGAAATGTAACAAGTCTTGTATCCCAGTCCACGCCATGCACTGACCATTCCTTGGTATGGACAGTCCCCAGGCCTGATATAATGTCAGGCACAGAAACACAATGCATCTTTGATGGACACCTCTTTACTGATATAATATTGAGATGACCAGGATTTCCAATTAAAAGTATTGAAACACACTCTTTGCAATTCTAATATTCACAATTTTGCAAATATTTTTTTTTTCTAAATGGGTAATAACTGTCATTTTCGGTCTGTTGCTTCAAATTAAATGACATAGAAAAATTACCGACAGAATTGACACAAAGATAGGTTTATAAAGGTATTTATTAAATCAGATCTATTCATCTAAAATGCAACCAGATTTGGTGTAAGGTCTATTTTAAGTTCAGCTAGGGATGTATGAAGGAAGGTGTGTTCTGCTAGTTATATGAAGCAGGTTTGGTTCCAGTGGAGTTAGCAGTGGATATAGATGGGATTTGATCATGCAGGTGACAAACAGACCTCCTCACCCCTAGTCAGGTTACTGCACACTTGCAGCCTCTGGTCAAAACCCCTCAGCCATCAAAACCAATTACGTAAGAGACTGAATCAAGCAAAGTGGATCAATTGTTCAAGGAACCACTCACAGAATGTCGTGCACATAGCGATATCTGTGTTCACTTTCAGAGACACTTTCACAAAATTAGACAAAGATGATTAGGCATCCATCTGGAGCTTAAAAAGTCTTTATCATTATCTCACTTGTTTGAAGCATATCTTTTTCATAAAATTTCAAGAAAATTTGTATGATTGCTATTTTATAGTGATGATTCAATCATTTATTTTGATTTGGCTGTTGGTAGCAATCTTAAAAAATAATAAGTTAGTTTAGATCTATGCATCTGTGAGCATTTCTTTCCAATTATCTACAGATAATTTCTATGACATTTGAACATATATGACATACTTTCATTTATTAAATTAAAAAATGAGGCATATGGGTTCAGTGCCATGAAACAAAAACTCTTTGAAGTCAATTATACTGTATAATTCGTTGATTTCTGTATAGATATATTTAGACTCGTGTTGATCTGGGGTGAGTACTGTTGACATGTGTCTTGTGATCTGCTAATATATGCAAGAAAAGGTCAGCCTTCCCCATGCATCAACTCAAGGTCACAGGTCAAGGCAAGGTCAAGGGTCACTGGACAAGGGCTGTGGTTCATAATGGTATCAAACATTTATTCTGTCTCCAATAAATTTATATTTTCTCGAGATAAGTAAATTTGCATGTTAGTATGTTTCTTATTCTCTTCAAATAAAGTATCCCCTAATGTTTGAAAAAAATAACATCTTCAAATTCAACGGTTCAAATATTCTCTAACGGTTTGATACAAAACCACAAAAGGAATTCAAAAAAGGCATTCTGAACTTTACACCATAACTGGTGTCACTTATACGACAATTGTTTCTGTTTGACTTGGTCTAAGGAATGTCCTTCGTCTGAGTTAGACCAGCAGGAGATCATGTCGCACATGCCACAAAAGATTTGGGAATGCCATATCTCATGACCTCTGACCCAAAGTCCCTGACAAGGCACATGCAGTGTAGAGGGCAGCACTTGTCGTCATTGGGAAATGTCGCCATTGGGAACCCCTGTTTGTTCATTTTCACAGAATAAAAATATTTTATCTTTTTTCTGTAAATACAGCCAATGAATATTAATAAGACATACCATTTGAAACATATTTCTTAATGTTCAATATTTTAAAGTCCAAAGCCGATTCAATTTGGAGATAAAGAATTACAAAAGACAATAGAGGATTTATGTTGGCACATGGTGACCTAGATGCAGCTTTTGGGGTTGTACTCGACACCACAGTCTGACCCGGGTCCCACTTCCTGGTTGACCTGACGCTAAAGCACTTGGCGCCCAGCTGATAATACTAAACATTGCACCATGTCCTTGCACCCCTCCTCTGCAATGGGACTGACCCACTCCATCTTCCATAAGGCACTCTCAGAGAAAGCATGGTGATTCTAGGTACCCCAAGCTACCCAGCCATTCTAACACTGTCATCACTGAGTCTGTACTGTGTGATACTTAATATGAACCAAATATCTGTCCCAAGGTGTGATGAATAGCTCCATGTGTGTTTCGCACCTCTAAGCTTTCACATTGGGCAGGAGAGAAAATATATCTAAAAGTATATGGATTTGCTGTGGTAACATATTTGGCCATGGCACCATGGTTATAAGAACCAGAAAATGGTTATATGATTATTCCATGTAATTCCAAAAACACACTAATTCTTTGTCTGGTTTATATTGCTTGTACATCTTAATATGAATATATAACCACTCATCTTGAATGTTCTAAGCTTTTATTAACTTTAGTACAAAATATATGGTGGGGAGTACAAAAGACCTGTATAACCAACACCATGAAAAAATTGTGAACTTGTGTTTACAAACATAAAAAAATCTTCATAAGAAATCTTAGACCAAAACCTGTTTTTTTCATGTATCATATTTATTGACAAAGGTTAAAAGAGTATAATGTGCCAGCACATCTCAGAAACCTGAGTGATATAACCTTAGGCTAATCTATTGTAAAAACAAAAAGTCACCAAAGAAAACATTTCATTATGACTCACTATGATTATTTTAACACAGACAAATCCAGGCCACATCTATACTTAGAAGTGCCACAACTGAGGACGTACACAAACCCTAATTGAAATGTATGAGGGGTGATAAATAAATGTTGAAACCCATACTGGCATGATACCCATCAGGATGAGTCAGCCTGTCTCTGCAGGTAGGGGGAGGGGTGGTGTGGGCTTACTTACCCTTGCAGGGTAAGAGCATGGGGTTTCTAAGGCATCATTTCTGCAGAGATTATCTCTCATGACAGATGCACTGACAGGCTTTGGAATATATTGCCTGATGCTGGGCATGCTTAGTCTAAAATAACCTTTTTTATTGAGCTTCCATACTATACATTTACTGCTCGACTAATATAAAAACTCAAATCAGGAGATCTGAGAATTCTTGAGACAATTTTTCTGAACATGATCGTCATGATGAAATTCCCTAATTGCCAGATCTGTTCTATTTTGAGTTGTTGGCGCATCATGGCACGTGTCAGCGTGTGGTGTGTGTTTAAAGACGCATGTTCTATCATGTCTTCCACCAGCTGTCAGCTTCCTGTATCCAATCACCTCATCATTTTTTATCCAGTTTTTTTCAAATTTTGAACATCCTGCTCATCGTCTGTCTGAAGATCATCCCTAGATATGCTAAATAAGGCTGTTTTTTAATGTAATCATGTTCCACAGAACGATTTCAGGAAATAAATATGAGTTTATTTCTGGCACTTTTGTACTCAGGCTGTGACAACAAGATCATGTCCTTGAAAAATTGTGAAGTTTGAATGCAAAATATCTAGGCTGGGAGGCTCACCGCCATGCTGGATGTTGAAGTGGCTGGAGTGAGTA
This sequence comes from Amphiduros pacificus, assembly GCA_949316495.1. Classification (NCBI taxonomy): domain Eukaryota; kingdom Metazoa; phylum Annelida; class Polychaeta; order Phyllodocida; family Hesionidae; genus Amphiduros; species Amphiduros pacificus. The sequence goes on along the minus strand of OX439005.1, from coordinate 37,398,645 downwards.
AGAAACAATCTGGACAAGGCTTGGGGTCAATCTCACTTATAAACTACCGTCAGGCTGACAACAAGCTGACATTTGTGATGGTAAAACACCCAGCTCCTAATCTCTGACAAACTGCTCTCAAATGCGCAAGGCATGGGCCATGTTGAGGTGAACTTAAACAAGCATTTTTGTCCAGCTGTGCTAAAAAAAGGTCAAACGTTCAAAAACGTTCAATTCCATTTTCAGATTGAGCGCTGCAATCACTGATGACAAATGTCATGACAATATTAAAATTTTACAGGAAGAGAAACTTTCTTTGTAAATTATCATTCTCTCACACAGACCCTTTGCAGATCACACCATAAGTAAAATATATACACCAAGTCAAAACTCACCCAAACAAAGTGAATATTATCCTAATAATATTTATAGGAAGCATAGATGTACAAGCCAGACACATTGGAATTCCACCTTAAAAGTTGTATGGTAATTATTTAACAAAATCTGACATATTCATTTCACTGAAGGCAATATGACAAAAAACAGCATAATGGTTCACTGATAGTTCATTCCACTGGCATTCCCTGATTTGGTCTGTTAGGTTTGCTAATAAGATGAATCATAACTCGTCATGGAAACAGAGGGAGGAATCATCAGATGATCTGCATACTTCATCACCAGGATAGAATGGGATATATGCTGGGTTCTGAACCAAGCCATTGCTATGTTGATCCATAGTTCACGCCTTTTCCACATCTCAAACAAAATTCCTACTTCAGCACCTCAAATTCTTTGAAATGTCTCTTACAAGTTGTTGCTCTCTGATGCAGATTGTAGACATTGCTGTCTATCTGGAAGTTAAGTGCCTGACTTGGTTGGGCTCAAGTCTACACAAGGAGTCCAGTAAAAAGGAATGACTCCTTCTACAGTAAACCTGTATCTGCACAGATGGAGAGAAAAATAACATGTTTGTCTTTATATCTGAATTCTTAATGAATCTCAGACTTTCATACTAATTTTTAGGAGAGCAATTCTGTCTCCTTTCAGAGCAGAAACCCTCATAAATAGTCAGTTTTGTTTGCAGTTTTCAGAGCCTTTAGTGTTCAGTCTTCAGAGCCTGTATGACTCTCTTCTTGACCTTTATATTGGATAATCTGCTGGTTGGATTCCTTCAACAAACTACCTACTATCTGCCCTTTTTACATGATAAACAACTGGACCTTTTCATATGACAAACAAGTTGAGCTTTTACTATGACATCACATTAACTACTACCTTTTAAGGCAATTCGGTCTATTTTTGACATCATAATGCTTGTTTATATATTCCTAATAATCCAACATTGCAACACGAACATAAAATGAAGGTAATTTTCGTCATTTTTGATTAGGTATTTACAAAGTTCAATTAAAACTGAAACCTTCAAGCCAGATCATAATCACACGCAGACCATCAATATGATTTCTTATTTTTGTTTAAATGCTTCAAGTGATAATATTTCAAAAATGAATAAGGAAAGAGTGAGGGTGACAAGGCCATATTTTGACAGTAATTTAAGATAAGAGTATAATAATGTAATCAGATACCTTAATGATTAAGAGTGAATATATATCATATAGTTCAAATACTTATGTAACCAATGCATAACAGATCATAGTTTCTGAACAATATATGGCTTGAGCCCTGGTGGGGTTATCTTAATATGGTCAAGTGGAGTGATAAGAGAGGATATTAATGGACGAGTCAAGTGATGTGAGTTGACGGGTACATATATATCCAGCTAATTAGGGTTGCATGTCATATTTGACATGCATTGTTATGATAGCAACCATCCCATCATAGCTTCTTGTCTGATTCCGATCATGTCCCATCCATCTGGGGTCATGATTTTATCATGTTTATGTAGGGGAAAAACCACTGAAACCTTCAAGCTTTGATCTGAAAACTTTTTACTTGCTGGAAAAGTTAATGGTACTGTTCTTTATCAAAGCCGTTCTCCTAAAAGTTAAAAAATGCTACTTCTTATGCATTAAATGAAATATTCTTTCTGATTTTATGACAAAACAGGGAAGGTATCTTCTCTAGTCTTAAACATAGGCATCAGAGATGCATCAACCCTCAGCCCTGGTAACTCATTGCACAACATTCGCTCCACACAATATTTGTGAACAAAACATCACTGCACCAAGGCAAATTGATGCAGGGGTTAAAAAAAACCATAAAATCTACTTCCTTTGATAGCTTAGGTGTGTCAAGTATCATGAAACTGTCATCATTTACTCTAGAATTATTGAGATGGGCCGGTGACCTTGAAAAGCAGGTTAAGGTCACCATCCATCAAACTCATCTGAAGTCTTCCCAGATGCTTATGTGTGTCAATTTTCATGAAGCTGCCATTATTTGTTCTTAAGTTATTGCAATGACGTGGATTTGACATGATTGTCCCTGTGACCTTGAAAAGTAAGTAAAGGTCATGTTCCATCAAGAGAAGTCTGAGGTCTTCACCAGATGCTTATGTGTGTCAAATCTCATAAAGCTGCCATCATTCGTTCTCGAGTTATAGCAATGATAGGGATTTCACATAATTGTACCTGTGACCTTGAAAAGTAGGTGAAGGTAATGTTCCATACAAAAATGTCTGAGGTTTTCATCAGATGCTTATGTGTGTCAAGTTTCATGAAGCTGCCATCATTTGTTCTCGAGTTATCGCGATGACAAGGATGATTTCACATAATTGTCCCTGTGACCTTGAAAAGTAGGTGAAGGTCATGTTCCATCAAGAGAAGTCTGAGGTCTTCACCAGATGCTTGTGTGTGTCAAATCTCATAAAGCTGCCATCATTCGTTCTTGAGTTATTGCGATTCTTGGGATTTCACATAATTGTCCGTGACCTTGAAAAATAGGTCAAGGTCGCCGTCCATCAAACTCATCCGAGGTTTTCACCAGATGCTTTTGTGTGTCAAGTTTCATGAAGCTACCATCATTTGTTCTCGTATTATCGCGATGACAAGGATGATTTCACATAATTGTCCATGTGACCTTGAAAAGTAGGTGAAGGTTATGTTTTATAGAAACAATTCTGAGGTCTTCACTAGATGCTTATGGGTGTCAAATCTCATAAAGCTGCCATCATTTGTTCTTGAGTTATGCGATTCTTGGGATTTCACATAATTGTCCCTGTGACCTTGAAAAATAGGTCAAGGTCACCGTCCATCGAACTCGTCCGAGGTTTTCACCAGATGCTTATATGTGTCAAGTTTCACGAAGCTGCCATCATTTGTTCTCGAGTTATCGCGATGACAAGATGATTTCACATAATTGTCCCTGTGACCTTGAAAAGTAGGTGAAGGTCATGTTTCATAGGAAAAATTCTGAGGGCTTCACCAGATGCTTATGTGTGTCAAATCTCATAAAGCTGCCATCATTCGTTCTTGAGTTATTGTGATTCTTGGGATTTCACATAATTGTCCCTGTGACCTTGAAAAATAGGTCAAGGTCGTCGTCCATCGAACTCGTCCGAGGTTTTCACCAGATGCATATGTGTGTCAAGTTTCATGAAGCTGCCATCTTTTGTTCTCAAGTTATCTTGATGACAAGGATGTTCGCTACAGACATACATACATACATACAGACATACATACATACCCACGCCAGGAGTACTGCAATACCCTCAGCCTGATTACATCAGGGGCTGAGGGTAAAAATCTCTGACTCATGAGCAGCTGTGTCAAAATATACAATACCAATTTTTCATGATTATATATATGTATTTTCCCTTTTTTTTCAATTTCTGAATAAATTCTATTTAATGTTCTAAGATAAATACTGATTAATGGGTATTTTATCCCTTGTCAAAACAATCCTTAAACAAAGAAATAAGTTCCTGATATGAAGAAACAGGTTCAGAAGTTCAGTCAGAGTCAATCTTGATTCTCCATCTGATACTTGGCATTCCATGCTTGAATTTTATCTGATCTGCATTTTTAGGCTAATGACTGCCTACCAGTCACATGATCCCACAGCTACCATGGCAACCTCAAGTTCATCCCCGTGACCTCATGCTGGTCACATGGCAAAAGTGGTATATCATTTTGGATACATGAAGTAAGACCATACCAATTTTATTCTCATTTTAATAGAAGTCACAGTAATGCTACTTGATTGAGCTGCTGGGGGGAAGGATAATCTATCCCATGTTCCTGGAAAGAGTGAACATTTTATTTCAACCCATAATACAAGAAGTGTTTGCCCATAATTAAGATCAAAGAGCACTCTTATCTTTATAGCTGATAGCTGAATACATATGCTGATAAAGTATCAATTTAATGATAACAACTTTCATGGTGCAATTCCAGAGTGGTAAAGGCAGGACGAGTGAGTGATTCTGCCACAATAAATATAGCTTTAGCAAGTATTGTGAGATTGATATGTGCAAAAAGTATTATTTGAAATTAGTACTGCAATGTATGGAAAAAAATTCTTTATTTATTGGATGGAAATAAAAATATGCACAGAGAATATGATAAAATTTGCATTCTGATTCATATGACATAAAGTTCAATTTAAATATTTCAAAAAATGTATCATGTTTGCTTGTCCAATACACATCATTGGGGTATAAATAATACTTAAAGCCTGATGCTACAATAACAATTTATCTTGACTGTCAAGAATGGACATGTGTAGCTTTGTGAGGAGGGTCCAGCACTTGACTATGATACCTGGCTGATACCATGCCTGACAATTATCTCCCACTCTTCACCTGGTTTTGGAATATTTGCCTTTTAACATGTTTAGATGTATCTTTGACAATATCATGTCTGGTAAACAGCATATTTAAAAGCCTAAACCATGTATATATATTGTGTCCCTTTAGGATTTTTATCTGAGACTTTACACTACCATACTATTGATCAATACTTCAATTTCCCACAAGATCAATAAAGCCTTTTTACCTTTAAAATTTCTCAAATTTAATCAATTAAATCATCATGGGATACACGGAATATGCATTGAATCGTAACCTTGCTGTATCAACTTCAAGATGAACAAACATGGCTACCACCTCCTAAACTAGTCTAAGTCAAACATCTATTTGGTCATGCATAAGACAATGAAGCAATGAAGTCATTTATATTCATGACTCAGTTTGGTCATGCTCAGCAGATGTGTAAATTTTGGTCACACATTGGGAGGTACTATATAGTATCATAAAAGTCCTGTGTGATCTTATTTGATCATGTTTTTGTGTGACCAAATAGATGTTTGGCTCCAACTGTCAACATTTCTGATAATTCCTGAAATGTGTTTGGAAATTTGGCTGAAGTTGAGTGGACAATAAAACTTAAATGTTGACATTTAAAATCCACAACAACTGTACAATACTTATCAGGAAAATATAGTTTTGATGGATCATGAGCCTGCAAAATGAAAATTGTGATCAATTATATTTCATGGGCAGGCAATCTTCTCTTCCCTTCTCATATTTCAATAAAATTGTAATAGATCATAATGTAACTTTGGCAATAAATCTTTATCATTACCATTAATTTGGCAAAGTGATCGTCATTACAACTATCCATCCACCGGTTATATTTGAACAAAATGACATGATATCATGTCAAAACATGTCATTCAACTACCAGGCCCATAGTTTTCTTATTGCTCCTCTGTGCAAATCTAACCACAAAGCATTGATTATAAAATATACCCATACTTCTTCCTACTAACCCAGTGAATAATTCTTGTTTTCATGATTATGCCATTAAATCTTTGTTAATAAAATGCTTGATATATTTACAATATAATATGTTTCTCCATAGTTTTGGCAATATCTGTCTCCCATCATTTCTTTGATAACAAAATCGAAAATATTCAGAAATGTTAAATTTGTATCACTCTTAACACAGAATAATGGACAAGTTTGATAATTGAAAATTTTAAATAATATGAAACAATAGCACCCCAGGGAACCAACAGGCATTAATTGTTTGGGATTAATGTCATTGTTGGTGAAAATGTATCAGTAATTTAAATACTATTTTGATAAAGAGGGCAAAATGATAATTATTCCTTACCAGTAGAAAAATTAATGTTTGTAAATTTGAAATGATGGTGATGAAGATGAACGCTTACAAATCTGCTGACAGATGGGTTCATACAGTGCATGAAGTTAAGAAATGAAAGCATATACTTGGGAGTATTATCAGAACCACACTGCCTTGCTCTTTTGTGTACTCTATAGTCATGTTGCATGCAATTTGAGCCATTTTTAAAATTACAGTTTTCAATTACTTATGAAACTTGCTTTTGGGCAAAGTGATATTGACAAAATCTTGATAATCACTCAACATGATCACCATTACCATAAACATCACTAACAACCTCAACCTTGTCATCGCCGTCGTCATTGGCCATCTTTTGACCATCTTCCCAGTCATAATCAATCATTACTCAATTGCCTTTCTTTAGCCATCCCCACACATCTCCCTGACCATCATCCTTAGACAGATGTACATGGTTATCTACATCTACCTTAAACTACTGGGTTGATGACAGTACATATGTTATCTCCACATCTAAGATCACCATTTACATTGAACAGAGCTGACATATCACAACAAGGGAGTGCCATCTGCTGGCTGCTATCTCCCAAGATAATCACTTACAAATTGATGTTTTTCTCTCCTGCCGACATCGGTGATCAGCTATTGATCATTGTTGAGATGCAATGTGGGGGGCTTACCACCAAGCTGATAAGTGGGCCGAATTATGACAAATACAAGCAAGATGATGGAGGAAAACTTATCACATCATCTTATTCAATCATTTTAATCTTACACGCTTAAAAAGTTGGAGCTAAACATGTGATGGTAATACATAGAGTTGACCAAATAAGGTCAAACTAGACCATTATGTCAGTGTTTATTCATGAGTGAGTAAAAAATATCATGCAATATCTAGGAATGAACAGATTATGTAAAGAGATGATAATGCGTAACCATATTTTATCCTGTTTTTGTGTGACTACATATGAGTTTGACATAAACTGCTAAATGATCGTTGATCAATCTGATAAATTAATGGTGCAAAATTGCAAAATAGAAAAAATGAATATAAGACATGAAGTGAGCGTGGGAGGGGGCTGCCCCTTTTAAGTAACAGTTTAGTTAAGAGGAATTTAATACATTAGGATTGTTTCTCTCGTGTAGGTAGGTAGATTAGTGCAGCTGCCAGGCCAACCTTTAGAATCAAGCAGATCATGACAATGTCCTGCCAAGTCTCTAATGTTATGAGAAGCAAATCCTCATGCTAGATTAAAGTCGCTGTAATCTTGGTCAACCTACGCTGCTGTCACTGTAGCCAAATGTCTCAATGTATTAGTCTCTTAGGCAATGCAGTCTGGGTACTAAATGTGCAAGCTGGCAATGGCACTAATCTACCTACAGTGGAGAAACAATCCTGGTGTATTAAACTTCTCTGAACTGTTCTCCAAAGGGGCAATCCCCTCCCACGCCTGCTTCCTGTCTCATTTTCTTTTTTTTTTTGCACCATTAATCTATCAGATTAACCAACAATCATTTATCTTGATATGACAATAACATTGAATCATTTAGTTTTCTTTTGTTTCACAATTATTTTTTTTTAAATGTGATGAATGAGAATGCAAACTACAAGACTAAAATTACGATTTATGGTAGAAAAGGCTCTCTGTGTCTGCCCATTCCAATTATTTCATCTTTTCACTTTTGTCTGGAAGTGTCAAGTTTATAGTGGTGAGTATTGAATCTATTGATCATAATGTTTGGTGAACCTGTACCATCCCAGTCCCATCTGACAATTGAGTGCTGAATGCCAAGTTTGTAAACTTGTCCTGGTGCTTGGAACACAACTTGTTATGACTAATTTTATGTATTGGTATCATAATTAATACCCAGAAAATGGCATTTCCCATGTGGCCAGTGTTTGCCTGATATGATTACGGTACATACTTACATCAGCAGTTTGTTTGGCAAATTGGTAACTATATATTTATATTTTATGTAATCACTGTACTAGAGATTACGACAGTTCAAACCAAGAACTTTGAAACACTTTTGAGTCACACAAAATGTGTGCTGCCCCTTTCCACAAAAAAAGGAAAAAAAATATAAAAAGAATAGAATTTCATAGTAAGTAAATTTTTCATTTCCGTGACTTGTATACTGTATCTCAATTTAACATAGCTGTACAAAGCAAAATATAGTGTCAGTTTTTAAACTGAAAATGAAAACTTTATTATCATTTTCAGAATGTGGAGAGACCAACTGGACAAAGGCTTAACCATAATGCACCTCTCACTTCACATATCCTGATTTGATCTATGCACAGTAGGCATATGACCAGACATATCTTAGGAGGCAAGTTTTTGTTTTGCAAAGGCAGCTGCATAAACGTGGCTGCGATTGGAAATAATCAGCAATTATGACTGATAAATAAAACATTCATGTTGATAATTTGAGTTTTAAGGACCAATGCATATCATTGCTTATAAACTCTAAATAACAATGATCATTGGTCTGAAAATTGGCTTTGACATTTATATGTTGAGTTCATGTATCTACAACTCCAGCACACTCTTGGTGGTTGCTTCTATTTGTCCAATTTGACTGTTTCTTTCAGCTCAATGACCTTCAATTGACCTCATTCAAGTGGAAAGTGAACCCAATGGTACTCGCATGTATATTACCAAGTTTGAAGGCCCTCTGGTCTTCCTCACCATGGTGCAATATTGATGACAGTTTAATATTATTTTCACATGAAGTGATCCAATGTAAACCTTTAAAAGTGACTACAACATGTAAAGTAATCGAGAAGTGGACACTTGACCTCAAAATGACCTCGGAGTGACCTTCAGACCAAAATACCCTGTGACCTCTGCCAGAAGATAACAAAGTTTCCAGATGTTTGAGAACACTCAGTATGAACTTTTCCCAAATGTAAACCACAGGAAAAGCATCTAGGCAGCATTTTGGGGGGAAAATTACCTGGCCATGGGTGGAAGGTCAGAGGCAGAGAGGTCATCCAACCTAAGACGTCATGCTGAGTGAAAGATTCTACTATAGATACATGATTTACCTGAATTGCAAATCTTCACTGATTGTTTGATAGAGCTATAGAAAAACATGTCAAACATGTCTTAAAATAGGGCGTCAATTTTGCCAAAGGAAAATGCCAATTCATTTTTCAGGTGGGAAAGGAAAATATTCGTCAAATTTGCAAAATATCATTGATTTTTCAGCTGGAAAGGTCAACCATACAGATGGCAATGCTGTGATCAACGGTCATCAAATTAACAAAATAATAATAATCTCTCCAAGATGCTTGATTTAAATATATGTCAACAATCTTGATAATCATAAGGATTTTTTTTGTATTTTGTCAAGAATTTTCTAAAATGGATACAATATTAAAATCTAAGCCACTTTTTTGCTTCTAAATGATGGACAGATGGTTAAAACCAAAATAGCTGCTCAACTCACTTGAGTTGTGAAGCTGACAAGAAGTTAGTGATGAACTGTCACTCTAGACTAACCAATCAGAAACCAGCTCCTTTGATGCTGCAGGGTTTTGGTTCACCTCCAGTGTCACTACCAGATGGAGGCTGTCTCTGTGATTACATTCTTTCAGACATTGCATAACCCTATCCAAGACTGAGCCCAGAAGCCCAGAGAAGTTTAATCATTCCTGTGATCCTACTCAGTCTGACCTAGATTCCAGGAGTGATTTTCTGTTCTGTTCATTTCTTTGATTTTTTTCTCTTTATCCAAAGGTCATAGAAGCATGATACCAGTAGTTGAGTAGGACCAGATGTGGAACTGATGTAATGTTTATTAGAATAAAGACACAAGATATACAATTCAATGAATGGGGCAGTGTGGTCAAACTTGCAATGTGGTCTCTCACATACATAGAAAGTCAACCATCCAATTTCATCTGCTGATGCAGTAGAATCTCTACTGAGGGGCTATATTTTCTTGTGATAAACTTGCTACCATGTAATAGGGTGTACAACTGTCAAGAATCTCCTCCAATAAACTCAAAGACAGAATTAACACCATTAAATTGTATTGTTCTATAAACATCCATGATGAGTAAAATTGATCAAGGGATGATAACAATTATTTTTTGCATGTAGACAATGTAAACGTGTTGAGAGAAATGATGTATTAATTGTGTCAGTTTGAGAAGGTTATAGGAGCAGGTGATTGACAGGTGTCAATCATTATCAATCCACTGCAGATTAGGGTACAGTCCGCAATACCCTGAATAATGTGTGGGAAGCTATATCTGCTTTCTATGTCCAATCCCACTGGCAAACAATACAGCCTTTCTTTGATCTTCCACATTCTGATTTCAAACTATTGATTATCATGTCATGATCCCCATATCTATCAAATAAAATAAATAATCCATTGATAATCTTTTTGGCAAAGATACAATGTGAAATATCAAATAAGAACAGATTTGTGAAAGTTTGCATTTGTGCACATAATTGGTATTCATTGTGCAGTATCATAGTCTAACAGTGCAAATGCCCTAATAAATATATTACATAATTATGATAATGACTACTTAAATAATTGTCACATAAAACCCCCTCATTTCATATTCAGCAAACACTTCATGAAGTATTCATTACACGATTTGTTTCCAATTTCACACACAGGAAGAGCTGTTTCTTGACAACAGTCTGGGATTTTAGCACAAGCCCGTTGTCCCAGACTAGTAGAAGCACTGGCAGGCAAGTACACCTTACCCCGATACTAGACTGACTGTCCAGTACGTAATCATGATTTTTCAAGTTTTGGGAAAAGTGTCTTTTTGTCAATTGATTAATCCCTCTGAAAAATTGTTTGGGCTAGTGGTACACTTTGATTCAGGCTAGTGCAAATCCCCACTTACTAGCCAGACTGTCTAGTTGCCTAAAAAGTATTTGGCCCAGACTGTTCAATCTGTGCTTTAAAAATCTTAAAGTGCAGCATATATCGGCAACAGGTGAAGAAATGCAGCATGATCCCGAGTGGTCCGGAGACAAAGCAAACCCCTATCTGACATGTGGGGTAACCGTAGTCTGGAGCGTGCAGACAATCCCCCATCTGACATATGGGGTAACTGTAGTCCAGAGAGTGCCCTGGAGAGTGCAGACAATCCAGGTTCCAGACATCTCATAATTCCGAGTATTAGTCATGCACCCGGCATAATGTTATAGGTCTGCCTTGCAATAATATTTACATCTTTGAGCGCAACTGCCAGAGAAAACAAAGCCTCATGTGAAGGCCAATGCTCTCCAAAATGCATCCCCTCATTTCTACATCTGCCTGTTATCTTTGCTTAAAAGCTATTTTTGAAAACACAACTCTCAAGAGAGGAGACTTTGGTAATATTCTGACATGCACAAGGTCTCATTTTGTTGAGGGCCAAGTCAAGTGTATATATCTATATGGTCATGCAATGTTTGACACAATAGGCCACATGTCTCAGCATGCTCACGTATGGAATATATAAACATATATGCTATGTGACCATGTGTGACGATACATCGTCCTGTCTATCAATAACCATATGCATGGCATCATCCAATTATGATCATGAACAACCACAATGATGGTATAAAACAGGTTTAAAGTGTCCTATTTCAAATAAACATGCATCACTAAAAAAGATGCTCAGATTCAACTGATAATTTGCCTGTCGCTTGTACATTTTTTCAGAAATTTTTTTAAAAAAATAAATGAGAGAATGCTGCATGCTGGGTAATGTTAAAACATTTGGATGCTAATTGCTACTGTTGGTATCTATCATTTATTGTGATTATCTCCACATCTAATATGTGAGCATATAATTATGGACTGCCAGGATCGTGCAGGAGGCCAGGAAATTGGCAGTAAACTGTCACCGCCCTTATTCTATAGCATAATGACAGGTTGGGGTCCTCATTAAGGCTTATGGGGCAATTTGCTCTACATATATCACACACATAATCAAATTTTCATATTTCCTGTGAATCGCCATCAATAAGAAATGGCTCTTAAAACACTCCTATGGACCCTTCACACATTATTGTAATGATTCATGGGTATAAAGTTAATGTCTAAATCAATGTTTTGAAAGTAGGCTGTGGAAATTCTATAAATAAGACATGTGATATATCTCAACCCATGCCTTTTCGAGGCAAAGTAAATAATAATAATAATAATTTTTGTATAGCGCTGACACCAGACAAGTATTAAGTATATTAGGTTAAAGTGTATCAATGCCAAGAAATATTTCAATGAAACAAGAAAGACAGATTTTACCGCAGAACAAAAGCCAATACAAAAAATAAAACCTTTTTTGTCAAGATCGGGATCAGATTTCCACAACAATGGGTAAGTGGTGTTGCTTCTGTCGATCAGTGGTCAGCTGAGGCAAAGAGGCAGACTTATCACTGCTAAAAGGTTTAAATTCCTGCACTTGGTTTAGCCAATGTTCCCATCAATCAAGGCGTTCAAACATCACTCCCATATCCATACCACAGCCATGAAACATCTCCACCTTTATTCAAACACACTTTTAAAAGTCTTGTTTTCATTCCTGAATTTCTAGATTTTACAAAGATATTTGAAATCATATTTATTGCACAAATCTTAGAATAGAATATATAAGTTTCCTGGTGAGTGAGTTTTCATGTTTGAGAGGAGCCCACCTGCCAGTGTATATAATCATAGAGGCGACCCCACATAGCTGACCATGCATTGGTCCATTCTGCATGATGTATCAGGGTTGTAAGCATATTTACCCCATCACCCTAAGCCACCAGTATCTCAACCCCACATACCCACCACAAGCCTGCCTTGTTACCTTTCACCCTGAATCACCCAGAACCTACCTTTTCTAATATATCAGCAGACCCCAAACTGGACATCCCGTACCCTCCCTATATCACCAAGCACGAATGTTGGATAAATCTCTTTCAGAAAATCTCATACCACCTCATATATCTGGCCTATACAAACAATCATCATCCTGATATTCTTGGACATTCTTCTATGAAAGCATTCAAATATGAATTAAACAAATAAATCATTGAATTAGAATCAGTAGAAGTATCAAATCTACCAAACACCCTATATTACACAGGTGTAAGAGGGGCAAATGAAGTACACCATCACCACTCTCAAGCAGAGGGCCTGTAGAATGCATGCAGATCAACTTTGATAGATGGACCTGCTGCCAACTGTACAACACTTTACTGCTAACTGGTGATTTTGGAACATTATGGAAAATACAAATGCTTAAAACAAATTGTGGCAATGAAAAGAGATAGTAAGAGAGAAAAATTATGAGAAAGAGAGAGAGTTGATCAGTTATCAGCAATTAGTGATGTATGTCAAGTAGGTCCAGACATGCTCCTTTCATATCATCATTGATAAGCAATGATAGCAGATACCTAACCATATCAGCAGCAATAACCAGTTTGAGTCAAACACCTATTAAGTCATGCATAATATGTGACCCCATAAGGTCATACAGGGCTAGGCAACTTTATTTTATCATATACAGCTGATGTGACACTAATTATTCACTCATACCATATGTAGGGCACAAAGTGTTCAACAAGATGGCTGTGTGTGATCTTAATTTATCAAGTTCGTATGTGACCAAATAGATGTTTGGCTAAAACTGATATCATGTATAACTGATCACCACGAACACCACAAATGATTCCTATGCCTCATCTATACATCATGCCATCACTACTAGGCTCTATATCCCGCTAATCCACTGATCCTAATCCTCAAAGATTAACCCCAGGGAGCTTGATAATCCCCCAGAATCTAAGTAGATCCCAATTACCAGCGCACATATGTTCATCAACTGTGAAACGTGTGATACTACCAACAATCATAAATTTGTCTTCCAGATCTAACAATATGACTTTAATATATCAAAGAACATATTTTTTATTTTAAAGTATGACCTATAGGATGTAAACTGAGCAGTATGTATCTGCGGTGGTATTTTGCTCTATTTTCTGTCTGGTTCGGGCAGCAGGGTGTTATCCATCCACAACCCACCAGGTTTACTCTGCTATTACTCTCAGGTTTTATGGGGCAGTTTTCCAAGGATGCAAGATGAGTTTTTTTCAAGATAATAATTAAAATGATCGACCTCAGACATGCTGACAAGACCTAAAAATCAATGATATATAAAACCAATACCTTGAATAAAAAACTTCCTCTTGATTACAACTAATTTTGCAAGATTGTAAAGAGTGAACACATTGGTTCACTATCAAATATTTCTCAATTTGATATGTATGAGTTCAAACTGCAATATGATGACTGTGATCTATGATGCGTATGATTTCACATTACCAAACTACTTGACTGCCCAGACAGGAAGAGCTTTGATGGCATCTTACTATCCCTACAGGTGAAATCTCAGGCTCTGGACGGTTGTATTTACAAACACTCTCCTGACAAGGGTATCTTGGGCTATCACTATGGTAACATAACAGAGCAGTCGTCATGGTAACTGACCTATTATCACCCAGGGATTACCTACAAGAGTTTGGAGATAATCCAATAGTGGAATCTTCCACCCAGTATAATTCCCTTGATTACTGTCTCACCACTGTTGAAGTGGCAAGGGGATTAGGTGGGGGTCTGCTCATTTTCCAGATAATGTTTATTATTACATATGAAGTATGGTAAGGTGTCTAATTTGCTTGTAATTCTCTGAATGGTGTACAATTTGTTTCTCTGAGGAAACTATTTTTGTCATGTCTAGCCTAAACATAGAATAGTATGACAAAGGTTTCTTTTTTATTCTTCTTGTGTCAGTATCATTAATAAATTATATCACAACTGCAGAAAGTTTTTCACACCCTGTACACATTAATATTATCACAAAATTAATTATATCATTAATCATCTCAATCATTTGCTCATTGAAACATATTGATTATAAATATCAAGTTGGAATATCAGGGAAGGAACAGTCTCCATATTTTTCTCCTACTATTTCATATTCTGTAATTTTCTTTGATCATGGTAAGTATAATATAGTAATTTTCTACGATGATGGTAAGTATAATATAGCACTGGTAGAACTAACAACATATGTCTCAGGGAAAAATGCATAAATCAAGTTAATTAACTTTGAGATATATGTCTTTCAAGAAAACAGGAGAAGCATTTGATACTGATGACCTCTGAGATATGTCTTGCAGAAAATTGGATCAGTATTTGATGAGCATCTCTGGAAGCTGCAGGACATATTTTGCCCCAAATAAGCTCTTGAGCTATGTATGATATGTAGAGAAATTGGTGCAACCTGTGAGAGTAAAGACAACCTGTGTGATATATGGATTATCTCTGAGACCACAGACAACATGTGAGATATATGGATTATCTCTGAGACCACAGACAATCTGTGAGATACATGGATTATCACTGAGACCACAAACAACCTGTGAGATATGTGGATTATCTCTGAGACCACAGACAACATGTGAGATATATGGATTATCACTGAGACCACAAACAACCTGTGAGATATATGGATTATCACCGAGCCCACAGACAACCTGTGAGATATATGGATTATCTCTGAGACCACAGACAACCTGTGAGATATATGGATTATCTCTGAGACCACAGACAACCTGTGAGATATATGGATTATCTATGAGACCACAGACAATCTGTGAGATACATGGATTATCACTGAGACCACAAACAACCTGTGAGATATATGGATTATCTCTGAGACCACAGACAACCTGTGAGATATATGGATTATCTCTGAGTCCACAGACAACATGTGAGATATATGGATTATCACTGAGACCACAAACAACCTGTGAGATATATGGATTATCTATGAGACCACAGACAACCTGTGAGATATATGGATTATCTCTGAGACCACAGACAACCTGTGAGATATATGGATTATCTCTGAGACCACAGACAACCTGTGAGATATATGGATTATCTCTGAGACCACAGACAATCTGTGAGATATATGGATTATCTCTGAAACCACAGACAACCTGTGAGATATATGGATTATCTCTGAGACCACAGACAATCTGTGAGATATATGGATTATCTCTGAAACCACAGACAACCTGTGAGATATATGGATTATCTCTGAGACCACAGACAACCTGTGAGATATATGGATTATCTCTGAGACCACAGACAACATGTGAGATATATGGATTATCACTGAGACCACAAACAACCTGTGAGATATATGGATTATCTATGAGACTACAGACAACCTTTGAGATATATGGATTATCACTGAGACCACAAACAACCTGTGAGATATATGGATTATCTCTGAGACCACAGACAACCTGTGAGATATATGGATTATCTCTGAGACCACAGACAACATGTGAGATATATGGATTATCACTGAGACCACAAACAACCTGTGAGATATATGGATTATCTATGAGACCACAGACAACCTGTGAGATATATGGATTATCTATGAGACCACAGACAACCTGTGAGATATATGGATTATCTCTGAGACCACAGACAACATGTGAGATATATGGATTATCACCGAGACCACAGACAACCTGTGAGATATATGGATTATCTCTGAGACCACAGACAACCTGTGAGATATATGGATTATCTCTGAGACCACAGACAACCTGTGAGATATATGGATTATCTATGAGACCACGGACAACCTGTGAGATATATGGATTATCTCTGAGACCACAGACAACCTGTTGTTGAAACAAGGAGAAATAGCCTAAAAGTATATCTAAATGAAAGATGTGGAGGGAAAAAGGACAGGACATTTTGGAGGACCGTTGGACCACTTATAAGCTTCAAGAATGGCAGTACTGATGATGTGATACTTTCTGAAGACGGCAATGTCATCACTGACCCATGTGAAGTAGGGCAGATTTTTAATGAATATTCTGCTACATTAGCAAATCATATTGGTTTCACAGAAGATGTGACCAATATGACTTTACAGGAAATCATAGATCAACACCGTGACCATCCCAGTATCCAGAGTATAAGAAATAGAAATGTAGGTAGTGAACTACATATGCATAGAGTAACTGAAAAAGATGTTTTCAAACTCCTAAATAGCATAGACCCAAAGAAAGCAACTGGATATGATTGTGTCCAACCTAAACTGCTAAAATTAGCATCATCAGAATTAACACATGCAACAACAAACATAGCAAACAGAATCATCACAGAAGGAAGCTTCCCACATGATATGAAACTTGCAGAACTGGCTCCCATATTCAAAAAGGGTGATAATATGGACAAAGCTAACTACAGATACCTCAGTATTTTATCATCTCTATCAAAAGTTATGGAAAAACTTATCAATAAACAGTTCCAAGGTTACTTCAGCAACATTTTAGAAGCTCACATCTCAGCTTACAGAGAGAATTACAGTACACAGACTGTACTGCTCGATGCAGTGGAGAAGTGGAAGCAAGCACTTGACAAAAGGAAATACACTGGGGCCCTAATGATGGACCTCAGTAAAGCCTTCGACGCCATTCCACACAGCCTGTTACTCGCCAAGCTTCATGCATATGGATGCGACATGAACACCTTGAAGCTGGCACACAGCTATCTAAGTGACAGATGGCAGAGGACAAAGATGGGAAGCACACGCTCAGATTGGATCCAACTCATTAAAGGAGTCCCACAAGGGTCCGTTCTCGGGCCTGCTTTCTTCAACATCTTCCTCAATGACCTTTACTATTGCCTCCAGGAATGTGCCATGATAAATTACGCTGATGACAACTCACTATCACACGAACATGAAGATTATGACAGTTTCATAAAAGGCATTGAGACAGATGGAAACAATGTCACTGATTGGTTTGATGTGAACGGTTCAAAAGCCAATACTGACAAATACCAAGGCATTATGTTTGGCAATCGTAAAACTGATGTAAGTTTCAAAATAAAGGATGTGACTGTCAAATGCGAGTCTAATGTCAAATTAGTTGGAGTGCACATTGACTCAATGCTTAAATTTGATAAACACGTGGACACCATCTGCGCCAAAGCAAGCCGCCAGATCAATGTGATCATGAGATTCTGTAACATACTGACCACGGACACCAAACTGACTATGTATAAATCTTTTATTCTGTCTAATTTTAATTATTGTCCGGTTGTGTGGATGAACTGTGGAGTAGGCAATGTTAAAAAGATGGAAAAGTTGCAATGTCGAGCCCTACGCTTTGTTTTTAATGATTTTAGCTCAACACATGAACAGTTGCTTGAGAAAAGTGGAGAGGACATGTTAATAATTTCTCGTATACGAGCACTAGCCATTGAGGTATATAAGTGTGTAAATGACATTTCTCCCATTTATCTGTGCAAACTATTCAAAGAGAACAATGTGCCATACAACATGAGAGATGATAATAAGCTAATTCAGAACAAGGTCAATACTAATCACAATGGACTAAAAACTTTCTCTTATTCTGGTGCCAAGCTCTGGAATATGCTGCCCACAGAGATTAAAAGCAGTGTTTCTCTTGATGCATTCAAGGAGAGAATCAAAAGCTGGCAGCCATGTAATTGCATGGAATGGTGCTAAGGATTTTAAAGATATTTGTATATATTTTACATATTTTATCAACAGTCATACAATAGCTCTCAGCTAATGTTATTTGTTTTAATTTGTGACTTAAAAATAAAGTATTTTGTATTTGTATTTTTGTATTTTGTGAGATATATGGATTATCTCTGAGACCACAGACAACATGTGAGATATATGGATTATCTCTGAGACCACAGACAACCTGAGATATATGGATTATCTCTGAGACCACAAACAACCTGTGAGATATACGGATTACTTAAGAGATCACAATAAGCATATATGTGATATATGTTTGATAATTGAGCGATCAAATACAGAATGGATTAATATTTATAAATATATATATTGTGATATAAAAAACCTGCATGATACATGGATCACAGAGTGAGATCATAATAAAGATTAAGTATCATGCAAACACAATAAAATGTACACGTATATCATAACCTGTTTGATGCATGGACTGCTGGCATCAAAAGTTTGGCATGTCAAACATCATAATTCCCCAATGCTAGTGTAGAATAGGGCAATATGTGAGCAAAGAGACGTTGACATATGTTTGTGTATAGTGATCAGCATGTTAGCAGCAGAATGGTAAACACTGCATGATCAATGGCCAAAGATCACATAACATTTATACACCTTGATACCATCATGCTGGCTCCCCCTTATCTATCTCCACAACCTCGGTTATTCCTGCAAAACCTACTTTTATCATCCACCTAGGAAAAGTGAATGGTTTTACCACTCATGCCAGGGTTGCTTATAAAAACCTTGATTTATATACATTTATTACTAGCAAATATGACTTCTGACAACAAAATCTATATGATGTTCTTGAAATAATTCTTTTCAGGAATATTTTGAGTAAGCTTTGATGTTACACATAGATATACATACATTCCTATCGTCCCAACTTATTCATGATATATATATATCCAATACCTCTGATATATCCCATATTATATTTTAAAGCTAATTCCCAAGGATGTGGTCAGTTTATCTTTTTAAAGGTCTCATTTGATGTAAACTATTTGGTAGTTTTTGATAGATGGCACTTTACAGGGATGGCATCTTTGGGGCTCAGCATGGGACAACATACCTGGCTGGGGCTGCTGTCAGAGGCTGGGGATGCCAGCCTACCTCACAACTTGTACATACAGTCCCTGCCAAACACATCTCCACATCTGTTTGTTTCAAAGTACTGTTATTACATAATTTTTAAGCTGTGAGGTCAAGCATATGAAAAAAGATAATCAATGTGTTGGAATAAAACATCTATTCTTGATTGAAAACAAATGTTACTTGCCAGAAAATTTATCAGTATGTCATATTTTCATAAAATTATGAAGACAATGTTGGGATGCAATGCAGTGAATACACAAATGATGGTTCTCAAGATGCAGATACACACCATATTATGTATCACCCTGTTATAGACTAGTCAGCAGTCTAGTCAAAACATCTATTTGGACAAGAATAACTATGTCTGCATTAACTCATGTGAGGTCAAAGGCATAATTGTATCGTGGATAAAATATGTCTCTTTATTCCAGTCGAATGACATCCCTTACATCAGTTGGTAAAAAAATGTGTGGCCTGGAAGATGATGGACTTTCCTGGCCAGCAAGTTGACCGTGTTGACCTTGAGTGACCTTACAGAACACAAGGATCCAACATTTCACCACAATCACAGTTATGTGAAGTTTCATGACCCCAGTCCCATGTTTCCACAATTTACTCCAAAAAGTTGTTGATTGTCCAGAATTCTACCCTTTTTAGAGTTTTAAAGAAATTTCTAATGAAAATATGTTTGACACACACTGGAGTTTGTTCTTTGCTCAAAATCTCAGATTTTACAGAATCGAGAATTTAGGATATGACAGCAAATTCCTTGTCACCATCTACCACATTTGTTTAATGTTTAAAATAAACAAATCTCTGCTAACTGTTAACATATCCTGGTGTAATATCAAGTGTATATGTCCATACTGTAAATTTGGGTGCGGAAGTCAAGAGACCATATAGACCATGAATGAATATCTTGAACTTCTTAAGAATATATAACTGCATCCCAAACTGTTTAGGTCATAGGGCCCTACAGACAATATTTTAGTTTTTTAATAAAAATATAAAAAAACCAACAACAACAAAAAAACAATTAAAAATAACTGTAAATGGGAAGTCACATCTCCATATATCATAAAAATAAAGAAATATTTGTAATTTGTCCCAAAAATGTGGATGGGAAGAAGATGAAAAAGATTTTTTTAAAAATAAAACATTTAAAATCATTGTTCAAGCTTCAAGGTCATTCTTGAGACAAGGCTGCATGAAAGGAAGGGCAGGGTTCTAGCAAAATGAAAATTCAAGGACAAGGATGAGTTTAGACAGAACATTTTTTCTACAGTAATCTATTACTCTGAGCAAAAAAAAAGGCAAGAGTCAAAAAAATGATGAAGTGGCAACAAGGAAGGGGAACTGTAGAATCTGGAAGTCCACACCCCAGGCATTCAGACTCAACAGACAATACTAATATCTGAATTAGTTTACTACACGGGCTACGGACACCGTAACAAATACAATCTCAACTCTGAGTTACATCCTTCTGCAGCATTTGAACCAAGATTTAAACTTCATTTAGAAAAAAACCTTCATGTTTAATATTATTCAGTAATTTTCTTTCAAGATTTAGCATTCGTGTCATTGTCATTTTCAAAATTTATAGAGGAACATTACAAAGTTCTGTATATCTCTCAGCCCAGTATTTAGTGTGGTGCTGAGACTGGGTCAGTAGGATCTGGGTCATACATGCTGAAATAGTTTAATGCCATAAAGCATATCTCCCAAAGCTCTCTCCCTGTGGCTACATCCTTCCTACATCATTTGTTTTCAATTTATCATTCTCACATAAAGGAGTCATCCATTTCTGGTAAAAAAAAGTTCACAAATGTTCTCAATCTGAAAAAAAGCATGGCCAGGGATTCTGTGATATCTTCCTTTATATTACTGTATGTCAGATTGCTATGCTTTTTACTGCTCAAGTATTCTGCATGTTCAGTTCTAAGTCTGTCTACCATCAATGTAGAGATTGGTAACTTTATACATTATCAAAACTAAGCAAAATAGGCAACTCCAAAACCTACCACCTTTGAAGCGTTCACTTGTTCACAAGTTTTGAAAGTGTTCACTTCAATCTTGGGTCAAATGCTTACCGTAATTGCATTTATGATCATTGCAAAGAAATAGTTACCATATGCCTACAGAGCAATCTTGAAAAAAAAATGCCTGATGTTTTTAAAAATGCCTGATGTTTTTAAAAAATGCCTGATGTTTTTAAAGGAACCCCTATGAAAAGCACTTTGTGCCATGTCAAATGCATAAAATCAAAATGCATCAAACCCAAATGCATCAAACCCAAATGCATCAAACCCAAATGCATCAAACCCAAATGCATCAAACCCAAATGCATCAAACCCAAATGCATCAAACCCAAATGCATCAAACCCAAATGCATCAAACCCAAATGCGTCAAACCCAAATGCATCAAACCCAAATGCATATTCCTAAATTCTCTTGCAATTTTAAATCCAGAATTTTACAAAGATCAGCAAGATGTATGTGTTTGATGGAAATAGTACAGCAGCATAGACCATGAGAACAACTGATAACAACTCATAAAAAATGACAATGCTGTCTGGTCTTCTTCAGTAAATATAGCAAATGAGCATATCACAGTAAGCAGATAGAGATACATACAACTCTGACAATCATCAAAGTTATGTTTGTTTGAAGTGCTGAGGATACAGGGAAATGATGTATGACTGTACACACCAGGTGATGAAGCAATACTTGAACCACACTGGATTTACACCATTTCTGGGTTAAGACAAGAACCCCAGAAACGGCAGGAATTCTTGGTATGAGCCAGAGATGAAAAGGCAACCTGAATAGATTATCTACCTGACATCCATCTGCACAGTGTTTCTTATGAACTGTTCCTGCCAAACTTGTATCAGTTTGAGCTAAACCTCTATCTGGTCACACATAAACTCTATAGGCCCCCTGCCAATCTCTCCGACCAATGATCGAATATAGTGGAGTTGTACAGTTCTGGTTCCGTAAAGTTGTACAGTTCCGGTGTGTCCTTTTCAATGGGAAAAAAAACAACATGGAGATCACCAATCGGCCTATGGTTATTGGTTGACAGGTTTATCTGGTGACTCATAGCTGGTGTGCAGACTCATTTGGCCTATATATACCATACCTTTGATAGTACATATGCTTATATAGTATTGATACCTTGTATGAAGAAATAAGAGTTATTGCATGAGTTTATATTATGGTTCCTTGGAAATTGTGTGAACAAAAGGATAATTTAACAAAATCTATAGGTGATCAAATGGAGTTTATTTTTTTTGGTCACAACTTTTGGCCATAATGTATGATCCATTATAAGATTGGTCTCAACTGATATAAGACTTTAAAACAAAATAACAGGCAGCACAATAATGTGTTTAAAAGTTGCTTGACAGTTTTGAGTTGTAACCATATCATGCCTTGCAGGGAAGTTGTTTTAACCATATAATGCTGTGCATAAAGATTTTGTGACCAAATGAGGACCAGCATTAATGAGTGATATAATGCAGATGGCCATGCATAACTTTGTTGAGTCTCCAATACCATTTGATGTTTCCCTCTAACTGATTAAAACTGCAGACATTTCCCAGCTTTGTGATCTCATATACAAACATCCATTTGACCGCTATTATGTCATAAAGGGGTAAATGTCAATAAAACCATAATATTACACAAATGTTGTTCGTCTGTAAATCAAGCATATTAGCTACTTTGCTTTTCAAAGTAGAATAATTGTCATGCTTTACATTGCATTGATTGACATGTTCAACTGACATAAAAAGCACCTCCCATATATATATTTTAATGCACTTATGTAACTGATCAGAAAAAACTGTATCCATAAAATAATATGATGCTATATTTAACTCACTTATCAATGCCTACTATTGATAAACTGTATGTACATATATTTTTTCATCACTTCTAAACACCAAAAAAGTATGTAAATGGGTGCAATAAATCTTCTTTAATTAATGAAAAAATACAGAACTACAATGTTACAATTAACTTATAAATTCTTTTAATTGGCTGGGGCTACCTAATCTTAAGAAAAATTATTTTTTTATTGGTGAGACATAATATATTCATCTTGGAAGAAAATATTAGATAATCTCAAATATAGTTCACTCATTTCTCTGACATATACCAATAATGGCCCATTCAAAATCTTGTAACAAATTTCAGTTAACATGCTTTTTCCATAAAGAACTAAAAGTTTGTAAGTTTCCGACTGTTTGTGAACAAGACAGTTTCTTCATATTCCTTGAAGGAGCAATCAATACTACCTGCTGATTATATAATGATTATATCCAGACACTATAATTGTAATATCCAATATTAGCTTGAGACACCCTCCAAAATATATCACGCAAGACTTACCGATGCCTTACATCAATAAAAGAAACAATGCATGAAACTCCAAATGCCTTTTAAACTATGCTCCTTAGTAGGGAAATTGGAAACAAACTTAATAACTAATAAACCCAGGTGAAATGGTTGATATTGTGAAGCATAATAGTCTTACACCTGAATACAGCAAAATAAATACAAACAGCTTTGCTGGCTGACTGTGTTGAAAATGCAATGTTTCATATTTCCCAATAATTTGAGCTGATTACCATGATTATTATCAAATTCAATTAGCCGGTTTGATTGCTCACAGATGAAACACCACTTGATCCCCTATTGAGAATAAGGCAATGTCAAGGGATGATAGGTTCAGTCAATTAATATTAGATCAATAACTGCTCTTGATAGAAACCAATGAAGTCGGTACTGCTGACAAGAAACAAGAAATATGCAGGGCTCAACATTAGAACACAAGTCATCAGTCGTCCACAAGGCTTCTATGGGCCTTCCAGACCAGTATGGGTCAGTGCTTCTTAAAACCTACAAAACCCCAATTAAGGGAAGATCTCTTGTGAATGATCTATTGTAATGTTTTATCTCATGAGAAAAACAACAACGATATGGGTGTTTATGACAAAATTTGAACACTCAATACAGTCATCGTATGATCTGAAAGTGATTAATTACAAATTTGGCCAGCCATGTTTGTCAAGGCTAACATATTGTATCTGAATAAAAATGAAAAGAAACATCAATACCTGGTTAATGCACTCTTTATTTCTGATCATTCTATTTGAGCAGAATGCCATGAATTAAATATGAACTCCATCCTTTAATTCAGCAAATTACAGAATTAATATAATCAATAGTTATATTTTTTTAATGATTTATCGTTGTATTGGTCACCTTACAATGAGATAGAGACCTTGTGTTCCAGGCAGGTGTCAATAACATGCAATCAGGTGTAAATAACACATAATGGTTACATCAATCAATTATGCCAAACACTGTCCAATAAACATTCAGCTTCACAAGGAAAAATTCATTAGCTTTGTCTGTTTAATATATAGATGATACTTGTAACTTGACTTTAAACAAAAACTGTTAGTCATTAGGATCACATACAATTATCTATGTTTCTACCCTATAATATCTGGTCTCTAAAATGTTCATTGATAATAGATCCAGTCACCTAGAAGTGATCAGATCAAATAATTATAATGGAAAATAGTGTAAATGCTTTTACATTAAGCAAGAAAGACCAGTGACTGTGACTGAAGATGAAAACCGTTACAGATGTATGTATTTGCTGAGATCAGCTGGAGGATTCAAAACTACATATGAAGAACCGCCTGCCAAGCACCTGGACACTATGGTAGTACACACCTATCCAGCCAGTGCAACATTTGTAGTTCACACCTACCAGAGAGTGGGGTGTTGAGGAGGAGCAATCAGGCATGAGTGATGGAATCTATGTGGGATGGGTCCACACTGATGAGGGAGGCTGATGAATGGGAAAGGGATGGGGCTGCCAATAACACTGATCACATAGATCTATAGCCTTTGTGAAGGATGTTTATCAAGATTCTACTCAAAGTCTGACTCCATTGAAAATACACTGTGTTATTTATCTAATTATCAAGGCTCTGGACTAAAATTCCATTTATTTTTGAAAAATTCTCAATTGGAGCCAAAGACCTGTTTGGTCATGCATAACCATAATCAAATTTTGCCATTGCATGACTTATTTCGGTGATGCGCAGCTGCTGTGTGACAATATTTAGTCACACATACCTTATGCTTGGCACAATATGGATGGCACAATATGGTCCAGGTGACAGTCAAATTGTGAACACACTTTTCATATTCATTCTTTAACAAATAGATATTTAGTAATTGAATGTATAAAACGGGCAATATTTCAAAACATTATTAAAAGCCAACACCAGCAAATTCGATAAATATAATTGACTATAATTTAAAGTTAAAAATAACTTATTAATCCATCACTTGTCAAAGACTCAAACTATGCATTATTAATGCGAAAATGTAAAGTTACGTCTGTTTCTAGCAACATCTATCATTTTATTTGTAAACTCTTTCTGGCTATATATGTGATGACAATGTCCTCATCCACCCGATATTCCTGCACTCAACATCACTAGGGGAAAAAATAACTTGGGAATCCCCTCCATTAAGCTAGCCTTGTTGGGCAGCATACCTGCCACATCACAGCCAGCCAGGTTGACATTTACATCGCTGAGTATGTGTTAAAAACAGGACATCTAGGGATAATCTGAAAAAATTGCTTGAAAAATAATGGAAAAATGTAAATATCACAAATTTTCCATGTGAACTTCATTGTCTCTGGATAAGTATAAAGATACTCATGAATCTTTGTTGTTGGTTTTATCTAATCTAAAACCAGACTAGAAATTAGTCATTTGATGTTATTTATACCGTAGATGTGGCTTGAAATAAATCGTATATAAGATGATGGATGGATAATTCAAAATGTTGATTTAATCAAATATAAATTATCTTTCATATATAAATTGTTGAAGTTTTGAGGTAAATTATCTTGAAAGAATACATAGAGAGGAAAGGTGTGAAGTAATAACATCAGCACCATTAAGGTCTCAGACATCACTTTTCAAATAAGTACATGGTGTAATCTTATAGTAACAAACTATTAAGCAATGATCCAATAATGCAGTGAAGTCATAGCCCATTTACACAATATTGAGAATTCATAATATTAAGATTTTGTTGATTTACACTAAAACTTCAGATACAGTCTTTTTCAATCTGGATACAATTCCATAGTTTAAATGCACATAAGGAGTGAGTATTATTCTTCATAAAATTGATTTTAAATGATGTCATAGTGATCTACTTAAGAGAAATTATATAAATTAAATGTTTTAAAAACCTTCATTTTGACTGAGAAAGAAAAAGAAAATTATTCTTAGAATTGCTTACTAAGTTGCAATGTTAATATTTATCTTTCAATAAATCCTGGGGCCATTCTCTAATTTCTTTTTATCAAATCTTGAAAAGTTTGTTATTCCAACCAAAACTGCTCAATGGAGAACAAGAATGGAGCCCAGGAGTGATCTTTTTGCTGCTAATGGCGTTAGTCCATTTGACTGACGCCTTCAAAGCTCAAAGCCTGAAGCATGAACTCATTGTGTACATATCAGAGACTGCCTGGTCATCAAAAGCTTGTATGTATGTCTCATTAACATGTCTGGACAGTAGCATATAGTTCAGGCCTATAACATGTAAGATCTTGTTATATGTGCAGTAATACAATATAAAATCTTGTTGATTAATCAATAGTTTGCCAATAGAGTGAGAAGGAGACCTCCACTATGATAATTAGATCATCCACATGATCCAGACTCAAATCCCATCCCTCAAAACAGTAGAGTTTCAAACAGATTGAATATAAAGGACAAATAAGTACATGTACTTGAGAGGAAAAGTTCTAACTTTCTGTTGAACAAGTTTTAAAGAGTTCTCTACATATCACACAGTCAGATCATAAGCGATTATCTTTGGATTATTGCAAATCCTATTAGCTTGATATCAGAAAAGTACAAATATATATTCTCAAACAACACCTGGACTGGAAAATTTCTTTCACTCTGAAGATTATATTTTTTTTAATAAAGCTAGGATTTTACATTTTTAATGATAATCTGGTCATATAATCTGGTCAGATATAAAATCTCCTACAAGGGCAATCTCATCAATTATGTTAATAAACATAGGCATCAGAGATGCATCAACCCTCAGCCCTGGTAACTCATTGCACAACATTCGCTCCACACAATATTTGTGAACAAAACGTCACTGCACCAAGGCAAATTGATGCAGGGGTAAAAAAACCCCATAAAATCTACTTCCTTTGATAGCTTAGGTGTGTCAAGTATCATGAAACTGTCATCATTTACTCTAGAATTATTGAGATGGGCAGGTGACCTTGAAAAGCAGGTAAAGGTCATGTTCCATCAAGAGAAGTCTGAGGTCTTCACCAGATGCTTATGTGTGTCAAGTCTCATAAAGCTGCCAACATTCGTTCTCGAGTTATAGCAATGATAGGGATTTCACATAATTGTAACTGTGACCTTGAAAAGTAGGTGAAGGTCATGTTCCATACAAAAATGTCTGAGGTTTTCATCAGATGCTTATGTGTGTCAAGTTTCATGAAGCTGCCATCATTTGTTCTCGAGTTATCGCGATGACAAGGATGATTTCACATAATTGTCCCTGTGACCTTGAAAAGTAGGTGAAGGTCATGGTCCACCATGAGAAGTCTGAGGTCTTCACCAGATGCTTGTGTGTGTCAAATCTCATAAAGTTGCCATCATTCGTTCTTGAGTTATTGCGATTCTTGGGATTTCACATATTTGTCCCTGTGACCTTGAAAAATAGGTCAAGGTCGCCGTCCACCGAACTAGTCTGAGGTTTTCAACAGATGCTTATGCGTGTAAAGTTTCATGAAGCTGCCATCATTTGTTCTCGAGTTATCACGATGACAAGGATGATTTCAAATAATTGTCCATGTGACCTTGAAAAGTAGGTGAAGGTTATGTTTTATAGAAACAATTCTGAGGTCTTCACCAGATGCTTATGGGTGTCAAATCTCATAAAGCTGCCATCATTTGTTCTTGAGTTATGCGATTCTTGGGATTTCACATAATTGTCCCTGTGACCTTGAAAAATAGGTCAAGGTCACCGTCCACCGAACTCGTCCGAGGTTTTCACCAGATGCTTATATGTGTCAAGTTTCACGAAGCTGCCATCATTTGTTCTCGAGTTATCGCGATGACAAGATGATTTCACATAATTGTCCCTGTGACCTTGAAAAGTAGGTGAAGGTCATGTTTCATAAGAAAAATTCTGAGGGCTTCACCAGATGCTTATGTGTGTCAAATCTCATAAAGCTGCCATCATTCGTTCTTGAGTTATTGTGATTCTTGGGATTTCACATAATTGTCCCTGTGACCTTAAAAAATAGGTCAAGGTCGCCGTCCATCGAACTCGTCCGAGGTTTTCACCAGATGCATATGTGTGTCAAGTTTCATGAAGCTGCCATCATTTGTTCTTGAGTTATCGCGATGACAAGGATGTTCGCTACAGACATACATACATACATACAGACATACATACATACATACATACCCACGCCAGGAGTACTGCAATACCCTCAGCCTGATTACATCAGGGGCTGAGGGTAAAAATGCTGTACTTTGGCTATTCTTGAAACAAAATATGCAGACTATTTGATACCCACAAGCATAGGAAAACAGAAGTCAAGTCATTCCAATTATTAACTTTAACGGTTTATATTGATAAAACCTACTGATGTACTGAATATCAAATTTGCTTAAATCTATGTGGATGTAACAGGCCTTGAAAGATTTGATGGTACTGGCTTGCCACTATCATATTTAAAAAAAATAACATTTGTGTTCTACAGAGCCTAAAAATGCAGACTTAATACATGATGCTGCCATTATGGGAAGATGATTTTACAGGGAAAATCTATTATTCTGGTATGAAAATGATGCTAAGTCCTCCAGTCTATTCTCTCCCATTTAAATATAGTTCTACTTCACCACATCTTTTCATCTTATTTTTTCATCCACTATAGTATATTAAAATACTCAAACTAGAATTATATATAGTTGGTGTCTGGCTGAAAAATCTCTAAAAATGTGTGCTGTAACAACAATGTTTTCAAGAACATCACAAGTGTCTGAGTGCCTCATACAAACTTCAAACCTGATCCCAACATGTTTAAACATCTAAAAGGTTAAAGTTAATCTCCGAGCAAAGCATGGTGGTATTACACACACTTTAAAGTATATGACAATTAAGCTTAACTGCTTATCCTATGAATAAGGTACTTGAACATGCTAAACCCCAGAAAATTTCTCACATTTACTGCATTGTAAGACCTAAAACACGCTTTCCTCTTTTGTTTTATATGACAGAGATCAACCGATTGAAATTTACCATTTGATTTCTTATAAACCATTTCTTTAGACAAATCTGAAACAATTTCAACATAAAATTATTTTTTAAGGATCTTTTCAAAAAAAATTTTTGCTCAAACTTTTGCCAAAATCAAAAATGAAAGTTTTGGATTTGGGGTTGAGGGGTATTTGGAGAATTGATGAGGGAAGCTTTCATGCTATTGACCATGCCCGATAAAGCACGGAAACCTCTCAGCACGTAGATATCAAGTCTAATTGATTACACATTGCTAATGCGAAAACGTCCACAGTTTGCTGTGGGGTCTGATACGAGGTGAAACAGAAGACAAAGTGCTCATTAGCTGTGTGTGGAATATCTAGCATAGCATTGTACACTGGTGATAACATGCTAAATCAGGGTTAAACTGGTAACAGATGACCAACCCAATACCAAAACCCAAAACCCATGGATAACATCTCATAATATAATAATGATCAAGGCAATCTGATTAACCATCTGACTAAAAGGGACAGTTGTAAACAGGAAATCCTGTTTGCAACTCTGTGTTACCTCAATTATTTTATCATCTTTGAAGTAATATTGCAGTTATGTGATATTTTCTCTCTGTGTTTATTGTCAGTGCAGTAATCTCTCATCCTGATCAAGACATGGGGCATCATTCTTATCTGTGATGAGCATCTTATTATCATGAGAATCTACCATCAATTTTCTTGTTGTGATGCTATTTCTGATTATCTCTGCATGCTGGTTAAAAATTCCTGTATGTTCTGAGTTGATAAATCCTCAGGTGACTCATGAGTTGATGCAAAGAAGGAGTATAGTTCTTCAAAATAAAGTTGATGGATACAAATAAAAAGCAAATCAGTTCAGCTCAATTGCCCAATAATTATCTCTGAATTAGTGAATCTGTAAATTATGAATAGATTGTGAAAGGATGTGTTCACATGTAGCATTTATTTACATTCATAAATATTTCACCAGATTCACGCTATGTATACAGATAGCAGTCAGTGCAATGGATGAAATGGAGAAAATAAACATTCACCCTCTACTGAGAAATATTTTGCCACCAGGGAATACTGAGATGAGTGTATACACATTCTCCCTTAATATGCCACATGCCAGATTAACTGTCTCTGAGGAGGGGAGGAGGGTGAAATGATGCTTTCCTGGAAAACAATAGAGAAGAAAATCAGAGATATGATAGGGTCTGGGGATGGGCTGTCATCAGATAGCATCCTATATCTATGTAGTATTTGTGTGATATCAGGCCCTATGAACATCTCTCTCCATGTCAGGCCCCATGAACATCTCTCTCCATGCCAGGCCCCGTGAACATCTCTCTCCATATCAGTCCCATCTGCCTAGACATCTGAACAGACAACCATGATCATGATAATGGAAGCTTGTCAGAAAGGGATAAAGAATATATATGTGCTGCTCTCATTTGTGAAATCTTAGAGCAATAAACATATTACTCTAAGGTTAAATCTTATCTCCATTTCATGATCTCCATCCCATGATCTTTCAAACAAAAAATAACAATCTACAATATTAATTGGGGATTCTTAGCAATTTCTTATTTGTATTATGATGATATCCTCTATTAAGTTATAGCAAAGAAGTTCCTGGAAAAAAACTAAAGCACACTGTAAGGAACAATGCCAGAGATGAACGACATCTCATACTCAGGATATATCACTCTCACAGAAAAAATCACCATCCTCAACACAGTTTGTTTGAGGTTATATGTGCTGGCATGTGTTGGACTATCTGAAATAGCTGAAGGGAGGAGTCCACTCAGTGAAATATCCTGCTGCTGATGCTGGTAATCTCGGTGAGGATGAGGAGGAGTATTGAATGCCAGGGCCAACATCCCAGGGTCAACATCCCAAGGTCCACATCCCAGGCCCAACATCCCAGGCCCAACATCCCAGGTTCAACATCCAAGGCCCAACATCCCAGGCCCAACATCCCAGGGCCAACATCCAAGGCTCAACATCCCAGGGTCAACATCCCAGGTTCAACATTACAGGGTCAACATCCCAGGTTCAACATCCAAGGGTCAACATCCCAGGCCCAACATCCCAGGAGATTTCTATGCGTTTGAAGGGCAGCACAAAATAAAAATATGTGCTTTAAGATTAACTTTTCCTATTAATTTGTCATCTAATTTGTTTTAAACTAAATGATTTGTAATTTGTAAATTTTATCATTTAAAGATGAGGATTCTAAGATAGATATGTAACACTTTATCTTCTTATGGGATTCTTCTTAGAAACAAAATTTGAATATTTCCTTGAGTTCAGATCAAGTTTGATTGCACTAAGCTATGGAGCATACCGGTAAATAATTTATTTGTTCTGAATTTCACCCCAATTTTTGTGATTATCCTCAGAGTATTATAATTCGAAGGATTATCAAAACTTTTAAAAAGTAATGATACAACTTTAGGATAATATTCATCTAAGTAATTCTCAACTTGTAGACAACACCTTTATAAAAGTTTTCATTTTTTTTGAGTGAGCGCGAATCAACATTGGTTACATTTTACCAGAGGCATTTCAGCCTGCTTTCTCTCATTTGTCAGGTTTGTTCACAAGTGCTTCTTCCTGTCATAAAAAATCCCACCAGAGGGAGCTGCAAATAACATCCTCTTATCTGAGTCTAGGATAGCAACCAGCCATCAGATGGTTGCCCATGACTTCTCATTTATCAACAGGTTTATCTCCTGTCTAAAATGAATTCACCTAATTTTTAACCTTGTGAGCTCAAATATAATGAGCAAGTCTGTATCATCTGGAAATGTTTTCTCTCATATTCACAATATATTATTCCAAAACCTCTTTGATTATATAATACAGGATATAGACAAATTAAAGCTAGAAACAAAACACAAACTATAAATGTTTAATTGCATATGGCCTCTGAACAAAGTGCCATTTTACTATTATATTTGTGCGGAGACATGCTGTGAAATGCCAGAAACACTTTGCACCTGTGAGGCCAGCATGTGGTGAGGTAACAGTCATATCCTGGTGTTAATTACTCACATAGCCATTTACATGCACATCAAAGAATGGAACGCTGAACTCCAGGACAAAAACTAATCCTCACTAATATAAATGAACAATAAAAAGGTAAAAATTACATCCAAATTATATTGTTGACAGTTCAATGCAATATAATCAGTTTGCCACACTTCAGTAATTACGAGTGGAAGTTGGCCATAAACAGCCATACACAGATATATATACAAGTTACATAAATACAAACAAGCTGTGGTATCTTTATACTAATAAACATGATAAACCAAGTGTCACTGTCTGTGTGTCTAACTATAATGACTGCAAAGCTGCTTCTGATATAGCTATATATATATATATATATATATATATATATATATATATATATATATATATATATATATATATATATATATATATATATATATATATATATATATATATATATATATATATATATATATATATATATATATATATATATATATATATTTGTTTCTTTACAACAGAATAATTATTTAATGAAATTCTTTACAACAGAATAATTATTTAATGAAATTATTCAATATGAAATGACAAAAAATTGCAAAAAGCTTTTTCAAATTACTTATTAATTATATGGAATGATCTAAATATTTGTCAGCATAACATTGAGGTTTCCACACAAATGAGTGCTAATGTAAGCTGGGATGAGGGTGGCATGTGGTAGCCCCTGCATACAGACTCATGGGAATGGTCCCCCTGGGGGTTACATCATCATAACACAAGAGGGTAGGGTATAATCTAGGCAGGGTATTATATGGAGTGTAATAAGCCCTGAAAGGATGAGCATGGCTGGGATTAACTACACATACATGGAGATGAATTTACATGCATGTATCATGTAAATATGATAGAACTTCCAAATCTGCAATGAGGGTCTCAACAAATTTGTATTCTGTCGAATTGCCATTAACCTCAGCTTTATGTCTGTGGGCATGTGAGTATATGTTTATGCATTTTCCTTCTACTTTTTATGTTTAAAAAAGTCTTACGGAAGTTACTGCATTCAAAGGACAAATCTTCTTTACAAAAGAAATATACATAAAAATAAAATAAAATCACATTCTGTGACATTTCACTAATCATTATCCTCATCAAATTCTTGTTTACATTATAGTAGCATTATTTACCTGTCCCCTGAACCCATCCCAGCTTAGGTCCCCTGAAACCATCCCAGTTTAGATCCCCTGAACCCATCCCAGTTTAGATCCCCTGAACCCATCCCAGCTTAGATCCCCTGAACCCATCCCAGCATAGAACCTGTTTATACACATCCTTACATAATGCTGCATCACTCTATACAACCAGAAGCATCCTATATCATGTCTGTCTAGTTATCACCCACAATACACACATAACACAGCTCAATGAACTCTTTGTAATCAAAACTCTCAGATGCAAATTATGCTGTCATTATTGTCTATATGAAAGCCAGCTCACAAAAATGTGTAAATTGGGCATGGCAATGACAGGTAAAAGCTCAATGGATGAACATGTTGACCGAAATGGACGACCCTATGGGGGATGTGCAATTTTGTGGAATTCTACTCTGAAAGCCAAAGTTGATGAGATAAAGTGTAAC
Source organism: Amphiduros pacificus (assembly GCA_949316495.1). Taxonomy (NCBI): domain Eukaryota; kingdom Metazoa; phylum Annelida; class Polychaeta; order Phyllodocida; family Hesionidae; genus Amphiduros; species Amphiduros pacificus. The sequence continues at coordinate 37,363,869 of OX439005.1, read as the reverse complement.
AATGCTCGATTATGTGGTATCATGATCCACTTTGATAATAAGTGTGCATTAATGTGTTTAAATGCATATATGCCATGTGATGGGAGAGCTGAGGATGACAAGTTTGCTGAGTATATGGAGGTACAGAGTGAGGTGGAACAGTTGATACACACTCATAACCCGTCTCATGTATTGTATGGTGGTGATATGAACACAGATCTCAGTAGAGACAGTCCACATTCAATTGCCATGAAAAGTTTTATTGAAGACTTTAATATGACTGTTGCCATTGATACACCAATTGCTGATGTGCCCTACACTTATGTTAGTCCTGGTGGGTTTAAGTCAAGAATAGATCATATGTTAGTGTCCACAGCATTGGGACAAACTATACATGAGTGCTCAATTATTGACAATATGTTATTTTCAGATCATGTTCCATTGAAGGTCAAATTTGATTTTAATATTGAACATTTGTCATGTAATGAGCGTGAATGTGTTCCAAGGGTTGCATGGCATAAAGCCTCTGCTGAGCAAATTGTTCAATACCAAACTGATCTTGAATGTAAGCTAAATAATATATGCTATGATAAAGATGTATTTCAGTGCAGGGACAATCGCTGCAAGCAGCACATAGATAATCTCTGTAAATTATATCATGATATTATACATGCATGTATTGAGGCTTCTAGTTGTATACCGTCAGTGGTGCCCCCTGATGAGCCCGCTGGTGGCAGGAGAAAGGTGCCAGGATGGTCCCAGCATGTGGAACACCTCAAACGTGAGGCGCTGTTCTGGCATAGACAGTGGCGCGCTCTAGGACAGCCCCATCAGGGGGAGGTAACAGAAATGCGCAGAATCACTAGGGCTCAGTATCACAGAGCAGTGAGACAAGTAATGAAACAAGCTGACACTATCCGCATGACCAATATGGCTGAAGCTATAACTGAGAATAGATCAAGGGATCTGTTTGCAGAGGTTGGTAGAATTAAGGGAAGGAATAAATTCATACCCTCCAGTATTGATGGTGTTGTGGGTGATGAAAATATTTCGCAACTATTCTGTGATAAATATGATAACTTGTATAACAGTGTGCCATATAATGATAATGATATGTGCAGTTTGCAAATTGAAATTGATAAACGTATTACCAATGATGTAATGTTTAATGTAAATGTTGATGATGTTTTAAAAGGAGTTAAGCAGCTAAAGTTAGGGAAGTCTGATGGAGAGGAAGGTCTTAACTCCGACCATATAATACATGGCCCTAGGGTGCTCTATGTCTTATTGACATTGGTGTTCAACAGTATGTTAACTCATGGGTATAGTCCTGAATCAATGTTAATTGGTACTATGGTGCCCATACCAAAAAACAAGAAGCAGTTGCTTTGTACGTCTGACAATTTCAGGGCAATCACCCTGAGCAGTATCATTGCTAAATTGTTTGATATGATAATTATTATTAAAGAGCAGGATGCACTAATTACATCCAATCTGCAATTTGGTTTTAAACAAAATTTGTCCACAACACATTGTACATATGTATTGCAGGAAACAATCAATCACTACAATGCAAATGGCAATAATGTGTATGTACTCTTACTTGATGCCTCTAAGGCCTTTGACAGAGTGAATTACTGTAAGCTTTTTAATGAACTTTTAAAAAGGGATATGTCACCATTAGTTTTAAGATTATTGTTGTACATGTATACAAAACAAAGACTCCAGGTAAAATGGGGTAGCAGTGTATCTTCTAGTTTTGGAGCATGCAATGGAGTTAAACAAGGTGCTATTCTTTCCCCAATTCTGTTTTCCGTGTACATGGACGGCTTATTCGGTAGATTGGAGGAGAGTGGTGCCGGTTGTTACATGGGTAATCACTATGTTGGTGGTCTTGGGTATGCTGATGACATGGCTCTGGCTACCCCCACATTATCAGCACTGAACACATTAGTCAAGATTAGTGAAGACTATGCTGATGAATATGATGTTATGTTTAATGGTGCTAAAAGTCAATTTCTGATATTCAGAGGACGTGAATGTAAACCAGATAACAGACATATAATTGTAAATGATGTGGTGCTACAAAGTGTACAGAAAGCTGTTCATCTGGGTCATCATATTAGTTCAAATGACAAAGGTTCTATGGCTATTGATGCTATTGCCAAATTTTGGAGAAGTTTTAATATATTGATGGCAGACTTTGGTCAAATATATTCTTTTATATTGTGTAAACTGTTCAAACAATATTGTTGTACTTTTTATGGTGCTCCTCTGTGGTCACTCCAAAGTAAAGAAGTGAAAAAATTATGTGTGGCTTGGAGAAAAGCTCTAAGGAAAGTATGGAAATTATCGCCTCTCACACATTGTGATGTGGTGGCTCTACTGTCCAACAGTGTGCCACTTGAGTTGAGTTTGAGGCAGAGGTTTATGAAATTTATACAGAAGGCCATGGATCACAAATCGCCGGTACTGAGTAGTGTGGCTAAAATTGCTATTCTAAATCCATGGTCGAACAGTTCTATTAATTATTGTGATATTGTTTTTAATTATAATATTGATATGAGATGTATGCCACAATGCATTGGTCAGCAATGGCACTCAGGTGTAAATGAAACATTGATGTGCAATATAAGTGTTCTGAATGAGATGATTAAAATTAGAGATGGTTTTAGAGTATGTGATATTTTAAGTCATGACGATGTAATTGATGTAATTTATGATATAACTGTCAATTAATGTTTGTAAACACACTTTCCATTGTAAATAGTTCCCAAATTGCCATGTTTTTTATGTGCGAAATAAAGATATTATTATTATTCAGGAATTTCTGATAATCTTAAAATAAACAAATACTTTACAATAAAAGAGCTAAGGTTTGCTACTGCTACAATTTTTTCATATACCAACTCTTAGCTTTTGAAGACTGTTAAAAAAGGTAAGAAGGAATAATTTCAATGTTATGCCGTCAACATGTAGGTTTTACTGAAAGATTCAATATAATAATGTTTTTGTAAATTAAACATTTTAAAGTTGAAACCATAAAGTTATATTTTTATTTACAAATAGTCATAAATATTCAAATGGACCAGATGACTGCGATTCACCATTTATCACTTTTATTTGAAATATGATGCATAATAATGGGAAAGGTATGGAGCAATACTCTACAGGAACAATTTAGGTATAAACAAAACACTGCAGTGGTCATTTCATGGAACATATTGGCTATGGCTCATGCTCTTAATGAAATCAAGTTAATGATGCTGGCCCGGCCTGCACTGGCTCCTGTCCCACATGTAATTAAGGTAATCATCATCATTTTCTCTATGTCTGGGTCAAATATGGACCAAAATCACAAACATGGACAAAATTAAGATGTGCCTATATGCATGTTCACATTCTCGTTGATACCGTGCATTTTTTTTATCAGATATGTCATAGATGATGCCTTGTATGTATGAAGCCAGGTTTATCCGTCCCATCTCTGATATAATGATTTAAATGACAAGAGGTAGCAAAGCAGTGACCATGCTGATAAATAACTATTAATATCAGATCAATTTATAGGTCAATTGGTCCATTTTGCAGAAGTAGGATATCATTCTTCTTTTTTTCCCCTTTATTTGAAGGTGATGGTTCCCTGAGAGTGTGTTAACTGCCGCAGGGCAAGTGGCAGGTTGCCTTCTCTTCTATGCACTTTTATTCTTTGTTTTTTTTGTGTAGTGAATTTAAAGCTATATCTATCCCGAGGGATATTCCATACTTGTGTAAATTAACCCATTTACTGTGATAGCTTGGATGCACTGTAAAACAATCATTTTTGTGACAGGTAATATTTCTTATATATACCGGTAATACAATTAATATAGACTGATCATGTCTATATCTTGGCCATATAATATTTAAGGGGAATCTAATATTGTTTTAATCAATGAGAAGGATACATAAACAAACTAAAAGAACATCTTATTTTAGCAATGATTTCCTAAATTTGACAATTTTATGGGATTCCAAAAAAAAACACATCAAAGGATATTTTGGTCTGGTTCAAAATGCATGACACACATAGTATTATGATGTACTTGATAACCATGATAACTATACATGAATAATATATTGTGAAATGCTCATGATGCTAGGGAATTCAAAAAATCATCAATATTGATCAACACGATTAACATGATCAACATGATTAACATGATCAACATGATTAACGCCAAACATTGTGACACTCTAGTGTCAGCTGAGGCATGTGTGTCTCTCTCTCTTTCTTTACAATTATCACAGTTCTTACAACCTTGAGTGAAAGAAATCTGACAAGTATATATGATATAAACGTAGGATAGTTGATCACAAGTCTATGGCTCAATATATGATAGTGATCAGCAAGGATCAGCCTTTGATTTGGATTAAATAGATTTCTTCTCTGAGCAATTTGGTCTTTAGAGACAAACTTAAAAGTATCTAAAAGAAATTAAACTATAATGAAAAAGTAAAAACTGATGAAACAAAATCAGCATTCCAAAGAAACCATGTCTAATTAAATATTTCCAGCATTCCCAGGTGTATGGTCAGACTATTTTCCTGCATCTTACTTTGAATTGTTGATTCTGTTCAGATGGAGCTGGCCGCAACTTTTATAATTAATAAACACTCTGTGTAAGTGACAACTGTGTAGATATGATCATGAGTAAATTTGATTAACGTTAAGTGAGTCAAGTGTAGTAATATTGCCACATTCAGGTGACTATTTCCTGAGCAAACAGTGAGGACAGCTTCTTGTCCCACTATTATATGGTAGAACAAACACACACATGCTCCTGGTGAGTGCTCATCAAATACAACCTCTAATCTAAACCTAATGAAATGATGCTGAATATATACAGATCACTAGGCTATTGACACTGAAAATAACAAGATGGTGATGAAAAATAGTGTCAAGAATCTGGCAAATATATCAAGTAATAAAGAATTTCTTATTGTCACAGGTAAACCCAGTATTCTTGATAAAACTGTGAAAACGAATTCAAATCCAGTTCACTTGTTTGTAAGCAGCTATTACTTAATCACCTGTAAAGTTACATAACCCCTATATTTAAAAAAAGATTTTCACAGTTTACATGTATGGGAAGTCCAATTTCGACTTCACAGATTAACTAACACGACGCACCAAAATAGTTCTATTAACTAACTTTTGACATTGAGATGAATGCAGCTTTTATCTCTAACCTGTGCTTCAACTTTACATCATTTCTGAACTTGGTGGCCGATGTCACCTGAATTAAACAGATCTGATTTCATGATATCTCATACCAAACGTTTTTTTCCTTCCACTCAGACATATATTTGGTTGGTGTTCTTGTTAAGTTTATCTAAGCAGATCCACTTGTGTATTCCTGAAATATTTGCTACCACTTGTATTGTGAACACACCTGCAACTGTTCTAACACTTCATACACTGATTTATATATTGATATGTCTTAAGTGATGACAACCTGATAATCAACCACACACATAGATACATTCATATACAAAGACACAACTACTTTCCCCACAAAATGGTTGATCTTCATAACTCTAAACTGGAAACACAAACTTTGATCTTATCAAGAATGCATGAAGACAATATCCTGTATTTAATATACTGACTGCCCAAGCTTTACCCCAGATCATACACGGAGAGGTATACATGTGCAGATGTGTACTTACCCTTTCCTGTGCAGCAAAGGAAGGGCCTGGTTCCACTGACCAATAAGCATGGTCAAACACAAAGGTCTTAATTCTCTCCCTACTGTCTCCAACATCCAAGTGACCTTCCAACTGAAACAATAAGTCTATTATGTTAACAACAAAAATATCTTGACTGCACAAATTGAATATTTTTGTAAATCCGCATATTGAGTAGTTAAGGTTGAGATGCAATTTCTTTTATGAGTGACCTCGATATGATCATTTTGATAATGATGAAAAACAATCTGTACTTTTCAACCCAACCCATACTATTTTGTTCTTAACAAAAAATAGTAAGTTTCCACATAATGGATAAGCTAACTTTTTTTAATCCATCATATTTCCCACAAAAAAGAAAACAATCTTCAAAGATATCAGAATTGAAAATATCTGCGGTTGTATAAGGTACTGGCATATATCTAAGTATGCTAGCACCTGACATAGTTACTCCTCTGACATCTTTACATGACAAAGATAACTGTTATCTATCTTGGGAAAATAATTAGGGAAACATATATTAACATTAAATGACACAAAAATAAAAAGAATATTGTAATGTGAATCATTATCCAGTTATGAAATTATTTCAAGTAATGCTTTCCCCTTTTGTCGTCACAGGTGAACTGAATCTACAAAGGACATACCGTTTGTAAGTTTCATTTAAGTTTTCAGGCAATTAGTGATGATTAGTTTGCTAAAAATCTATCTGATCATAAATAGCATACCCGGTAAGTAAAACGACTGAGACAGATCAAATGGAGTCATGCAATGACCATGGCCATTGGGTGACCTCAAAAAAAATATTTCGACCTCCCCAACTTGTCACCTCTTGGTATATCTTGGCTAAATGGAGTCACGCAATAACCATGTGTGACCTAATCAGGTCATATTTGTGAATGACCAAAGAGAAGTTTAACTCCCAACTGATAATACGAGATCATAATGCTTGATAACACATGAAGGTCCTCGTTAAGATTATGCAGGCTAGATATTTGCAGGAATGCTGTCCCTGTCTGGAGTCAGTCCAATTCTGGCAATGTGCTAATGCCAACCTTGCCAGATGGCAAGGTACATACCTCAACTTTTTACTATATATACTAGTCACATACTACTACAGGAAAAATATGAATTGAATCAAGCTGGGGATTTTGTCACACACACAGTTTTTTAAAATTAATTTGGTCCGATCATAGTTAAAAATAAATGATTGATTTTATTTGTTCACATGTATGTTATTTTCCATGGTTTGTGAATTTTGATTCATTACTTAAAAATTTATCATTTTAATTATTCAAGTTTGCATTATTGAAGTTGGGTTAAGTGCATTCCTAGAAATATTTGATGCAACAAAAACATGCATTAAATGGAAATCGTCTGCAATTTATGTAATGGTCTAACTTTAGTAAAACAATTTTAAACAATCTGTAACTTTGGTAACCGCATAGTCTCCATTCATATTTGACATCTATCCACTTATAGCAATGCACAAAATTATCATTCAGAAATATCAAAAGCTATCAGTGAGGCTAATGACAAATAAATATGCATATACTTATTCACAAGAATTTAAAAGACAAAAATATTTTTCCATTGAAGTTTTGTTTGACCAATGTTTTAACATTACTTTTTCAAAAACACTCTTTCATATTAATCTCACTTTACTCTAACATCAAAATCATTTTGGATGAAAAACATGTTTAGTCAGATATTATGTTATGAAGTGGGTTCCTGCTTTCTGAACCAAAATCATGGTGCCAAAATTTCATGAGTATCAATACTACACACATCTTGCACATTGGTCAGAATATTTGAGAAGAAAAACTTCAGATTCATTTTTTCTTGTAATATTATATAATTAAATGACTTATATGACATATATAATACATAAAAAGGCCAATGTGCAGTGAAGCGTGGCCGTCTCATGGACACATGACGCCGTACAACAGCTGTCAACTGATCAAGCTATCGAGAATTCTGGCTGTTTAGAAATGGCAATTTAACTTCGCTTACCTTGACGTTGGACACGGAAACCGTCTCTGCATTGGCTGCTACGATCACCCCAGCACCCCGATCTATCTCTCTGAATCAGTGAAAACACAAATATATCTGTATCAACATATTTTATCAACTTTATTGCTGTGCACAAATATTTAGCAGACGAAAAGCCAACGCCAACTTCACCCATCTCCGCTCAGTGTTGGCGAAACTCCACAAAAAAAAAAATAAAACTCCACGTTTTTGGACATACTTTTGATTCTGGGGTCTCACACGCACAGCAACCTTCACTTTGGACATATTCCCGCCGGGTTTTCATCCCTTCTCCAAAAACATCTTGGTAAAAATCCACTAAAATCCAACTTTCGAAATAAATGGTACTCCTCTTAATGCCATCAAACTGAACTGACTGGGCCGCGGAGGAGTCCACTTTAGAGCCGGGGGTGGCGCCTCGCGCACGCTTCCACGGATCTGATCCTTACTTATTCAGCAATCGTATTACCGTAAATGTAAATGACCCGATTAAACCTTCACATTTCAAAGTAACTCTGCAAGAAATAATAATCTGTCAAAAGGTTTCAGGTGTACTTATGTTTTGTATGAATGAGAATGTATCATTCAAGTACCACACAAAAAAGACATGTCAAATGTCATGCAAAAAAGTTAAGTTAAGCATCGTACAAAATGGGAATCCTGATCGAGATGTCAAAATATTTAGAGTATGATAAAATGAAGATGGTAAGACTAAAATAACCGATAACAATAAAGATAGGTAGAAATTAAATTCAGTTCTTTGACAATAGCAGTAGGATGGATCGTCGTTTTTCTAGAATTGTGTGAGACATCAATACAATGTCAACAGCAGAATACTCAGAACGTTCAGGTTTCTTTATACAGTGAGAGTTTAATTGCATATTTAAACATCAAATTCACACATTTTATTGACTTTGAGTTTGGAAATTTTTGTTCCAGGCACCTCTATCAGCAATTGAAAGCAAATAGTGCATATCCTAGATTATCATATAACCAGGAATTTCCCATATACTTATATTATTGCAATAAATACGTTTTAGTTCAGTTTATTTGATCATCTTAATGACAAATAACAAATGTATATTCATTATAAATAATAAATATTACATGAAATAAATTTCAAAATTCATTTCTATATTTGCTGATATTATCAATCTATTCAATAATATCAGAATCTTATGTTCTTTATTTGCTTATTTTCCATAAATTATCTATGTGCAATTCATATCTCAGGTAATCTAAGACGCATCTTAATCTTGGATTGTCGCCGTCAGACTTGGACATCAAATGTGATGAATGCAAGACAAGTGGCGCCATCTCGTGGATATATTTATATACATATATCGACTTTGGGATGATACAGTCGCTTCTATCTGACGGAATGTAACCAAATTTGTGAAGAAAAAAAACCGTATTTGAAATATGATCAAATCCAGTTATTCTCCCCATCGGTAACTCACCTATTATCGCTCATTATGCCTGCCACTTGGCGGAGCCACCAGCAGTGAGTGGAAACCACACAAGCTGCCAAGCAATGAACTTATGAACTGAGATATGTAAAACTACAATTAACTTTGATGTTCGCAATTACAGTTTGTAAATTCCTCTTGTTCTCATAATGTCATAAATATTTAAATAATTTCTGTAAGTGTATTATTAGCCGAAATATTAATGTTAAATCTTCAAAACTATCATTCACTATCATTCACATCTTGTTATATTGTTCATAATTACGGCAGTCATTTTTGGGACTAAAACATAGTAAAATCTACAAATTACATATATAATTGTCTTCCTCTTGTTCTTACGATTTCAAACATATATAAATCATTTCTGTAAGTGTATTATTAGCCAAGATATTAATGTGACATCTTCATAACTGTATAAATATATAGATTTAGATATGTAGACTCTTACATTGCTTTTTTTCACTTGTTGCAGGTACAAGAAAATCGCAGAATCAAGATGGTTCCATGGTCATCAAACATCTTTGAAATATTTTACCTTATCAAAAAAAAGAAATTATTAATTGTTTATTTTTTATTTGTTCCATGGTTAAGATCAAAGGGCATGAAAGGGCATGAACTGCCCTTTGTGTTCAGCAGTGAAGCCACCCTTAAGATACCTTGCATGTGTGGATAGTTCCAGAAGCCAACCCTAAGACAAATTGCAAATGCGTGTTAAAAAGTGCACTTTTATTTTTATATATTCACTTTTATTTTCATTTATTCACTATTATTTTTCATTTATTCACAACTTTATTACTTCTTGTTGGCACAAGAACTAACCCATTTTCAATACACAATACACTTAGCTTCGTAAGGACTATGGGATTCATTGTTTCTATATTCTGATTCCATGCAGATGATAAACTTTCAAACATTAACGGACTTTTAAACTAAAAACTTGACTAGATAATTAGTCAGACTGTCAACATCTATCCTGGACCTTTCAAATATTGACAGCTCCATGATCTGAGGAGGGGGAAGCGAAACCCAGTCATATAATATGTCAGCGTCTCAAGTGCACACAATATATACAGTGATGGGGGAAAACTTGTTTTCTTTTCTGTTATAAACCTGCAATACAAAATATGTGCACTCCTCTCCCACTTGTTTATGTACATGTGGTAATAAAGATATCAAGAAATATTGATCTACACATGTAGTCGAGCAGCCAACATGTAAAAAGTCAATTATTTCAGGGGTTTCATCTGTCAGCATTTGTTCAGAAAGCAAATCGTAATTTGAAGTTCTACACATGCAGCAGATGGTTCAGGAGTTTTCGAATACTTTTTTCTCTCAAATGTGGGGTCATTAAAAAGATACGGCTGTTTCCATGACAACTAATGACTTTTAATTTTTTTCACTTGTTCCCTGGCTTCAGATCATCAAGATTATTTTTATGTAATATGGTTTGCTTTCTGTCTGACAGAAGTCCACAAAATTGGGCTCTGGCTCCTCGACTAATGTCTTTTGTTAAGTATTTCGAAATTTTTAGTTGGTGCGTCTCATCCATTATTAACCTTTTCCATGTACAAAATGGTGAAAGAAGGAGGGACAATGTAAAAAGTGATTACTTTTGTAATGATTATTAAACAAACAAATCTTTCTTCCCCGATATGAATTTGTATCCAATATGCATTTTGGGGATTTAATTTTGAGAGTACTGAGTGTAGGGGAATATTTTTATAATTGTATGCAAGATCCACATTTGCAGGAATTCAATAACTCTGCTTATCTTTTACTGAGACAGTGCAGGGGAGAATGATTTATTCCATTATGCCAGACATGAAATGGGAAAATAATCATGTAGTTGGGATATGTTGGTTTACTAGTTATCAAATATTAATATAAATATAAATAATTTATTTTGAATGGGTGCAAGAAGAGCAGTAACCAAAGCACAGCATAGAAATGATAACATGTGTGTCATCCCAAATTGCTATATTTGTGGAAATGATACATAGTGCCTACTATGCAATTCTTTTTATTGATATATTTTTCTAAATCATCCATTTATTATTCTTTGATATTTGCTTTACAGGCTGGCATAAATTTTCATAGATTATTGTTATCTCTAATGTTCAATGAACAAATTTATCATTATTTGTAACTTATGATAATAGTATAACCCAAATATGTTTTTTCCTAATCTTATTTAAATTAGTTATAAACTCTGTCAATTGTTAAAGTAATCAGGAGTTCTGGGTGGCTCCCACGCCAGCAACCTTTTGGTCCTAATAGGAGTTTCCCAGATCCTTTTTGTAAAGGGGTCAAATAAATTGTTTCTGAGTTCTGAGAGTTTTGAGATAATATACCTATGTTCAAGATAAATCATCCATGATATATCAAACAAAACAATAAAATATTCACCTTTTTTATAAAAGAAATCCAATAAAAAAAAGTACTTGGAAGTCATATTTTATTTGAATGTTTCACATACATTTTCCAAACATCAAATAACTCCACAATTCCACAGTTGTTACTATTCACATAAAAAATTATTTTCTATTTATCATTGGATTTATCAGTATCTGGACCTGTATGGGTATTATACATGATACTCTCATTCCATTTCAGCAAAGTCTATGAATTGCATATATGTTTATAAGCTACAGTCCATTTATGGATCCGATACATGGACTAGTTGTTTACCGATGTTCCCTCCTTTCATCATGGACACAAATGCTTTACCACAATTCTCCAGTCCTTCTTCTAAGGTTTCCCGTACCTAAAATTAAAATCCAAAAAAAGTGATCTTAAACACTCCTATTTTTACATGTAATAAAGAGCTTTTACATGTAATAAAGAACTTTTCATAAATTGTTTGATTAATGTGAAATATTTTGGGAATCCATTCAGAACGTGGTCACATACCTTTAATTGTCCAGTGAAATACCAGTGTGCCAGCTGTTTTATAGATTCCTCAAATTTGTCAGCATAATTTAGTACCAGAAATCTTTCTCTGTTGAAAAAAATCACAGAATCAACATCAATTTATTTACTTTTTGGAATAATTTGAAAAACAAGGCATAATATACATTTAATAATCAATACTTCTCTTTACCTAGTGATTTTGTTTTGTATGAGGCAATCTTGTACATCTTGAGGTATCGGTGGGGGATATGGTAAGTCTTTGTTGTATATAGCAATCTGACCACAGAGTACAATGTGTGAATTAGGCACCATCTACAAATAATTAACAGGATTAATATCAAGAATCATCATCAAATTTTTTTTTCTCAAAATATTTGACTATACCAGGTTCTCACTTATTTCATGAAAAAGCATCATCACATTGGTGTCTTACTTGCTTAATGACTGTATTACTGAGTTCTCCGCCAACATTATCAAAGTATACATGAATACCATCAGGGCAGACATCTTTCAATCTATTTCCCACATCATCTGTCTTGTAGTTAATAACTGCATCAAATTCAAGGTCTTTGGTCAACCAGGAGCATTTCTCATCTGATCCACAAATACCAACTACCCTAGTGCAGCCTTCCAACCTTGCTATCTTAAAAAAAGATTTAAAGATTCATAATCTGATTTGCTAAAGCATTTATTAATTTTAAGAAAATTGGAGTAAATCAGAGACATTCATTTCTTTCTGTCAATTTTATGGCTGAGCATCAAGACTGGCTCTTGTTTTGGGGAGAACTTGTTGAAATATTAGCAGGACCAATGAGGATTCCTGAGCTATTCACACTTCCATATATGTACCCACCTGTCCAGCCAATGACCCACAAGCTCCTGCAGCACCACTCACAACACACGTTTGATTGGCTCCTTGAATCACATGACCTTTTTCTCTGATTCCTAATATGGATGTTAGTCCGACTAGTCCAAGAAGGCTGAGTAGGATCTGAGGCCTTCCTGCAACCAGAGATTTGTCCACCTGTTTCAAAAAGATGAGATCTTATAGTTTAAATGCAAATCGCTCACAGTATCAAAACAAATGTGATACAAGATTAAGAGTGATGTAAAAGAGATAATTAAATTACAAATAAATGCATGGAAAATTGTTGGCACACAGCACCATCTTGTATATGACTTTAAAGTTAGACTTACTTTACTGAACTTATTTTGATCCTCCACATTTAATGAAAAGAAAAGCTTCCATGGCCATCCAAAATGACCATGTATAATATCCTGTGGTTGATAGTTTGGATGGTTGGATTTCTCAATAACCCCCACACCATGTAGTCCAATCACAGTGCCATCTAGTGGCCATGGTTGAATGTAGTCAACGCCAGTTTCTTCATTCATTTGGCACCTCTATCAATAGAGTTAACATTTTTTCATTTAGTTTTCAGTCTAATTTCATTAGACTGAAAATAATAGATTGTATTGAATATAATTATAAAATTTCAAATATTTGCAGATAACATTCATGGCAGAATTGATGATATAGGATTTTAATATATTAATGATCAAACCCAATTTATCATTCATTGCCAATGACGAGACAATAAATTAGAATATGACCAAAACATTTGAAATATTTTGGGTCAATCATTGAGATTTATGATAATAACTATTAATACAGGATATTGATTAGCAAATAATTTATAAAAAAAACTTTCTAAAAAGTACCTAAAGGCTTATTTCTAACAATATCCATGCAAGACACGTCTCCCCATTGTATCTTACATATTTAATAGTGTTAAACATCTGAGAGACACTGTTGCATTTTCAATCTATCCATTTTCCATTACAGTTGTCCTTCAATCCTATAGATAGCAAACTGCTAATTATAAAATGTAGTACCGGTATATATTTTTATTACTAAGAGTGTAAAATGACACAGGTAGTGAGATAAAGATATAGCGCACACCCCCAGTCTTAATGAGAATTCTTTGTCCCAAATCAACATGTATCTTAACATTTCAATTCAATATAGGCCAATTTGGAACTGGTGGCCAAATTGGAACTTATAAAGGAGTTTTTTTTCTCAAAAACTGTCATGAGCATGATGATATGTTTCTCACCCTGGAGAATTGTGTGATTTATGCACTGACCTGAGCTGGATCAGTAGAGATATAGCAGTTCCTTATAAGTACTTCCCCTGGCTTCAGATCATCAGTTGGAAAATCACACGCCTCATAGCCAAAGTTCTCATTATTTGGTTCACCAGCAACACCTGTAAATGAAAAACATTCATTTTGAATGATCACTGCATCAAATCCCAGATCTGGAAGGTTTTTTTTATCCAGTCATAAATTAGCACTACCTGGTCTACTCTTCAGGAATACATGAAAGTTATCTGCCATCTTTTATTATTTTATTTGGCATTTAGATAAAGTTATTGCGGAAATATTCTGTCCTGTCAAGCCCACAGTGCAGTGGTAAAGCTTGTTGTCATATCAAAGGTCAAGGTCGCATTATTTCTTCATATTGTGGAGACATCTGGTGGAAAAATAGTGAGAACCTGCAATGGCACATCTCCAGGAACGCATATATGTAGACCTATGTATGTCTTTGGAATCTTTAGGGTGCGTTCCTGCATATCTCTATCTTTAAAATTGAATTGGGACAAATATTTAATATATCACAAGTGCCTTCGGCTGGGAAAGGATGCTGTCTCTCACTTATGCAGCTGTCTCTCACTGCTATAACTGTCTCTCACTGTTGTAATTATCTCTCACTTATGCAGCTGTCTCTCCCTTGCACACCTATCTCACTGATGCACCTGTCTCTTATATGTGCAGCTATCTCACTTATGTAACTCTCTCATTTGTGCAGCTGTTTCTCACTTGTGCAGCTATCTATCTCTGCTGTAACTACCCCTCACTTGTGCAGCTATTTCTCACTGTTGTAACTATCTCTCACTTTGCAGTTATCTCACTTATGCAGCTGTCTCTCACTTGTTCAGTTATCTATCTGTGTTATAACTCTCACTTTTGTAACTATCACTAACCTATGCAGCTGTCTCTCCCTTGTACAACTATCTCTCACTGATACAGCTGTCTCTCACTTATGCAGCTGTCTCTCACTTGTGCAGCTATCTATCTCTGCTGTAACTGTCGCTGTTGTAATTATCTCTCACTTATGCAGCTGTCTCTCCCTTGTACAGCTGTCTCACTGATGCAGCTGTCTCTTACATGTGCAGCTATCTCTCACTTATGCAGCTGTTTCTCATTTGTGCAGCTATCTATCTCTGCTGTAACTAACCCTCGCTTGTGCAGCTATCTCTCACTTTGCAGTTATCTCACTTATACAGCTGTCTCTCACTTGTTCAGTTATCTATGTGTTATAACTGTCTCACTTTTGTAACTATCTCACCTATGCAGCTGTCTCTCCCTTGTACATCTATCTCTCACAGATGCAGCTGTCTCACATATATGCAGCTATCTCTCACTTATACAGCTGTCCCTCACTTGTGCAGCTATCTATCTCTGCTGTAACTGTCTCTCGCTGTTGTTATTATCTCTCACTGATGCAGCTGTCTCACATATATGCAGCTATCTCTCACTTATACAGCTGTCCCTCACTTGTGCAGCTATCTATCTCTGCTGTAACTGTCTCTCGCTGTTGTTATTATCTCTCACTGATGCAGCTGTCTCACATATATGCAGCTATCTCTCACTTATACAGCTGTCCCTCACTTGTGCAGCTATCTATCTCTGCTGTAACTGTCTCTCGCTGTTGTTATTATCTCTCACTTATGCAGCTGTCTCTCCCTTGCACAGCTATCTCACTGATGCAGCTGTCTCTTACATGTGCAGCTATCTCACTTATGTAACTCTCTCATTTGTGCAGCTATCTCTTACTGCTGTAACTATTTCTCAATGCTGTAACTATCACTTTGCAGTCATCTCACTTATGTAGCTGTCTCTTATTTATGCAGATATCTCTCCCTGTTGTAACTGTCTCACTATTGCAGCTATCTCTCAATATTGCAACTATTGTAACCATTTCTCATTTGTTCTAACTATCTCTCACCTTTTCATGTCTCAATACAGCTATCTCTTATTCATGCAGCTATATCTTATCTATGCAGCTATATCTTATCTATGCAGCTATCTCTTATTTATGCAGCTATCTCTTATTTATGCAGCTATCTCTTATTTATGCAGCTATCTCTTATTTATGTAGCTATCACTTATTTATGCAGCTATCTCTTATTTATGCAGTTATCTCTTATTTATGCAGCTATCTCTTGCTGTTGTAGCTGTCTATCACTTGCTATCTCTCAATTATGCAGCTATCTCTTATTCATGCAGCTATCTCTTATTTATACAACTATATCTTATTTATGCAGCTATCTCTTATTTATGCAGTTATCTCTTATTTATGCAGTTATCTCTTATTTATGCAGCTATCTCTTATTTATGCAGCTATCTCTTATTTGTGCAGCTATCTCTCGGTTATGCAGCTATCTCTCAGTTATGCAGCTATCTCTTATAAAAATATCTGCATTTCACCCATATAGACCCCTTTGTACAAAACCTTGCAGGGCCTCAATAAGTAGGTCAAAAAATAGGTCAACCTTGCAGGGCCTCAATAAGTAGGTCAATAAATAGGTCAATTTACCGATGGTTGAAAACAAAGCTCTAATACAGAAATATAGGCAATTTGTGGGTAAAATGTCACATCTAACATGATTCTGACAAAAAATAAGTGATAATTGTGCCATTCATAATATGCTAAAAGAGCAACCCTTCACATAAACTTGCAAAACAAAAGTGAAGTGGGGATTAGTTTAGCGTCACTTCCACCAGAGGGCAGGCAACGTGGTGACGGAACTGCGAGATCACACACTCATATCAGTGGCAACTTTTATCGTGGCCAATACCTCATATAGCAACTTTTTTTTTTTTTTTTCAAATCTCGTCACCCTTCCTCTCTGATCACGTTCATGCTTTTTTTATATATGTATGTAAATATCATACATGCTATAATATAAATATGAAAAAACAGTGCTTATTAATGATATGCATATTATTACATACATATATAAAAAAAGCATGAACGTGATCAGAGAGGAAGGGTGACGAGATTTGAAAAAAAAAAAAAAAAGTTGCTATATGAGGTATTGGCCGCGATAAAAGTTGCCACTGATATGAGTGTGTGATCTCGCAGTTCCGTCACCACGTTGCCTGCCCTCTGGTGGAAGTGACGCTAAACTAATCCCCACTTCACTTTTGTTTTGCAAGTTTATGTGAAGGGTTGCTCTTTTAGCATATTATGAATGGCACAATTATCACTTATTTTTTGTCAGAATCATGTTAGATGTGACATTTTACCCACAAATTGCCTATATTTCTGTATTAGAGCTTTGTTTTCAACCATCGGTAAATTGACCTATTTATTGACCTACTTATTGAGGCCCTGCAAGGTTGACCTATTTATTGACCTACTTTTGTACAAAGGGGTCTATATGGGTGAAATGCAGATATTTTTATAAGAGATAGCTGCATAACTGAGAGATAGCTGCATAACCGAGAGATAGCTGCACAAATAAGAGATAGCTGCACAAATAAGAGATAGCTGCATAAATAAGAGATAGCTGCATAAATAAGATATAGTTGTATAAATAAGAGATAGCTGCATGAATAAGAGATAGCTGCATAATTGAGAGATAGCAAGTGATAGACAGTTACAACAGCAAGAGATAGCTGCATAAATAAGAGATAATTGCATAAATAAGAGATAGCTGCATAAATAAGTGATAGCTACATAAATAAGAGATAGCTGCATAAATAAGAGATAGCTGCATAGATAAGATATAGCTGTATAAATAAGAGATAGCTGCATGAATAAGAGATAGCTGTATTGAGACATGAAAAGGTGAGAGATAGTTAGAACAAATGAGAAATGGTTACAATAGTTGCAATATTGAGAGATAGCTGCAATAGTGAGACAGTTACAACAGGGAGAGATATCTGCATAAATAAGAGACAGCTACATAAGTGAGATGATTGCAAAGTGATAGTTACAGCATTGAGAAATAGTTACAGCAGTAAGAGATAGCTGCACAAATGAGAGAGTTACATAAGTGAGATAGCTGCACATGTAAGAGACAGCTGCATCAGTGAGATAGCTGTGCAAGGGAGAGACAGCTGCATAAGTGAGAGATAATAACAACAGCGAGAGACAGTTACAGCAGAGATAGATAGCTGCACAAGTGAGGGACAGCTGTATAAGTGAGAGATAGCTGCATATATGTGAGACAGCTGCATCAGTGAGAGATAATAACAACAGCGAGAGACAGTTACAGCAGAGATAGATAGCTGCACAAGTGAGGGACAGCTGTATAAGTGAGAGATAGTTGCATATATGTGAGACAGCTGCATCAGTGAGAGATAATAACAACAGCGAGAGACAGTTACAGCAGAGATAGATAGCTGCACAAGTGAGGGACAGCTGTATAAGTGAGAGATAGCTGCATATATGTGAGACAGCTGCATCAGTGAGAGATAGATGTACAAGGGAGAGACAGCTGCATAGGTGAGATAGTTACAAAAGTGAGACAGTTATAACACAGATAGATAACTGAACAAGTGAGAGACAGCTGTATAAGTGAGATAACTGCAAAGTGAGAGATAGCTGCACAAGCGAGGGTTAGTTACAGCAGAGATAGATAGCTGCACAAATGAGAAACAGCTGCATAAGTGAGAGATAGCTGCACATGTAAGAGACAGCTGCATCAGTGAGACAGCTGTACAAGGGAGAGACAGCTGCATAAGTGAGAGATAATTACAACAGCGACAGTTTCAGCAGAGATAGATAGCTGCACAAGTGAGAGACAGCTGCATAAGTGAGAGACAGCTGTATCAGTGAGAGATAGTTGTACAAGGGAGAGACAGCTGCATAGGTTAGTGATAGTTACAAAAGTGAGAGTTATAACACAGATAGATAACTGAACAAGTGAGAGACAGCTGCATAAGTGAGATAACTGCAAAGTGAGAGATAGTTACAACAATGAGAAATAGCTGCACAAGTGAGGGGTAGTTACAGCAGAGATAGATAGCTGCACAAGTGAGAAACAGCTGCACAAATGAGAGAGTTACATAAGTGAGATAGCTGCACATATAAGAGACAGGTGCATCAGTGAGATAGGTGTGCAAGGGAGAGACAGCTGCATAAGTGAGAGATAATTACAACAGTGAGAGACAGTTATAGCAGTGAGAGACAGCTGCATAAGTGAGAGACAGCATCCTTTCCCAGCCGAAGGCACTTGTTCAAATAAAAATATTAGAAACATTGAAACCTTGAACCCGGGGGGGGGGGTATACTCTCATAGTCAGCGCGTTATGCCTCAGTCACATTCGCGCCGATTTCAGTAAAGATGCCCGGCAGGCAGTTCAGATTGCCGTGCGGGCACCGGGAGATCATCGGCCACAACTGGGCATCTTTAAGACGTCGGGCGGGTCATCGGGAACTTTTATCTGGAACATAAAAATTGCCGGCGTTTCCCCGATGTCTTATCAGCAAATATCATCTTAAAGTACACGGCAGGATCCCGGCAGTGTCCCGCAGGGACATTGGCAGACTATCTTAGGGCTGCCGGTGGCATCGTGCGGTGAAAATAGGATTATTTTTATTTCATGTATTCACAGGCCATCGTCAGATGATCTGACGGGCTCCCTACGATGCCACATAGACGTCTTTAGGACGTCCTTCAGACGTCTGGCAAATGAGACAGACGTCTTTAGGATATCTCACAGACGTCTGTCAATGAGACAGACGTCTTCAGGATATCCTGCAGACGTCTTTGACATCTCATCTAGCAAGTGTCGTGCGGCACCTGTGTATAATGTGACCACAGCTACGGCATATCTGAGATTGTTGCTGATAAACTCCCCGGCGCCCGGCAGACTGTGAAGTAGGCCGATTGTTACTTCCCGGCCGGCGCCCGGTGCAAATGTGACTGAGGCATTACCGGGGAAGCTGGGCTAAATAGGGTCCTTTTCGCTGATATTTGCCCTAAAACAGGTTAAGATATTTCCTCATTTCCCCTAAAACAGGGTACTGTTTTTCAAATTTCTCCCTAAAACAGGGATCACAATCCCCTTTTCCAAATCTCCTCCTTCTGCATCATCCCTAAATGAGGGTATCAAAATTTCAGCTAGTCCTAAATCAGGGTACCAATAATGATAGAATATTTCCCTAAATCAGGCTCTGGGGTTTTCAGTTCCATCCGGGTCAAGATATTTTATCATTTTCTCTAAAACAGGGTACTGTTTTTCAAATTTCTCCCTAAAGCAGGGATCACAATCCCCTTTTCCAAATCTCCTCCTTCTGCATCATCCCTAAATGAGGGTATCAAAAATTCAGCTAGTCCTAAATCAGGGTACCAAATTTCAGCTAGTCCTAAATCAGGGTACCAATAATGCTAGAATATTTCCCTAATTCAGGCTCTGGGGTTTTCAGTTCCATCCCAGCCTCCGCGGGTTAAAATCATGAGAGTACCACACACACACACATGCATCAATTTTGCATTTTTTGATAAAACCTCAATAAGACGTGTTAATCTGTGTCGAGCCAAATCATTGTTCAAATATCACTGTGTGAGTGAGATTCGCATTTCCTATCTCCATATCTAGCAGCTAATTAAACAACAGGGGCGTAAAATTTATCAGGTAATTTTTTTTTCATTTTTCTTGTGACACGAACTTCATTTCCACGAAAGAATATTAGCATGAGGTAAGGTTTACATTCTTAAAATGTTTTGCTATGTAGCATTTTGTAGATCTTGATTTAAATTTTAGGATTTATAGATCTTGATTTATATTTTAGGATTTACCTAACTTTTTAAAATCTAATTTGAAACATCATTGTCAACAAGAGGTTTCATGCCCTAAAGTATTACTGAATAAAATTTCTCAAAATCTTAGAATTGACCCATATTGGGGTAAGTATTTGTGCGTGTGCAAAAGAAAATAATATAAGATATCTGAAAGCTTTATTTAGATGTTTACGAGAAGCACATTTGAAAGCTTTATTTGGATGTTTACAGGAAGCACATTTGAAAGCTTTATTTGGATGTTTACGAGAAGCACATTCAAAAGCTTTATTTGGATGTTTACGAGAAGCACATTTAAAAGCTTTATTTAGATGTTTACAAGAAGCACATTCAAAAGCTTTATTTAGATGTTTACAAGAAGCACATTTGAAAGCTTTATTTAGATGTTTACAAGAAGCACATTTGAAAGCTTTATTTGGATGTTTACAAGAAGCACAGTTGTGGAGCACACAGAGACCAACATAAACTGTATGTGCTGTATACATGTACTAATGTTACCCATGGTTTGTGAGTATCCGTCGTTGGGGGAACGTGGACGGGGGATCGATACTCTACTCTACTCTACTCGCTGGCTACTGTGAGGCGGGGCACGGAACCTAGCAACCCTATCTACCTATATGAGGTGTGAGGTAATAAGGACTGCAGACACAGAATATACACTGCACAATATCTACCTTTATTCGGTGCTGTATATCCTTGTCTGGCTAGGCCGGCATGGCAATGAGCGAGGCATATGAAATACCCAAATGCATGATACTAATAGAGTCCTGAGAATACATAAAACACCCAAGTCCATGTGGTCACGATGCTGAGGGTCGTGGATCTTCTAGGCAAGTGGACGCGGGAACTCTGCTTCTCTCTGAACACCGTCTAACAGTTGCGGGGCCTTTTAAAGGATCGTTGAGCATCATGTGTGTGGGGTCTGCCTGCGTGGCATCTTCTCCTGCTACAGGGTTTCGCACGGGTTGCGTCTGCCTGCGTGGCTTCTTCTCCTGCTACGGGGTTGTGCACGGGCTGTGCACGTATTGCCTGCGTCGCGTGGGGGAATCACGTCATCCCAATGTCCGGTGAGTGAGGCAATGCATCAGCCTGCACTTGTTGACTTCACGCGGCACACAATAACTATGCATGATATTCTGTCAGAGATCGTGATTGTCCATGATTGTCTATATATATTCCTGAGAGTCTATAGGTAGGTAATCTATATCCTACACTAAGTCAGTCCCTTATATTAAAGTATTTCTAATAGATAGAGATGGCACATATAACAAGATGGCACATATACCGAAACAGACAAACAGATCGTTATGGCATTCATCTTGAAATCTCCTCTTGGGCAGGCCCATGTCAATATATATATCAGGACTTTATGGGTATAAAGTTGCTTAAAGGGAGCGAGGTATGGGGGGTGACTCCAAGTGTCAAGTGGCCTCTTAGTCTCTCCGGAAGGTTTCCAGGACTCCATCCACGTCGGTACAGACCTCAGGAACGTTTCAGGGAGCTATGCCAAAGCAGACCACCCAACGCCGATGCCGGGCTTGTGGTGAACCCATGAAGGGCCATGTCGGCCCTTCTGGGTTGGGTGTGTGTCAGAACCCGCCCCGAGTACCTCTGCCTGGGGTCTCGGGGGAAGACAGCCAGTCCTCGTCCGAGGAAGAGGGGCCGAGTCCAGGCGCCCGGAGCGATCCGAGTCCAGGATCCTCCACCCCAGCCAGGGTTGAGTGCAGCCAGCCTAGGTTGAGCCAGACCAACCCGTTTCTCGACGACTGCAGCAGGCTGACAGCACCCGGGACCACGCACAACGCACAGAACACGGACAGCACGGACAAGAAATTGGCCACACTGTGCGAAAACATGGAGTTGATGAAGGCCCAGATGAAAAACATGATGGACTCTCATATGGCCTTATCTAGCGTTATAGGAGGTAGGCCTGGGAACAATATTATGTGACAGATTGGGGAGCATTTTTTGGCACAGACTGTGCCGGCTTGTCACGCGGTAGGAGCAGCGGTAGGAACCACTCACCCGGCAGCCCCTTGGCAACCGCCATGTTTACCTTGGCAACCAGGTACTTATATGCAGGCCCCAGTGCACCCCGCGCCACAAGCAGGAGGGATAGCAGGCCTGAGGAGTGTCCCCCATAACACGGACTGGAGCAGCCTTTGCCGGGACAAGACTTTATCTGAAAAAGTGCTGTACTTGGTGAGTACGTTCAAATTCAAGACTTTCTTCATAACATGGTCATAGACAATGATAGCTCACTAGATGTACAATCATATATAGATAGCGCAGGAGACATTAAATACAAGCGCAGGTCACAGCGCAGGAAGGTGTATGACTTAAAAACCTGGTTGGAAGCATGGGCTTGTTATGAGAGGATTATGCCAGGGTAGACCCCCACTTAGTATTTTCTATACTTGATGCCACAGCAGTCAAAGCGAACGCCCCAAGGTGTCCGCGGTGCAAGAGTTATTACCACTTTCACACTTCTGATTGCCCCTTTCCCGCCACAGGGGCAGGCGGCACAGGAAACAGGACAAAAACCAAAGCAAGCACCGAGTGGGGAAGTCTGCAACAACTTTAACCTTCTCAAATGCACATTCAAAAATTGTCGTAGACAACATATCTGCAGATAATGCAACGGACCATTACCATTCGAGCTATGCATTAAGCAAGGAAAGTGTGCCTCATCGTCAATCAAACACATTTCTGTCACCTGAATACTAGAAACAGGGCTTAGTTGACTACCCAGACCATGAATTTGCCGACAAATTGTATAACAGGGCTTTAAATGGGGTCAAAATAGGATTTACTGGGGACGACACATGTTCTTTTGAATCTAAAAACTGGCCTTCAAGCTTTATACACCAAGGGAAGGTAAATGACTTTGTTAAGAAAAACCTTGAATTAGGCAGGATTGAGGGACCTTTGGATAACCCCCCTCCTAACTTTAGGGTATCCCCACTAGGGGCTTTTCTTAAAAAGAAATCCACCAAAGCGAGAGTCCTGAAGGTGTCGCCCTCTATAGTTGGATGTAAGAACTCACTTGACACAATAGTTATAACTTGCAAGGAAGCAGGGTTTCAGATACAGGAGGAAAAAACTGTAGGTCCCTCACAAAGACTTGACTTTCTGGGAATAGTTATTGACCCAGATAAACAACATCTCAGTATCTCCGCTGAACGCATAGAGGATATTCAGTGTGACCTAGAGACACTCTATAACAGGCAATATGTCACAAAGTGAGAACTGTTATCATTAACTGGAAAACTCATTTTCTGTTCAAAAGTGGTACAGGATGGCGTTCTCTTTACCCGCCGTCTCATACATTTAGCAAAGCGAGCCACTCACTTACACCATAGGATAAGACTGACTTGGAATGCCTATCCTTACATAATGGGGTATGCTGGTTCCCCACCGAATGGTGCATGTCCTCGGCAGAAATCTTGTTTACAGATGCATCAGATGTTGGCATAGGTATCTCATACAGGGACTCATGGACCATGGTTGAGTTCACAGGTGAGAACAAATGGATGTGTGAAATGACTATAGCATGGAGAGAACTTGCAGCAGTTGTTATGGCAATTGCCACCTATGGCTGCAGGCTCGCAAACTGCAAGGTTGCCATGAAAAATGACAACATGGCAGTATGTTATAGCATCAACAATGCCAAATCCAGGGATCCTGACCTCATGAACCTTGTCCACTCACTTTATTTGTATAGGCCGATTGCCGATCTCCATGTTGTTTTTTTCCCCCATTGAAAAGTACACACCGGAACTGTACAACTTTGCCAGAACCAGAACTGTACAACTCCACTATATTTAATCATTGGTCGGAGAGACTGGCAGGGGGCCTATACAAGTATATTCCGCATTGACTATAAGGCCATCCACATTGGGACATACTACAATGCATCAGCTGATGCCTTAAGTAGGCTTGACATGCCCAGGTTTAGGCATCTCAACCCTAACAGTGATAGGGACATGACAATATCTGTTATATATTTATTGTATAACTACTGCATGTTATTTTGTATAAATCTGTTATTTTTATAAATCGTACAATACACACAATGTATCATGTATAATTAAATTTAGGCCACTCTACGCCTGTATGTATCAATCTTAATGTGTATGTATTAAGCATAAGGATTACTTTGTATTTATAAATTTTTTTATGTGGCAACGTTTGTATAACGTCACACATTTGTATAACTTCACACGTTTGTACAACGTTCAGTGTTTGAATAACATCTTGTAATTATGTACACGCTTAGCCAACATGGCTAACCCTTTTCTGGGCTTTGTAGGCTTGGACGCGACAGTCACCAGATTGGTGCAGGACGGCCAGCTAGCCAACACCAGGAAAACCTACAACTCTGCCCAGACACAATTTATTCGCTTCTGCCACTCATTTCATTACTCCCCACTACCAGCTTGTGAGGAGACCATTTTAAGGTATCTAGCACACCTTAGCAGCACAGGTAAGCAGGGTCACCCAGTAGCACCCACCATTTGTAGTGTGTACCTATCTGCAATCAGGTCCCTGCGTGTAATCCACGGGTACCCAGTCCCCCCCCACCAACACCCCTAGGGTCTGGCTCGCTTTAAAAGCCATTTCACATTGTCCCCAGCACGACCAAAGAAAAGCCCTATCGACTTTAACCTACTATGTGCCATGAGCAATCTTTTATCCAGTGACTACATGGGCTCTCTGTGGCGAGCGGCACTTGCTTTGGGTTATTTTGGCTGCCTGCGGGGAGTGGAATACTTTGGGGTCGACAAACCTGGTGGAAAGGCCTGGCTTGTGGCTCCCCCTATGGTCTCCCAGCTAACCTTCCGTCTCTTCAAGGGCTCCAGGTACCTGAAGCTAGTCATCAGCGAGAATGAGTGACATAGCGCATGTGACGGGTCTATAGCAGTGGGAGTTGCGGACGTCCAGAAAGCACCCTGCAGAGCACTTTCAGTGACATTTAATATTGGCCGATTTCTACTTCCATTGACCAAATCAACCACAAAGAATGCCATTTTTTCAAAAATTATCAAAATGTTATAACCCAATTGACTCTACATTCAATATATTTTTTATTATATTTTTTTTTAATCATTTCTATTCATTACTAATTTTCTCATATTTTTCAGGGAATATTTCTTCTTTTTATGTATCATTATGATAAGAGCAACTTATTGCTGATTATTTTCTGAAATTAGATTAATATTTAATTTATCTAATATCTCAAAAATAAATGTGAGGTCAAATTAAAGTCCGTCAATTTGTCACTTTTGTAACCCTACCGATTTAAGCTATTTTTAATCATTTTAGCTTCATAATAAATCTTGAAATTGACGGACTTTTTCTTCAATTTCTTTTTAGTATTAATGTGTTTTTCTGTGCAGTATTCTATATATTTTCATAAACTAACCCCCAATAAGCTGGCATTTTTATATTATTTCAAAAAAACTTAGTATTATAGTATTTTCCTCTGTTTTTCCTTTAGATTGACCCCAAAACTATAAATTGCTCTCAAATTGTTAATTAAGAACGGATTTTGATGAATAAGGACTCTTCGAGCTCGTATTTGAATGATGTAGATGATAAGACAATAAAACACGTAGATAATTTCTTGAAATAGGCTTTCTATTTTCAAGGTCATTGAAAGGTCACTTCAAGGTCACTTGCAATATTTGATCAAAATAGCCTAAGAAGGTTGACATTCGATCACATATCATTTGTAGATGTATTTTGAGTAAAAAAGTTATATCCCTATGTCTGCCATTTCTAGTGATGGGTTGCTCACTCCAAAATCTTGACCAAGGGTTTCACTAAAAAGATAGGTTGCTCATCTCACAGGGTATGTGCAGTCTGTAGGGTCTGGGACTACCTGGCTATCCGTGCCAGCATAGCCCCTATCAACCCTCAGGCCCCCCCTATTTGCTTACAGGATGGGTTTACCAGTCCCCAAGTTATTCAAGACCTTGCAAATCTACTTGCAAATCTATATATATATATATATATATATATATATATATATATATATATATATATATATATATATATATATATATATATATAATATATATATATATTCTCACCAAAAAGCCTTTAATAATAGTTTATTTAAACCCCCTAAATGATCAATGGTACATTTTTAATGATGGCATTTGAAACTTGCACAAGGTTTGCATATGGTAGTGGTTTCAAAGAAGCCAGGAGTTGCTAATGTACATGAATACGTTACTCGCAAGTTACATCAAAGGTAGAAAAAAATGCTTTTAGGAAACACATAATCAATGTTTAGTATCTACATTTTAAATATTTGTATTAAGTGCAACAAATGTTAAGTATTGAAATCTGTAGGTAGTATATGTTATGATATTTATGCTATTATGATATTCATGTCATGTCTTCCACACTGCACCTGCTAATGCCAACTGAAGTCAAAGTATTTTAGATAAGATATTGATTCTGCTAAGGTTTGATAGTCCACCTTGGTCATGTGATGATCAATCAATCAAGTTTATTGACGAATAAAAGGTACAATATGCAAGATTCCTGTCTGACATGTGGACAGAGCTTTACATAACACAGATCAAACCCTGCATGGATGAATAGATATACATGTAGTTGCTTCAATAATCTTGACATGGTTTAACATCTATTTCAGAGAAAAGGTTAGCATGGAATAAATGCTACAAGGCCATGATATTTTATTACTGTAAATCAAGATCGATGACCTTATCATGGAACTGTCATTGTCTTGGTAAAAAACATCTCTCTCTATAAACATAGTCTTATAAGCCCTTCAAAAGCGTCATGTTAGATTGTTTAGAATAATCATTTCAGAATAATCATTTCAGAATAATCATTTCAGAATAATCATTTCAGAATAATCATTTCAGAATTATCATTTCAGAATATTTCAGGATAATCATTTTATTAAATGTGATCAGTAGTGTTTTTGTTTTTTAATGGCAAGATTACAATCTACACACGATTTTTTTATATTGTTGTTGCACGGGGTAAAAGATTCATTAAAAAAAAGTCATAAGACGATCAGAAATTTCAGATTTAACTTTAGAAGTCAGTCAATAATTATGCTTTTCAGTACATCTACATGGAGCTGAAAACAGTTGGCGCACCATGTCTAAGTGCAACATAAAATATTATTGATATTTTCTCAGTAATCGTTGATAATACCTTGTGCAAATAAAAAGTATTTCCATTTGTGATTGTTCTCATCCAAATCAAACCATGCTTCATTGTCATTATTAAATATTAAAAATAAACAAACTCCATACTGCTCTGGTCACAGACATTTTATATTCAAATTTAATGTAACTCATTGATTATTAGACAAGATCTACATCTTAATCAGATATCAGTATCTGGCTTGAGTACACAAGCTTAACCTAGTCATATATATATATAATCTCGGTCTATATATATATATATATATATATTTATATATATATATATATATATATATATATATATATATATATATATATATATATATATATATATATATATATGTATATATATATATATATATATATATATATATATATATATATATATATATATATATATATGTATATATATATATATGTATATATATATATATATATATACCTGTATATATATATATATATATATACATATATATATATTATATATATATATATATATATATATATATATATATATATATATACATATATATATATATATATATATATATATATATATATATATATATATATATATATATATATATATATATATATATATAATATATATATATATATATATAATCTCGGTTCCAAGGTGTGCTTTGCTAATTGATGCTGTCAATATGATTTATAGATGCCTTAGTTTTCTCTTGATACTTGGATACAATAATTACCACACTGCAATAAAGAATGTCACATGTTACATATGCCACCATCAAAGCTTATTACATAAAAAAATAATAGTAAAAAATAAAATAAAATAAAATAAACATTTTTAATGATAAAAATAAATGCATATATAAATGAATGAATGAATGAATGAAAAAATGAATGTCATTGAATGAATGAATAAATAAATTAAATGAATAAATAAATAAATAAATAAATACTTACATATTTATGGATATCAAGAGTGCAATGAGAATTGCTTCCACAAAGAAGACAAATCCATTGGATATATGCAGAGTGTGAGAGTAGAGGAGGTTACACAGTGTGGTCCCAAGCATCATACCTGCATTTAGGCCCACCGTGGCCCCTGCTGATATTGTCCCTGTAACAAACAAAAACACAACTCGTTCCCAAAATTACTTTATGAAATATACACAAAATATGTCTTTGGAAAGATGACATTATATACTGCTGATTCCAGAAAATGTATTCTCATAGCACTAACAATTGATAGTAATTGCCCAGGATCCCTGGGTCTCAAGGCAAGTACTCTTCCAACTCTTCCAATATTTTCTTTGTAATATTTATTTGAGTATTCATTAAAACATAAAAAATGAGTTTCAGTTGATTATGTGAGTATCCAGCGGACGTCTATATTTATTAGGCCCCACTCAGAAGAGTGGGAAAACCATCATCCTTGCCATCAATAATATAACAGGTTTGAAAGTTTGATTAAAGTATTCATGAAACCTGACTTTCAGACACATTTTCTTTACATAACATGAATGTTTATACCCTAAACAGTGCTTTTATGTAGTTGTATCCGAAATATTCCTTGTTAACAATTTTCTGTGGCACTTGAAAGTAGATCAGTTGTCTGCTTGAACCTACAGCAGCAATTGAACACTTTGTCAACAAGCTTTGTTTAGCTGGTCTGTGATCTCGTGTAAACACCTAATGAGTTACCAGTTGGGCACCTGTCCAGCTTGGGAAACAGGGTGGAGATGTTTTGTACAATTTATCAATTTATTGCCAGGAGTATACTTCAGAACAACATAAGATTATTTTAATATTATTTGAATCAATGAAATAACTCATGGTTGTGACAAATATTTTATGGTTGTGACAAATATCTTATGGTTGTGAAAGATATATCATTGATGGGAAAATTATACTATTTATTTGAAAAGTATCTTATGCATGTGAAAACCTTTCTGTCATAAAGGGAAGACATGACTCAAAGGCTGCATGGAATCCCCCTTAACTTAAAAGCCGTGATATTGAAAAAGTGACATTAAACCCTTTGATCACTGGTTTGGCCTTAAATCACAAGGACTTTGAATGGCAAAACTGTGAATGCTCAGTGATAATTGGTATCAGTAAAATTTATGATTTGACCACCCTCTTTGATGAAATTTGGGGTTTTTCACACCACTGAATGGGAAGACATCAAAGGCTGCATGGATTCCACCTTAAAAGCTGGGCTGTATAGAATTTTTTTAAACTTTTTTTTTGCAAACATATATAATATAAAAAATAATTTTTCTTCATTTATAACTTCATAAATATTCATCCGTTTTTAATAACTTTACCACCAAAAGAAAGCCAAGAAAAGGCACAATCATCATGATGAGTGTTATCTTCCAATTCTATTCTCTAAATAGTGGAAAATAATGGCCGAAAATGTGTTGCTCCAATTTTGACAATTGGTAAACAACACCTCCTGTGACTTACGGAGCCCCTGACAGTTCAAAGGTCAAGGTCACACAACACACTTCCTGTTTAGTACTGGCAGTACTTAGTTGTCACAAAAAATCATAATTCTCAGGGCAGATGTTCTTTTGTGGATTTCAGACAGATAGCCTGTATGTATGTCAATTTTAAGATCATATATTGTTTTCAGGTACCTTAAACCACTGTAAAATTGCCTGGAACCTTCCAGGTTTCATGAATGCTTTAAGTACATATTCATGCATTGGAGTATACTTAACCGCAAATATTTTGCATGAAAATCGTTTTCTAAAAATAGGATCATGTTTAAAATAAGAAATAAGGCGAAGATTAATATGATCTCAAGTAGAGTTAATTACCAGGAAGAGATTCATAATAAATGTTTACCTTGTTCGTGTTTGCCAACCAGCTTGGATTGATATGATCTTAGCAATGGACTAACCAGAGCTGTCATGGCACCAACAGGTATAACTGAAAATTATCATATTTGATCCTACTGAAAACTATTATTATATTAAATCCTACTAAACAAGATAAATTATATTATTTTATGAATTTATTATCATGCTTTTTTCAACAAGGAACAAGCGTTCAAAAGTTGGCGAATATGATTTAGTTGAAAATGGATTTGGGGACAAAATCATTTGTCAAAGTGGATGACAAGTGCCTGACATGCAATTCCCATGGCATTTTTTATGTGTTTTTCACCATTCCCCACCCCCAACCCCCCGGATCCATGTCTCCTAATATTTATGTATATTTAGGGATATGTAACTTACCCAGAAATAATGTAATGTATTTTTACACCAATATACAGTTAAAATTAACTATTTCATGTAATCTCTTTGATACAGATGAGGAAGTACAGCTATTATTTTTTATTGTTTTCCTTCCCTTCTCTCTGAATGAATAATGGTTCATATCATATTAAATACAAGTGAGTGATACCTTTTAATCAAATGCACAATCTTTATGATTTGGAAAATAAAATGGCTCAAATGCAAAAAAATGATTTACCTGTGAACAGGACCAGTTTATTAACGGCGAGACCAAATGTAAGTCTGTCCATCATCGCTGAAGCGCATCCGATCAGAGTCAGAATCAGATCAGATAGTCTATGTCTCAGTAGCAGGAGCACTAGAAGTGAGCTCACCTTCTGGACTACATAGATTAAGCCATTAAAGTAACCTATCCATACTGAGTCAAGGCACAGGGGAGGATCAAGCATGTAAAGTGTCTGCACATCATGGCTACCATAATAACAAATACACAGATACATCATCATGAAAAATACAGTTATCAACTTCCACCGTCGGTTCTGAACGTCATTAGTAGTGTAAACTTTAACTATAGCTTTAATGTCACTCCAAATCTTAGACAATAATGAGGGTTTACTTGGCTCTGTTGTTGTACTAATATCCAAACTCTCAGGAAGACAGAAGAAAATGAAGATGACATTTATAACAAGTAAGGACATTGATAAAACGATAGGATAGGAATATCCAAGGCTGTTAATCAGATATCCGGTGCCAATATTGGCGATAGCATCCCCGACGCCCATTGCCGCCTCCAGGATGAGCATCCGGAGAGATCGACTTTCTGCCGGGGTCACATCCGCGATATATGCAAAACACGAGAACGTGATGGTTCCCATTCCGCCAGATAAACCTGTGAGGATTGCACCAAAGAACATGAAGTTTAAGTCAAGCTCCGTGTATATGACTATCAGCATAGTAAGCCGATCCAGTGTAGTTGCTACCAATGCAATGATCATGAGAAATTTTCTCCCGATTCTGTCACTAAGCGGCCCCAGCAACAAGGTGACAAATATCGCAGGGATGTGGGACACATACCTGAAGTATAACAACCAATCAGATGTCCTGCCAAGAACTTCATCTTCCAGGTCGTTCTCGCTATGAGTTGCATTACTCTCGCAGTGATTATGTCCATCAAAGTCATTATTTGGGAGACCATAGTCTTTGGAGTATCTGTAAAATGCATACTGCTGTAAAATGGAAAGAATAGGCGCATGCGCAATGAAGTAAAGTAAAGCAACTGGCTCCACAGTCACTGGGTGACAAAACCGTCGGCAAGATTTGTTCCCTTTCTTGTTTTCTTCAAGAATTGGCGATTTGTCCTCCATGTTCTCCTTGGGCTTCAGGGTTTAGGCTATATAAAATTGTCCAAGCTAAACTAACCAGGTATTTAGATTTTCTTGAAAAGATCAACAATACCAGAATTATATAACATTTCTTGAGATCCTCCTCACTAAATGATATTTGTGTCTCGTTAATCTTGACTGATCGAGTGATATTGTTAAAGATTGAATTATATTTGATAGTGGAAAGTCGATCAGACGTGATTTGGCTTCATCAGTTTTTCATGATCACAATCTCCTCAAGAGATAAGCTAAAGATGGCAACCATATTCATGCATATAATTTCTCTTTGCCTGAATAATATTGATTGTCATCGGCTGACCATCCTTTCTGATATGAATAAATAACTAAATGATTGCTTTCTGTTACATCGACATTATGAGGTCATTCAGTGTAAATAACTTTAAGAATATAAGATGTACAATATTTCAACTGTTGTGTGGTTTGCAGTACATATTTATTGTATATATATATTAATATCATCATTCAACTTTCATAAATCATTACATGTCAGACTTTTAAAATATATTGAGGCAATTTTCAACTTACTTTCAGCCATCTTGCTTCCATGGCACCCACAATCCTAAATGACTTTGCAACTAAAGCAAAATGTGTGAGCGTGATAGTTACCCAAATCAAGAAATCACACTGCAATATGAACAGTCAAATTTTGTTTCACACAAATATTGCAATAATATTGGTATTTGGAGGAAAGGTTTTCTGAACAGTGTATTTTGTATGTTAAAGTGCGTTTACGTATTTCTGGAGGGTTTTGTGGGGTTTGTGGAACGTGCAGGGTCTCTTTTATTTCAAAAAAGAAAAGTTTGGAGTTGATAGAGCTCTAGTGAAATTAAAAGTCGCCAGCAGCAAAAAACTAAGGTAAACCCGTTTAAACGACCAAATTAAATTGGTTTGACTAAGTTTTTGCAGCTGGTGACTGATATCAAGTATTTATATTTTCTTTATTTAATGTCACCCAAAGAATAATCAAGTTTTTTTTGGAGATTTTAGATATAATTATACATAAAATATGAATTAGCACTATAAGAGTTGGGTATTTAAAAAATCTCGTGCAAACGGGATTAGACATAAAAAGCAATAAACTTAGACCTCTCCAGATCATCTATCTGGGCTTTGTCGATTGGTGATTGGAGAACACTATAAGTGGCTGGGCGTGTGTGGTTTTCGCAAGTTCACATATGAGCGATTAGTTTCCTTGCTATTCTAATGTATAATCAGCTTGTAATCTGATTAGTTTTGTTTGTTTTGGATTTTACATCGCTTTCAACATTATTTCAGTCATTTCGTGATGAGACCTACTTGTAGCAGATATAGTGCTGTGTCACTGAATTGTCATGTCGTAGGTCCTTGACATGACAACCCACCTGGTCACAGAATTTCAAGGACACCGGGTTAAGCCTTTTTTTACTTAAAAAGTAAGACTATTTTACATATCATATTTGGGGATGATAAGATATTTCTTTTATAAAAAAAACATTTTGAACGGATGGTCTAATCACAAGTTAATCACAGGTTTCTTTGTAATAGGTCATTTAATTTCCTGTAGCTATTTTTACCCAGAACCAATATCACTCCAAAAGGAAATCATCTTATACATGTAACGTACATGAAGACCTTCCTTATTTCCATTAATGCCATAGGCAGGCTTAGACATCAAAAGAGCAATTTTGTTATCCTCTCTTGTAAAACTAGAAACAAACAAGAATGCTTCAGGACATAAATTTCAAAGAGGATGTGCAAATTCCAATACCTATCAAATGAACTAAACGCACCGGCCTTTTGAACGACTACTCAGGAAATAAAGGTTATCAGAATACAACAGTATTAGGAGATATATTAACATGAAATTAAATGACTTATTACGATGCTAATGACATGTTCATGGTCTATTTGGAAGGTAGCCATATTGAAAAGCATTGTCATCTATGTTAAAGTGTAAATTTTGGAATGCGTATGTAAATGTTTGCGATTGTAAAAAGACTCAT
The DNA here is from genome assembly GCA_949316495.1 of Amphiduros pacificus. Taxonomy (NCBI): domain Eukaryota; kingdom Metazoa; phylum Annelida; class Polychaeta; order Phyllodocida; family Hesionidae; genus Amphiduros; species Amphiduros pacificus. The sequence continues at coordinate 37,329,073 of OX439005.1, read as the reverse complement.
TTTATTTGTTATTTCTCTTTTATCAATGACTCAGGACATGTCACTTGCTACTACTACGGCGAGGGAATTTAATCACACAGGTGATGCCCTTAGCGACCACCCTTACCTTTCAGAACATGGCATGACAACCAGCAGCGTGTCTTATGATGACGGGATGTCGGGGCATGTTATAACCTATATTTGCATTGGATTATTTGGAATTGTGGATAATGCTTTTGTTTTGCTGATTTTAACCACTAATGCTAAGATGAGGGAAATACCCCTTAATATATTTATCATCAATCAGAGTATTGTTGATTTGTTAACATCTTTTTTCTTGGTGACTAACACCACAACAGTGGATTATGGACGTCGGTTATCCGGTTGGCTGGGAGAACTGTATTGTAGGCTTTGGACAACCAATATATTCATGTGGGCCTTGTTTTTTGTGTCCTCCAATAGTCTGATGGCAATTTCTCTTGAACGTTTTTTTGAGATTGTGTATCCTATCAGGCATAAATTGATGTTTACAAAAAAGAAGGCTCTTTATGTTATTTGCGGTGTTTGGGTGATTGCTTTTTCCTTTGTTGGTCTCATAACGATTCCCACAAGCGGAGTGAAGTATGGATACTGTCAAAACGTTGATATATGGCCAAATAAGACAGTGAAAGCATTTGTTGGAGTTCTAGCATTTATATTAGAATTCGCTTTGCCAGTTAATGTGATGATGTGGTGTTATTTGAAAATGTATCTTTCAATTAAAGCAAGAGTTAATGCGGTCATCGATAGCTCTGAAACAAATTCAGAGAAGAGAAAAAAGTCCAATATGGAAAAGGCTAAAGGCAACATACTAAAGACATTCCTTGTTGTGTTCTTGTGTTATATTTTATGCTGGACGTGGAACCAGGTGTACTTTCTCCTATTCAACATCGGGTATGACGTGGACATCTCAGACACTGCCGTGTTTCATATTGGTGTATATCTGGCATATATCAATACATGTTGCAATCCCATTATCTACGCTCTCCAGTACCGGAAGTTTCAGGACGCAGCGGTAAATCTCTGCTGCAGAAAATACAGGAAGCGGACTAATGGATCTAACCAGTCTGCGGCGGTCTCCTTTGTATAGTTTAGTTTTGTTTGGATGTTTCGGATCTTACATCACTTTTAACACTATTTATATATTTTCATGTCTCCCTTGCCACAAGTCTTCAGCTGAGCCTTGGAGTTCATTCCTGGTTTCGCTCACGCCGCATGGTCTGCAAAGCGGATATTTAATTGCTTATTGCTCTATCCAGTATTTCAAGACTGATTAACAAAGGCCGTAGTTTGTGTTATCACATGTTGTCTTCTGATAATACCAAAATAGATATCTCGTTATTCTTCAAAAAGAGTCGGGTATTAAGTCCCAGCGACAGGCGATGAGAATTGGGACTATGGATGTTTTAATATCCATTGTATAAAATGTATCCATTGTATAAAAATGTTCGAAGCTTGTGTCTTGTCGTTTGCTGAAAGGATTTGTGGGGTGCAGATGTAGTGTTTCCAAAGGCACCACTTGTTGTCAAAGTCTTGAATATGCATTAGCATCTGTTGTTAATTTTTCCACATTTTTGGAAGCCTTTCTCCTGCCTCTGTGCTGTCATCACCACGACAGGACGAAGCGATATTCCTTCAACATTCAATGTACCTATTCTATTTTTATTTTCCTTTCCCCTTTTCTGGATCAAGGGCAACTCTAAATGTCAATCTCACAGACTGAGTGGTAGACCAATTAAGGCTTTCTAAGTATGGTAGTTTCTCAAGAAAAAACAATAGTACATATCAATAGAAAAAAACAAACAACAGTGGTAAACCCATCCGCACACATTTGGCACCATATCTTATATTCGATTTCAACATGTTCAACATGGAGCATGCACAAGTAGTATATTGTCATATGTACAGATAGTATATTGTCATATCCGCCACATTTTGACCATTTTTAGGCTAACCGACATTTTGAAATCAATGCTATGAAACGATAATGTATAAATTTTTATTTTACTTTCATGATTCTATTATCATTATTCAATGAAAGACAATGGATATAGAAGTGAATGTTGTGTTTAATCGTCTGCAGAAGAACATGTGTTACCGTCATCTGTAGAAGTTCTAGATTTCCCTTGAGCCTGTTTTTCCTTTCTGACACCATACCACAAGATCCTGAAATACGATCCCACATATCAATCATAAGATTTATATCCTTTTTTCCCATATTCTTTATTCGTCATTATGATTAACTATAAACATGATGGGATATATAATCGCAAATAAGATTTCTCCGAGTCGTTTTATTTTGTTATATCAAATTGTAGTTTAACCCCCCAAAAAAACAAAAACAAAAAAAAACAAAAATACAAAAAAAAAACAAACAAAAAAACACGACATTTACAATACCAAGTTATCACATTTGTCATGAACCAAATGATATAAATGATGTCAACATGACAACATTTTGTGGCTCTTATAATTTAATAGTACGGCGAGTTAATGAAGTAAAATCAATTAGTTGTCTGAGGCAAAGGTGAGCCTGCCAGGATTCTAATGTAATGTATGATATTGTATGAGATGATGACATGTGGAAAAATACAAATAATAGCGGATGGACGGTATTAAGATCTCTTTCGCATTGTCTTATCTGGCTATAAATGATGCATATGAACATAAAAACAATCATCATAGTGTTCGTTAAATTGGTACATAATGTTCAGGGGCTCACCACCAATATTTTTGGGGATTTTCACATTTCATGTTTGTAATTGGCCTCTCATGAAAAGGAGACCCTTTTAGAAAATTTTAAAAATTAACTGCCAAAAATAATCTGATATTCATTTTTATTGTCTTTCACCAGGTACCGGGAAATTATTTTGCCAGCCAGCTGGCTTGTGTAATAAAATCTGCAAGATTTTTAATCATAGTTAGATGAGAATTGTGACAGCTTTATCTTTTTTACCAGCTGGCAAATACTTACCAGTTTGTCATGGCATTTTGCCTGGTGGTCCCATTGTTTTTTGGTTTATATTTTTTCAAGACATTTTAAATAAAATAAAATTTATATAGCGCTTATACCATAGCACTGTTATTGATTACTATAATTACTAAAAATGAATTTGAATGAACATCAGTCTTCTCTCTATAATACAATGTAAAGATCCAAGACAAGGGAGTTATTTTGAATTTTACAGAATTTTGGCATGGACTTGTTGGCCATGTTGATGTATTAATATACATCTATTCTATTCAGCACAAGGGAAGGTGCTAACAGTAAAAAATGTATTCCATCTGGTGCTGCTACCTGAGCCCCATATTAAGAATACAGTGTAGTACATTCAGTGATGCAGTGATATTGACACTAGGGGCTACTCAAGACTTTTGTAAATGGTGTGTGTTATCTGTAGCATCTTTTCCTCAGCTTTTTATCTGACATTTGGCTTGCTTGATATGAAAGGGCATTTACAAGAGTCCAAATAATGACATCATGAACACAAAAAGGGGAAAATGTTATATGACATCAGAAGCACCACTGTGTTGTGGAGCGTCTGATTGTTGTCACTCCTATGATTAGACTCATCCATTTTTACTTCATTGCGCAAATGCAGAAACAATGGCGAAATGATGCTGAGATCAAGAAAAGCATTTTTGTTTTCAAGCCATGTGTTTGATGATGAAATGAAAGGAATGATTCATCACTGAAATATGATGGACAGTGCTTGGTGTTCTTGGAAACAGTGGATTTTAAGTATTTTTATGATGAATATCATGGAGATAGTGTTCAACTAGCCTTTATTTTACATTGTGAGGCCTTATTTTATCCTTTTTCAGGCACATTTAGTACTAGACATTTAACAGGGAAACTACCAGCTTGTGAAGAACTATAAATAAAAATGAAGCCATTTAACAGCAACAATATTATGCAATTAATTCAGTGTTGATCATTATATAATATAATGTTCAGATTTTCTGGCAAAAAATTGATCCATAAATATTTTAATAAAATTCAGGAGTATTACATCTGTTACATTGATCTATTTACTACAACTGAGATTTTACCAGCTAAATATGTCCATTGATTTATTACCATAAACATATTTTACCAGGCAGATAAAGGAAAGATTTAACCTGCCAGCTGGCAAAATGTCCCAGCTAGCTGCTGAGTGGTAACTTTACTTGCCAGCTAGGGCACATATGGGTGAATATCAGATAATTTTCATATTAAATAGACGTTGGGCCCCTGAATATTTGTCATTTACTCTAAATGTTAAACAGGTAAATTCTCCGGTGGATAGTTACATAAGCGTATTATACTTACACTGTAAGTAAAATAATAAGCAAGACCCAGAGAGCCTCTACATAGAAGACAAAACCATGGGATATATGTAAAGTTCTCGAGTAAATGGCATTGAACATAACAGACCCGACGAGAATACCAGAATTGTCGAGAAAGGCACCAATCGCAAAGGCTGTGCCTAGAAAATATATGAAGTCAATCAGATATGATTATATAAATATTAAATTCACATTCATGTCACATGTGGTAACGGCTTTCTTCGATTTTTCATTAAATTATCTGATATTTTACAAAATTAACATAAATGTCATACATCCAACGGTTAAACTGTAACAGAGCCATACATTTTCTTAACCTTTTATTACCATTGTTAAGCCTACTTCTCTAACTTCTTACTTACCATTTCCCTCACCGGTCACTAACTTGGAGATATAACTTTTCAATATTGGCACCAATGAAATCTCAAGTCCTCCAATAACAGGAACTGCATTAATAAACATTTCATGATACAATTTCATTATATATTTTATTACAAAAAGAGGGTAAGTTATTTACTATGATACCAAAACATGGCAAAAGCATTTAAATAAAAAAAATGCCAGTACAAACCTGAAAACATAACCGGAGCTACAACAGACACAGCTGTGACAATCCTGGCAAGAAAAGCAGACACGGCTCCAAGGATCATGACACCCGTGTCCCCAAGGTGACCATGGCAGAAGTGCATAGTAACAACACTAATGAGGTTGGGCACCACGCTTGCAACCCCAGCATAGAACCCGATAAGCACTGGTGAGAAGCACAGAGGGGCATTAAGCTGCAGTAAGGTGTACAAGCTCCTCGCGCCATTGATCAGAATCAGGACCATGAACAGTGTCAGGGTTAGTATCTTGATCTTCCACCTTCTGTGATCAGATGTGTCCGTCAGGAACAGCTTTGGCACCTTCGTCAAATCACTGCATCTAAAGCTGGAATTTGGCATTTTATCGTTGCGTTCTTGTACCCAGCAGATGACAAACAGGATGTTGATGGTGTGCAAGGTCATTGTGTACAACAATGGGTACACAAAGCCAAACCTATCTATGACATATCCTGCAGCTATCTGAGCAACTAGATCTCCACAACTGGAGACAACTGCTACTATGAGCAGTCTCATTGACCTTTGTTTGTGGTTGGTATTATCAGCGATGTATGCATTGCATGCCATCATAAGATTGGCCGTACTTCCGGTGAGTGCATTTATACTTGATCCCATGAACATATACTCCAGAGGAAGTTTAAAGAATATTGTCACCATGTTTAATCCAGCATAGAATATATGACCGGTCAGTGAAATTAGAATAAACAATTTTCTTCCCATTCTATCACTTAGTGCCCCATAAATGAAGTTCATTACCAGTGCAGGTAAAACATTCCCCAAAGTGATAATAATATTCCAGTTAGAAGTGGCAGACTGAGCCTCGTTCTGAAGCATAAAAGAGGGGTCTGTTTTGTTAATGATGCATCCACCTTTATGGCTATTAAGACTTGTGAGGTTGTATTGTTCTGCAAATACCGAGTAGACATATTGGTTGACAATTGGTAGATTGGGTGCATGAGCAATACTAAAAAGAAACATGACAGGTTCTATCGTCACCAGACGTCGCTTTGTTCCAATGTTTTGGTTGCCATCTTGGATTTTTGACCTTTCAGGACACTTGCGTTCTGTATCTATGGTTGTATTATCAATCACAAGATAATCAATATCACTCATGATTTGTAGATTTCCCTTTACTTGCACGTCTTGTAAAATAAACAAAATAAACAAATGCAACAAATGTCTATGACTTGTGCTAAATTAGAACGATATCAAATCATACACTTTAGTCATCGTCATTAGAGTATTCATCTAAATTTACTTACATGCAAATATCATTTGTTTTGTTTCATTCAAAATATAACTATATAATTTGGACTCATGTATACATTCCAACCGTCTCTTCGCATGATCCATTGGTTAGAAAACTAAGGGAAACAAAATAATCAAAATAATCAATGCAGTTGAACACCTTATCCTGATTATAAATGGGTCTTGGTCTGATTGATATTTGACACGAGTTTGTAAAGTTCAATTCTGTCAGCTATATATCATAAATAACTCATATGAGGTATCGATATCATATCACATGGTTACATATCCAAACCCAAAATGTTTGCACTGTAATTAAATGGTTTATGAGAAATGAGTGTCACCAAATGATGGATGTTTTACTGAATTAAACACTGCTTGGATGGGGCATTGATTTTCCCAAGTCCTTAAAACCAAACAATTTATTACTATTGCCTTCTTTGATTCATCTGGATAAACAATGAATAAAATAGCTATGCACCTGGTTAGTGATAATAAAGAAAATATTGTTATGCCCCCCTTGCTTCTTCTTTTTACATACATATATAAAAAGAAGCATGAACGTGATCAGAGAGGAAGGATGACGAGATTTGAAAAAAAAAAAAAGTTGCTATATGAGGTATTGGCCGCGATAAAAGTCGCCACTGATAAGAGTGTGTGATCTCGCTGTTCCGTCACCACGTTGCCTGCCCTCTGATGGAAGTGACGCTAAACTAATCTCCACTTCACTTTTGTTTTGCAAGTTTATGTGAAGGGTTGCGCTTTTAGCATATTATGAATGGCACAATTATCACTTATTTTTTGTCAGAAACATGTTAGATGTGAAATTTTACCCACAAATTGCCTATATTTCTGTATTAGAGCTTTGTTTTCAACCATCGGTAAATTGACCTATTTATTGACCTACTTATTGAGGCCCTGCTAGGTTTTGTACAAAGGGGTCTATATGGGTGAAATGCAGAGATAGCTGCACAAGTGAGAGATAGCAAGTGATAGACTGCTACAACAGCAAGAGATAGCTGCATAAATAAGAGATAGCTGCATAAATAAGAGATAGCTGCATAAATCAGAGATATCTGCATAAATAAGAGATGGCTGCATAAATAAGAGATAGCTGTGGGAGAGACAGCTGCACATGGGGAGAGATAGCTGCACATGGGGAGAGATAGCTGCACATGGGGAGAGACAGCTGCACATGGGGAGAGACAGCTGCACATGGTGAGAGATAGCTGCACATGGGGAGAGATAGCTGCACATGGTGAGAGATAGCTGCACATGGTGAGAGATAGCTGCACATGGGGAGAGATAGCTGCACATGGTGAGAGATAGCTGCACATGGGGAGAGATAGCTGCACATGGTGAGAGATAGCTGCACATGGGGAGAGATAGCTGCACATGGGGAGAGATAGCTGCACATGGGGAGAGATAGCTGCACATGGTGAGAGATAGCTGCATATGGGGAGAGATAGCTGCACATGGGGAGAGATAGCTGCACATGGGGAGAGATAGCTGCACATGGTGAGAGATAGCTGCACATGGGGAGAGATAGCTGCACATGGGGAGAGATAGCTGCACACGGGGAGAGACAGCTGCACAGTTTGAGAGATAGCTGCACATGATGAGAGATAGCTGCACATGGTGAGAGATAGCTGCACATGGTGAGAGATAGCTGCACATGGGGAGAGATAGCTACACATGGGGAGAGATAGCTGCACATGGGGAGAGACAGCTGCACATGAGATATAGCTGCGCAGTTTGAGAGATAGCTGCACATGGTGATAGCTGCACATGGTGAGAGATAGCTGCACATGGTGAGAGAGAGCTGCACATGGGGAGATATAGCTGCATATGGGGAGAGATAGCTGCACATGGTGAGAGATAGCTGCACATGGGGAGAGATAGCTGCACATGGGGAGAGATAGCTGCACATGGGGAGAGACAGCTGCACATGATGAGATATAGCTGTGCAGTTTGAGAGATAGCTGCACATGGGGAGAGATAGCTGCACATGGTGAGAGATAGCTGCACATGGTGAGAGATAGTTACAACAGTGAGAGACAACTGCACAACTGAATGACAGCTGCACACATGGTAGTTGCACAAGTGAGAGACAGCTGCACATGTGAGAGATAGCTGCACATGGGGAGAGATAGCTGCACATGGTGAGAGATAGCTGCACATGGTGAGAGATAGCTGCACATGGGGAGAGATAGCTGCACATGGAGAGAGATAGCTGCACATGGAGAGATAGCTGCATATGGTGAGAGATAGCTGCACATGGTGAGAGATAGTTACAACAGTGAGAGACAACTGCACAACTGAATGACAGCTGCACACGTGGTAGTTGCACAAGTGAGAGACAGCTGCACATGGTGAGAGATAGCTGCACATGGGGAGAGATAGCTGCACATGGTGACAGATAGTTACAACAGTGAGAGACAACTGCACAACTGAATGACAGCTGCACACGTGGTAGTTGCACAAGTGAGAGACAGCTGCACATGTGAGAGATAGCTGTATAGGTGAGGGATGGCTGCATAGGTGAGAGATAGCTGCACAATTGAGAGACAGCTGCACAGGTGAGGGATAGCTACAACAGCGAGGGATAGCATCACTTCCCAGCCGAAGGCACTTGTACTAACAAAGAATCATTGAGAACATGGAACACGCATCTGTAGTCAACGATGATGTGTTTATCAGAATAGGATTTAAGAGAAGCTACCTGATTTCTAACTCGTGGTAATTCTCCATCAAGGGATTACATGCAGGATTTGTTCATATTGAAAATGTATTTAGTTCTCCCATGCTTGACTAGAGGTCTCTCTATGAGAATAAATTTTGTATTGTATTGTATTGTATTGTATTTTCTTTGAGGAATTTTAACCTCATTTCATACAATATTTGTATGTATGAGTGTCATGAAAGATGCAATCAAAATTACTCTCTGAACATGCAGCATGCAAGAATCAATGCTTCAAACTCTATAATGCACAGATGATAATTTTTTATTCATATATTAGAATGTTCAGGACTCCTATATTGCTGTGCTGGCTTCACCAAGGCAGTTTCTCGATATCTACATTTCCTCCGCAGAGTATAACTCCAACTTTTTTGATAGAGGAATCCATATTTCTCATTTTCTCCGACATCACAGCAGCTACACCCAGGCCTGAAGAGGGCTCGATCAGTAACTAATAAATATATTAGGCATAGAAAAGGTCATTTTGATGATAAATAACTGAGGAATTTTACTTTTACATATGTTACATATATGTAGACTGATATATTTCTTTTTCTCCTGATAATTCATTGCGTCCGATCTATTGGTTGACCACAAAACAACATATTTGATATTGCAAAGATTACAGAACCAAATTGAAAAGTACATGGATTTGTTTCTTAGTTGTATGTTATGTTAAGAGGTATTTATTTACGAACCTTCATCCTTTGCAAGGTGAATTTCATTGCCTCTACAATTTCTGCATCAGTCTGTCAAATATTTTATCAATTATCTTTTAAAACTGAGGAACAAATGTGAAAAAATGTGATGTAAATATTAATTTTAAGCATTGCTTTTCACTAGAATGAAAGATGAAATTTGGGTTATCTTATAAAAATATATATGAAGGGATACAAACCACTGAGAACATGTCTTTTTCAATCTTGTCAAGCAATATAGGGAAGGTAATGTGACCACACTGCTGCATCCGGGTACCATCAGCTATGGTATTTATGAAGTTTGGGGGATTGGGCCACATTCTCTCTCCAGTAAAAAGAAATGATGAAAACATGTTAAATGGACAGGAGATAAATGCTGATGTTCACAAATAGGAATTATGAATTTATATATATATATATGAATTTATATATATATAAATACCTGCACGTAAACTTGTTTCTAGTTCTTTGCCTTTTGGTTCCACAGCAAACACTTTGGTTTCAGGCTTTTTGTGTTTTGTTGCTATGGCAATACCAGATGTCATTCCCCCACCAGAAATTGGAACCAAGATGGCGTCTAAATCGGACTGCTGTTCCAGGAACTCTAAAGCTATAGTTCCCTGAAATAAATCTGGATTTATACTTGGTGTTGAATTAGTAAATTTATATCAAATGTGAATTTTAATTTTCATATTCTGAATCACAATACCTGTCCAGCAATGACATCATAGTGATCAAAAGGTGGTATGCTGACAAAACCTTGTTCCCGTGCCACCTTGTTGCAAGCCTCATTCCTTCAAATATTGTGAAAATCATTTAGACAAGAATCTTAAACTCTCGAATTTGATTGAAAATTAATTTAACTGGGCATTAAGATCCTTTTGATTTGGGGAGACAGTTTCAGCTATTCTGTTTACTCCCAAATATTCCTCTTGGAAAGTCCCCTCTGGAGTCCATCTCGGGCTCAGGTGTACACAATCTCTGATACGGGAGTTCTGATAGTCATTTCCAAAGGGACAAACTAAACACATCTTCATGCATTGAAAGCTGAAACTAAACTGATTTATTTTACCAAAATTAATTGTTTGTTAGTGCGAGTCAGATAGCTAGGAATGCGATCAAGCCTGGCTGTGTGGGAATTGGCCTTATCACAGTATTTGACTTGATGCAGAATATAGAAACAAAGCAATCAAAATGACTGCTCTGCCGAGGCACAGACAATGGCAGGGCAATAAAAGGTATCATAAAAGTAGTTTTACTTTTAAAACAGAGAGAATCTTGAAATATAGGACAGGTTAAGTTCAGATGTGTTTTAAAAGGGAAATATCCAGAGATTTCAGAGTGATTTTAGTAATACAATATTTGTTATAAATTATATTCAGTAAATGATGAACATAATGCCATCAAATATATAGTTTATAGATATTATAAAAATGTAAAATATATCTTGCATATATAATCAATATAAAATCAGGGATTTTGTATCTGTATCGCCAGAATAAATGTAGTGTTGTGAGTGTAATTATCAAGCCAAGATATTTCTAAATACCTGATTTTGAACCATTCTACTTCATGATATACATCTTACCTTGCCTGGGGCGTGGGATCACAAAATACAAGTTCAGCTCCATATTCTTTTATGGCTTCACATTTGATTGCAGCTGTGTCATTGGGGACTATGACAGAACATTTCATATTTGCCATTGATGCTGCCCAAGCTAATGCCTGGCCATGGTTTCCTGAACTATGTGTGACCTAAACAAAAAACAAATATAACAGCTGACAAAAGTTTGATGTAGTTATTAATTATTAAAAGTGCAAGTTCAAAATTTTATACTTATATCTTGATTTAATGCACCCTGCTTTTAGTTGATAGTCAATCATTTACTTTCTATGTATAGCTTTCTATGCAAATCTATGCAATTTGAAAGAATCCCATAGGATTTCTTGGTTTTGGCCAAAACTGTCAATGAAATACTTGATTAAAAATGTTGATATTGGTTTATTTGCCTAAACACATAATGTTTAACATTTATATCTATTTATACCTATTTAAAGCAGTTGTTTTAGAAATGAATATCAGGAACTTAATCTATAAATTTAATATTATCAATGAATTTTAGTAAATGTTTGCAATATTACCACTCCATCTACTGATGGATCCTTCTCCCTTAGCTTTAGAACCTAAAACAATGCCACAGATTATAAAAAGATTCAAGCTTCTGTGAATGACCCTCCATACATCATGTATGGTAATGCTGTATTTGAATTAGGTTAAGATAGGATACAAATATTATTTCATTTTGTGTCAAAATTCAAGTTCAAGGTCATTCAGTCAAAAACATACAAATAAAAGCAATTTCATGCAATAATGATAAGATATATCCTAAATAATACACTGATATTTACGAGCGTGAAGTTCTTTTGATATTTGATATTTGATATTTGACGTTTTTTTCAAAAGGTGTCAACAAGTATGTATCAGTGTACCCTTTTGGGACATGGTGAAAAAAGTTATGTAAAAGGATATATATCCTGTCAAAAACGGATATATCCCTTTTCCTGTGACAAATGAGTTTTTCAGTATGATTAATGGCCTTCTCAACCTTGTAGCACAGTCTTAATCATTTATTATCAATATATTAATGGGGAATAACTGTATACACATTCATACCCTTTTGGTATTTGGGTAGAAACGTTATGTAAAAGGATATATATCCTTTAAAACACTAAAATGTACCTTTAGCTAACACAAACACATTTTTTTAGCATGATAATGATTCCCAAGCATTGTTGCACAGCCTTCCCAAACATGAATATACTAATAAAGGGTTAGACACACTTGCTAGATATGTCTAGAATATATCTAGTGACATAAGAAGGCGAGGAAAAATATATGAGTAGGAGATATGGCCCTTTTCCCGTGGCAAAATGTGCATATCCAACACAGCACGTTCTAAGAGTTGCCACACTGTCTTCGCAGATTTTGAGGGACTAATGAGGGGTCAGACATACTTGCTAGACATGTCTAGAACATATCTAGTGACATTAGAAGGCGAGGAAAAATATATGAGTAGGAGATATGGCCCTTTTACTCTGCTAAAATTCACATATTTCAACATTTTTTTATTTTTCAAATGCGAACATTCTAAGAGTTGCCGCACTGTCTTCGCAGATTTTGAGGGACTATTGAGGGGTCAGACATACTTGCTAGACATGTCTAGAACATATCTAGTGACATTAGAAGGCGAGGAAAAATATATGAGTAGGAGATATGGCCCTTTTACTCTGCTAAAATTCACATATTTCAACATTTTTTTATTTTTCAAATGCGAACATTCTAAGAGTTGCCGCACTGTCTTCGCAGATTTTGAGGGACTAATGAGGGGTCAGACATACTTGCTAGACATGTCTAGAACATATCTAGTGACATGAGAAGGCGAGGAAAAATATATGAGTAGGAGATATGGCCCTTTTACTCTGCTAAAATTCACATATTTCAACATTTTTTTATTTTTCAAATGCGAACATTCTAAGAGTTGCCACACTGTCTTCGCAGATTTTGAGGGACTAATGAGGGGTCAGACATACTTGCTAGACATGTCTAGAACATATCTAGTGACATTAGAAGGCGAGGAAAAATATATGAGTAGGAGATATGGCCCTTTTACTCTGCGAAAATTCACATATTTCAACATTTTTTTATTTTTCAAATACGAACATTCTAAGAGTTGCCGCACTGTCTTCGCAGATTTTGAGGGACTATTGAGGGGTCAGACATACTTGCTAGACATGTCTAGAACATATCTAGTGACATTAGAAGGCGAGGAAAAATATATGAGTAGGAGATATGGCTCTTTTCCCGTGGCAAAATGTGCATATCCAATACAGCACATTCTAAGAGTTGCCGCACTGTCCTCGCAGATTTTGAGGGACTAATGAGGGGTCAGACATACTTGCTAGACATGTCTAAAACATATCTAGTGACCTTAGAAGGCGAGGAAAAATATATGAGTAGGAGATATGGCCCTTTTACTCTGCTAAAATTCACATATTTCAACATTTTTTGATTTTTCAAATGCGAACATTCTAAGAGTTGCCGCACTGTCTTCGCAGATTTTGAGGGACTAATGAGGGGTCAGACATACTTGCTAGACATGTCTAGAACATATCTAGTGACATTAGAAGGCGAGGAAAAATATATGAGTAGGAGATATGGCCCTTTTACTCTGCTAAAATTCACATATTTCAACATTTTTTGATTTTTCAAATGCGAACATTCTAAGAGTTGCTGCACTGTCTTCGCAGATTTTTAGGGACTAATGAGGGGTCAGACATACTTGCTAGACATGTCTAGAACATATCTAGTGACATTAGAAGGCGAGGAAAAATATATGAGTAGGAGATATGGCCCTTTTACTCTGCTAAAATTCACATATTTCAACATTTTTTGATTTTTCAAATACGAACATTCTAAGAGTTGCCGCACTGTCTTCGCAGATTTTGAGGGACTATTGAGGGGTCAGACATACTTGCTAGACATGTCTAGAACATATCTAGTGACATTAGAAGGCGAGGAAAAATATATGAGCAGGAGATATGGCCCTTTTCCCGTGGCAAAATGTGCATATCCAATACAGCACATTCTAAGAGTTGCCGCACTGTCCTCGCAGATTTTGAGGGACTAATGAGGGGTCAGACATACTTGCTAGACATGTCTAAAACATATCTAGTGACATTAGAAGGCGAGGAAAAATATATGAGTAGGAGATATGGCCCTTTTACTCTGCTAAAATTCACATATTTCAACATTTTTTTATTTTTCAAATGCGAACATTCTAAGAGTTGCCGCACTGTCTTCGCAGATTTTGAGGGACTATTGAGGGGTCAGACATACTTGCTAGACATGTCTAGAACATATCTAGTGACATTAGAAGGCGAGGAAAAATATATGAGTAGGAGATATGGCCCTTTTACTCTGCTAAAATTCACATATTTCAACATTTTTTGATTTTTCAAATGCGAACATTCTGAGAGTTGCAGCACTGTCTTCGCAGATTTTGAGGGACTAATGAGGGGTCAGACATACTTGCTAGACATGTCTAGAACATATCTAGTGACATTAGAAGGCGAGGAAAAATATATGAGTAGGAGATATGGCCCTTTTCCCGTGGCAAAATGTGCATATCCAATACAGCACATTCTAAGAGTTGCCGCACTGTCTTCGCAGATTTGGAGGGACTAATGAGGGGTCAGACATACTTGCTAGGCATGTCTAGAACATATCTAGTGACATTAGAAGGCGAGGAAAAATATATGAGTAGGAGATATGGCCCTTTTACTCTGCTAAAATTCACATATTTCAACATTTTTTGATTTTTCAAATGCGAACATTCTAAGAGTTGCCACACTGTCTTCGCAGATTTTGAGGGACTAATGAGGGGTCAGACATACTTGCTAGACATGTCTAGAACATATCTAGTGACATTAGAAGGCGAGGAAAAATATATGAGTAGGAGATATGGCCCTTTTCCCGTGGCAAAATGTGCATATCCAATACAGCACGTTCTAAGAGTTGCCGCACTGTCTTCGCAGATTTTGAGGGACTAATCAGGGGTCAAACATACTTGCTAGACATGTCTAGAACATATCTAGTGACATTAGAAGGCGAGGAAAAATATATGAGTAGGAGATATGGCCCTTTTACTCTGCTAAAATTCACATATTTCAACATTTTTTGATTTTTCAAATGCGAACATTCTAAGAGTTGCCGCACTGTCTTCGCAGATTTTGAGGGACTATTGAGGGGTCAGACATACTTGCTAGACATGTCTAGAACATATCTAGTGACATTAGAAAGCAAGGAAAAATATATGAGTAGGAAATATGGCCCTTTTCCCGTGGCAAAATGTGCATATCCAATACAGCACATTCTAAGAGTTGATGCACTGTCTTCGCAGATTTTGAGGGACTATTGAGGGATCAGACATACTTGCTAGACATGTCTAGAACATATCTAGTGACACTAGAAGGCGAGGAAAAATATATGAGTAGGAGATATGGCCCTTTTACTCTGCTAAAATTCACATATTTCAACATTTTTTGATTTTTCAAATGTGAACATTCTAAGAGTTGCCACACTGTCTTCGCAGATTTTGAGGGACTAATGAGGGGTCAGAAATACTTGCTAGACATGTCTAGAACATATCTAGTGACACTAGAAGGCGAGGAAAAATATATGAGTAGGAGATATGGCCCTTTTACTATGCTAAAATTCACATATTTCAACATTTTTTTATTTTTCAAATGCAAACATTCTAAGAGTTGCAACACTGTCTTCGCAGATTTTTAGGGACTAATGAGGGGTCAGACATACTTGCTAGACATGTTTAGAACATTTCTAGTGACACTAGAAGGCAAGGAAAAATATATGAGTAGGAGATATGGCCCTTTTACTCTGCTAAAATTCACATATTTCAACATTTTTTGATTTTTCAAATGCAAACATTCTAAGAGTTGCCACACTGTCTTCACAGATTTTTAGGGACTAATGAGGGGTCAGACATACTTGCTAGACATGTCTAGAACATATCTAGTGATATTAGAAGGTGAGGAAAAATATATGAGTAGGAAATATGGCCCTTTTCCCGTGGCAAAATGTGCATATCCAATACAGCACATTCTAAGAGTTGATGCACTGTCTTCGCAGATTTTGAGGGACTAATGAGGGGTCAGACATACTTCCTAGTCAAGACTTTATAATGTCTAGACGTTTCCACATCAAAGTATAAAATTTTTTCAAACATATTCACTTTTTTGTTTACTTCATTATGCAATGATATATTTGTTTAAAATTTGCACATAGCCGGTAGACAATTTTAATTTTTTATAAGTCCTGTTTGGGGTTTGCAGATCTGAATATCTCCTACCTTATCTGCTTATTTAGATCATGAAACTAATAAATTTAATTAATGAATTCCTATTTGGACTTAGGTTTGGAGCTGGAAGATTTGCCATATAGTAGGTTAAAGTTGAGTTAAATAATGTCTTTTTGTGTATGAATTTTGAGGCAAATCCTTGAACATGCACATTTCTTCGTACATGTTCCCATTTAACCCATCATTGGCCTTCATGATGGCTTCAAGGACTCCTATTAAATTTGATAGATTGGATGCAAATTTGAATGCATTAATCACTAGCATACATGTTTTCCTTAGGGTGATGATTATTCATGATGTAACAGCTTAGATTGGTCAACAATATTTGTATACACCATACAATGTAGTAAAATATATAACTGTGATTTCATAGTGATGATTTCATCTGAGTTTCAAAATGGAATTATCAAAACACATGTCAAGACCAGCTTGTGAATTGCAGCTGAAATGGTGAGATTACTTTTGAACACAAAAACGCCCAACCGTCAAAATTATCACAACCACATTCAAAGAAAGAAAACTTCTTAAATCAAAAGACAGCTCATCTCCCTCAACTGCCAAACTATCTGCAAGTGATCCACCAAGGCATAGTTCCAAACCTTTATATTGGATTGGAATTTTAATGCATGATGTGTTGATCCATACACCATATATCCATGATCAAGTTAAAAAGGAAACGATGCTCTGTATGATCGTGACAAGACAGAGAGACAGCCTCTATACAATTACACAATATGGACAAAAAACATTATAAATCTGAAACTAACTTCTGGCATTTTTTCTCACACAATAAATATTGAGAGTGAAAAGTAATTTCTTGCCCTACTTAGTCAAGCTATATGAAAAGCTGTTTTGTACAGTAAAAGAAGCATCAGTTTCTAAAAACCAAAATGAACGCTTTTTAATTATTCATCTCCAAGTCATCCAGATATTTTAATTATTATTATATTATCAATACAACTAGTTAATAATTACAACTTATGCGCTCTGCTGACGTCTTTAAAGATTTAGGAGTGAGGAAAATGTCTGTCTGTCCATCTGTCTACATTTCTTTTAAAATCTTCAAAACTACCAGTAGTATAGTACATGGGCCTTGGTGCAGTTAGGTAGGAGTGTCAGCATATTAGCACCAATTCCTCTGTGGTGATCCAAAGGATATGGGTTTGATTGAAATCATGATACAATTTCTCATATGAGTTGAGGTCCTTCCAAAGGGTTAACTCATTGTCCTTGTAAATCTGTGTATATGTGTGATGCCATGTCAAGGACCTGCTACATGACAATTCAAGCTGCACTATAATATATGAGACTGCACTATATCTCCTACAAGTAGGTCTCATCATAAAATGACTTAAAACCCCAAATAACAAACAAAGCATTAAGACCTATGGCCGTGGCACAATTGGTTAGAGTGCCAACTTATTAGCATCAGTTCCTCTGTCGTGATCCAAGGATTGTGGGTTTGATCCCTGACTGTGCCGAGATTGAACTCATGATACAATTTCCCATATGAGGGTTAACCTGTTGTCCTTGAAGATCTGTGACCGGATGTGTTGTAATGTCAAGGACCTGCGACATGACAATTCAGTGAGGCAGCACTTTATCTCCTACAAGTAGATGTCATCACGAAATGTCTGAAATAATGTTGAAACAAAAAAACAAACAAAAAAGAAGGTCAAGAACTGTTGGGAATTACATCTGACCTAAAATTAAGACATTGTGGCAACTCTTGAAATGTTTGCATTTGAAAACTTAAAATATGTTGAAATATATATGAATTTTAGCAGAGTAAATGGGCCATATCTCCTACTCATATATTTGTCCTCACCTTCTAATGTCACTAGATATGTTCTAGACATGTCTAGCAAGTATGTCTGACCCCTCCTTAGTCTCTCAAAATCTGTGAAGACAGTGTGGCAACTCTTAGAATGTGCCGTATTGGATATGCACATTTTTCCAAGGGAAAAGGGCTATATTTCCTACTCATATATTTTTCCTCGCCTTCTAATGTCAATAGATATGTTCTAGACATGCCTACTAAGTATGTCTGACCCCTCATTAGTCCCTCAAAATCTGCGAAGATATTGCGACAACTCTTAGAATGTGCCGTATTGGATATGCACATTTTGCCAAGGGAAAAGGGCCATATCTCCTACTCATATATTTTTCCTCGCCTTCTTATGTCACTAGATATGTTCTAGACATCAATAGCAAGTATGTCTGACCCCTCATTAGTCCCTCAAAATCTGCGAAGACATTGCGACAACTCTTAGAATGTGCCGTATTGGATATGCACATTTTGCCAAGGGAAAAGGGCCATAACTCCTACTCATATATTTTTCCTCGCCTTCTAATGTCACTAGATATATTCTAGACATGCCTAGTAAGTATGTCTGACCCCTCATTAGTCTCTCAAAATCTGCAAAGACAGTGTGGCAACTCTTAGAATGTTCGCATTTGAAAACTCAAGAATTGTTGAAATATGTGAATTTTAGCAGAGTAAAAGGGCCATAACTGCTACTCATATATTTTTCCTCGCCTTCTTATTTCACTAGATATGTTCTAGACATGCCTAGTAAGTATGTCTGACCCCTCATTAGTCCCTCAAAATCTGCGAAGACAGTGCGACAACTCTTAGAATGTTTGCATTTGAAAAATAAAAATATGTTGAAATATGTGAATTTTAGCAGAGTAAAAGGTCCATATCTCCAACTCATATATTTTTCCTCGCCTTCTAATGTCATTAGATATGTTCTAGACATGCCTAGCAAGTATGTCTGACCCCTCATTAGTCCCTTAAAATCTGCGAAGACAGTGCGGCAACTCTTAGAATGTGCCGTATTGGATATGCATATTTTGCCAAGGGAAAAGGGCCATATCTCCTACTCATATATTTTTCCTCGCCTTCTAATGTCACTAGATATGTTCTAGACATGCCTAGCATGTATGTCTGACCCCTCATTAGTCCCTCAAAATCTGCGAAGACAGTGCGGCAACTCTTAGAATGTGCCGTATTGGATATGCACATTTTACCACGGGAAAAGGGCCATATCTCCCCATCACATATTTTTCCTCGCCTTCTATTGTCACTAGATATGTTTTAGACATGTCTAGCAAGTATGTCTGACCCCTCATTAGTCCCTCAAAATCTGCGAAGACAGTGCGGCAACTCTTAGAATGTTCACATTTGAAAAATAAAAAAATGTTGAAATATGTAAATTTTAGCAGAGTAAAAGGGCCATAACTCCTACTCATATATTTCTCGCCTTCTAATGTCACTAGATATGTTCTAGACATGCCTAGCAAGTATGTCTGACCCCTCATTAGTCCCTCAAAATCTGCGAAGACAGTGCGGCAACTCTTAGAATGTTCACATTTGAAAAATAAAAAAATGTTGAAATATGTGAATTTTAGCAGAATAAAAGGGCCATATCTCCTACTCATATATTTTTCCTCGCCTTCTAATGTCACTAGATATGTTCTAGAAATGTCTAGCAAGTATTTCTGACCCCTCATTAGTCCCTCAAAATCTGTGAAGACAGTGCGGCAACTCTTAGAATGTGCTGTATTGGATATGCACATTTTGCCATGGGAAAAGGGCCATATCACCTACTCATTTATTTTTCCTCGCCTTTTTATATCACTAGATATGTTCTAGACATGTCTAGCAAATATGTCTGACCCCTCATTAGTCCCTCAAAATCTGCGAAGAGAGTGCAACAACTCTTAGAATGTTTGCATTTGAAAAATACAAATATGTTGAAATATGTGAATTTTAGCAGAGTAAAAGGGCCATATCTCCTACTCATATATTTTTCCTCGCCTTCTAATGTCACTAGATATGTTCTAGACATGCCTAGCAAGTATGTCTGACCCCTCATTAGTCCCTCAAAATCTGCGAAGACAGTGCAGCAACTCTTAGAATGTGCCGTAATCGATATGCACATTTTGCCAAGGGAAAAGGGCAATATCTCCTACTCATATATTTTTCCTCGCCTTCTAATGTCACTAGATATGTTCTAGACATGCCTAGCAAGTATGTCTGACCCCTCATTAGTCCCTCAAAATCTGCGAAGACAGTGCGGCAACTCTTAGAATGTTTGCATTTGAAAAATAAAAAAATGTTGAAATATGTGAATTTTCGCAGAGTAAAAGGGCCATATCTCCAACTCATATATTTTTCCTCGCCTTCTAATGTCACTAGATATGTTCTAGACATGCCTAGCAAAGTATGTCTGACCACTCATTAGTCCCTCAAAATCTGCGAAGACAGTGCGGCAACTTTTAGAATGTGCTGTATTGGATGTGCACATTTTGCCATGGGAAAAGGGCCATATATCCTACTCATATATTTTTCCTCGTCTTCTCATGTCACTAGATATGTTCTAGACATGTCTAGCAAGTATGTCTGACCCCTCATTAGTCCCTCAAAATCTGCGAAGATAGTGCGGCAACTCTTAGAATGTGCTGTATTGGATATGCACATTTTACCACGTGAAAAGGGCCATATCTCCCCATCATATATTTTTCCTCGCCTTCTAATGTCACTAGATATGTTCTAGACATGTCTAGCAAGTATGTCTGACCCCTCATTAGTCCCTCAAAATCTGCGAAGACAGTGCGACAACTCTTAGAATGTTTGCATTTGAAAGTATGTCTGACCCCTCATTAGTCCCTCAAAATCTGCGAAGACAGTGCGGCAACTCTTAGAATGTGCCGTATTGGATATGCACATTTTGCCAAGGGAAAAGGGCAATATCTCCTACTCATATATTTTTCCTCGCCTTCTTATGTCACTAGATATGTTCTAGACATGCCTAGCAAGTATGTCTGACCCCTCATTAGTCCCTCAAAATCTGCGAAGACAGTGCGGCATCTCTTAGAATGTGCTGTATTGGATGTGCACATTCTGCCATGGGAAAAGGGCCATATATCCTACTCATATATTTTTCCTCGTCTTATCATGTCACTAGATATGTTCTAGACATGTCTAGCAAGTATGTCTGACCCCTCATTAGTCCCTCAAAATCTGCGAAGACAGTGCAGCAACTCTTAGAATGTTCGTATTTGAAAAATAAAAAAATGTTGAAATATGTGAATTTTAGCAGAGTAAAAGGGCCATATCTCCAACTCATATATTTTTCCTCGCCTTCTAATGTCACTAGATATGTTCTAGACATGTCTAGCAAGTATGTCTGACCCCTCATTAGTCCCTCAAAATCTGCGAAGACAGTGCGGCAACTCTTAGAATGTTCTGTATTGGATATGCACATTTTGCCAAGGGAAAAGGGCCATATTTCCTACTCATATATTTTTCCTCGCTTTCTAATGTCACTAGATATGTTCTAGACATGTCTAGCAAGTATGTCTGACCCCTCATTAGTCCCTCAAAATCTGCGAAGACAGTGCGGCAACTCTTAGAATGTTCTGTATTGGATATGCATATTTTGCCACGGGAAAAGGGCCATATTTCCTACTCATATATTTTTCATCGCCTTCTAATGTCTATAGATGTGTTCTAGACATGCCTAGCAAGTATGCAATGCATGGATTGTTATTTTTAGATCATATATTGTGTATGACAGAAATGAAATCACACTACATGTCATTAAAAAGTATGGATCATCAACCAAAATTAATGAAATGAAGGATATCTGAAAGTATGATTATGGTTCAATGAATATCTCTTCAGTTTCTCTCCATAACGTGAGGAATACTATTTCCAATCTAATTTAATTGCAGTTTTATGTTTGTTATGATAATGTTAGGATGTCCATCCAAATTTAAACCACCATGAATAGATTGGAAACATTGATTTTTTAATTTTTCCTTCTCAACAAATGATATAAATTTTAATTACTTCTGTATTATCTTTACATGCATCTCCTTTACATAGTTGGTTTGTGAATATTTATATTCATTTTACTTACTGCATTCAGAGCTCCTCTGGCCTTGAAAGACCCAGTCTTCTGGAAATTTTCACATTTGAAGTACACTTGCCTGTTAACAAGATTGTCAAGAGTTTTGCATGTGTGGACAGGCGTCCTGTGAATATGGGTTGTAATTCTGGACACAGCTTGCAAAACCTCTCCATAGGACATGGTTGAATACTGATCAGGTACAGAAGAATGTTCTGGTCGGAATGAAGTATATCTCTGTATTATCAGCTGTGTTCCACGTTGATGTTTCAAAGGTGAACAATTTTGGAAGGAAACCTCAAGGGAATCCCCATGATGTCATAGCCACCGTATTTGACACCAGGGTTTCCCAGTACTTCATTGAGTACTTTGATAAACCAGATGGCAGCACTTAGGTATTGTCGTTTTAGACTATCCTACTCCAAATAAATTAGTGTATATGGACATTTATTAATGTCTATTGTCGTTTTGAAGGTCACAGTGCACCAATTCGAAGCCACTATATAATCCTATTTAAACATGCAACTTTCAAACTTCACTAAAAAATTGTTAAAATGTTTCAATTGATCCTTTCTTATTTTTTCCTCATAGAAAAAATAATGTAATATTCATTTAAAGGCAAAGAAAATATACATTCACCTGGAAAATTTTCGGCTGGGTTGGTCTCAAACCAGACCTTCTGTGCAAATGCGTTTTTTTAAGGCAGACTTCATGAATATCAAATAATTTTGGAACTGCCCCCAATTTCTTTTGTAACACGGACAGTTCCTTTTTGACTGTGGTTTGTGATTTGGTTTTTTCTGTGGTCATAATTGTTAAAGCAACTGACGCCACTGTGGAGTGTTCGTTCGTGTGCATGCGATAGATTAGACTGGTGCCGCCCTTTGTTCTTGACACTCGGTAGGGGACCAGTCTAGTATTCGGCGTATGAATACTATAACAAAACATACCGAGTCGGGAAGCTGGGTGAGCGGATTCAGTGAGTCGGTAGTTTATTTGGATTATTTTCAAATAGGTCAACATAATTTGGATTGAATATGGTATCATATGCAGGATTGTCTGGACAAGCTGCAATTTTTGCAGCATACTGAAGGGCAAGTTTTTCTCTTCTTAAATCTAGAGGCAGTTCATCTGCCTCTACTGCCAAGCTATCTGCAGGCGATGTACGAAATGCGCCAAGACATAGTCTTAAACCTCGATTTTGTACAGGATCGAGCATTTTAATATACGATGGACGTGCTGATCCATATACCATACACCCATAATCAAGTTTGGAACGTACCAGCGTTCTATATAATTGTAATAAAACATTATGGTCCCCTCCCCAATCGGTAAGGGCGAGAACCCGTACTAAATCTAATGCCTTCTGGCATTTCTTTTTTACATATTTAATATGAGGGATAAAAGATAGTATTCTATCAAATATAAGTCCAAGAAACTTGGTTTCTTCGACAACAGGGATTCGAGTTTGGCCAAAGTGTAGATCAGGATCTGGGTGAGCCTTCCACTTTTTACAAAAGTGCATACATATGGTCTTTTTCAAAGAAAACTTAAATCCATTGTTATCAGCCCATTCTTGTAATCTATTTAGGTGTTGTTGGAGCTGTCGTTCTATTGTATGCATGCTTGCTGACCTGTAGCTTAAGTTGAAATCATCAACAAAAAGTGAGCAATCTGATCCAGGCCTCATACAATTAACAATGCTGTTAATTTTAATAATAAAAAGGGTGACTGATAATATACTAACCTGTGGAACACCCATTTCCTGATCAAAAGCATCAGAAAGTGATGCACCCACTCGAACTTTGAAATGTCTGTTTGATAGAAAATTTTGAATAAAAAGGGGTAAACGACCCCTTAATCCCATATCATATAAATCACTCATTATTCCATATTTCCATGTGGTGTTGTAAGCTTTCTCTAAATAAAAAAATACACTAACCACATGTTCGCCTTTTATAAAACCCTCTTGTATAAACGTTTCTAAACATACCAGATGGTCAATAGTACTTCACGTTTTTCTAAAGCCACTCTGTGCAACTGAAATATAAGCCGCAGTTTCTAAAAACCAAACTAAACGCTCGCTAATCATTCGTTCCATTGATTTACAAAATACAACTTGTTAATGCAACGGGACCATAATTATTTGAATCTGACAAGTCTTTGCCAGGTTTGGGAATAGGAATGATAGTGGCTTCACTCCATGAAGGAGGAAAATTACCACTTTCCCAAATATTATTAAAAATATCCAAAAGATGACCAAGTGTTTGGTCAGGGAGGTGTTTGGTCAGGGAGGTGTTTGAGGATTTGATAGTGTATATGATCAGGTCCAGGAGCAGTATCATGGGATTTACCTAAAGCAAGTTTTAAATCTGATATTGTGAATGATTTATTAGATATGAAATTTAGTTGGTTTCTTTCTTTTCTATTTTTTATCTGTTGGAATTTGGCAGAATAATTTTTGGATAAGGAATTCTTGGAAATTGTTTCACCTATTGTGTTACCTATTTCAGTGGGATTTGTAATTAATTGGCCATTATAATTTAGATGTTTGATCCTTGCTCCACCTCCCTTCCCAGTAATTTTACGCACCATATCCCAGCAATTTTTAATTGTTGTACGTGTATTCAATTTGGAAACGTAATCTTTCCAACTTTTTCTTTTGCTTATTTTAATAATATAACAGGATTTAGCTCTTTTTATACGAAATTGGTGCAAATTATATTGAGTTGGCTGTCGATTAAATTTTTTTAAAGCTTTTTTTCGCTCCTTGACAGCTTTTTTGCACTCATCATCAAACCAGCGTTTTTCTTTAATTTTAGAATTTGGCTTTGATTTGGGAATACACCCATCAGCAATATCATACAATGTATCCGTAAAAACTTGAAGAGGATCATCTATATTGTTAAAAATTTCTGGAGTTATTTTATTAAAACAGGATGTCTGAAAATTTGCCCAATCGGCTTTTTGAAATTTCCACTTAGGGATTCGTTCGTCTGGTGGAGGAAAATGGTTATTTAAAATAATAGGGTAATGATCACTACCCCATTGATCTTCCTCTACTTCCCAGGAATAGTCTAAAAATAAATTTGGAGTGCACATGGAGAGATCTATTGATGTTAAAGAGCCTGTAGCAGGATGTAAATATGTTGGAGAATCGTTATTCCAAAGGCACAAACTATTATTATTTAAGAAATCTTCTATTATACGTCCTTTGGCATCAGTATTATTTCTGCCACCCCAAAGATAGTTGTGAGCATTAAAGTCACCAACTAGCATATATGGTTGTGGAAGCTGAGTTATTAGGTTATTTAAATCTGTAATATTAATTGGTTCACTTGGTGGTAAATATACTGAACATATTGTAAATGTATTGTGCAAGGTAACCCTAACAGCAGAAGCTTGTAAATTAGTATTAATGTTACTTTACTTTGGGGTATACAGGATTTTACAAAAACAGAAACTCCGCCATGTGCTCGGTCCATAATGTCAATTGAACCAACTTTATTATAAGGTACATATCCCTTAAATGTTGTGGAATTATCTTTGAATTTAGTTTCTTGTAAACAAATTACTGATGCATTATATTTTTGGGCTAATAACTCCAATTCTGGCCTGTTTGCCTCAAATCCTCCACAATTCCATTGTATAATATTGCTAATAGCCATATTTAAAATAATGAGATTAATACAATGTGGTCAAACATAATCATTTAATTCTACTACGATTATGCTTGGAGTGCACCTGAATGCTATTTATATCAGGAGGATCATTTATATCCATCCTTTCTAATGATTTTGTTCTTTGTATTTTATTTTTTCCTTGATCTCTGGTTTCTTTTTTGTCAGACTTATTAACAGGTTTATTCTGCTGTGAAGAATTGGAATTTGCACCTTTGGTGCTTGATGTTGATTGAATCTGTGAACGTTTTATGGAAGATTGTGTAGGTTTTATTGAAGATTGAGTAAGTAAAGGGGTAGAAGATAAAGGAGTCTGTGTTGATATTGCTGTTATTGATTTGCTCATATAGGAATAGTTCTTTTCACCAATTGGCCATGTTAAATCTGTTTGAACTGAAATGGATTTAGTATCTTTTGATTTTGTGACAATAGCATAGGAATTTCTTTGAGGGGTATTGTTGCTTTCTACTTGTTTTCTGGCTTCTGGAAAGGAAATGTTTTCTGTGTACTTTATTCTCTGAATTTCTTTTTCTCTTACAAAAGAGGGACAATTCCGAGAATATGACGGGTGTTCACCTTCACAATTATTGCATTTGAAAGACTGAGATTCACAATTTCCACTACTGTGCTGGCCAGTGCATTTTGGACATGTCAAGTTTCCTTTACAATTATCTGAGCCATGACCATATTTCTGACATTTGAAACAACGCAGTGGGCTTGGAATATATATATTAACTCTTACGTTTAAATATCCAATCTTAATTGATTGAGGAAGCTGCGTTGTTTCAAAAGTGATAATATAGGTATTGATGGGAGTTCTGACGCCATCTTTATTGATGCTAATGCAACGGCAAGCGACAACATTCTGATCAGATAGCTCCTCAACAATATTGGTCTCTGGTATACCAGAAAGTTCTGGACACCTGATAACTCCCTTTCTGGTGTTTAGGGTCTTATGAGGAGTTATTTTTACAGGGATAGTGGCCAATAAAGAGCATTTCAATAAATTATTGGAATGACTCTTTCTGTCCACTTCTATTAATAATTTGTCACGCATCTTTTTAACGTTTTTCACTTTTCCAGCTACTCCTTGAATACCTTTTAAAAACTATTAAAAATCTTGGCCATCTTGTTTCATTTGTGTTTAAATCGTTATCCGAGTCCGTTTCCATATCAGTCCTTTGTCTTTTTTGTTTGTTTGATGCCATATGTGTTGTGTTTATTGTTCATTGTCCATGTTCCTAAGCCTTACTCTGACTCCTATTTTAAAAAATAGGGAGTTATAGATATGGGGCAGAGCCATCAGCACACCTATAAAACTCGGCTACATTAGACAATATACTCGAGAATACATAAAATGCACCCCAGATTGACCCGTTTGAGCAGTCAAGCTCCACACATCTGTTATGTTAAAACTTGTAGACAATGCCAATAATTGTTTTGAAAAAATTGTTTATGATACCATACATTTTATCTTAAGAAGATGTAGAATTTATCATTGATAATTTATCTAAAATAAAACAAACTAAACCTTATAAAACCTGAACTTTAGATATGGAGAAATGTGTGGAGCTATATTCCACAAGCCGGTTGGACAATATCAGGCCCTAAAGTCCTCCATGTCTACGGTCAATATTTGGGTTCAAACAGGTGTGTTGCATCTGGACCGGTATAACTGCCAAACCATTCCAGTGCACAACCTGCAGAACTCCATATCCTCCCCTTACAGGTCGCACCTCACGGCAAACAAGGCGCCATGGTTATTTTTTTCGTTCGCCTTTTGCGAACTGACAAAAAAACCAGGGAGTAAAAAAAATCAGAGGACCATTCTATTTTTACAGAGCCACTCTCAAAAAAAGGTAGTTACGGAGCCAATATATATGTACATATATGTGTTAGGTTTATGGGTAATGGGCCCTATATGTTTGGATAAGGCGATAAAATAGTGGGAATGATGAACATTAACAAGATTCAGGTAATGGAGCCGATTGACCAAATGAACCAATTGGCTAAATGTATACGAAAATTTAAAATGTTACGGAGCCACACACATATATATATATATTTATATATGTGGCTCTGTAACTCTTTAAAATATATATATCTTATACACAATCATATATTCCTGATATAATTGTTACCTGAATCACAAATTATGCACTGATTGTCATTTTTTTTGGTCATCTTATTGTCTTACACATATATATATAGAGCCCATCACCCATACATCTAGCATATATATCTATATATATATCATCCACGTTCGAACCCCGGACCTTTAGCATAGAAGACAGACATCTTAACCACTGAGCCATGCATCACCATGCATGGCAGCAATGTATAAAAATTGAAATTGGATTTATAGTATAGTTTCTTTGCCAATGTATCATAATAAACCCAAATATGTTGATTCCAATTTCGTTTTCTGCATGAAGTCATTTTATTCTATTTTTTTGTATTTTCACCATTTGCCAAAAATAAATAAGTATATAATTCTATCTGTTCTGAGTTTCATATCATTCAAATCCCACCATTCAAATGAAGATTTCATTTTTGTTTTTTTGTATAAAGTCATTAATTTTTTACATTTTCTGCCTTTACAAAAATCTTTTCAATGCTATATATTTTGGTGTGCATATTGCTAAAATAAAACTTCAGCATGATAAAGGTACTTGTACCAGCTGGGAATTGAACCCAAGACCTTTCGCATGGTCGACAGATGTCTTACCCACTGAGTCACTTTGAAAGCATGATTTCATCCTCGCATTGGTAAATCACACAAATAGTCAGACAAGATCTTCATCACTGTATCAAGTTATTTTGTGAAATAGGATATTCAGTAATTTCACACAGCATTAAATTTATAGACTAAAATTTTCTAAAATTGTTTGTCAAAGATAATATTAAAATTAATGCAAATAGATCAGAAGAACTAGATATCTGCAACTTTTGGCTCATTTATATATCAGAGACACCATTTTCTAGCTCTGTAGATAGGTATGTAAGGTAAGAATGTAATTATTTACATTGAATATAAAATATGTCCAGACACAATTGTAATAAAACAAAGAAAGTCAGTGACTGGAATGTTGTATATTTTCTGGAGAAGCCATACGGAAAGTAGTCTGGTAGGATATAGGTTTCACAGGAAGCTAACATTTTCATATGTACTCATTGAGTTCACTCATAACAGAAATCAAGATCAACATTCGTTGAAAATTTGCTTGATTTTTTAAACGGAAGTACACATCATGAGTGCAAGCATTTTGGTATCAGTTCCTCCATGATTGAATTCATGTTACTATTTATGAGCTGAAGCCCATGCCCAAAGGATTAAACTATTGCCCTCTGTGAAAAGGTAAGTTGGAATATCAATGAACTTCCATGTGACAATTCAATTAGGCAACACTCTGCTACAAGAAGGTTTCGTCATAAATGTAGAATTGTTATTAAATCAACACTTTTTTATCACGTCGTACATTCGTATTGTACAGTATCGGAATAACAATAGCATTGATTGATAAGGTTAAACTAATTATTATTTCCTGATTACTTGATAATAAACTCTTTCCAACAGTATTTAAAATGGAAATAAAACAAAATGGACACCAACTTATTAAATTAGAAATTGTGATAAATCCCACAAACATAAGGGTTTTGGTCTGCCTAGAATTAGGTTTAGTTAATAAATAGTTCTGGTTTCCCAAGGATTTACTGCTCATCTTAACCTTTTCAAGTATTTTTATATAACAATAAAGAATTAAAGTAAATGATAAAGCTGTCAAAGAAGTTATAAATAAAGTGTAATATGTTACAAATTTGGATTTATGTGAAATTGGAGCAAATAGTAAACAGAACTTTCTCATTAATAAACAGTCTGTTGAGAGTATTATATTAATATAAGGAAGGATTGTTATCACAGTAATGATTGTCCAAGTTGTTAAAATTGTAGCTCTTGTATCTATGACAAAAGTAATCTTTTTTATTTTCAACCATCTGAATGAAGATATCACACTTTGCCATGCTACTGAAGCCACAAATGAAAAATGAGACCAAATACTTGCTGCTTGGCAGATAATTCCATTCTGCCATATTTTATGGTCCAATATCTCTAAATAATAAATGTCAGATATTGCCATTAAAATGTGATATAAACCATATAAAAGATTGGATATCAATAAATTTGTCATCAAAACACTGTCTTTTGATGATTTAAGATAGACAGAATTCTTTACTATTACCATTACATTCAATAGGGTTATGGTTAGCCCCATGCCCCAGAAAGTATATAATTCTATTGATGAAAGTATACCGTCATGGCAGAAAGAGACCTGGACATCACTGCAAATATGCATATTTGGAAAAGCACAGCAAAATCGAGCATCATTAGTTTGCACAATATGAATTTTGAGCATTGCATTAAGAAGACTTTTATCAACAAACTTAAGTGGATTATCTGATATATCTAATTTGTGTATATTGGGTAAAGATTCTATGAACTCCTCAGATATATATGCAATTATATTCTTTGATATATCAAATATATGGAGATTGGGCAAGTTATAATCATCTGATAAAGAAACTAGGTTGTTTCCATTAATTTCCAAAATATAGAGCATGTCTAGACCCACAAAGCAATGTAAAGTTAGCTGTGATATTCTGTTGTAGCTGAGGATTAAATGATACAAATATTTGTTCTGAAGAATGTAATTTTCTTCTTCATGACAAAGGCTTATTAGACTATTATTTGAGAAGTCTAAATAATGTAGATTCTTAAATGTGGCTAATACATTATAATCCAATCCTGTTGACATCAGAGATAAGTATTTGGTATCATTATGTAACTGATTCTGAAGGAGACTATCATTTAACTTTTTACCATTGCACTCAATTGCTAAACCCAGACATGTACATAATGGCGGACAGATAGAGATTTTACATTGTGCCTCATCTTCTCCAAAGTGACACTGGAGTACCCTATCACATACCTCAGATGGATGGGCACACACAGAATGGCCAAGAGGCGTCTTGCATCTCAGCATCCCAGTACAAACACTGTCATTCTGACAATTGTCCTCATCCTCCCCATAGGAGCAGTCCCACACTCCATCACATACCCTCCTATAAGGTATGCAGTAGGAATCAGGACACTTAAAGCTGTTGGTACAGGTCATGTTCTTGCAGTGTCGAAGATGAGCAGCATTCCGGCAATATTTGATGTGACCATAATGGTCCAAATCATAAAGACAAATAGATGTAATGGGAAAACATTTAGAGTGTCCAATTATGCAGGGCAATTCACTTGGTTTGCAATCACTTTGTCTTGTATATCCTTCTAATAATTGCTTATACATGATTTCGTCATTTCCATTGGCACAATCAGGTATCAAATCATCAATAAAATATTGTAGAATGGTCTCATTTTTTGATGAACAAATTATTTCAGAGTGAAGTTCAGGAATCACTTGAAGAAAACACTTTTCATCTGATCCATCTGAGCAGTGTTGGATGCCATCACACACCAGGCTATATTGAACACACCCTCCACTCTCACACTGGAAGTACATTGGTGGACAGACACAGCTTGGACTGATGCAGTTAAACCTACATACATCGGATTTATTAAGTAGTTGGTCATTCAATGTACACCAACAGTCATGTTCATCTTCACCATGATGGCAATCCTCTCTGCCATCACACAATTGGGTCTGAAGAACACAGCTCCCATCTGAACAAGCCACTTGACCTCTAAGGCACTCTGAAATTGATATAGGCTCACTCTGCTGACAAATGTAATAAAGAGATGGAACTGATGTACATTTACTTTGTATTGCGATGTCCCATATATATGGATGACACATTGGAGAGGTGGTGGAAGCTACAAAGCACAAGGATCTATTGCTTGTCTGGAACCTAATATGTTTTAATCCATAATTCGCTAGAATTCTTAAAAGTATGAATAAATCTGATGTTTCAGAGACATGTTTATCAGACATAAAGGAAGAATTGTATTTAAGGTCAATTTGGCAATGTGCTCGCTTAAATTGCAGACATACATTTCCGACAAGAAATGATCCAGTTTGACAATGTTTTGATGGTTGAAGAAAACGGTATTTTTGTCTCCCCTGTGATGTTTTACAGATCCATATGTCAGTGACATTATAGTCCTCACAAGGAACCTGAATCCAGTAGGGCTCATAAGGGTCCATGTAAACCATTGCAGTACACAACATGTCGCTAACCACCTGTGGAAGCAGATATCTCTGTCCAGATTTAAGGGCTTTGGTATACACATCATTCTTTTTCCAATATAAACCATTCCCATATAGGTCCATCATCTCAATGTTTGAATGAAATGAGAGTCTACTATTCCATTGGAATATATTAGCCGTGGAATTATTTGTATATGAAAATAACTTGTTCTGAAAACAAATATTCACACGTAGTATTTGGTTGTTGATACAGGCAACATTTAAAATCAAATAAAGTATATTCATAAGCCCAATGACTATGCTACCATATTGTTATGATTAGAAATATTCAGCATAATATTTGCAATCAACTATCTAATAATTATATTAATCCTCTATCAATCAACAAAAAAATCTATTTAATCTAGACTAATGTTTAATATTTTTACATCAAAACACATGCTAATATTCCCTTGCATGTATTTATTGCATATAAAACACAACCTTATAGTTTTATACAATTAAAAACATAACTAGTATTAGAGATGTCCTGAAAGTTAAAGATGTGTTGTACCAAAGCAACATTTGATCATCACCCTTTCCTCATTCTTAAGACATGCAGTTTGTGTGCAGTTTTTATTCAGCCAATAGTGATTAGTGTTGACTGATGAGAGGCCAATGGCACTGATCATTAGAATCTACAGCTAGGGATATTCCAGAGAGTCCTGATCACAGAGCTATGTTGACAAAAAAGAACAGATATAATTGGCACACTGCTTAGAAAGATTTTTTTCTTCAATATGTTCTGGTTTACCAACTTTAGATCAAAGGATCTTGATGCAGGAATCATTATGATTTGTCAATCACAGTAATATTCTCTTTGTCATTTATTGGATTGTCTTGTCTTATGGTCAACTTTCAGAACATCTCTGTTTTTATAGCTCAGCATATTAACATACCTTTACATACAATCCAATATAGTATATCCTTTGATACATATATAAATTTAACAAATGACCATACAGCATGTTGAGCTCCTCAATGCTTTGAATACTGAGAAGATGGCCAGAATAATTTGAACAAACTGATTCAGCATCCCACCAAGAAGTTGTCTTAAGTGAGCTCACAATCCTGTATACATGATTCCTCCATTGCCATCGTAAGCAAAGTTTAATATTTTTGGGTGTTTCACATTCAACAACAGGCAATGCAGATTTTGGAGGGTTCAAGTTTTCATTCACTTGGAGAGATAGCACTGAATCACCAATCGTGTTATTATTGGTTACAACTGTTATATTAATATTTTCATACATCTTGGAGTCTCCTCCATGTATTTCAAACACTCCACTTATATTTTTCCAGATCAATCTTATAATTTTAGAATTTTTGAAATAGATTGAATGCCAAATGTTGTATTTGAAATTATTCGTATGAGTAAAATCAAACGCAAGTGGTTTTACTTTGAGACATGCCATAGGGGGTATGAAGGGAATTTCCAGTTGAGAATTTATGAATATTTGTTCACAAATGTTGCACATCTCAAAGGGTGAGACTGTTTTGATGATTGACATGCATGGTAACCAACATGAAATCTGTTCCAAATGTATTATGCTAAGAAAGATATTTGGGTCATTATATGCAAAAAATGAATATAAAGTTATACCTATCTCCTTTCCTCTGTACTCTGTATTTTCCCAATAATGATGTTGTGATGTGTATGATTTGAATATTAAATTATTTGATCTATAAACAGGTGGATTACGATAAACCTTTGATA
Organism: Amphiduros pacificus; assembly: GCA_949316495.1. Classification (NCBI taxonomy): domain Eukaryota; kingdom Metazoa; phylum Annelida; class Polychaeta; order Phyllodocida; family Hesionidae; genus Amphiduros; species Amphiduros pacificus. The sequence goes on along the minus strand of OX439005.1, from coordinate 37,294,934 downwards.
AAGTTTGCATTTTGAAACCAATATTCTTTTTTTCACTAAATATGAATAAAGTGCCAGGTCTTGACAAGAAATCTAAATGCCTCAGGTAAGTATAAAAGTACAAAGATGAGCACAAACTGTGTATCTGAATGCATCCATTAAAGTTGCTTTCCTCATCCATGTTTCTATTTATAAACTGTGGAGCCTGAGAGAAAAACCCAATCTCCCCCAATATGTTTGAAGGGTACAGACCTTTGCACATAGATTTATAGATTGACACCGAGATATTCATATCTGAGTAGGGTACATGACGAGCAAAGCTTAGTATGGCAATATGACTTGAGCTGATAAAACTGACGTTCATGGGTAAATCCTGGGGCGAGTCATGTAACTGCCCACAGACACCTGCTGCAAAAGACACATGAGTGGAGTGCACATTGTACATATAAAATCCTCCAAAGTGGCAATCAATACCATTTGGGCCTTTGAATACCATCCTTTCTATTATTATCTTAATAAAGACTCCTATTGGCACATATACCTTATACACGAGGGGCTGATTACCCGCAACTGCAAATGAATCCCTTGCTAATGTTAACCTTGCACCAAAAGCTGATATATTGTATGGCAAAACTGCTGCAGAGCTGTATTCAATGAAGGTATTATTCCTTGATAAATTACTCATTTTTCTACCTATCTGGTAATGGCTGAGTTTAAAATATGGTGACCAAATAAGGACATATAAAACAAATGTTGAGGACATGAACTTATGACGCTCTTGGTCACTCTTTGTTGATTGGTACATCACTGGGGAGAGGTCACCCGGACCATCATACACTATAACTGTTGTAGAACCAAGGAGTTTGATTGTATTCAAAATAAGCGGCATTCTCTGATATTTATTTGTCAAAATAGTCCAGACATAACCACAATAGGAATTCATTTTAGCAAAAGGTGTGAACATTTGAAGCCACATATACCTGTTTGCTATGGTATCTATGTTTGTGGTAGCCCACCTTTCTGGTATTGTTGATATTAAGTTATAATCCATCAATTGGAATATTGCTTTAAAATGGTGGTCATCACATCTGTTTATTCTATATCTATCTAAATTGCATACATATCTTATATGTAATCTATTAGTATATGTGTATACAGAAAATGGTTTCAAAATTCCACAATAAATGGCTGATATCTCTAGGTCGGACATACGCACATGATGACTTTCACATGGGTCATAACTATTGTAATAATCACTAATGAAAATATTGAAATGAAGAAAAGTCAAATTAATATTAAACAATTGCGGAACATGAATTTCCCATTCAGCGTAATCCATGTCACATACCATATCATAATTCAACTGTAAGGAGCCAATTACATGCCTTGTCTGTTTGTTTGATTGCTCTTCTAAAGCTGTCTTAATCTTTTCCTTGTGATCAAAATCAAATACGACTTTTGACAAACCCAAAGTAGGACATTTAGAAAAAAAGGAACCACCCTTCTTCATCTTGATGTATATGTTTCGAAAATAATAGCATGTGATCAGACATGGGATTTGATTTATATCTTGCAAGTGAAGCATACTCCTTGAACAAGACATCAAGTCATACATAAGATTGTGATATATTTGATATTGTTGAGCATGCGCTCTCAAGCAGTTCTCCATGTTATGCAAAATCACCACATACCAGGTCTTTGGCATGGTGGAGTTAGTTATTTCCAATAGGTCAGATACGGATACATGGCAAATTACCTTATTCATTCCAGTCCAAAGACACAAAGACAACAATATAATATTTGTAAAATACCTGGTCCATGAATATTCACCCATCAGGCTGCAATAGAATATTATGTCCTGTTCAAATAGACAATATATATATTAAAAAGATCTATTTATATCTTTTACTTTTAGATTGATTACATTACCATTTTAAAAGTTGTAAATTATGTATTTTGTGAGACCTGTAAAACTAATTAAACATTTTATGTATCAATCATTTGCTCTGATATAAATTGTGGGCCAGTTTTCATCATGCTTCCTTAGATGTGCCGAGGTATCTATTATCCAATGAGGAGAGGTCCTTAATAATGTTCCACCACATTGACCAAATCAGTCTTTATAAATGTGCTTCACTGTTACAGAGACCGCTTTGTATAAGAAATGGAATCAGATCAAGTTTTCTTAAAAATAATAATAAATTAAATATAATAATAATATTTATATAGCACTGATGCCAGACAAGGTCTGTTCATAGTGCTGTGTTCAGTACTTTCTGAAAAGGTGTGTTTTCACTCTACTCTTGTAAGTAGTGACTGAGGCACGAGTCCTAATGTCAGTAGGAAGGGCATTCCATAGTCTGGGGGCAATTGATGAAAAAGCCCTATCATCAACTGTTATAAGACAGGTTGGTACCATCATTAGACTGCAGGCCCCTATCACTTACTTTCTCTTAGAGTAGATTGCGCCCTCCAGGTCATGAGGAGTATTTTGAATTCAATTCTGGCTTGCACAGAGAGCCAGTGCAATTCTTTCAGTTTTTCCGATATATAATCAAACTGACTGATCCTCCCAACTACAGGTGCTGCGGCCACGGGCCATGGCGCAGTTGGTTACAGCACCATCTTATTAGCACCAGTTCCTCTGTGGTGATCCAAAGGTCGTGGGTTCGATCTCCGGCCGCGCCAAGACTGAACTCATGATACAATTTCCCATATGAGCTGAGGCCTGTGCCTAAAGGGTTAACCTGTTGTCCTTGTAAATCTACATTGTTAAAAATTTCTGGAGTTATTTTATTAAAACAGGATGTCTGAAAATTTGCCCAATCGGCTTTATGAAATTTCCACAAATAAGACTTTATAACTAATTTTAAGTGTTGAGCTCTTGTTTACTTAGGTCATTGGCCTATGTATCAAGAACCGCGAAACATCAGATGGTATTTAAAGTCTTTTAAATTGAATTTATTTATTCAAATTTGTTATGTCTATAACTGATATATTTCAAGGATTTTGTTGATATTTTGTGTTGTTAAGATTATTTACATAGCATATTGATTTTATAAAAGTTTATGTTTTAACCACTTTTAGGCACTGAATAACCTTAGTGGTTGATGTGCCTCTAAGCAACCATTCATAATTTCCTCCCAACCATGGCATTTTGCAGAGTTCAATAACTTTAAAAAAGCATTATGACCTCCTGTTGCTTTGGTTTATGATTTTGCCAGACATTTGAAAATGTAAATAATAATTTGGATTTCAATATTTGTACTAAACATTTCAACAAACAACAGTCTTTCCTTTACATTTAATGTAAACATCCAAAATTGAGGTCATTTTATTGAGATATTTTAAATTTTGATGCCAGGTACTAAATGGCAGTGTTCTTGGACAAAATATTGGGGCCTGCAAAGTTATTGGGCCCAAAGGAATTGATGAAAACGTTGTTTAGTTGAACTTGTAGATTCGTGCTAGCATTCTATCAGAATAAAAATAAATGTAATTACATTCATGCAACAAATTTCTATAACCCATTTTATCCATGTGACATCAAATATTTATCTTCACAATCTTACCTTACATGTATAAAAGTATGAATTGCCCTATTCAAAAGTTAACAATATTTGATTTGAATTATCCTCATCCTGGATTTAGTGACCCTCATCCCACATATTTTATGATGTCATTTTTCAGAAGATTGGATCAAATATTCCATGTAGTTGCATCACAATTGAATTGAAATTGTATCAATTGTATGTGCTTTAACATTTTGTACCCTTATTTTGCTCACATATGGATAGAAATAATTCCATCTGTCAAATCCATGTTGTCCCTTTTATGGTTCAGATGAGGTTAATTGTACTTACCCTCATTCTATTGCCATCTCTGCTTTTGATATGTTATTTTGATACTCAGTGATGTGATGATTATCGAACTGATTGAAAATATCTATACTTGAATTACAAGGAATCAACTTAAAAACAACAGGTGAAAATATTGTTTGCTATCCAATGATTTTCCTGATTGCATTTATTCAAGAAAATTTATAGGTCTAATTGTGCAAAGCCTTCATGTACACTTATAAGTTGAGGTTATCAGGAATTTGTGTTTTGAAACTTTGTTAGTCTAAAATGCCATTTTTCTCTTGAGGATAGGCATTCTGCATCTTCATTCTGTGTTTTAGAACAATAAACATTAGCGTTAGAGGCAAAGAATATCTTCTTACAGCATTGTTTCTGTCAATAAGCATGCATTGTGAAACAATAAACCTGAGTAAGATTGAATTTCCAATGATATGTTTTATGGTCTTATCATGATGTAAGAGACACAGCACAAATAGCATTAAAACTTGAAAACTATTAACAATGTTTCCATTTGATTCTAAAGAGGTCTAAAAGATATTTTAAATAAAGGTTGTAACGATTTAACACAAAAAACACAAATAGTTGTACATGTTATTGTGACACATTTGGGCAGAAATATTCATCAAGGAAAGGCTAGGATAAGTTTTGAAACACTGAATTCAAGGATTAAATTATACATCACAGAAATATCCATACTTTATCTAACAACACATGTTTTAAAAATCTTAAGATGTGATTTAAGCTTTCATCCCTGTAGTTGTTTTGTTATATATGGCATGAGGGAGAATTGACATTGCATTAAAAACACTTTCAGCACTATCTCAGCTTTTAAGGTTCCCTTTGGAGGTGACACCTGGGTTCCTTTGATTAAAAGGCTTGATTTCCTGGCTGGGATTGTTAGGGGGTGGGACTATAATGTGGAGAATTTTAGGATTTGAAAGTGTGCAAAAACAGATAGAAACTGATATACATCAAGGGTAGAGTCAATCATCCCATTAGAATCAGGAGTTGCTGCTTTTCCCTCCAGATGGAACATATAATTGTAAATGTGATCGTCACACCATCTGTGGTATAACTGTTCACCGCCTGTACAGGGTTTTTCTATTCACTAAGTTTATTTCATAAAGGATAAAAATTAGGAAAATCTGTCAAGACTGACTGTTTTATCACACTATCATTGACTGCTAGGTGATGTTTCACCGTCATTTGGGGTCAAACGGGAGCATTTTACTGATCAGACCTTGCCTTGCTGAAGGCTGTCAATCAACACATCTAAACTTTTGATGAACGCACATTTTGATAATTCTGATGATTGCTTTGTTTGTTTGTTTGGGGTTTTACATCACTTTCAACATGATTTCAGTTATTTCGTGATGAGACCTACTCATCAGATATAGTGCTGCCTCACTGAATTGTCATGTCGCAGGTCCTTGACATGACAACCAACCCAGTCACAGATTTACAAGTACAACAGGTTAACCCTTTAGGCATGGGCCTCAGCTCTTATGGGAAATTGTATCGTGAGTTCAATCTCGGCACGGCCGGGGTTCGAACCCACGACCTTTGGATCACCACAGAGGAACTGGTGCTAATAAGCTGGCGCTCTAACCAACTGCGCCACGGCTCGTGGCCCCTGATGATTGCATGTGGTAATGTATCAATATTATTATATGCCTTTCCTACGATACTGCACAGCCACCTATATATATCCCCGGTATATAATGTATATGAATAAAGACCTCTGGGCCCTTCCTCTGCAACCTTCAAACCATTTGTACCTGCAGCTTAGCTAGAATGCAGGGTCCCAGCACCACTCACTGACCACTGCTTGACCCAAGACACCAAACAGATATGGAATTTTTCTACCGCTTATTATAGTACTGTTAGCTCTCAGACTCTACACTATGAATTTGTTGTATTACATGTTCACACCATAACCTAAACTGTTGTGCCACATGTCTTCCACACAGACTGGACTTTTCATTGTGCACCTCAGTGCTATTGTAAACTTCATAATCCTACATCCTGGCTTGCCATTTCAACACTCGCTACTTGCTGCAGTGACCTGAGGGTATTATATCTCCTGGATTGGCTTCGATATCATAAACTACATGTTTCAGTGTCCTGAGTGTATTGGCTTCAATATCATAAACAACATTTTCCAGTGATCCGAGTGAATTGTTTGTGTTTGATTGAATTTTCGGTGATTAAAACATTGCTGGGTGAAGAAGTCATAAACATTTTTGAAAGTAATCTACAAATGTTGTATTTGCAATAACAATCTACAGTCATAGGCAATTGTCGATCTCCTTCACACCCAGGATCCAACAAAGTCACTTTACCAGTCTAACTCTAACTCTAATATGGCTGTATTATCGTCAAGAGGCCCAGACTCTGCAGCTGGACTGGGTTTGTACAGTGCTTATGCCTATGTGATACTTCCCATGGACAATATTCTTGTATACACAGATCGATGTCTTAATTCACATCCCAGATGGCTGTTATGGTCAGTCTTGTGTCATTCCATCCGTGTTGGTGGAGGGGTTACCGACCCTGACTATTCTGAGGAAGTTGGCGTTATCTTACATAATTTTGGAAAAACCCTTAACCCTGGTGAGAGAGTTGCTCAGTTAATTTTAGAAGCGTTTTTCATGGCTGATCCTCACAAGTTTAAAGCTCTAAATGGACACGGGCTATGGTACAGTTGGTTATATTGCCAGGGTATATTAGCACCACTTCCTCTGTGGTGGTCTAAAGGTCGTGCTATAGTAGGTCTCAACACTAAATGACTGAAATATGTTGAAAGTGATGTAAAACCCCAAAACAAACAAAAAGCCCTTTACCAATCACAAAGACAGATATCTGGATTATGGTCCTGTACAGGTATTTGATTATTTAATTTGGATGAACATTACTTTAAGGATATTTTGATTTAAGGTTTATAGTGTACCCTAAAATATTTTTAATAGGCATCTGGATTTGGGTCCATGGCAAATTTGGGTCCATGGCAATCTAATTACTAAGTTTGCTTGAACATTATTTCAGGTATATCTTATAAAGTATCCTTAAATATCTCCATGTTTTAATGTTGAACCTTTATATTTAATACCCACGAGTGTATTGATATAATTTTGAAATTAAACTCTGCTGTTTAACGTTGTGCTATTTTAATAATGATGTTTATGCACAGATAGTTATCAAGATGGATGTATCATTACAACTATTTGCTGTATGGTCATATCCATGCATATTGCAACAAGAATTCTCAGTAACTAATGTGTCCTGTATCTAATGTGTCCAATATGGGACTTGTTTATATTAAGTGGTGCCAGCGTACCACCACCCAACTTAATAAGGACACCCCAGACTGGATTTACCTTGTTGCAATGATTAACAACGCATGTTTTTTTGCTCTTTAGCATAGTATATATGCCATAACTTAAGGCTTTTTTCAATCATTAGGATTGTAGTTTAAGGCTACAATTATGCCATAATAGACTTCATTTTGTATTATTGTTTATGTGTATGATCAAGTTCTTACTCTGCTTTTACTATAATTCCTCTTGGAGGGTATGAAGGAGGACTTTCACTTGTGGGAAGGGTGATATTGTAACCCAATAAATATTAAATCTAAGTTAAAATATAAATGGCTAATGATATTTCATATATTTAGGGACAAATGCTAAATCTAAATTGAAACAATAACAGATACAAATATTTCATATTATCAAGTTTTGTCCCTAGAAAATGATTTAACTAAGTGCACATGTAGGCCCTTGTAATAAGTAACATTCTGAAATATATACGTCCAGGAAAAAGTTCTGATTGCCTAGTGCAACCCCTTTCCAAACTAATCATAAAAGAGTATTCCAAGAAAATAGTTAAAGTAATGAGGTTCAAGGGCGTACTTAATTATGTTTTTGTGCAATTTGATTATGGTTTTGTGTAATTGTTATGTAATTCTGCCAGCCAATTATGGTCTGAGGTATAAAAGAGGTCCATCCTGGTTGACCAGTAGGCCAGCCTGGAAACAGCAACAGTCCAATAAGGATGTGAAGTCAACATCCCAGCCTCTGTGTTAGTGAATGAGTCTCCCTGATGTATTTAGTGAGTGTAACTTCCCTGACAGTATGTTTGCGTTTATGAGGGTTTTTGTATGTTTTGCTTTATGAGGGTTTTGTATGTTTTGCTTTGTGAGGGTTTTACTGTGTTTGGCTTTATGATGGTTTTGATATGTTTGGCTTTATCAAGAATTTGGTACGTTTGGCTTATACTGAGAAATCAATTCCTATGCAAAATGCATTACAATAGGTCTGGGTTGATTAGATTGTATTGACGTCCATTTCAGGACTGTGCAACAATGGAAAGAAAGGTTGAAACAGCAGAATTTCTTTTTAGAAATAAACTTAATTTCGGGAATACAACATCATCTGGTTATTGTGCTAGTAATGGACAGTCTTTTGATGGCTATAACACTGGTGAAAATATGTGATTTATGTTAATTGATTTCCCGAAATTGTAAAATTTACAAAAAACATGTTCAAACCGATAAAAGGCTTCAATAAGATAGAAAAGTTAAGTTAAAATACATGTTTATTGACACATAAGATCGTTCAGGATTTAACCTTGAGATCTCAAATAACTTTTGACTCCATTGCGCTGAAGGCCTCTATCTCAAGAATTGCCCAGGCAATTTCTCTATATCTATACTTCCTCCACAGAAATATCTTGATAGAGGAAACCATACAAAAAATAAAAGAGACTGAGAAATTAACTTATATAACACATCTTAATTAACACATATATAAATTTGCATTGTCACGATTGAGATCTGAAGTTGAAGCCACCACCCAGGCCTCTATCTCCAAGGCAATTTATCGATATCTACATTTCCTCCACAGAGAATAACTCCAACTTTCTTCATTGAGGAATCCATATTTCTCATTTTCTCCGACATCACAGCAGCTACACCCAGGCCTGCGGCAGGCTCGATCACCAACTAAAAAAGACAGTAATATATCGCGTAATCAATGGTGACAACAATTTTGAAAACCCACTATTGATTGATTTTTTTCACACTAATTCGATTTAATGACCGAACATAAACACAGACATTGGTTCATATGTTACATATTTGATATTTTCACTGAAATAACACGATTTACTCCCAATAACATTGGAAAAATGGACTTGACTCCAGTTTTTTCAAACACTGCTCATCATATTTCAGCTACGACTCTTTTAAACAAGAAAAAGTGGTGCTCCACATGTAACACGGATGGGGAGAAAAATACTAAGTTACAACAAACAAAACAAAACTTAAAATAAACAAAACAAAAATTACAAAAAACGAAACAAAAATCAAAATAAACCAAAAAATGGCATGGATAAAATGGTCTTTTTTTAAAGAACAATATTTATTCATCTCTTAAAAACATTTAATTTGATATATGAACGTGTCACGTTTCCTTCCTGTAGGAATTTGAAGAATCAAGTTAGATATTTTATCTCAAGATGTGTTAATAAATTTTCGATTCTAAAAAGTTTCATTTAGTTGTTTGGCATTGGTATTTCATCCTATTTTTTGTATTCAAAGATGTACCTTTTCAGGCTCGATTACGTAAGTTGCCCTAATATTACTCAGGCGCAATCACAACCCACTGGAGAAGTGAAGTTCTCTCGGTATGGAAACTTAAATAGGATGGGCATTACATGGTATGTCTAAAAACAATGGATATCACGATATCAAGTCCATTTTACCTTTGTCTATGTGAGCAATATACAATATTGTAATTACTACTTTGTCATGTTTGAGTAGTTTTTCTCTATGTTAAATAGAGGTCAGATTTTTGACGTACCTTCATTCTCTGCCACGTAAACTTCATTGCCTCTACTATCTCTGCATCAGTCTGAAAACAAGCAATATTGGAACAAGAGCGTTAAGTTCTTGTGATTTTGGATATTCGATATTTGATGGTTTCTTGTGCATGCCATAGGTTCTTTTATTTGCATGCGCAAGGGTATGTATACATGTACATTACTGTAAACAATAGTGTCCACCAATCACCAATCGGCAAAGCCCAGATTTGATTTGATTTGATTTGATGTTGGCCGCTCCACTTTTGAGAGGGGTTTGTGGAACGTCCAAGGTCTCTCCTATTTCAACCAAAGAAAAGTTTGGTTGAAAAGTTTGGTGGTTGATAGAGCTCTAGAGACGTAAAACGTCGCCAGCTGCAAAAACTGAGGCAAACCCGTTCAAACGTCCAAATTGAAACCGTTTCAGTTGCCATATGTAATATGTCACTGCTCCAAAATTTATTTTGTCATGCCAAAATGTTAAAGGGAAAAGGTTCTGCAGATTGTGGACTCATAATAAAGTGGATCTCCAAACAACTTTGTAAAAGTGATCTTAACAATATTTACCGTGATCCTAGTGAAACAGATTTTCTATTTTTCAAAAATATTAAGAGAAAAATAGAGGTAAATTACACACTTGATCATTTCAAAAATATTATTTTTTTCACCTCCCTTCATATATCTGATTGCCAAACTTCCTGTTTATTTCCAAATTATACAAAGCAAAATGAGAAAATCTGTTTCACTAGGATCACAGTGAATTAACTTCCCAATGAAATGAAATAAACACAGCTAAAAACAAGCCTACCCCTGTTGTGTAATCTGCAGAACTTATTTGCTTGTCTTCTTCATTTCTCATCAAAACTATCATCAAGAAAAATTAGGACAAAATACAATTTTGAAAGAAATATACTTGTAATCATACCTTATAGTTCAAATATTGTAGTGTTTAAATATTGATTCATGTCATTAATGCTTTTAATTTAATAGGGAATATATGTTTACACCGTAAATGTATCAATTCCCATCAAGTACAGTATTTTGGTAATTTACTCCTCTGCCACCAGAGGACACTCACTACCAACACCCATAAATACCCTTAAAGGATTTGACTCAGTTATTGCAGCTGTGCAAGTATACTTGTTCATATACCAAATTAAATGCCTTTGAAAGATGAGTAAAGATAATTTCAACTACCCCATCAGTTTGTTATGATTTTGTGTTTATTTTAATTTTTGTTTTGTTTGTTGTAATTTTAGTTTTGTTTGTTGTAATTTTTGTTTTTTTTATTGTTATTATTGTTTTGTTTGTTATTTTATTCCAATCCGTGTTACATTTGGAGCACCACTTTTTCTTGTTAAAATGCCTGTATATACATATTCCCTTTTTGTTATTTGGGTAAGTTATGTAAAAGGATATATATCCTGCCAGAAACGGATATATCCTTTTCTTATTTCCCATGACAAATGCAAAAGCATTCTGCTTGATGTATGGCGTCTGGTCCATTGTGGTGCATTTTGAGGAAGTAATGGAGGTAGACATGTCTAGAACATACTCAGATCCATGAAAATGTAAAATATGTGAGTTGGAGATATGATCTTTTTCCTCTGAGAATGTCTACATAATCCAAAGTGAACATAACTAGGAGATATAGCTCTTTTACTCTGGCAAAATGCATGTATCCAACGGGACACATTCTAGGAGTTTGTGTGAATTCTGAGGTACTTATGGGGAGTTAAAAATAATTGTTAAACATTTCCAGAACATACCCTGAGTTATTAAATTGCGAGGTTGAATATGTGGGTTAGGGACATGGCCCTTTCTTAAAAACTCAATATATTCCAATGTAACATTCCAGGAGGTGTGGAACTGTTTTTAGTTACCAATGGCGGGTTAGACATACTTGCTAGTCATGCCAATCAGATGCTGATGTACTAATGAAGGTTCAGATATGTCTACAACATACCCTGAAACATCGATATTGTAAACAAAATGAACATAGGAGAGGGCCCACGGGCTGCTGCTTGCTCACGGGACACTGACTTCCCAGCTTAAATTTAGTGACAACGTAGTTATATCTATAATCTCACACAGAGGATTCAAAGGTTTTTCAGATTTGCACATATTGATAACAAGAAGTGTTCTGAGAGGTTTGTAAAGAAAATATAATGCTTACTTATTTATTTGCAAAGATATGTGGCATTTAATTTGGAAAGATTTGCCCATTTATGCCTCCATCTTGCTTCCCGTGGTACTGAGGAAGGTGTCAACCTTGCTCTCTTCTTTACTAAATCGCCAAATTGCTATTCTTCTGATTGACCCCATTCTAGGTACAGTTAAAAGTAGCATCTTCTCTCTTTACAGGGTTGGGTTGTTATAAGATTTATTTTAATTATTGCCATGAATAATTTTGCTATGAATAGTTTGAGCCTGATTCTATCATGGATTGGATAATCACATTTCTTGCAACAACATACCATTTAAAAGCATTTTTTTTTCTTATTAATTGGACTTATATTCATTTTAATAAATGAATGCACAACCCTGTTGGCGATTTTGGTCTGAAAACGTCATGCTGCTATCTTTTGCTCAAGGACTATCTTCATATTTGCATTTTGACTCTAAACCGGCCCCTTGCAAAACTATAGATTAACTGACTGGAATAACCTCCCCCCTCACTTAACTACATTTGAAACAGGAAGCTTGGCATCTTTCAGGAACTCCCTTGCCAAAGTGTAAAGCCTGGTGTCAAGCAGCTGCACCCCTTAGTGCAATCTTGCACTCTCGGCGAGATGCCAATTGGTTTTGCCGACTATACTAGATGTATTACTCTGCATGGCGAGGTAGAGTCATATACTACCTCTGCCGTAATAGGCATGACACTGTTTCAATCTACTCCGCAAGGTCAATTGCATAATCCACAGATAGGTGGGCAATTGGTGGTTTTCGCACATGTGCACTCACAATGCCCGCCCAATTGGCTTATACTCGCACACACATCAGGTGCACTCACTTTCTGCCCAAACAAAGATTTGTGAAGTTTGTTACTTATTCACTTTTCACAGTTCATTATTCAGATTTTTTTTCAAAATGTCACTGGGATGTATTTTGTGGCACTTTATATTAATGAAGATCCTAAAGAATAAAATTATCAACACACTATATGAAACAAGCGGAAAACCAGCACAGGTCAATTCAAAGGTCACCAAATTTTGCATGATAGTTGAGGGGTGTCCAAAAATGCTAGCCATAAAATATTTTCTCAGCACAATGGATAGTTACAAGATGGTGCCACATACAATTTTAAAATTATCATTATTAATCAAACTTAGCTTATAATATTAAAAACAAAACTATTTAAAACAAAAAAAAATTAAAAAATACTAGCGCAGATCAATTCAAAGGTCACAAAGATTTGGACACCGCTTAACAGTCATACAAAATTTGATGACCTTTGAATTGACCTGCGCTAGTTTTATCTAGCTTTGAATATTAGAATTTAAGGTTTTTTTAACTACGATAATTTAAAAGTTGAAAGTAGCGGCATCTTGTAACTGTTCATTTTGCCAGGAAAATATTGTATGGCTAGCTTATTTGGACAGCCTCCAACTCTCATACAAAATTTGGTGACCTTGGAATTGACCTGTTCTTGTTTTATCCACTCGTTTCCCATATGTGCTGATAAGTTTGAAGACAATATTGCAAATGTAACATGTTGACAACCTCATCTATTGATTTTGAAAAAAATCTGAATAATGAACTGTGAAAAGTGAATATGTAACAAACTTCACACACATCCAAAACACTGACTGAGCTATACTTGCACATGTATTTTTTGTTGTAGTCACTTTCTTACCAAAACAAGGATACTGATTGGCTGTGTTTTTACATGTGATAAAATCTTTTACTTGGTGTCGATTAGCTAATAAAAGAAGCTTGTTATGGGCGTGACCTCTCAGCACTCACTGATTATGGTCAATACTTGCAGAGCTAGGTATAAATCCTGGCTCTGCTATGGAGAGTATAGATGTAATTGAAATCATAAAATGAACCCAAAGACTCATATTGTTGCTCGTTCACATTTTCCATGACAAAAATTTCTTCTTTTTTCCTAATTAAGATAGCGGCATAAACTTTTAAAAAATTTGAATTGTTTCTCTCAATTATGCAGCTAGCGCTCACTCATGTAGCTATTTATCATGTTTGTTGTTATATTTCACTTATGCAGCTGTCTCACTGTTGTATCCACCCTTCCTCTCTGATCACATTATGTATGTAACAAATGCCCCCCCCCCCCCAGCTGAAGTGTGGTATCTGTCTGCCTTTTTTAAATGACATGCTCAATGATAATGTTGGCCTTGTGGCCAACTTACTCAAAGCTTAAAATATATTATTAAATCTTGAGACGAATTTGTCAGTCATCGTTCACTTGTGCACCTGCAGATCACCTCAGTTGTCTGGCTATCTCATTTATGACCATAGCAGTCTCGCTTGTGTTGCTGTCACTCACTCAAGCAATTATCTATCACTTGGACAACTGTCCATTACCTGTGTGGTTATTTCTTACTAATGTTTATTTGGATAAAATGAATATACTGAACATTAGATTGTACATTCTTTATGTATTCTATATATAGTCAAGCCATTAATTCTAATTTGATTTCTTACAGGTGCCTGACTTTGATGCCAACAGTTTGTTGGGTTGTGAGTTCGATCCCCAGCCGTGCCGAGATTGAATTCATTATACAATTTCACACATGAGCTGAGGCCCGTGTCAAAGGGTTAACCCGTTGTCCTTGTAAATCTGTGACCAGGTGGGTTGTCATGTCAAGGACCTGCGACATGACAATTCAGTGAGGCAGCACGATATCTGTTGCAAGTCGGTCTCATCACGAAATGACTGAAATAATGTTGATGTAAGTGATGTAAAACCCCAAATAAACCAACTGACAGGTTGTCAACCTGCTGACAGGTGATCAGCAAGGTCATGCCGGACACTGACAGTTCAGCATTGCAAGCTGTGTCATCAACGCTTCATCATCAACTGACGATTTGGCAGCCTGCTGAAAGGAACTCATCAAGGGAAACTGGAAGTTCAGCATTGTAAGCTGTGACAATTTAAATTTCAGTCATGAAATTCTCTAGTCATGTGCTTTCAGTTTAGGATTGGATCAAGAATGACATTTTAGAAATATTTATTGTATTTTTGTAATGTGTTGTTGTGTAATTTATGTTGTTCAAAGATGCTAAATGAATTGTATGTGACTAGACATACATTAGAAATGCAAAATTCATTTGTGTCAAAGTTTTGAACTTAGTTTTCTGTTTTTTAGTGGGTGAAACCCAAATGAATTTACAAAAATGTTTTTGGTGTCCTTTAATCACAATAAAAATATTTAAACTTGTAGATGTAGAAAATAAAGATCTTTTAATTGTGAAAATGAAAACATGTTATATAAACTAGAGGTAAAAGTTTAACATTTTTTTCCAAGAATGTATTAATTATATGGATTGAAAAATGATAATGCATACTGATCTGTGACTTAAAATAGCTATTGTATGATATGCTTATTAATGATTATATTCTTATTCATGAGTAAATTTATTACATTTAAAATAAATCATGACTTCCCCTAGTATTAGGTACCGTATCCTGGTACTGCCCTTGTAAAAAGGGCAGTACCAGGATATAATCTATAATAGCATTGTTTAATTGAACAAAATTTGAAGTTAAATGGTAAGTCAAAGTTTCGGGGTTCCTTCTTTGACAATATAACTTTTTTACCCATTTTTTAAAATGGTATACTTGTAAATGCATATATTTGTAGGGACCTTTAATGCTTATTATATTCTAATATAATAACACAATGACCTATTATCGCAATGAAACAAATAAGATATTTGATTTAATCTTATAGCTTGTATATTGCCAACTCACCACTGAGAAGACGTCTTTTTCAATCTTGTCCAGTAATATAGGGAAGGTAATATAACCACATTGCTGTGTCCTATTGCCATCAGCTATGGTATCTATGACACCAGAAGGGTTAGGCCACATTCTCCTTCCTGCAATTAAACATTTTCGGGAGGAAACGATAAATGGACATATTATGAATTCTGATACTCACAAGAGGAAACATTGGTTGTACATACTTGCACGTAGACTTGTTTCCAATTCTTTCCCTTTTGGTTCCACAGCAAAGATCTTTGTCACGGGGTTTATACGTTTTGTTGCTATGGCAATACCAGATGCCAATCCCCCACCAGAAATAGGAACCAAGATGGCGTCTAAATCTGGTACATGTTGCAGAAACTCCACGGCTATAGTGCCCTGGAATAAATATGAATATTTATACCATACGCTCTTACTACTAACACTCAAAGTAAATGTTCAACAAACATTATGACGTCATGAATTACCGTTCCTGCAATGCCATCATTGTCATCATAAGGTGATATGTTGATATAGCCTCGTTCCCGTTCTATTTGATTGCAAGTCTCTATTCTGGAAGATATATGGAACATATGTGATCAAAACACTGATATTTTCGCTCCAATATTGAGATTATGATTGCTTGAAGGGGAGCCCTGTTGCCAACTATATTAAATCCTGTCATGCATGGCCGTTTGAGTGAACTATGATCATCATCATCATCATCATCATCATCATCATCATCATCATCATCATCATCATCATCATTACCATTACCATTATCATTACCATTACCATTATCATTATCATTATGCTGACCAGAAAGACACTGATTGTATAAAATGTAGTGTGTAATTTCTCAGGTCAAATTGGGCAAGGTATATAATGTTTTTACATGTGCTCATTATAAGCTCCTTTGTTTATTTATTCATTTTAAGGTCATTGATATAGATATATGTTATAATATAAACATAATGAACCCCAGCCAATGATAATCCCATATTTACTTGCCTACTAACTTATTTAGTCACTTATATACTGGATTTACATCACACATATCAACAATGAGAAATTATTTACGAAATGGTTCAGGATGAAAACAAACGTTTTATTTAAAATTTATAAATGTACTGACGAGGTAAAACACGGTGAAGTTGCATTTGGCGATATGTTGAAACTTACTGACTTACTTAATGGGAATAAACCAACCTTTGTGGCCATTGTACTTGAATTTTTAAAATGATATTTACTTGGAAATGAGCAGACAATCCAACATTGCTGATTATCTTAAATTATGCGTCCATTTAACATGAAATCGCAAAAGAATAATCTTAATGTGTTTTTCATAGTATTAAAAATCCATTTAAAGATGATTGAAACAAGAGGTTCACTCAGGCTTTGGGTCCTTTGTTTAACGTGTCTCACAGCTTATAACAGAGGCGGCCGCAAAAAGCCATCATCATTCTTAGTATTGTGAGAATACGTTGATACCTTTCTTACTTGCATACAATTCTGGACCATCCTTCTTTTCTAATCCTAAGGTTGTATGGCCAAATTGACAAATTTATAAAGACATTTAGTTGTCCGATTTAGTTATTTTGTTTTGATAGAACACTACAGACGCAGATATCCACCTTTCAACCACGCAGCATGGCCAGAATACTTGTCCTACATGGGAATAGAACCCTGGCCACCAGCATAGGAGAATTACATCTTACCAACTTAGCCAGACCCCATTCCATTAAAAACGTTCCTCAAATTGAATTTTGGCAATATGTTATTATTAAGAAAGCTGATATGGTATGATGCTCTGGAGGTATCATTCGTGCTTAGCACTTCTCTATCACAAATGATACCTTCAGAGCTTTATAGGATATGATATACCTTGATTGAGGTGAACGATCACAGAAGATTAGTTCAGCTCCATATTCCTTAATGGCATCACATTTTACTGCTGGTGTGTCGTCAGGGACTACAATAGCGCATTTTATATCAGTTATAGACGCTGCCCAAGCTAATGCCTGACCATGGTTTCCGGAACTATGGGCCACCTTGATGCAAAACAAAATATGGTTTTTGATAAATGTTGGATGAGTTATTTATGTTTATATGAACAGATCAATTAAGGGTTAATTGATCAATTTTGGTCCACATGTCATGCTTGACACATGAAACTTTGCTTTTGATATTAGATTTTATATGAATTCATCATTAGATTCCTAAGGTTATACTTTATAATGAGTAATCTGTATTATTAGTTCTACTGTGTTGACCATGCTTGAATTTAGATTTAGATATTGGTTTTCACATGGACTATATCAATCAAATGTGTCACTAAGTTAACCAAATGTAACAAATATATGTATCACTAAGTTATTCAAATGTAACAAATATATGTATCACTAAGTTAATCAAATGTAACAAATATATGTATCACTATATTACAGTATCCGCATTTCAATTCTATCGATTGTCAGTGAAATGTTTTAATCATTACCACTCCAATCACTGAACGACTGCTCTCTCCCAAACTGAGGACCTAAAACAATACCACAAATCAATCATAAACACACACCTAGGCCTCAAAACAATACCCCAAATAAATCATAAACACAAACTTAGGCCCTAAAATGATATCACAAATCACAAACACTGAAAATAACTATAGAGCCTCGACCGGCATATTTTGTATTTCTCATAGTTCATTTCAGAAAGGAAGATAGTTTATGTATATTTGCATAAAAAGGTTACTGTTTACTGAAAATCACACATTAGTTAATACATGAAAAGAAATGACCAAACTTTGAAAGAAAAGTATTTGGCATGGAACAACGTGGGAGATTATATTCTCGAGTAGGATACTCTCGCGATTGCATCCACACATAGTTATAAGATCAACATCATTTGTGATAGCCAAGCTGTGAAGCTAAAAAATATTGCGGCTGTAAAGTTGGTTGACGTATATCTCAAACTCTTTGAAAGACCAAATGAGTTTTGAACACTGTGAAGGTTGCAGTATAATATGCTGTCGTGACCCCATAATGCACAATGTCAAATATTTCATTTATTTATACAGATTCATCTGTCCAACATATCTCTTTATCATTCCTAGTTCTGTGTTGCCAAAATCGAGTTGAAAACAATTATTGCTAATAAATATATTGTATGATGACATTCCGTACTTGTGAATATTTGTATAGATGTTTTGATATCTTTCAAGCAGGAATAATAAGTATAGGTGCCAAAATTAAATTGTTGTTTTTATAAATAAGTAAACCTTTAAATCATTGACTGGGTCCGTATTATATTTAGCCACATTCTGAACTTCCTTTAGTCATTTAGCAACATTCTCAACCTCCTTTTAGCCACGTTCTGAACTACCTATAGCCATATTGTCAACCTCCTGTAGCCAAATTCTCAACCTCCTGTAGCCACATTCTCAACCTCCTGTAGCCACATTCTCAACCTCCTGTAGCCACATTCTCAACCTCCTGTAGCCACATTCTCAACCTCCTGTAGCCACATTCTCAACCTCCTGTAGCCACATTCTCAACCTCCTGTAGCCACATTCTCAACCTCCTGTAGCCACATTCTCAACCTCCTTTAGTCATTTAGCCACATTCTCAACCTCCTTTAGTCATTTAGCCAAATTTACAACCTCCATTAGTCATTTAGCCATATTTTCAACCTCATTTAGCCATTTAGCCAAATTCTCAACCTCATTTAGCCATTTAGCCAAATTCTCAACCTCCTATAGACACATTCTCAACCTCCTTTGGCCATTAGGCACATTCTCAACCTACTGTAGCCACCTTCTCAACCTCCTGTAGCCACATTCTCAACCTCCTGTAGCCACATTCTCAACCCTCTTTCAGCCAAGGAAAGGGGCAAGTATATGTGTAATAATAGAAGATATTTAAATAAGGTAATTCCCAAGACTCATTGGTGATCTAATTGATACGTCTTTCCAGATATGCTGATTTCTCTTTGTTTCTGTTTTGCAAAACATTCTGTGATCTGTTCATATTTATTATTTAAACGCAAAAAATTATGCATGCAGCAATTAAAAATAGCAACAAGATTGTTAGATGATATCTTCTTTTTTATTTTAATGCATTTGGCAAAATCATTTGTGACAGTGGTTGCTGAGCTGGGCATGCATTAAACAAAGATGGCTGAAAGATGGATGAAATTGCCTCAAACATCTAATATTCTTCCCAAAGACATAATCACGGTGTGCAAAAATGTGTGTCATCATATAACATTGTCATGACATGAAAACTCAAATGGTGGAATATCGTTGGCAAGCATAACGAGATAAAGCCATAATGATCATGGTGTGCGATGAAATATTAAATATAGATATAATCCTCATATAACTATAAATCATAAAATTTTATATCAACTCATCACGGAATATGTACCATCGGGTCAGATACAATTAGAAACAGGCCGAATTTAGAATCGACTAGGAAACATTAAAATAAATCCATGATCCCCTACTCTTTTTTGTATTTTGAAAACAGAGGAAACTACGTGTGGGAAATTTTTTCGTGGTTCGTGTTTCGTAGTTCGTTTTTCGTGGTTCGTAGTTCGTGTTTCATAGTTCGTGGTTTAACAGAAATTTTTTCGTGGTTCGTAGTTCGTGTTTCGTAGTTCGTGGTTCGTTTTTCATTTTTCGTGGTTCATAGTTCGTGTTTCGTAGTTCGTGGTTCAAGGGAAATTTTTTCGTGGTTCTTAGCTTTAGGAGGGGGCAGTCATACAGGCACTTTCACACATATGGTGCTTTCACGCCCTGGCAACCCCAATTGGCGTTGAAAACAAATACCTAGCAGCCATTGAAATAGTATAGTCAAATTGAACCCCAATATGAAGATTTCATCTTTGTTTTCTGTATAAAGTCATTATTCTTTATATTTTCTATGTTTGCAAAAAATAGTTTAATTTAATATGTTCTGATGTGCATATCGCTCAAATATAAGACCAGTATGAAGATTTAATCTTTGTTTTCTGTATAAAGTCATTATTCTTTATATTTTCTACGTTTGCAAAAAACAATTAATCTTTGTATCGATTTAAACAAGATTGAGTCATCCTGCGATATGAAAACCACACAAAAACCTTTTAATTTAATTTTCATAAATTCCAACTATGAAAAGGCTTTTCCTGATTTTGGAAAATCATATCTATATTGAAATATAGAGTATATACGTGTATTATATAAAGATCTACCCATTTTATTATTTTTATGAAAAATGAAAAACGAAACACGAACTACGAACTACAAACCACGAAAAATGAAAAACGAAACATGAACTACGAACCACGAAAAATGAAAAACGAAACATGAACTACGAACCACGAAAAATGAAAAATGAAACACGAACTACGAACCACGAAAAATGAAAAACGAAACACGAACTACAAACTACGAACCACGAAAAAATTTCCCACACGTGAGGAAACTTTACTTATAAGGCCGTACAGAGATTTCAAGGCATTTCTCAACCAAATGTTAGTGCTTTCACACCTTGGCTACCGCTATTATAAATTATTTTGCCGCTAACACAAAATCGTGCAATCGTTCTCATTGCTATGCGCAATTTAACTGTTGAATCTTCCACGTTGGTTAAATAACAAAATAAGTTTGGCTTTTTCTCTCAAGGAAAAAAAAGAAGTAAGTTTCATGTGATCCCGTATTGATTGTTTTAAACGCTATAGGTATCGAGGCGTGCATGCCGATTCCATATCTATTTAATTTCTGGTTTGTGTTTATCATACTTACAGCATTCAGAGCTCCTCTAGCCTTGAAAGACCCAGTTTTCTGGAAATTTTCACATTTAAAGTAGACTTGTCTATTAACAAGCTCATTAAGAGTTTTGCATGCGTGCACAGGCGTCCTGTGAATATGAGCTGAAATTCTGGACGCAGCTTGCAAAACTTTTCCAAACGACATGACCGTAGAAGGATCTGGTCTTGATGAGGCTTATTGCTGCAATAACAGATTGATGCATGAACCGTACATCATTATGCTTTATAGTAGGGGAGCCAGCTAGTAATATAATATTTTGAACCTCAAATGTATGGTCTCATTTTAGTATATTAGGGAAGAAGACACATTGGGGGTCAGTTTTTCATGAAAAAAATATATGTTGTTCGTTTAGATTTTGAGATATCACTGTTGCCATGGTAACCAAATCATTTTTATAGCACATTAAAATAAATATACTTTTCCCCATAACTTTTAGATTTTATGGATTAAAATTCCTAAATTTTGCACATACATGCCATCTATAACATACTTTTGACCAAAGGTAAAATTAGTCAATAAAAATACTTTTTGGTTGCCATGGAACAGTTATATGGGAAATTTTAGCCATTTTTCTAAATATGACCTTCCGAAGTTGTCTGAGGATGACACAAAAGCATAGATTTTGACAATTTGTGTCCTGTCACATAATACTCTACTCATGTTTTAAACAAATTGAGACCATGATATAAATTCTAATGGTGTATATTGCCATGGCAACCATTGATAACATATCAAGTTAAGTTTCAGAATAATCTCACAATTACATATTTTTTGTGTTCATGTTCATAGATTATTTGTTAATGAATTTTATATTTGACATCTTCAATTTCAAACTGAAAGTATCATGTTCATCACAGCATTTCTTACGATCTAGTCAGAGGCCACGGACAATGGCGCAGTTGGTTAGTTCCTCTTTTGTGATCCAAAGGTTGTGGGTTCGATCCCCGGCCATGCCAAGATTGAATTCATGATACAATTTTACATATAAGCTGAGGCCCGTGTCTAAAGGGTTAACCCGTTGTCCTTGTAAATCTGTGACCGGGTGGGTTGTGATGTCAAGGACCTGCGGCATAACAAT
The DNA here is from genome assembly GCA_949316495.1 of Amphiduros pacificus. Classification (NCBI taxonomy): domain Eukaryota; kingdom Metazoa; phylum Annelida; class Polychaeta; order Phyllodocida; family Hesionidae; genus Amphiduros; species Amphiduros pacificus. The sequence goes on along the minus strand of OX439005.1, from coordinate 37,272,417 downwards.
TCAGTGAGGCAGCACTATATCTGCTACAAGTAGGTCTCATCACGAAATGACTAAAATAATGTTGATGTAAGTGATGTAAAACCCCAAACAATCACACGATCTAGTCAGAGGTGGGTAAAATTTCCTCTTCCACCACTTTTGGAAGTGTGCACTGCATTGGCATTGTACAGCACTGGTGCTTTTTTATCATGTCATTGCCAAGACCCTGCAGCCATTGAGTCCGTCAGCTGTCCACTGCTGTGTCAAAAGACAGATAGTGTTTGGAGACAGGCCCATCAATTTATTAAGTTTAGAAATATTGATGAGACCAAATCCTTCTTCTTTTCACTTGGTTGTAAGTTGAGATTTGTTGATATTTGTTCTGACCCTCACACTGTCAGAACTTTCATCTGTGAGCTACTTTCTCAACTTCTATACCCTCTTTTACAGAACAAACTTTTCTAAAATATCAAAATGATTTCTGTCGTCTGCTATTATGCAATGCATTGTAGGACAATGTGCACTTGCGGGAGATCAAAGACTGTGCTTACGTAAGTTCTGTCTCAGACGTGTTCTAAAAACCAGACGGGCTCAGATTTGAAGACTGTGCTTATGTAAGAAAATAATAGATTTCAAGTTCTTGCTTACATTTTCTTGCTTGAGATTGTTTCAAAAAGCGGGCCCTGGATGTATCTATTTCTCACTGCTCAAGTAGGCTATGTTGCCACCCAGTGTATTAAAATCTGTCATGCATGGTGAACATTCTAGACATGCAAAATGGCTCGTAGTAGTAAGAAATGTCGATTTGCATGTCATTATATTTTAATCAATTTAATTTGTTCAACACTTCTATTCTTGTGGGAGTCCAAAATTGTAGTCCCTCAAGTCTTGCTAATCCCTCCAGTCTTGCTAGTCCCTCCAGGCTTGCTAGTCCCTTCAGTCTCGCTAGTCCCTCCAGTCTCGCAAGTCCCTTCAGTCTCGCTAGTCCCTTCAGTCTCGCTAGTCCCTTCAGTCTCGCTAGTCCCTTCAGTCTCGTTAGTCCCTTCAGTCTCGCTAGTCCATTCAGTCTCGTTAGTCCATTCAGTCTCGCTAGTTACTTCAGTCTCGCTAGTTATATTAGTGTTGCTAATCCCTTCATTCTTGCTCGTCCCTTCAGTCTCGCTTGTTACTTCAGTCTCGCTAGTTATATTAGTGTTGCTAGTCCCTTCAGTCTTGCTCGTCCCATCAGTCTCGCAAATCCCTCCAGTCTTGCTAGTCCCTCCAGTCTTGCTAGTCCCTCCAGTCTTGCTAGTCCCTCCAGTCTTGCTAGTCCCTTCTGTGTTGCTAGTCCCATCAGTCTCGCTAATCCCTCCAGTCTCGCTAGTCCCTCCAGTCTTGCTAGTCCCTCCAGTCTTGCTAGTCCCTCCAGTCTTGCTAGTCCCTCCAGTCTCGCTAGTCCCTTCTGTGTTGCTAGTCCCTCCAGTTTTGCTAGTCCCTCCAGTCTTGCTAGTCCCTCCAGTCTTGCTAGTCCCTTCTGTGTTGCTAGTCCTATCAGTCTCGCTAATCCCTCCAGTCTTGCTAGTCCCTCCAGTCTAGCTAGTCCCTTCTGTGTTGCTAGTCCCTCCAGTCTTGCTATTCCCTCCAGTCTTGCTAGTCCCTCCAGTCTCGCTAGTCCCTTCTGTGTTGCTAGTCCCATCAATCTCGCTAATCCCTCCAGTCTTGCTAGTCCCTCAAGTCTTGCTAGTCCCTCCAGTCTTGCTAGTCCCTTTTGTGTTGCTAGTCCTATCAGTCTCGCTAATCCCTCCAGTCTTGCTAGTCCCTCCAGTCTCGCTAGTCCCTCCAGTCTCGCTCTCCAGTCTTGCTATTTCCTCCAGTCTTGCTAGTCCCTCCAGTCTCGCTAGTCCCTTCTGTGTTGCTAGTCCCATCAGTCTCGCTAATCCCTCCAGTCTTGCTAGTCCCTCCAGTCTTGCTAGTCCCTCCAGTCTTGCTAGTCCCTTCAGTCTCGCTAATCCCTTCAGTGTTGCTCTTACCATCAGTCTCGCTAGTCCCTCCAGTCTTGCTAGTCCCTCCAGTCTTGCTAGTCCCATCAGTCTCGCTAGTCCCTTCAGTCTCGCTAGTCCCTCAAGTCTCGCTAGTCCCTTCAGTCTCGCTAGTCCCTCCAGTCTTGCTAGTCCCTTCAGTCTTGCTAGTCCCTTCTGTGTTGCTACTCCCATCAGTCTCACTAGTCCCTCTAGTCTTGCTCGTCCCATCAGTATTGCTAGTCCCTTCAGTCTCGCTAATCCCTTCAGTGTTGCTCTTACCATCAGTCTCGCTAGTCCCTCCAGTCTTGCTAGTCCCTCCAGTCTTGCTAGTCCCATCAGTCTCGCTAGTCCCTTCAGTCTCGCTAGTCCCTCAAGTCTCGCTAGTCCCTTCAGTCTCGCTAGTCCCTCCAGTCTTGCTAGTCCCTCCAGTCTTGCTAGTCCCTTCAGTCTCGCTAATCCCTTCAGTGTTGCTCTTACCATCAGTCTCGCTAGTCCCTCCAGTCTTGCTAGTCCCTCCAGTCTTGCTAGTCCCATCAGTCTCGCTAGTCCCTTCAGTCTCGCTAGTCCCTCAAGTCTCGCTAGTCCCTTCAGTCTCGCTAGTCCCTCCAGTCTTGCTAGTCCCTTCAGTCTTGCTAGTCCCTTCTGTGTTGCTACTCCCATCAGTCTCACTAGTCCCTCTAGTCTTGCTCGTCCCATCAGTATTGCTAGTCCCTTCAGTCTCGCTAATCCCTCCAGTCTCGCTAATCCCTCCAGTCTCGCTAGTCCCTTCAGTCTCGCTAGTTACTTCAGTCTCGCTAGTAACTTTAGTGTTGCTAGTCCCTTCAGTCTCGCTAGTCCCTCCAGTCTCGCAAGTCCCTTCAGTCTCGCTAGTCCCTTCAGTCTCGCTAGTCCCTTCAGTCTCGTTAGTCCCTTCAGTCTCGCTAGTCCATTCAGTCTCGCTAGTCCATTCAGTCTCGCTAGTTACTTCAGTCTCGCTAGTTATATTAGTGTTGCTAATCCCTTCATTCTTGCTCGTCCCTTCAGTCTCGCTTGTTACTTCAGTCTCGCTAGTTATATTAGTGTTGCTAGTCCCTTCAGTCTTGCTCGTCCCATCAGTCTCGCAAATCCCTCAAGTCTCGCTAGTCCCTCCAGTCTTGCTAGTCCCTCCAGTCTTGCTAGTCCCTCCAGTCTCGCTAGTCCCTTCAGTCTTGCTCGTCCCATCAGTCTCCCTAGTCCGTCCAGTCTTGCTAGTCCCTCCAGTCTTGCTAGTCCCTTCAGTCTCGCTAGTCCCTTTAGTCTCGCTAGTTACTTCAGTCTCGCTAGTTACTTCAGTCTTGCTAGTTACTTTAGTGTTGCTAGTCCCTTCAGTGTTGCTCGTCCCTTCAGTCTCGCTAGTCCCTCCAGTCTCGCTAGTCCCTCCAGTCTTGCTAGTCCCTCCAGTCTTGCTAGTCCCTCCAGTCTTGCTAGTCCCTCCAGTCTTGCTAGTCCCTTCTGTGTTGCTTGTTCCTTCAGTCTCGCCAGTCCCTTCAGTGTTGCTTGTCCCTTCAGTGTTTCTAGTCCTGCTAGTGTTACTAAAAAGACTTTAAGAAATGAAATACTGGGGTTAGTAACAGTCCTTGGGATTGAATAGGAGAGAGCGATGAAAGCATTTATATATGGAAGAGAATGTCAAAATGTCATATTTCCAAAATTATCTCACCGTGCATCCTCAACTATCAATTTAAAAAATCTTAATAATGAACTCTGAACATGGAATAAATAACGAAATTTTCACAGATCAAATTCATTTGTGATAGCAAAAACCATGTTTTGAAAGCACTTAACACTGTTAGATGGTTGTAAAATGATCGAATATTGCATTAAAATATCTAAATGGCCTAACAGGGCCTTAAAATATATTATTCATAAGAGAATATACCTGATCTGAGAGATAAGCAACAATTCAATCAGGATGTTTATTATTGATCAACCAATTTCGTTCATATTTGATTATCCCTTAACATCTACATCCAAAAGTTTACTTGGCAAAGCCAATTGGCATCTCGCCGAGAGTGCAAGCTTGCACTAGGGTTGCAGCTGGTCAACAACAGCTGCATGAGACCTGGTTTTACAGCCTGGCAAGGGAGTTCCTGAAAGATGCCGAGTTTCCAGATTCCAATATAGTTAAACCAGAGGGGTGATTATTCCAATCAGTCAACAGTCCTTGGGAAATAGCTGAATTTAATCCCCTGTGGGTGCGGGGATAAAAGAATAGCCCCACTGCCCCCCAGCATGTTGTAAAAGGCGACTAACGGGGCGTCCTGTTTGCCGTGGGATGCGACCTGTGTCGGGAGGATATGGAATCCTGACGGGCTGAGCACTGAGCTGATTTGACAGTAATACCGGTCCAATTGCAACACGCCGGTCTTGGATCCAGATGTTCACAAGACGGGCTTGTGATTTAACCGGCTTGTAGTATATTTCCTTTAATATATTCTGGATATTTGATTTTTATTAATGATAATTTCAATGTTTGAAATTTAGGAATAATTTAAAATTTTTTGATAAATATTTGCTGAAAGGAGATTACTGCTGATTGGGTCAATCGAGGGATATAAATAAAATCCGAAAGTGTGGAGTTTTTATTTTAAGAGTATGTCATGTTGGGTATCCTCATGGCGTCAGGGCTTGGAGCTACCGGCCCAGAAAGGCGTCCCCTTGTTGGGCTCCGTGGTGGGTAGGGGACCTAACTGATGAAATATAAAATTACACACATGGCGCAAAACAAACAAAAACGACCTAGGAATGACATAGACAGTGATGACGATTCAAATAAAACAGAAAAATAGCCTAGATTTTTAATTGTGGAAAGTTCCGATGCTGAACATACCCTGGCAAAAATGTCCCCTTTTGCAATTGCAAAGGGGATTCAAGGCATTGCCGGGGTGCTGAAAACAGTTTAAAAAATGGGAACGCGTTTATTAATTGAAGTTGAGCGGAAAAGCCATGAGGACAATATTTTAAGATGCCGAATGTTGGCCACAGTTCCAGTTTTGATAACGGCTCATAAGACCCTCAATAATAAAAAAGGAGTGATAAGATGCCCAGATCTGGCGTGAGTTTCTGAAGAGGAAATAGTGGATGAACTAAAAGATCAAAATGTGGTCCAATGCAAACAAATTTTTATTAAGAAGGATGGAACCAAAGTTCCAATCAATACATTCATTCTGACATTTGAAGCAGCGCAGCTTTCAACATCTATTAAAGTTGGCTATTTAAACGTCCGAGTTGATGTTTTTACTCTAAACCCTCTGCGCTGCTGAGTGTCAGAGGTATGGACATGGATCTGACAGATGCAAAGGAAATGTAACTTGCCCAAAATGTACAGCCCAGCATAGTGGAGAAGAGTGTTCTTCGGAAACCATGAAATGTGTGAATTGCCAAGGCAATCACCCATCGTATTCGCGGAATTGTCCTTCATTTTTAAAAGAAAAGGAAATTCAGTGAATACGCCACACTGAAAACATTTCTTTTCCTGAGGCACGTTAACGTGTAGAAAATTGAAACAATTGAGTGATCCAATAGAGGGAATGATGGAAATCAAGAGTTTCCCATACAATACTATAATCCTGTGCTCGGTGGGATGTGCTTTGTAGTTCTTTGCAAATATTATGAACAAATTAACAATAGGGGACGCAAAGTTTCCCGGGGAATGGTATTATTTACAGAGTGTTCTATCACTGCAATCATTGATTTTTTCTCATTTCTCTTGGAACACAATTTTCAACTCCCATCAAAGAAATATTTTCAAAAAGAATAATGCAAATTTTGCACTTTTTAAAAATGCTTTACTATCTTAGCATTGAATGGATAATATCCTTTAAATGTTTGGATGTATATAAGCATTTTTAATCTATTTTGAAACATCAGGTTGACAGAAATATGGTACAAGAGCTTTCATACCCTTAGTTTATATATATATATAGCACATATAGGCACATGACTGGTATCAAACCTATTTTTATCATTTGGTTTGCAGACAGCTCATGGAGTCAAGGTTATGATAATAACAATGTACCTTTCTAGTATGTCTGATAATTTCCCTACTTCAATACTTGAAATTATATCAGGAATGTCCTTATCAACAAGGGTCTGTTTCCAGCCTTTCCATATAAATGCATTCAACCACCTGTAATATTGAAGAATATTCTTCCTAGCTTTGTATATATATATATATATATATAAAGAAATAAATGGTGACTTCATGACACAACACAATTAGGTCCTTCAGTACAGAAAACATTGTTAAAGATCAATAAGTCAATGATAAATGAGAGCTCCACCCTCCATGCTTATGGGCTTATGGAAATCTTTGATGTCTTTCTAAAATGTTATAAATTAAAGCATAAATTTTATAAATCCTTTTATTTCAATGCTTGTAATGTAGACAAAGAATCAAAAAATATTTACAACATTTTTATCAGAAGTCTCCACATAATCTAGCACCAAAAACAATGCATAAAAATAACCATTATCATCCAGTTGTTAATCTCTAAATTTGTATTGATACTTATGAACTGTATAAGTAAATGTATTAATAATGATAACAGGAAAAATGTTTAAACTTATGAGAATCTGAATATATACATTACCATACAGTGTATTTGCTTATCCAGTTACAGGTATCATAGGGACGTTCCTTTTCGTTAATCAATTTTCCCATCTTACCAATCAGAAAATATTTGAATCTCTCAGGTGCAAAGCTGTGACAGTCTTTATGTCAAACTCTATACATTTTTAATAGTACAGCATATATGTACTAATATATAATACTAAGAATTCACTTTTTGTTATGCTCTGAATATTTTGTATTTGTAAAAATATCTGAAATGGTTGGTCAATGACACAGTGATTCAGTGCAAAAAGGATAAAAGTATCATAATATGCAAACATAGCTTCAAGGGAGAGGGTCCATAAATTTAAAAAGAATTATTTAACAAATCAAATAGATTCGTTTTGATATAAAAAAGCCGAAACAAACTCACAAAACGCTAGCGTAATCAAACCCAAACACGGTTTTAAATGCATTATATCGCTCATATAACAGTGTACGCAGCTCTCTTCGAGGGGGGGGGGGGTCCTTTACAGCACCTCCATAATGAGGCAAAAAACATCTCCGCTCCAGAGGATCTATGAGAGGAGGTGCACCACCTCCAGAGGTGCTAGTGCACCTCCCCAGGTTTCATATATAAACAAACCATAGGATAACGCAGTCAGTCCCCATGCAACTGAAGAGATCAAAGTGATCAAAACCCTTGTTGGTATTGGTAGAGGCTGCGATCGTTGTTGCAGACTAATCTTAGGATCCTTGCCTATTCTCTATGCAAACATATTAGAATTAGGTTACAATTGTTAAAGAGGCATCCTGTATTCCATGTGTAGCGATTTGAATGAATGATTAAATTATGGAAAATGAGGTGATTGTGTGCCCAGAACATCTTTTTAAGATAGTGTGTCAATCGTTTGTGCTATCCTCAGAAGACATTAAGCATTCAAACGACAGAGGTCAGGCTATTTTACAGAAGTCTGGGGTATGCTTAAATTATATGTGGCCACTACACTGCGATACAAGCAAGCTATGTCAATAAAATCCACGAAAATACACTGACCATGGTTATTGTGTTTTGCTGAAAGTGCCAAGTACTGCATGTACTCTTTTGACCACCAGGGGGCCACATGTATACAATCATGTGACCTCTATTGTGGTCTGTCATGGTGGTTAGCCTGTACCAATAGGCCGATTGCCGATCTCCATGTTGTTTTTTTTCCCCATTGAAAAGTACACACCGGAACTGTACAACTTTACCGGAACCAGATCTGTACAACTCCACTATATTTAATCATTGGTCGGAGAGACTGGCAGGGGGCCTATGGACAAACATAAATGGACAGCTCTGTAAGCCAAATCACTCCATTGTCCCAATCTAAAAGTGCGGGCCATTGTTAGCAAGACTTTACCGAGGAGGTGTAGATTATATCACTAATCAGCTAAACAAAGATTGTTGACAAAGTTTCCAATAGATGGTTTGGATTTTAGCAGATGACTCATCCACTTTCAAACGGATCAGAAATATAAGGAGGGGAAATATGATGGGTAATTATATTTGATCGCAAAGTGCTTGAAAAACTCATTTCAGGAATGGTTTAAAGCTTTATGACTAGCTCTGCTCTATGGTTCTGTTTTGTCTTACCTGGAACAGGCTAATTCTCATGCAACTTAGCAAAGATAGCTTCATCCCAATGCCATAGCCATTTCGAACATTAAAGAATAGTGATATGCTTTATGGGATATGTGCATCGAGAATACCCATATCAATCAGATGTGTATTCAATGCTGATTTGACAACTTGGTCAGCCACCCCATTTCCTTTGATTTGAGCATTAAAAGGTTTAGGTAACTGAAGTTAACTAAGATATTAATTTCAGATTTATTGTTTGGTGGTAAACATAATTAATAGAGAGTTACTGTCGTATGGAAATGTGTGTTTGGATTGCCTCTGATCTTTTTTAGTTTGGTATAACGTAACTCATAGAGGCTTCCAGATTAGACTGATTTTCAATACTAAGTCTCATGGTTTAGAAACCACAGAGGATTTGGAATGCGCAAGTCTTCTCTTACATTCCTGTACCATTTCCACTGAGAGATGCAGTTAGGTCTGAACATCTACTGCCCAAAACTTTACACTTCAATAATTTATCTGAGTAACGTTTTCTCTTGATCTCAAGCAACAGCTTGTCACACATTTCACTAATATTTTTTTGCTTTGCCAGCCACACTTTAAGGACATTTTCTGAAGTGCCTCAGATCAGTAATTTCTGCACAAAAAAGCATGGCCATTTAAATTCTTTCACGTCATCATCACTGTGTCCGATCTAGGTCTTTTGGGGTTTTGAAAGGTCATGTATATGATTTCATCACTTGGGTCCTCACCCTCCATGAAGACCAAACAAGGGTGTGGTGAATAGGATTAGATATTATTAACCCCAATGTCAAGGGCATGATATACCTTTCTATTGGAAATATGATACAGGGATTGTCAACAAAGATACACATAGCAAAAGTCAGATATATATCATTCATGCAGTGGATGCACAATAGCATTGACACTGAAATAATGGTGGTCAAGCTGTGAAAGCACTGAAATAATGGTGATCAAGCTGTGCAATCACTGAGATAATGATGGTCAAGCTGTGCAATCACTGCGATAATGATGGTCAAGCTGTGAAAGCACTGACATTATGGTGATCAAGCTGTGGTGATCAAGCAATTTCAAGAATTTATCATAGACTTTAAACTCCGAGTAAGTGTATCATGAGGCCAACCTTGAGCATCTATAAATATATCCAGTGCAATGCAATAGTTCCAAATGTTTCAGCAATAGCATGTGTCTCACATGTCTTATGATATGATTTGACCTTTTCTCATGGCAAGATTGCTCACTCAACATTTTGCCTGAATCCACATTTCAAAATAAACGTGGACTGTACCTATCTAAGGTGTTATAACAATTCATTAACCCTTAAACCATACCTATAAACAATGCTCATTAAATACATTCCATCAGATTGGTATATTATTTATTCCAACACAATTTTCAAGATTTTCAATATTTGACGATATCAGTCAGGATGGAAATCAACAGGGATCACATTTTTAATCTCTACCGCTGGTACCCTGACCTGAGAATTTCACCTTTTTGTCAGGTATTTTGGCTTAAAGAAAAAACACATATTGGAAATATTAAACAAAAATTGTGCAAACTGTTGCAGCTAAAAGTTCCCGATGACCCGCCCGACGTCTTAAAGATGCCCAATTGTGGCCGATGATCTCCCGATTCCCGCACGGCAATCTGAACTGCCTACCAATTTTGTCAAAAATACCCATGGGCCGGGCATCTTTACTGAAATCGGCGCAAATGTGACTGAGGTATAACCAATGTGAAAGTAACAATGCCAGCAGTGCGAGTCGAACCTACCACCTCCCACTGTTATTTGAAAACTGGACGCCATGGTATAAATCTAAATGTCTAATCAAATGCATGGTTTATGTATCCCCCATCAGACACATCTTCAACTGCCCCTGTGTTGTTTTTTTGGGAATTAATATTGTCAGTGTCAGTTATTGCGGTTGTATCATGTCCATGCATCTTTCTTTGATGATAGGCATGTTTTGCCATTTCGTAAAGTTGGTCACTTTGTCCTTCTATATTCTGGACTAATTTGTAGAATAATCCGTCACGATCCTGAAGCAGAATATAAGGGTGGTCATACTGCTCTACCCGGCCTTTCTCAAGAACCTGAAAGTAATATTGCTCAATAGAAATGTATTTCCTCCATTGTTTACATGGAAGCAATCATTAATGTAAATTAGCAGAGTACACTAGAAATAATTACTCCAAAAATGGACCTACCAAAATCTTATCCATGTCTATAACAGTGTTTATTCTATGAGCAATGCAGATTACTGTTGAGTCCTTAAATTTCACTCTCAGTGCATCCTGAATTATGCCATCAGTTCTATGCAAAAATACAATACAAACTTAATACATTAATTCAATTCAATTATGTAAACATTCATTCTGGTGAAAGAAAAAAATCAAATTGAGTGATATTGCCAATCTTCATTCTTAAGGGTATTTATGGGTGTTGGTAGTGAGTGTCCTCTGGTGGCAGATTTTCTGAGGGAACTACTTTCTTTTTACGCCAAAATGGAACGTTTTCAAAAAAGTACGGGAAAAATGCTCAACTGTCAAAAAGAGTTCCTTTTTCATTAAAACTTTCAAGTTATGAAATGACATTTTATGGTAATCATTTTTGTAATAAAACTTTCAAGTTATGAAATGACATTTTATGGTAATCATTTTTGTAATAAGATTATTGATTTATTATTTGAAAATAACAATGGAATTTCTTTGATAATATTGAAAGCTTCATATCTTTTTAACTCAAAAAAAGTGGCGTAGTAATATGTCACTGCTCCAAAATTTATTTTATCATGTCAAGATGTTAAAGACAAAAAGTTCTGCAGATTGTGGGACCATAATAAAGTGGATTTCCAAACAACTTTGTAAAAGTGATCTTAACAATATTTACTGTGATCCTAGTGAAACAGATTTTCTATTTTTCAAAAACATTAAGTGAAAAATAGAGGTAAAGTACACGCTTGATCATTTCAAAAATATGATTTTTTTCACCTCCCTTCACATATCTGATAGCCAAACTTCCTTTTTATTTCCAAATTATACAAATCAAAATGAGAAAATCTGTTTCACTAGGATCACAGTGAATTTTCTTCCCAATGAAATGAAATAAATACAGCTAAAGCCTATTCCTGTTGTGTAATCTGCAGAACTTTTTTGCTTATCTTCTTCATTTCTCATCAAAACTATCATCAAGGAAAATTAGGACAAAATACTGTTTTGAAAGAAATATACTTGTAATCATACCTTATAATTCAAATATTGTAGTGTTTAAATATTGATTCATGTCATGAATGCTTTTAATTTAATGGGGAATGTATTTTTACACCGTAAATGTGCCAATTCCCATCAAGTACAGTATTCTGGTAATTTACTCCCCTGCCACCAGGGGGCACTCACTACCAACACCCATAAATACCCTTAATAACAAGGATAGTCAAGGAAATTTATCTTCACAAGAAGGTAACAACCCAAAGTGTGATAAGTGAAAATATCACTGAAAGAGATCAGCCTTCAAAAGATTGCCTGCATTCCCTCGCAACTTTCAAGCTCATGGTATGGTCCCCGTAAATATTTCTATGCCAAAAAATGAAGCTAGTTCATCACATTGTTTTTCTCCATCCCTTTCATATGTATTGTATATTCAATGTGATTTTTGTTTTCATCAAGCAGTCCACACAGCGCTACCGTAGCTTGGGTATTGGGTTTCCATTGAGACTCACAACATCACATAGGGTTTTCATAGATCACCTCCCCTCCTCATACATCATCTGTTGTTTTATCTTCAAACCACTATTGGAGAGAGTGTTCACCTTTGGTCAACATTGGCTGTAGCCTCATCCAGTATGATAATTTGGGTGTTTCTCAATATGGCCCTGGCTAAACATACCAGCTGTCTCTCTCCCATACTGAAGTTACATCCTCCCTCACCCACACTCATCATTAAGCCTTCAGATGATCCCTTTATCTTGTCTTTCAGCTGAACCTTTCAACATTCCAAATATATTTCATTTACGCAACATGGATTTTGCATGAGAGCATAAACCGTTATGAAATAGAACAGAAATTGCTAGTTGCAAACTCCATGATACTTGTAAGACTTAGTATTAAAAGTGATATATGTTGAATCCACATTCAATTTAATTGCCATAACAATAATAAAATTCATATAGCGTTGATACTGGACAGTGTATGTCCGCGCTAAATTTCTCCCGGAACAAATGATTTACCAAATTTTTTGGTGCATTTATGCTATCATAAAATCTTACTGCCTCTAAACTCAACCAACACTCTTGATCACTATGCTCTTGAAATGGGTCTAAGTTCATCTGTAGAGAGCCATCAAACAGCACAGGGTCCTGAATTAAACACCATATATACACAACCAATAGAATAAAGCTCACTGTAGCGTATACAACCAATGCTTTAACATGTTGTCCATTAGTTTGAATGAATAATTGTTAGTTATATATATATATATATAATTGATATAGAATATCTTACCTGGGGTATGACAGATATATTCTTCCTGATATTAGCTAGGTCAATGTGAGCAATATCTAAACCATCTATCCTTATCTGGCCTTCTGGTTCTACTAATCTTAGTAAAGCAGTCACCAATGAGCTTTTACCTGCTCCTGTTCTGCCAACAACCCCCACCTCATCACAAAACAATCAAGAGAAAGGTTTGATCAAATCAAAAATATGCATAATTATGCTCTTCAACAAATAAAAGAGCCATTTTGAAATATTATTACTATCAAAATAATCTTTATGAGATTAAGGACATCTAAAGATTAAGAGTAATTTTGAATTTGCATGGACTCCAAAGGATCAGAGTTTAAAAAGGGAACCATATCAAATCACTGATTTTAATTTATTTATTTATTTATCTATTCATTTGAAAAACAATTTATTTATCTATTCATTTGAAAAACAAAATGAATTATGAATAAATTGGAATAAATCATTTTCTCAAAGTTCAAAAAAAAAGAAGAAAAAGACCATAACTAATTTATCAAATATAATAAACTTTATGTTTGATTAACATATCACCTTTAAAAATACATTAAATGTTGAAATATAATTCGATTTAACTTCATACAGTAGTTTCCAATCTCCTATTGATTCTCCTGTATTATTCATTGAAGAAATAAAATTTGTTGTTCAATAGCCCAATCTATTACCTTTTCTTTATCAGATATCATCAATGAAATACTGTTCAATGCAGATATATTTCGTTGTTTGTAAGTCAGTGAAACATCGTCAAAGACAATTTGTCCATGGCTTGGCCATGAGCTAGGAGGTTTCAATGGGCACATCGTTTTTTCATCTTTTTGAAATCCGTAATACTTAATGTTTTCAACGGATGTCATCTGTAAATTCAAAACTTTGAAAGGATATCGCTGACGGAAGATAAACTCTAACTGGAATGTGTTGATTTTTCTCTATACCTTAAAGCATTCATGAATCCTTTTACAGTGCTTTAAGGTATCTGAAAACAATATATGACCTTAGAATTGACATACATACAGGCTGTCTGTTTGAAATTCACAAAAGAACATCTGCTCTGAGAATTGTGATTGTTTGTGACCACCAAGTACTGCCAATACTGTACAGGAAGTGTGTTGTGTGACCGTGACCTTTGAACTGTCAGGAGGCTCCATGAGTCACAGGAGGTGTTGTTTACCAATTGTCAAAATTGGAGCAACAGATGTTCTGCCATTTTTTTCACAATTTGGAGAATGAATTGGAAGATAACACTTATCATGATGAGAGTGCCTTTTCTTGGCTTTCTTTTGGTGGTAAAATTATCAAAAACAGATGAATATTTATGAAGTTATAAATGAAGAAAAATCTTTTTTTCATATTATATATGTTTGCAAAAAAAAAGTAAAAATACATTCTATACAGCCCAGCCTTTAAGATGGAATCCATGCAGCCATTGATGTCTTCCCATTCAGTGGTGTGATAAACCCCAAATTTCGTCAAAGAGGGTCAAATCATAAATTTCACTGAACCAATTATCAGCATTCACAGTTTTGCCATTCAAAGTCCTTGTGATTTAAGGCCAAACCAGTGATCAAAGAGTTTAATGTCACTTTTTCAATATCTCGGCCTTTAAGTTAAGGGGGATTCCATGCAGCCTTTGTGTCATGTCTTCCCTTTTTGACAGATAGGTTTTCACATGCATAAGATACTTTTCGAATAAATAGTATACTTTTCCCATAAATGATATATCTTTCACAACCATAAGATATTTGTCACAACCATAAACTATTTGTCACAATCATGACAGTTATTTCATTGATTCAAATAATATTAAAATAATCTCATGTTGTCCTGAAGTATACTCCTGGCAATAAATTGTACAAAACATCTCCACCCTGTTTCCCAAGCTGGACAGGTGCCCAACTGGTAACTCATTAGGTGTTTACAAAAGATGACAGACCAGCTCAATAAAGCTTGTTGACAAAGTGTTCAATTTCTGGTGTACGTTTCAGTAGACAACTGATCAACTTTAAAGTGCCACAGAAAGTTGTTAACAGGGAATATTTTGATCTCGTGTAAACATCTAATCAGTTACCAGTTGGGCACCTGTCCAGCTTGGGAAACAGGGTGCAGATTGAATGGCAAAACTGTGAATGCTCAGTGATAATTGGTATCAGTAAAATTTATGATTTGACCCTATTTGATGAAATTTGGGGTTTATCACACCACTGAATGGTAAGACATCAAAGGCTGCATGGATTCCACCTTTGAAGCTGGGCTGTATAGAATTTTTTTAAACTTCTTTTGCAAACATATATAATATAAAAAATAATGATTTTTCTTCATTTATAACTTCATAAATATTCATCCGTTTTTAATAATTTTACCACCAAAATCCAAGAAAAGGCACTATCATCTTGATAAGTGTGATCTTCCAATTCATTCTCTAAACAGTGGAAAAAAATGGCCGAAAAATGTGTTGCTCCAATTTTGACAATTGGTAAACAACACCTCCTGTGACTTACGGAGCCCCCTGACAGTTCAAAGGTCAAGGTCACACAACACACTTCCTGTTTAGTACTGGCAGTACTTGGTGGTCACAAAAAATCTCAGATCAGATGTTCTTTTGTGGATTTCAGACAGATAGCCTGTATGTATGTCAATTTTAAGATCATATATTGTTTTCAGACAACTTAAACCACTGTAAAATCGCCTGGAACCTTCCAGGTTTCATGAATGCTTTAAGAGAATTGTTATCTAATGAAGAGAGTTTCATCATGAAATTACCAATCCTTCCACCTCCCCTGTATAGCGAAACACCATTGGTAGTAAAGCAGTCATCAATATGAGATAGTTGAGGGAAATTCCAAGATCACCTGCATCTATATCTGTCAATATTGTTATCATTAATCACACATAGTATTTTATCTTTTCATATATCTATTTGCACTATCTATTTCGATTTAAGAATTCAAATGTAGACCTTTTATACAGACATGCATGTATAACAGACGTACATAGACCTATGTTTTATTGCATTAATGACATTTATTTTACCAGTTAATAGCCCAGCAAGGACACATCCACCAATTGCTAAGGTCATGATGAGATATAATCGCTGGGACATCCAGACATTACAAGCCACAACCATCACCCAAGATGATGTCTCTCTGTTTACATGACGTTCATATTGTTTTATGTACTCTGCCTTCTTATGTAAAGCTCTGATCACGTGACTTCCTTCCATGGTTAAAGTTAGGTGTTCAAATATTGGTGTATTTCCTGCAATTGGAATGCAAAATTCAGTGTTTTATAACTGTTCAATGTGATATCAATATGAATCCTTCACAATAGAATATTAGCAATACCTACGCATAGAGTCTATTCTTCTGATTTCCCGCAATGCAGTGGTAGACACAGCCCTCAGGAGCTCCATCATACAAAGCAAGGGAATGATGAAAGACAGGCACCATGGGTTGAAAACACACACCATAACCAACACTCCACAGAAAACACTTATCTCCTGAAAATGGTTTGACCTCATTAAGAAAGGGAATCTGTTAATTGACAAAACATCACTGCTTTAGTTTGTTTCAGCTTTGGTATTCTATAATACATACCACAAAGCACACATGGAAACGAAACGGAAGCTCAACATCTATCATTGATGTATCTCGGGAAAACCTACTGAGAATACGGCCTTGAAATAAAATAAATTTGATATATGCATAAGAGTTATTTAGCATATATATATATATATATATATATATATATATATATATATATATATATATATTCTCAGATGTTATTAATCATACATAATGCAAATAGAAATGTGAAAAGATGAAATACTGTCCAATTCGATGTTGATCTCTGACATGTATTACATACGTTATTTGACCTTTATTTCTGTTGCATTCAAGGCACTGCATAATTAATATGCTGGAGAATAAATGAAGAAAAAAAAACGAAAAGAAAAGGGAAAAAAACTTTGGATAAACCTACCTGCAGAATGGTTTTCAAAAAATGAGAGTGATGTATGGAGAACCTTACGAAACATCTTATTGTGGAGTTTAATGGTAGAAGTAGAAATGCTTTTGAAAAATATAAATGTTTGTATCAATCCACCAATGATTGTGCAAATCATAATCAACACATATATTGTAACATAAAATGTACTGTCCATCAAAGCATACTCAGTGAAGCTATAACATGTGTCAGACTGGGTCAAATTGTTGTCTGAGAATTCACACATCGTTTTGCTTTGAGCAGTCCAGTTGTAATATTGATTTCTTTCTTCCATCCTGTAATAGATAAAAACAAGATATTATCTGTGGTATCAAATTTAATTGTACCTGAAGATCTTACTGATTTTACACTAACAGTTTTAAATAATATTTTCATTCCAAAAATCCAAACTATCTTCACTCTACAAGTAACAAATCTGATATGTAAATTGAAAATGATAAGATATGGATAACACAATCTTCTATCAAAGAATCTTTGCTAAAAATAAATGCATGTTAAAAAGGTAATTAAATCATTTTGCTGAGCGTACCTACACATTAAGCATATTCTCATGATCTAATTCCATTGAAACCAAAGTCTCCTGACGTATCATATTTAAATAATGTTATCAAATATTTCATGTTCATTTCTGAATCATTTATGCATGTGTCATCAAAAACACAAACCCATGATTATAAAAATACCAATATATTTCACTTAAAAATTGATTACATACCATTTGATGACCCACCAGTTGGTTAAGAGGAATGCACCCTATAAAAATGACATTTAATATTTGAAAAATACGACAATATCATATAACAAAACATACCGAGTCGGGAAGCTGGGTGAGCGGATTCAGTGAGTTGGTGATTGCGGAAGGATACCCTGAGCCAAAGGTGAAGGGTATCCGTCCGCCATCACCAATGAACTGAATCCGCTCACACAGCTGACCCGACGAGGCATGTTTTGTTTTTATACCTCAGACAACTACTGTATTTTTAAAAAATGATACATGAAACAAGATATTTATCGTTTAAAACATTTGTAAACAAAGCGCACCTCATTTGACCCCGTCACGTGACCCGAAAATGGTGCGTACAGCCATAGACTGGTTGCCGCCATCTGTGTATATACACGATGTTCTTGACACTCGATGGGGGACCAGTCTAAAGATGGCCGACGCAAAATAGTTCCAACTAATCAATACGTTACAAATAATCGGCATGCTCGTATTCATTCGAAATCGCATCAATACGCGCATCACTGAGGTATAAGTATAATGAAAATATCCTTCAACCCATAATGAAAATACTGACCGTCGTTATGGTCAAGAACAAAAAGAACAGCGGAAGAAGAAATTTGCCTTGAGCCTCGGTGAGATAATCAACATATGTTTTCCAGGAAACCTTGCCAATGTTGTTATCCTCTTCCTCTTTTTCCTCATTGGAATCAGTATTCTTAACGATAAACAGTTACAGGATTATATGAAGTCAGACATTCCATTATCTTGTCATTTAGTTTTTGTTTGTAATTGTTAAATTACAAAGGACACTAGTAGATAAACACATGTTAAATCAATATTGTCTAAAATCTTAACACACAAAACATTTTGCATGTAAACAATCATTGTTATGTTACAGGAAATAATCATTGATAAAATACAAACATACACATATCTAAGTCATGTATATGTATGCATTTTTTAATAACGTTTAGCATTGCTTATTTTTAAAAGCAGGATGTCAATATCTACAATTTCAAATAACATCAAAATTAAGTTATAATAATAATAATAATAATAATAATAATAATAATAATAATAATAATAATAATAATAATAATAATAATAATAATAATAATAATAATATATTATTTATATAGCGCTATTTCAGACTGCTCATGGCGCTTCTGCAAGTGGTGTTTAGAATATAAGTGTGTTTTTAATTTAGTTTTGGAGGTTTCTATTGTTATATAACTTTTCACTTCAGGGGGCAGGGTATTCCACAACTTAGGTGCATAAACTGCAAAATCCCTAACACCATCATAATAATAATTTATATATCACTATCTCAGACTGGGTCTGCTCACGGCGCTTCTGCAAGTGGTGTTTAGAATATAAGTGTGTTTTAAATTTAGTTTTGGAGGTTTCTATTGTTTTATAACTTTTCACTTCAGGGGGCATGGCATTCCACAACTTGCATAACCTGCAAAAGTCCTATCACCATAGGTCTTTTAAATTAGTTCTAGGAATTATGTATTCATTATTTTCGTTGGAAATGAGGGTTATCTTGGGTACTAACAGTTTATTCAAATAGTCAGAGGCAAAGCCATTTTGAACCTTCTGTGTCAATAGGGCTATCTTAAAATCAAGCCAGTGGAGATCCGTTAATTTTTTGGTTACGTGATCCCTTTTCTTTAATTTACCTACCACTCTGGCTGCAGCATTTTGTCATTTCTGCAGCTTTGCCAGTTCACATTTTGGCAATACAGCAAGTAGTCCAGTGTTGAGGTAATAAAAGCATGTGCAAGAGCATTGGCTGTTTTATCATATAAACAGTTTCTGATTTTTACATATTATTTTTATTTGGTTCTGCATAGTTAGTTCTTGATCTAGGATCACTCCTAAGTCCCTAACTTTGGTTGATCTAGAGATTTTACCTCACCTACCATTATGTGGTCTGGTATTTGGCCCTTTCTAAAATTTGAGCTTTTCCCACATATAGCCATTTCAGTCTTTCCAAGACCGCGGACCGTGGCGCAGTTGGTTAGAGTGCCAGCTTATTAGCACCAGTTCCGCTGTGGTGATACAAAGGTTGTGGGTTCGAACCCTGGCTATGCCGAGATTGAACTCATGATACAACTTCACACATGAGCTGAGGCCCCTGCCAAAGGGTTAATCTGTTGTCCTTGTAAATCTGTGACCGGGTGGGTTGTCATGTCAAGGACCTGCGACATGACAATTCAGTGAGGCAGCACTATATCTGCTACAAGTAGGTCTCATCACGAAATGAATGAAATAATGTTGAAAGTGATATAAACCCTAAACAAACAAACAAACAAATCAGTCTTTCCATCATTAATTTTCATTTTATTTATTACCAGAAAAGACAGTTTTCCATTTCTTTAGATGATTTTATTGTGTCTTCAATTGAATTTGGATCAATGGTGATGTATAGTTACGTATCATCTGCATACACATAATGCTTTTACCCATACTGCTTAATGATGTCAGCGAGTGGCTCCATGTATGTAATAAACAGTATAGGTCTCAATACTGAACCCTGAGGAGCACCATAATTAATGTCAATGTTTTCAGATTTTTTTACCTTCAATAGTTACACGTTTTCTATTTGTAAGGTAGGACCTAAAACACTTAAGAACCAAGCCTCTGACTCCACATCTTTTCTCTAGTCTGTTCAGTAGGATATTATGGTCAATGGTGTCAAAGGCCGCAGAGAGGTTTAATAACACCAACATTGTTATTATCGATGTCTATTAAAATATCATTTTGTACCTTTAATAGTGCAGTTTCTGTGCTGTGAAATGCTTTGTATGCCGATTGGAGCATGCTTTGAATGTTATTCTGTACCAAATGACCTACAAATTGTGTGGCTACTGCCCTTTCAATCAGTTTAAATAGAGCAAGATTAGATACTGGTCTATATTTTTTCTTAATCAGTTCAAGGCCTAATTTTTTAATTAGTGGCCTGATAATCGGCATTTTTAAATCATCTGGCGTATTACCTTTTGTAAGATTTATTTATTATTGCAGTCATTAATGGCAATAAATTACCAATGCATTCATTTAAAAACCAGGTGGGTATGGGATCCAAATCGCATGATTCATTTGTTGCTTCTTTGATCAGTTTTTTAACGTCAGTATTTTTCAGAAGGGGCGTGGTAAATTTTCCTTCCTCAGCCATATTGCTGGGATTTATACCATTTTCATCCATTTCTCTTAGAAATTATTAAATTCTGTTGCAAGTTCTTTGGTAACATTTTGTTTAGGGAAAGGGGTGTCTTCTTTAGTATGTAATAATTTATTTAATATCTTGAATAACTTCTTTGGGTCATATTTATTTGTATCAATTGCATCAAAAACATATTTCTGGCCACTTTTATTTCATTGTTGTATTTGTTGTATTTTATTTAAACCTTATTTTATCAATTGATAGATAGACCTGTTTTATTATATTTTCTTTCTAATCTTCTTTTTTGCCTTTTTTCAGCATTTATCTTTTCAGATAACCACGGGGCTGGTTTCCTGATATTTATGGTTTTTCCTACAACAGGAGCATGTTTATCCAGTACATTTGTCAATTTATTATACTTAATCAGAAGTTTGTCTAAATCATTATATATCGTAATAATAGTACAGGCCTTAGTGTTAGTCTTTAGTATTATTTTCTTTGACCTCTGCTAGAAAAGTCTCAGTTATAAAAAAGATATCAATTTCATTTTCATATATGTAATTTTATGTTCTCTGTTTTGTTTCCCACACTTTGAGTATTAGCAACAGCAATAATGAAATCTTTATTTGCATTCTTATCTTTTGCTTTCTGCAATACTTTTTTATGCATTTATTAATTTTAATTTCATTTGGTGCATCTACCAGAGCATTAAGGATGAGCGATTTGGGAATCCCGGTCATTGACCTTTGGGTTTCATTGAGACGGGGTTCCCCCATAGCATAAAAATAAGGCTTCGCAGAGCGACAAATCATAGGGGAGCTTGGTGTAGCTAACCTACGATCGATTCACAACTGGTCAGCAGATTTTATATATCAAAATGAAGAAATATCCCGCTGATTTTGTGTGGTACCTTTATATTATTTTTTCTGTCAGATTACATCGAAAAGAATTCAGGTTTTTCAATTATGATTGTGTAATTTGGTTTCTACGATTTGGTCAATTCGAATATCTTCTTTGGTGGGTGGGGCTAAAATAATCACGTGATTGAGAACTACATGTTAATTTGTCTTTTCCCCATCTATTAATAGCACCCTCCATGCCTTTATTTAAACGGTTTTTATTAAGAATGGGCATGGTAGGACAAACCCATTGCTTCACCAGGCTATTTTTAGTACTAAGCAGGTTATTTTTAGCCCGTTTGTCCATTAACTGGGGCTTTGTAGTTTGTTTGTTTGTTTGTTTGGGGCTTTACATCACTTTTAACATTATTTCAGTCATTTCATGATGAGACCTACTTGTAGCAGATATAGTGCTGCCTCACTGAATTGTCATGTCGCACGTCCTTGACATGACAACCCACCCGGTCACAGATTTACAAGGACAACGGGTTAACCCTTTAGGCACGGGCCTCAGCTCAAATGGGAAATTGAATCATGAGTTCAATCTCTGCATGGCCGGGGACCGAACCCACAACCTTTGGATCACCATAGAGGAACTGGTGCTAATAAGCTGGTGCTCTAACCAACTGCGCCACAGCCCGTGACCCAGGGCTTTGTAGTAATTCTCTTTGTTGACATAGTAAAAAGATAATAATGGTATTATTTTTTAAATGCTCAGGTTGGACTTTTGACTTTTTAATGACAAAATGTCTGCCTTTTTAATTTTTCCTATTTTTGACAGCTTCAGCACAGCTAGAATTCGAATCCAAGACCTATTCCCGGGTTTATTTTCTAAAATTCCATTATTTTTATTTTTTAAGTTGGTAAAATAAAATGTTTGATTTTCCATTCTTGGTAATTCTTACCAAGGAATCATCTAGTGTTTGATTTTTGCTGTCCATAACATGCCTTAACTTGGATTTTTGTCCCTTCTCTATGGCTTCCAGGTCACCCTTAAACTTTCGCCCAAGTTCTTGAAGATCATTTTCCAATGCAATAAATGTTCCACTTTTCACTATCCTGCCCTAAAATGTATTTGACATAACAATTAAGTTATAAAACACGATTTAGAGAATTCAATAACACATTGTGAAATATGCTACCTAGGCTTAAAAATATTTAACGCATCTACCTTAATATTTGTTTATGGAATTTTCAACATTAAAAGTCATAAAGTCTTCTTCAATGACACAATCTAGTATATTTTATGATGTTTGGAGCTATAACTACCTTGTCCATAATATAGATCAAGTCTGATTTGTGGAGTAAGTGAAATTGGTGGGTTATTAGAAGTATTGTCTTCTTCTTCAGGAAATCCCATATGACGCTGATAACAAATAGAAAGACATGCATATTTAGGTTGAATATTGTTCAAAAGGAACACTTACATATTGAGCATATTTTAATATTTTAATACTAATAACTTGTAATACATGATGCAACCATAATTGTGGTTGCATCAATAGAAATGATAGAAATGACATAGACCTATATTGCTTTTACTGTGGGGGACACATCTACAAATGATGCATGACTGAATGTGGACCATTGTAGACTATTTTTGCCAGACCTTTAAATGACCTTGAAAATATAACAGTTACTACTATTTATGTGGATTTCACTGTAAATTACAATATTCACTCATCCGCATCTTTCAAAAACGAGTTCATGGAGTCTTTAATCATTAAAGTCTGAAAAAAGTATAAATATTAGAGCAATTTTTAATTTTGGACCAATCTGCTGATGAAATTAAAGGAAATTTTGATATGCTGAGCTGTTATGAAACAATATCTATAATAACAACTTAAAGAAAGAAATATACTAAATGTAGACACAAATAGATTACCTTGTATAAATAGCTGATATCCTTCTGCAAATTTTCATATATTTAATTTCTACAGTAAGGGGAATATGCTAACAATATTTAATGAATATGCATATAAATTGGAGAAAACGTTCTATTTTTGATGCCATGTTTGCTGGGTAAATGTCATGCCATGCACCCACTCCAATAGGAAAGCTTGTACCACCGTTTAATGTTCAATGTCTCCCATTTCTTGTGATGCCCATTTCAATCATTCAAAATTGGTCTATGCAGTACTTGAATAAAACCTAAGATAAGTATCTTATATTTACCTTCACAAAGAGATTTTATCAAAAATCAAGGTTGACATAATCAAGGTTTTCTATGTTAATATAAGTAACTAAGGTTTTGATAGTTAATGTGATTTGTTAACGGTTTCTGAGTTAGTAACTAGCTGAGGTTTTAAAACCTTGGAATTATCAAACTAATTAGAAATAGTTTGTAATATAATGTTGATTTGTTTGTGTTAGCGAGTTTTGCAACATAGAGAGAAGTTTGTCACCAGGACCCAATGCCCAACTCTCGAAGAGTGACTGGAGATCTTTCGTTTACATTGTCACATAGACATAATTACATAACCCACGCATTTGAAAACCAGTCATGGAGCACTGGCTGGAATGGGAAACATCTCAGTAGCATATATGCACCTTTCTCGACCGTGCAGCATGACTGAAGTAGATGCGAATCCCAGACAATTTGCATGGCAGACAGACATCCAACTGAGCCACACCCCATTATTCTAAAAGCAACTTAAAATCACTATTATATGTCATTATCCTGTTTAAAATCAAAAGATGAATACTACCTATCAAACATTTGTTTTCCAACTTGATTATCAACTGCACTAAATGGATCATCCAAAATAATTATGTCACCACCATGGTATAGAGCTCTGGAAATGATTAATACATCATTATTCAAATATTGTCTTGTCGTTTCTCACATTGTATTTTGATGATACATATATCATATTACAGCTAAATTTATTTCAATGCCGTGATAAACTACCACTATCAAAAATATATCCAGGGTGTTTTGATGAGTAAAAACTGTTATTCGTGTCAGATTTCCCGTTCATATTAAGAATAATATTCATTTTACAGCAAATTTGATAGGTGTTTTATGCACTAAATATACATTTTACAATGAACGCATGGCACCATTAAAAATGGTTCGGGGGATTGTAGATCAGGTTGAATTGTAGGTTGAAAAAACAATAAAATTGACAATTAATACTCCTTTTCTATAACTATCTTTGGTTCTGGCAACCCTTGTTGAGGTGCCTAATTTTAACAAACCCTGCTTTAAGAGATGTTTTCCTATTTCTACCCTCCCTCAATCACTGAATAATGCACACTGTCAGTCAATAATTTGGTTAAATATTCCCGATGACTGATAAGGGAGACAACATCACTATAACTTAATACAATAATAACTATTTCTTTGTAGATCAAACAAAACAGACAATTCATGTTAGTGTATCATACATTGGTATAACATGTAAATTCGATACATAAGACAGATTGGATAGAAATTGACACTAGTTCGGTCAATGAGCATATATACATAAAACGGGAGATAGAGCCACTAAGTGCAATAATATACTGGGAAATGTTCCAACAAGCGTCCCTGTTATTAAAAATATAATCAATTAAATATATCATAGCAATGATAAATCGGTCACTGAACATACCTCGCAAAATTCACTCTGGCCTTCTGACCCCCACTCAAAGTTACGCCTCTCTCTCCAACGAGGGTCGCATCTCCTTTGTTAAAGCTACTGATATCCTGAAAAGAGTAGAGTGCATCATACAAAATATGTACGACTTATGCAAAATAAGTAAATCCATCATACTTTCCAGTATGATATTTTATCAATTCTCAAAAAAAAATGTTTAGTCAAGGAAAATGAAATAAAGCACTAACCCAATAATGACAAAATATAAAATGATGTCGACTAAAAAAATATAATGTTGACTTTGCTTAATTTTAAAAACATTTTCAGCATATTATGTTTACATGTCATATAGAAGTCTGTCAACTGGACATAACAGGTTACTCTTTACGAAGACTGAACTGGAATATTTTCTTTTCATTTTACATATACATGCAGCGGAGATAATTGTAGAGAATGAGTGGAAGGTAGAAAGGGCTCAGCAACTGATATATATATATATATATATATATATATACATATATATATATATATTTTAATTTAATTTAATCTTGCAACACAGAAAATGATTCTCACCCTTACAAGCTAACTCTGCTTTGTACAGGCTTTTAGCATATTATGTTTCATATTATACCATACCTCCCGCAAGGCCACGGCTTCAATGACCCTCTGATACTTTTCAGCTTCATATTTATTCCCCAAAAGGATATTTTCTTGCAACGTACCAGAGAATATCCAAGCATCTTGTGGTACATAGGATACAGATCCATCAATACATACTTCGCCTCCTGATATATTCATTTCACCCAATATTGCTTTTATCACAGATGACTGAAAATGTGTACACATTTCATTTTAAATTGTTCTGAAAGGAGGCATGGGAGAATCAGTTTGTTTTGCTTTCTATTCATATGCACCTGACCATGTAATCATCTCAAACAAAAGCACATGCTACATATTGTAGACACATCACTTTCAATATGGCAACACATCTTAGGGTAGAGTGAGCAAACAGTCAATGTGTTGAATACTATTGTTTTGGAATGATGACATGCTGATATGATGAAATGTATACTTGACTCAGGGTTATGTGCAGGTATGTATTCAGGATTAATGAATTGTCATAGCATGTAGTATCAGTGCAGTCCATGTTTGTGTTAAAATGTGGATTAAAAAAAATTTTGAGTGACCAATTTTGCCACGAGTGAAGATGAATAATTATAATAAGACATGTGGGACGCAATCTTGCTTAACGAAATCCACAGAGTTAAATCTATAAGTTGATTCCATAACAGATTTATGATTTCAGCAACATTTGTCAACAACTTTGATGTTGACCTGTATCGAATTTGCAATTGACCCAATTGATTACAAAATGCTTTGAAGACAATCAGGTCAAGGTCAGTTGATGTGATTAAATAGTAATTTAACCTTAAGATTTGAAGGATTGAACATAAAGAATATAAGTTTGACATATTTTCAATAAAGGTTTTCAAGATATATAAATAATAACTTGCCTTTCCCGAGCCGACGGGACCAACTAAAGTCACTAAGCATCCCTAAATCACATCGAAAAATAAAAACAAATATAATATATTTCGCTCACAAAATATGATCATGTAACATGTAATATGATGATGTAAGCGTAGTTAATTACTAAATTAATAGTTAATATCATTTAATATCATTTACTAACCTTTGGAACTACTAGGTCCACCTCTGATAAGCAGAAATCAATGCATTTCTTAAGTATTTGAAAAAGACAACAAGAATATTTCACTTTTCCTTTGGACAGACAATTATATATCAGTTTTTAGAGTCAAGGGCTTTTCAAATTGTTTAAATTTGTTGTCGACTGGACAGATTATCACCCTTCTTATCAATCAATTAAAATGCAAATTTTGGAGTAAAAATATGAATACCAGTACAAAAATATATGCGTGTGAGTAAACAAAAAATCAATTGAAAGGTTATTCATAGGAATCATGAGTTTTAGTCTGGTCAAGTGCTATCAAATGCCATTCTTTAATGTCCGCATCCACAGGGGAATGATAATTATATTCATATATAATATGTCTACGAGGATTTACATTCTGATAGACGTGGTATTTTACAACATTAAATAGCATGCAGCAATACCTTTTATCAAACATTTAATTCAGAGAATATCTAATTATTTATCTTGGATATCTATAACTTCTAATATTTCAATAAAAAACTTTCAATAAAATGTGTATTTTGCATTGCTTGAATGACTTATGAAAATACATAAACACAACTTTAAACATATCAAACACACATACATTGTGTTTTATTACTACTAAGTGGCCAAAATTCCCACATAGCTTTCATTTCATGTGCTCATATTATTATGGATTCCAATAACTCTGGGTAAAGTTGAATGTGCAGTACATATTATGATATATTTTAGACCCATCTTTGATCATCACTTACCTGATCAGTGTCACCGTTTGACCACTGGGCAGTTAGGCCTTTGATAGTAATGCATTCAACATGAAGGTTATCTTTTTCTCCAGCACAAACTGTTCCTGTAGCCCTCCTCAGGTTTCTAATATTTGGATCTAATTCTTCATATGTTAAGAATTCCTGAAATATACTTGAATTTAAGCTAATAAAATCTTTGTGACTTCGGTACGTGTTAGGCCCTGGAGATATTTAGGCCCTGGAGATATATTCATCGATGCAATATTTGATGATTTCTTGGCCATCTTGGTTTTGGTCATTTTACCGTTAGATTACAAATATCACAAATGATTTTCCCGATAACAAGATATGTTTGAATGCTTTCGCCGCTGTCCCCTTTTCAACCTTTTAATCTCCCATGACTGTTTCTTACTACCAAGGGCTTAAGAGCTATGATGAGTGTTGCTTTTTTGTAATAATATGGGAACATTTTCTGGAATTTGCTTCTTAAATGATCATTTACATCCATTCCTAGAACAGACTTGAGCAGATGATAATTTTGACCAATCAAAATGCATGTTATATATTGGATTTAACTTATTATCTCAATTCTAATTGGCTAATATATAAAATGCTATTCAAAATGTTAGTCTCCTTGACAATTCAGTGATAGCTATTAGACTTATGAAAAAATCACAACAAAATGGACAAAGATCTGAGCCTAATGGAAAATAGATAGGATTGGTCCCCTGAAAATACGTCCTTCTTAATAACTGCCGACCAGGTGTTTCTCAGAAGATCATAGTTGATAGGCAGAATGAAGAATTATTTCCCCCACATCACTGCAGAAGTTATGCTGACATATATGATATATGCACCAAGAAAACGTATGTTGTGGTAAGTCACAAAAACACTTTACCTGAAGTCTTGAAAATGATGTAAGCATTTCTGATGGGAACTGTATGCCTCCAGGTATCAGAAACATCAGGGCTACTTTCATAACGTCCAAGATGCCAAGGATTTTGACTGCTTGTGAAACGAGAAATATGTTCTTTGTATAAAATATATAGAACACAATAGTGACAAAAGCCACTAATTTTGCAGCTCCGTAAAAAACACCCATATTTTGTCCTTTTAAAGAATTGGTGACGAAAATCTTGTTCATCTCCCTTCTGAAAGCAAGAGTCCATTCAAATAATACATATGCCACAACATGATATGATATATATATATATATGCCACAACATGATATGATATTCTCAATGAAAACCTTTACCTTCTTAGTTTCATGATCAGGTCATGAAATGATTCTTCCCAGCAATACATTTTGATAACTTTGATCCCATTTATTACATTGTTCATCGCTGACACTCTCTTGTCTGTTCTTGCAGCTCTCTCCTTTCTAATTATTCCATTTTTGCGTCCTAGATACATTTGGGTAGGGACAAGAAGGATTGCAACAATCATCCCAAAAATACATGTTGGTCCTATTTCTTTGTAAGACACAACCAGAGCAGATATAATAAACGTTAGTCCATTAAGGGTCCAAACCATGGATCCACATCCCTTAAAGAGATGTAAACAAGTTAAAAGATCAATGTTGATTTATAATATCAAAACAACAATATCAAACTAATTGAATCGATGTGAACAAGGCTAATAAATCTTTTCTAATTCAACAGTTTAAATAGTTATGATGTAATCAATATCACAAGGTAGGTCTTGCCAACACAAGGATATGTTTGTTTTTGGCTTACTTACCACATACAATGTAATACATTGAAGACTTTACTTAACTTACCATCTGCAACATAAATCCATCTAAATCAGTGGCAATAAAATTTATTATTTTCCCAGTGCTCATTCTGTTCATGTCAGCTTGACTCAACTGTAACATCTAATAACATAAATATTAGCTTGAAGTGGTAAAAGTATATATTAAACATAACCCCATGGGTTGATAGCTCTGCTGACTTGAATGAAAACACATGAACTGAGTATAAAGTGCAATAAGCAACCAGGTTATGATTATCCATACAAGATCCCAATTCAGTTTTGATGAGATATTCATTAATATTTTGCAAATCATTATCATGTTACCAATGCAATATTTCATGCACAACATTTGTGACTTGTTGTCAAGGGGGCTGCCATTTTGAATAACATAGCCAATGAGAATCAAGATAACAAGTTGGGGCCAAATTTGATATGTAACATGCATTTTGATTGGTCAAAATCACTATCTGCTCAATTTTGCTCTTGAAAAGGATTTAAATGATCATTTAGGAAGAAATGTTCAAAAACATTACAAAAAAGCAATGATATGCATAGGTCAAAGGCCATTGATATATGTTTATTCACTTTTGATGGTTGTGAGATTTTGCAAGTATACAAATTTTGAATTGAAGGTCAATGTGTCAAGGTCAAAGGTCACATGACTAAGAAATTATAACGAGGCACAGCTATGACCTAAGACATTTCTGTATACCAAGTTTTAATTTCCTCTAATAAGTGGTTGCTAAGATATGCTCTGTAAAAAATTTGTGACCTCGAGGTCACTGCACTAAGGTCATTGGTGACATCACTAAGATTTGAAGGATTCTGAACCTTCACCTCAATATCTACCTCTGTATAAAACTTGAAACATATATTACTTGTAGTTTTGGAGAAGATTTTTTTTAAACATAGTGTTGATACCTAACAGATATTTAGTATTTCCAGTTCATCGTTCATGAGCTATTGCCTGCACAATAATACAAAAGTTCAAAGTCACAGAATCAAGGTCAAGGGTCAAATCTGTATAAAATGTATATGGTGTTTAAAAGAGTGTTGATATATAGCAGATATGAACTAGATTTCATTCACTTTTAATGCTTGAGATGTTGCATGTTCACAAATTTTGAATTCAAGGTCAATGTGTCAAGGTCAAAGGTCACATGACTAAGAAAGTATGATGAGGCACGGCTATGACCTAAGACATTTCTGTATACCAAGTTTTAATTTCTTCTTATAAGTAGTTGCTGAGATATACTCCTTACAAAATTTGTGACATCAAGGTCACTGCATTAAGGTCAATGGTGACATCACTAAGATTTGAAGGAATCTGAATCTTCAACTCTCTATCTACCTCTGTATTAAATATGAAACAAATATTACTGGTAGTTTTGGAGGAGAAGATTTTTAAATATAGTGTTAGTATATAACAGATATGAAGTGTTTTTTATTCACTTCTGATGGTTGTGATGTGGCATGTTCACAAATTTTGAATTCAAGGTCAATGTGTCAAGGTCAAAGGTCACATAACTAAAATTGTATGACGAGGCACAGCTTTAACATAAGACATACCTGTATACCAAGATTTAATTTTTTCTTGTAAGTGGTTACTGAGATATGCTCCTTACAAAATTTGTGACATCAAGGTCACTGCACTAAGGTCAATGGTGACATCACTGATAATTGAAGGAATCTAAATCTTCAACTCTCTATCTGGCCCTGTATAAAATAGTGTTGGTATATAAAAGATATGAAGTGCATTTAATTCACTTCTAATGGTTATGATGTGGAATGTTCACAAATTTTGAATTCAAGGTCAATGTGTCAAGGTCAAAGGTCACATGACTAAGAAAGTATGATGAGGCACGGCTATGACCTAAGACATTTCTGTATACCAAGTTTTAATTTCTTCTTATAAGTAGTTGCTGAGATATACTTCTTACAAAATTTGTGACATCAAGGTCACTGCATTAAGGTCAATGGTGACATCACTAAGATTTGAAGGAATCTGAATCTTCAACTCTCTATCTACCTCTGTATTAAATATGAAACAAATATTACTGGTAGTTTTGGAGGAGAAGATTTTTAAACATAGTGTTAGTATATAACAGATATGAAGTGTTTTTTATTCACTTCTGATGGTTGTGATGTGGCATGTTCACAAATTTTGAATTCAAGGTCAATGTGTCAAGGTCAAAGGTCACATGACTAAAATTTTATGACAAGGCACAGCTTTAACATACGACATTTCTGCATACCAAGTTTTAATATCCTGTAATAAGTGGTTACTGAGATATGCTCAGTACAACATTTCTGACCTCAAGGTCACTGCACTAAGGTCAATGGTGACATCACTAAGATTTGAAGGAATCTGAATCTTCAACTATATATCTACCTCTATATAAAATATGAAAGATGTAGTAGTGGTAGTTTTGGAGAAGAACATTTTTAAAGAAATGTTGACAGACGGACGGACAGACGGACAGACGGACAGACAGACAGACAGACATTTTCCCCCTCCTAAAGCTCTGCGAGGTAAAGTCTCAGCAGAGCTAAAAAGCCTTCAAATGTGATCTTATCACCTAAACCTGTTTATCACATTGGTATTGTTCGTTTAGAAAATATGACCTTTAAATTTTGGAGTGTTGCTTTTAGTTTTTTAAAAGGTTTACTGACCTTCCTGTAGACAAGTGCGGTGCATGCTGCTTTTATCTTAGAACTACCCAAGGCACAGCAAAATACCCCAATGGTATTGCATAGAGCAAACAACATCACTGATATTGGCAATAAAATGCTGCTACCTAATGATAAAGTAGAACCTGTTTTCCCTGCATTCATCTCTTCAATAAGATAGTCAACCACTACAAATTGAAGCGCCATTATAATAACCTGGAATATATTTGTAAAATAAAGATGTAAAATTGCAGATAAAGTATACAGATAGTTGAGTATTATCAAATAAGTTCACTTGTCTAGCTGATTATTTCCTTTTCTCTTTTCATCAATACGTTTAATGCAATCTTAAAATACAGTTGTCAGGCTACTTTTGGTTTATATTAACATTTCATGGTATTTATTTCAAGCAAACCCTTTAAGAATGATCTTGTTTGCTAGCTAATGACTTTCAAAAGTGTAACTATGCCCATATCGATAATGTGATTTCATTCATATCAAGAAGTCTTGAGAAGAATGATGTTGTTTGCTAGCTAATGACTTTCAAAAATGTAACTATGAACACATCGATAGTGTGATTTCATTCATATTTAGAAGCCTTGACTATATATCATGATATAATAAATTGTTAGATACCAACAGATAATTCCAATAGAAAAGATCCAGTAACGAGAAATTTCCAGTAGGCTTCCATCAAAATCCGGAACAGGAAATTCTTTTCTTTTCTTTGGTCCCACTTACTAGCAATAGTCCTACAAATTCATCTTAATCAAATCACTTTTTTTTCACTTTTCAACTCCAGATATATACTTATAAAATGTGATATTTCAATCAGAAATCAGGACGGACATGTTATTCCCCACCGACTTAAGATAAATCCTATTACATCTTCTGAAATAATAGTCTATAGAAATTTAAAAAATAGGCCCAATATAACAATGGCAGTATCATTTAACAAAGAACAATTAAAGAGCAAAAAACAATGCTCAGGTTCACCAAAACAGTGTACACGCAACCCAGCAACGGAACAATGCTTTGTTAACAATCAAACAATGACCGAGCACTCCCGACAAGGGAAAACTTGGCCACATGTGATTAAGACACCGGGAACCTCTATAATTTCGAAACCCGATCGAAAATCCCGAATCGAGCACACAACACCGGACTGGTCGCCGGAAATTGTTCGCTTTCAAACCGAAATATTCATGCAATTCACAGAATGCTTTCTATTACAGATCAGAATTAGCCCGCCCAATGGAGCAAACAACTCAAATTTCTCTGCCAAATGGCGAGAAACCATCCAAAAATATGAGGCGGAACTGCTCACCATGGAAACAACACATGCATCTTATATGCTTACGACAAATAAGCATATTGCTGACGCCGCTTGGCAAGAACTCAAATCAAGAGTGGATGAAGACAGTTTCACTGAAGCACAGGCAGCCGCCGATACGGTGGCAAACCATGTGCGAATTGAAGAGAGTAGCAGGCAGCGCAAAAAAATTCGCCTTTGACCTTAAAAGGTCAGAAGAGGAGACCCTCGGCGTCCCCAAAACCAAGAAAAATCGTTCTATGCCACTCAACAAGGGCCGCATCACTAAAGAGGCCAGACGGAGAATCCCCAACATCGAAGGGAAACCCCGTAAGAAGCCCACTATTGGCAACATCATCAATATGTTCACTTAGAACAAACCGCCATGCTTCTAATAGAAGAGCATCTCATGACAAAAAGACAATGCTCGAACAATTAAAATCACCTAATATCAATGGTGATTGTCTTAACACCAACAATAACGCAAACAATGAACCTGTAGACCTTAACTTAGATCAGCAAAGCGAAAAAAACTTGAAAACTTACCTGTAATAATCCCATCAGAAATAAAACTGTTGAAAACCAAAAAATCAAGATTTTGTTCTTTGACAAATCAGTTATCATTATCCTTGACAACAAGGAAGAACGTTCTGTCATTAACCTTTCAAGCCATGACTTGACCCCTAATGAAAGAGAAGTCCTCCTAAAAGGTCTCAAGTTCTGCCCCACAGCAGGAGAACCCAAATTACATGAAATAGAATCAGACTTGAGATCCTTTTACAGAAGGATGAGACTTAAATCATTTTGGCACGATTCAAATCCAGACACTCTGGATAATCAGAAGAGTCCCAATAAAACCCAACCTAGCATAACAACCCATTTTGCCCTTACCAACAACCCATCCTCTTCACAAATTGCCCCATCCACCTCAAACCCAGACAAAATTCAAACCGAAAAGCACTTGGGAACCAAAAACCACATCTAGAAACCCTGTGCTTGAAACTTTCTTCAAATGTGTACAAAGGGACATACAAAAATTTGTCCCTAGGGCACTCCGCACCCAAAACCTCACTAAAGAGGAAAAAACGGCCTTAGAATCCCTAAGCAAAAACAACTCCATCACTATAAAAAAGGCAGACAAGGGTTCAGCCATAGTGATTATGGATACAGAAGATTGTATTAAAGAAGCAGAAAGACAACTGAATGACATAAACTTCTGTCAAACCCCTAATGACCTAACACAACAACACAAAACCAGTGTAAGGAACATACTGACTGAGATGTATGATAAGGACGAAATCGACAATGATGTCTACATGTCATTGTGTCCCCATGAGGCAAGAAGAGCCAACTACTACTTCCTACCCAAAATACATAAGAATCTGGTCGTAGGGAGACCCATTATCAGTGGAAATGGGTCTCCCACAGAACAAATTTCTGCATTTGTTGATGAGCACATTAAACCCTTTGTCAAAGAAACCGCTTCATATGTAAGGGACTCCACAGATTTCATTAGGAAAATCTCTACTTTCCATAGTAACAATGAAATCATTGTAACCACGATGGATGTGAGTAGCCTATATACAAACATTCCCCACAATGAGGGCCTAAACACAGTATATAGATGCCTGGTAAAGAACTACAAAAGGCATGGCCACCATCAAGAGCCTAATGACCCTATTAGAGGCAATATTGAAAATGAACAACTTCACCTTCAATGGTGAACATTTCCTCCATATAGGAGGTACAGCAATGGGTACAATTGGGGGGTGCGCATGCGTGAGATGCAAGATGGCAGTGTTTTGATCTAGCTACGTATTTTGTTGGGTTTTCTAGCAATTTATGGTACTCTAAAATACGCCAAAACTCAAACTCACCTGTTCCAGCACACCTCTACCTAGAGTCTACTCTTGTGAACACTATCAGTGTAAAATCTGATCTGTAACGAGGGCTGGTATTTGATTCGCTTTACACGAAGCGCAGCGCTCGTCACACAGATCCTATTATACTCGTGGCGAGTGTTTACAAACCCCTCTCTCTCTCGTAAACACAAGCTTGGAATCACCTCCTAGCTTAAGGTTCCTAATCACATAGGCAACCTTGTCTAATCACCTAGACAAAATATCTAAAATCTGTCCAAGAAACACACTCTTTTTTCGCCTCATACAGATATGCCGAATCACCTCGGCATATGAGCTGAGTGCCCGCTCGCTCTTTTCTAAATATTCTGTTCATATTGAGGTAACAATAATTAGTCCTAAGTTTCAATATTTTTTATTGGAATAGAAGGCACATTTGGTTTTTATTTTGAAACCCTGAACACCTCGAGCGGCCATTGACCGCTCGTTCACCCCAGCTATTTACGCAGTTATAAATAGTACATATACACAATTTCCTACAACGGAAATAATTTTTCAAAATATTAAACAAGCGACTCACCAGGTTGGCAGGGTCTGACGTCTGTCTAATCCGATCATCCCAGCGCTTGGCATTATTTTCCTCACTTCTATTGTACATTCAACCGATACACTTTGCAGTGAAAGGTCTGCAGTGAAGCATTGCCTCTCCGAGGCCTACTCCTACTGCTCCGGCTGCCCTGTTATCCCCTGTTCAATCTGCTATTGATGAAGTGGCGGAATTGAGGACCACATATGCAGACTTGAAGATGAACGATGCTAACGTGGCAGCCAACATTCGTCTCACCGAGCGCGTCGCCTCTCTTCTTGTGGAGAAGGATGCAATTGTGGCCGAGAAAACGGCACTGGAGGCCGATAAGGTTCTCCTTGAAGCCGAGAATGACAATCTTACTTCTGAGCTGGCTTCTTCTCTTCGTGCTCTTAAGGAGAAAGAAGACGTTATAGACAGTTTCATCCCGCCTTCCTCGGAGGTCTGAGGCAACAAGATCGCAGCGTCTTCTTCTCTTACCAGCCTCTTGGTCGTACTCCCGAAAGACGGCAATCAGCCGAGAATAACGGACGGGATCAGCCGATCCGATTGCTCGTTCAAATCGTCCGCCGAAACTCTTCACTTTCTCCAGACAGTCTCTGACAGGGCCAAACAAGCTGACCACCTCGTTATTCTGCCCGACATCTCCTCGATTGTGGCCGGTGAAGATGGAACGACTGCCTTTAACCGTTTGATGAACGAGGTTGAGGGTATCAGGGCGATGGGCCCGACAGTCACGATTATCTCCCCACCGGCTCCGATTGACACTCTTTAGAGAAAACATTGGACATACTTTGTTAGTTTTCTCTCCTCGCACACCAAAATTCTTCCCGGTTATTCCTACAAGAAGATCCAATCGTTCCATGGATCGGCGGACCTCGCCACCAACAAGGATGGCAGTCTTACTTCTTTGGCCATGGATATGATTGCCAAGGCCATCAACTCTATCGTTTTCCCGGAGAAGATCCTGTTCGTCCCGGACGTCAAGAGTGCTCTCCTCCCTGATGAGGAGAAGCCCAAGCGGAAGCGCTCGGCAAACCCACGTAAGAGGAAAGATGGTCCTCCTCCTCCCAGCTCGTCTCATGCCTCTTCCTCTTCCTTTTCTTCATCTTCTGCCTCAGTGGTCAAGGACATGCTCGCCATCCTGACCAAGATGGCGGGCAGAATCATTGGCAAGAAAGGTTCAAACATTCCTGCATGGAACCAGATACCTGGACTTGACGTGAAACTAATAAACATTGATGACGATTCTAGTCTCGTCAGATTCTCCGGTCCACGAGACGTTGTGGCCAAAACAAAGGCAGAAGTACAGAAGATTGTGAACACCGTCTGATGCTTCGGGCCAGAGCCATCACCTGCAAATATGGACGAGTATTCGAATATTAGAAATCATATTTGTTCAATTTCTTGTACGTATATTAACTGTATAAGTGCAGAGAATAAAATCTTAGCATGTACATGTTTTTTAAGTATGAATAATAAAAGATATATACCTTCTTCTATTTCTAAAGCTGAATGTCTTATCCCCTCGCTGCCTGCTCGGCGGCTGCAATCCCAATCCATTCTCACTTGCAATAGACATCTTCAGCTCATACTTTTAAAAGACACGTTGAAAAACATATTCTTTACACAAATATCAAGACCAGAAAACCCATCAAACTATCCTATCTCTGGTCGTTATCTTATTTTCAAAAATAAAATTTCGTTGAAAATAATTGACAATCTGAATGAATATTTCTTATCTGGCAGTCGCGGCCCATGTGCTGCCCTATATTGCTGGATACCGCCACAAGATGGCTCTGGCCAGTCTCCACCGGATTTCAATATTATCGCTCCAAATTTCTTTCCAAATCTTGAGACAACACATATTGTTAATCCACAACTGACCCCCAACCTTGTCTCACCATCTTTTCTTAGAAACTTACTGTATCCATGCAGTAATGCCACGAATTGCTCGGAGCCGGCTACCCCGAGCCGTTCACGCTATCCTCGTGGTAGCACACAACGTGGCGATTCACGGAACTACCCGAGCCACGATTGCACGAGGCGGAAATGCTACCAATGCTTGATAGTCCCGGAAACACACGAACCCAACCACGCACGTGTTTGTCCCGACAATATAAACATACACAATACACACCACTCGGCTCGACCAGCCAATCACAGGGTGGGATCCAAGCCGCCGGCCGGCTCAACACTTGCTAAACCCCATCGTGTAAACATAGAGGGAGCCATGAACAACAACACACAGTCATCACAATGCAAACCTAGCAACCAGCTCCTAATTGGTTCATGCAATACTCGGGTAAGATTCTACTTGTGAAAGACTATTTCTCTGAACGTAACCTGGATGCCCTCTTCATAACTGAAACATGGTTGCAGGATACCAATGAAGAGAAGATTAAGAGGCAACTTGAGGATGGCTCCCTAAAGTTTCACTCTTTCCCTCGTAGGGGGCGCTTGGGTGGTGGTCTGGGTCTATTGCACCGCGTAGAGCTTCCCTTTGAAACCAATAGGTTGAACCAACCAGCGGTGATGACTATGGAACTCTTAGAAGCATCCCTTCTAATCAAGGGGAAGAAGTTCACCTTTGTAACCATCTACCGACCGGAACCCTCAAGTAGGAATAGGTATACCTACTCTGAGTTCTATGATGAATTCACTCAACTTGTTGCTCACTATGGGTCATTCATTCATGAAGTCATCTTCCTAGGTGACTACAATTTTCATGTCAATAAGCCCAATAAACCTGATGTTATAAAGTTCAATGACATTCTATCTACCTTTGACATGAACCAATGGGTACATGACCCGACCCATAAGTTGAGGAATACCCTTGATCTTATTATCACCTTCAAAGGGAACAGGTTTCTCAAGAGCCACCTGATGGATGAGTACATATCTGATCATAAAATGATTAAGCTATACCTAGGTATCTCACCGCCCAAACCGCCCAAAAAATTGATCAAGTACAGGAATTTTAAGGGACTGGATCTTCAGTTCCTAAGGAATGACATCAAATCCCTAACCGGTGCAACTGCAACATGGGAACACTTATCCTTGAGTGACATGGTGGACTACTATGACAAGGAACTCACATCACTCATGGATAAACATGCTCCTACCAAGTTTGCCAAGGTCACTCAGCGTAAACCTGTACCTTGGATGAGTGACCAATTAAAGCTGGAAAGATCTCTCAAGAGAAGGCTTGAGAGAAAAATGAACAAGACTGGCTCTCACATTGACAAGGAATGGCCTTACTGACAAGTTTCACTATTGACCATCAAATTCTATTTGATAGACTGGAGGCTAGATGTAATGTCAAAGGTCATGCCCTCTCCTGGATTCGGTCATATCTGAGGAACAGGAAACAATGTGTGAAGGTCGGGACCCATAGGTCTTGTCTCAAGTCCATAAAATACGGAGCGCCTCAGGGCTCAGTCCTGGGTCCCATACTGTTCACCATTTATATGACACCCTTTCTGATATCCTCGCCAAATATGGTCTGAGCTATCATATTTATGCGGATGATACTCAGATCTACATCCCTGTAGACCACACTTCCCCCCATCAAGTTGATATAAGCAGACACAAACTTGAGGAGTGTGTCTGTGACGTCAGAAATTTCCTTATATCAAATAAGATATAGATAAATGATGGAAAGACAGAGATGCTCATATGTACTGACAGGTACAGTACTGCCACCAGCGGTAGTATCCCAGACACAATCAGAGTCGGGAACTCTGATATTGCTCCTAGTGAGTCAGTGGTGGATCTTGGCATCACATTTGACTCCAACATGGACATGAAGGCCCAGATCAGAAAAATGTGCCAGAAGGGCTATTACCACATTAGGAACTTGGCGGCCATTAGACATTGTCTAGACGAGAAAACCGCTGTAACACTCACCCATGCTTTTGTTACATTGACTCTGGATTACGGTAATGGTCTGCTGGCTGGTCTTCCTAAGACTGACATTAGGAAGTTGCAATACCTCCAAAATTCTGCAGCACGTGTTGTAGGAAAAATTAGGACATTCCAAAACTGGGACACAGAAAACCCTCCCGCAGAATGGAGTAGAATTATGTAAGACCTCCGTAATATCTCCTATGAATAAACTATTCTAGATCACTGCACACACAATATATATCTTAAAAACAAAAATTACTTTACCTTGACAACAAAAAGGAAACGTGATATATACGTGATATCGTCACATGATATATATTGTGAGGCATGCATTCAGGGTAGTTGAAAATACATACAGATTTCCTTTTCGGAACAATGTGGATAATACTAAGTTCCTGATATATAATTATCTCATCAATTACTTGAAATACACTTGGTCAAATACATCATAACTCTTGATACAAAATTACAAAGACATATAATTTGCATATAAACTGATAAAATACCATACAAAATAAACCATTTTGGGTCCAATGCTTTATTTTGTCACGTGTTTATCAATGGGGAAATTGATTGGATGCCCAATATCTAAAACCCACAAGCTTTGTTTTCATTTCTAAAATTTCTACAAGATAGATATTAATTATTAAAACCCTTATAATGAATATCAATATCACTTTCAAATAAAAGTAAACCATCAGTAAAAGCATATTGCAGACAACAAAAAGTACCATTTTACAATGAGACTGATATAACGTTTGACAGAAGATATCATTTGTTACTCAATCCATTTCAAATTTCAATTTCCCAAATAAAATAATCTTTTATCTATTTGATAATTATATTGTAAGTGAAATATGCATTGTGTCAAGCATAGGGAATCTGAAAAGCTAAGATAGTGTTGAAATCGTGTGATCAATAGAATGTCAATTCTCCCTTTAGTCATATTAGGGATGAAAGCTTAAATCACACATATACAACAAAAGGGATGAAAGCTTAAATCACAACCTTGGATGAGATCATTTTTATTCCATGTATAAAGTTATCAATTTTACTTTTATGCCATCCAATCCTTAAATTCAGTGTTTCAAAACTTAACCTTAATTAATATTTCTGCCCAAATCTGAGATGATTAGAACAAATATCCAAAAAGCCTGTGATCCAATAGAGGGAATGATGGAAATCAATAGTGTCCCATACAATACTATAATCCTGTGCTCATTGGGGTATGCCTTGTAGTTCTTTGCAAATATTATGAACAAATTAACAGCAGGGAGCGCAAAATTTGTAAGATTCCAAGGGAATTATATTATTTACAGAGTGTTCTTATTCACCACTGAATCACTGGTTTTTTTTCTTATTTCTCTTGGAACACAATTTTCAACTCCATCAAAGAAATATCTTTAAAAAGCATAAGGTAAAGTTTTCACTTGCTTTGCTATCTTAGCATTGAATAGATAAATTTTAGGATGTATAAAAGTATTTTTAATCTATTTTGAAACATCAGGTTGACCGAAATGTGGTACAAGAGCTTTCATGACCTGAGTTTTTATATATAGCAATGCTATATATAGGCACATGACTGATATCAAACCTATTTTTATCATTTGGTTTGCAGACAGCTCATAGTTTCAAGGTTATGATAATAAAAATGTACCTCTCTAGTATATCTGATAAATTCCCTGCTTCAATGCTAGAAATGATATCAGGAATGTCCTTGTCAACAAGGGTCTGTTTCCAGCCTTTCCATATAAATGCATTTAACCACCTGCAATATTGAAGAATATTTTTCCTAATTTTGTATATACATATATATTATATATATATATATATATATATATATATATATATATATATATATATATATATATATATATATATATATATATATATATATATATATATATATATATATATATATATATATATATATATATATATATATATATATATATATATATATATATATATATATATATATATATATATATAATGGTGACTCCATGACACAACACAATTAGGTCCTTCAGTACAGAAAACATTGTTAAAGATCAATAAGTCAATGATAAATGAGAGCTCCACTCTCCATGCTAATATGATTTCCAATAATATTGTAATCATATTTTCTTAATGGATAGGGCTTATGGAACCTTTAATGTCTTTCTAAAATGACAAAGAATCCAAAAATATTTAAAACATTTCATCAGAAGTCTCCACATGATCTAATACATTTGTATTAATACTTTTGAACTGTATAACTAAATGTATTAATAATAATAATAATAATAATAATAGGAAAAATATTTAAACTTATGAGAATCTGAATAAATACATTACCATACAGTGTATTTGCTTATCCAGTTACAGGTATCATAGGGATGTTCCTTTTCGTTTATTAATTTTCCCATCTTACCAATCAGATAATCTTTGTATCTCTCAGATACAAAGCTGTTAAACTCTATACGTTTGTTAATAGCACAGCACTCTATGCTACAATATATAGTACTACAAATTCACTTTTGTTATGCTCTGAATATTTTATATTCATGAAAAATATATGAAATGGTCAGTCTATGACAGAGTGATTCAGTGCATAAAGGAATCTCACCAAAATCCACCAAAATACACTGACCGTGGTTATTTAAGACTAAACACGCCTAATTTTGATTTATTTTTGATTGTTTTAAAATGCATCGCAATTTCAATAAACAGAGAATACTACTTTTAGAAAGTTGATTGTTCAAATGGCCTTGACACTCTTACATAAAGCTGATCTGCCTTTTTTCAATTACGTTCTATCTGTTTGTAACTCTTGACATTTACTGTGTATTCCGTCAATAACATGATATAAAAATGTGGTTATCAATGTATATCTGCCATCTGCAGGCCCTGATGTGGTCTGATGCTGGATGCCTAATATAGTTTACCTCATTTACCATAGAATCACAGGTGTTATATGGAACTTGTTACTCCACTTTAAGCAACGGTGAGTAATGAATAAGGACTTGAAATTTTAATCCATTTAATAATGAATATCAAAATAATAATTTTGTAGGTATATCTCATGAATAATACAACACAAAACAAAGAAGCAGTTAAATTAATATTGGTCATTGCATGTTTTATAGATTCATGCATCATCTGAGTGTGAGTATCTTGATTTATGGTAATAATCAGTGTTCTGATTGTATTGCTTTTATGATTGACACTCATATTTGCCTACATTATTAGCAATAATAAAGTGTTTATTGTCATCTAGCAGTGTACCGGTCACCATCCGATTGCATTGTCTTCCATTCCATTCGTTGATTTTCTAGCTTATGGTAAACTTATATATACATCTGAATTAATATATACATCTCAATTAATTTTTCAGAAAAACGCATGATTGCAAATTCGAATTTGGATGTTCATTGTATTTGTTGTCAGCTTCGATGAACCGGCCATGGAAAACAACACGCAAGACACCACCATTAAGATTTTAACCCTTTATCTTCCAGTTACTTATTGGCGATATTTCTTGTGAGGGCTGAACTATTTCAATTTTACATTTCCTACGCATTCAGAAAGAAATGGCCACGAATTTAGATACAATGTAGAACTTTCGCGTGTCAACGTATATAATTATCATGTTTAAATATCGAAAATTGAACTTGGTGCCTCACAAAGACACGAAACATGGCAATTCAATACAAATCATGAAGACTCAATATACAAAGCACTAAGAACAAATACGAATTCCTACAAACCAAAATAGAACTCACAAGGAATCAATAGGCCACTTGTCAATCTTTTTTATCGATGGTCAATTATAGAGGAGTTAAAGTTCTGGTTCCGTTTAGGTTGCACAGTTCTGGTGTACCTTTCAATGCGGGGAAAACAACATGGAGATCGGCTATACGATTCTAGTGATCTTGAGGATTGTTTAAAGTTTTAAACCGGGCCTTGACGATCCCTGGGCAATTGATGAGAGCAATGAGACTCCGACCTCATATTTTCAGCTGTTTTACTCTCTGTACAACTGGGATATTGTTATTATTATTATTTATCATTATTTTCTTTTGATTCTCATATTTTGATCTTTTACTTTGTCTCTGTACAACTGGGACATTATTATTGATATTTATTATTATATATTTCAGATATACATCACGATGCTTGAATCTCTGCTGTTTTTGATAACATGCCACTGTTTTTACCCGGCAGATGGCACCACTTATCAATGGGATTACATAATAATAGGAGCAGGTCCTGGAGGGTTACAGATGGGGTACTTCCTACAGCAGGCTCACAGAAACTATGTGATCCTGGAGAGGGCGAATATCTCAGGTATCTGACTTGTAATTCCTCTCATATGAGCATAAGCATACTGTCTATGTTTATCATTCTTGTCTTCTTCATTTGCTTTCTTAACGGCTGTATGATTTTGGAGGATGGGAGGTGGTATGCACGATTCAAATTGTTACTGGTAAAATAGCCCGACCTGTTATGGCTATTGTTGTTG
The DNA here is from genome assembly GCA_949316495.1 of Amphiduros pacificus. Lineage (NCBI taxonomy): Eukaryota > Metazoa > Annelida > Polychaeta > Phyllodocida > Hesionidae > Amphiduros > Amphiduros pacificus. The sequence continues at coordinate 37,228,290 of OX439005.1, read as the reverse complement.
AAAGGGATGTAAAATTACCATTTCTTATTTTCAATATTTAGGGGCATTCTTCGCTACATATCCTCGCCATGGCCGTCTCATCAGTATAAACAAAATACACACAGATAATAAGAACAAGGAATTCAACATGCGTCATGACTGGAACTCTCTCCTAAGCCACCGAGAAGACCTTCTCTTCCAACATTACTCCAAGAAGTTTTTCCCACCTAAGGAGGATTATGTTAGATATCTTAACGACTTTCAGACCAAATTAGATATCAACACAATGTATAACACTGATGTGAGCAATATCAGAAAATATCATAATACTTCGACTCGGAGTCATTATTTCACGATGAATGATCGAAATGGAAACAAATATCTAGCTAAGTATGAAGTACCCCTTTCTTCCATTAATGTATTCAAATACATTTGTAGCTAAATATGTATGATATGCTAAATACTAACAATCCATATCTTGCTTCAAACAGGACTATATATATATATACAGGACTATATATAGATGGATATTTCTTTGTTAGATACGTCATAGTTGCCACTGGAATTGCCAGTCCTAACATACCAGATATGGAGGGAATTCACCACGCGGAGGGTTATGAAAATATGTCTTTGGATCCAAAAGATTATGAGGGCAAGACAGTCCTTATTTTAGGTAAATATAAGTGTTAGAGTATTTCACATCATAAATATCTCAACCTACAATTTTATCAACTTATCTAACAAAACTAATGTGTTTTATAGGCCACGGTAACACAGCATTTGAAGTGGCGGATGGAATGTTTGAGTCTACCAACTTGATCCATATGCTTGGTAGGTCCAGAATCAAGCATGCTTGGGCCACACACTATGTTGGAGATCTGAGGTAGGGATAATAGATTGATCTACACACTTTTCTTTCATTTTCTTTTTTGATGTATATATATATATAGCTTAATAATCTTTAAGGTCTTTCAGTGGGATTTCCGGGTGTATCTTTATATTTTTCAAATTGAAATGCAAAGTCGTTTACAGGGCAATAAATAATGGACTTCTAGACACATACCAACTCAAGTCGCTAGATGGAGTGGCAGAGGGACCATTAGAACTCTTCCGCATTGTCAAGGACAATGACAAATACAGAGTGGAAAGTCTCCATGGCGACAGTGACAACTTTGCACTTCGAAATCATTATGACAAAATAATAAGATGTCTTGGATTCAAGTTTGATGAAACTATATTCCACAAGTGTGTATATTTTTCTTTGTCATACTCTCTGGGACGTTTAAAGAGGATAATCCTTTTCGTGCGATTTGAACAGACCATTTTTAGCAGTTACTCTGCTAAAAATAGGTAGTCGCTCTTAATATGTGGGTTGGGGATAGACTAACTTTGTTTTAATAGAGTATAAAAAGTGTATCATTGTTAACCTTTGTAGCACAACAAATATCAACCCTGGTACTGGGATAAAGAAAAAGTACCCCTCAGTGAAGCCTAGCTATGAATCAGACTCCATTGCTGGTTTGTTCTTTGCTGGCACGGCGACTCACTCAATCGACTTCCGCGAGTCCGCTGGGGGTTTCATTCACGGCTTTAGATATACAGGTGGGTGAAGTGTACCTCAATGTGTTACGTCTCACCCAATGGGACAGTGACGGTCTTTCATATAACGAACATGTGAGTGAGCTCTGAGTGAGGTCTTGGCTTTATCGAGGCAATCTAAACGGATTGGCAGGTGTCAAAGGGCACCATACGGTCAATCCACGTTCAGGAACAAAACTCATAACTTTTCCCTTTTGTCTATGAGATCTTATCCGAAGAAATATGATTTATATCTCTGAGTTTATATTTTCAAAACATTTGCAAAAACAAATAATTATTTACATGGATCAAAGCTTGTTTGTCCTAAGAGATTTGTATCTGCTTTATTCACCAATAATTCTCAGGCAAAGGCCATTGGCCTTGGAACTATGCTGCTCATTGCTTTTTGTTATGTTTGTAGACATTTTCTGGAAATGCCTGCAAATAGATGATCATTTAAAGTATTTAGCCATTTTTGCACGCCAAGAACAAGTGGTAAATATGTTCCCAGCAAAATATATATTTGGCTCCATGAAAATACAACACCTTAGTTATGGATAGTAAGAATCCTATCCAGTAGTAGCAAAGGAGAAGATCATAGATGGACAGACGGAATATCATAATATCATGATAGTAATAGTCTATCTCAAAATTCACTCTATCACGTATCATTATAATGTGGGATTGTTGATTTTAATATATTAAAATGATGTATTGCAGTGCGTGCAACATTCCATCTTCTGCAGTGGCAAAACCATCAAATTCCATGGCCCTCTTCACAAGGTCACGTGACAGATCTCCTTAACACCATCCTCAAAAGGATCAACGAAGTTTCCGGCTTGTACCAGATGTTTGGGGTGCTCTGCGATGTCGTTCTATTTCACAAGTAAATTATTTTAGATGTCAATAATATAATAGAAAATTTTCTGGTAAAGTCGAGGATATTCTCACGGGAAAAAAGCAACACTACATGTTATATAATTCAGAAGAAACAACATATGTTGGGACTATATATTTCAGTGACAGGTATGTCTACCTGGAGGAGTTTCCGGTGAGACTGGTGCGGGACTTGCACATCTACTCCGGCCACATACTGGCTCCTCTACTGGTCCTGCAGTTTGAGTATGGGAAGAACTTCTCTGGGCCAGACAAAGACGTGTTCAGAAAAGGCCGTGCCACTATATATCCTGGAGAAGCTCACCGGTCCAACTTCCTGCACCCTGTCTTCTACTTCTACAAAAATATCTCAACATGTATATCAAATCATACTTTTGATTCTACTAAACTGAACCTTTTTTAAGAATGTCATATTCAGAAGAACAATTATTTAAAAGTTCCATCAGCGCTATTGTTCTATGATATGATTAATTAATAGTTGACATTCTAACAGAAAGTTATGATTCTACAGTGAATTCAAATATTTATGAATTTCAGCTTTTGAGAATAAGCCAAACATTCCTTTGGCGAGACCTGACCGGTTGCACCACCTGGTGGAGGATTTCACAACCTCTTGGGATACTCCAGTGACCCACATTTTACCCTTGAGAAGATTCCTTGAGGTCATTGTTGAAAAAGATCTGAGACAGTTCTTCAGTGGAGACTGTCTACGCTTGGCCATGACATTTCAGTATACTCCAGAAACCTGCTTGGCACATTTCTTACATGGACGAGGCATTATGGAGTAGATGTTTCCTGATTATCGGGCCGGCATGGTGAAAATGATACATGAATTATTTGAATGATTGAAATGACTCTGCTAAGCAGGGTTTTTTGGTTCTCTACCTTGTAAGGGATCGACTATAACTGTTCAGCAGAGTAGATTGAAATGTGCCTTTCAGAAAACTGAGAAATAAAATAAAGAATACCAAATTCACAATGGAAATGCTTTGTATTTTAAGTATATAGGCTCTACATATATCTTCTTCACAATATTCATTTTTTTTATAATTTTATGGTCTATCAGACTATCACTATCAGACCTACTTCTTTATAATGAAAAATTAGGTTTCCAGTTCAAAATATATTGTGACAGGTTTGTCTTGAGTTTGCTTCTGACGGGAAAAATGTTATCAATTTGCTTGCTCCCTAAATATGCATTGGATAATAACGTGAAAATATTGGGAAATTTCCAAATGTTTCATATCTGCACACGATACACCGAAACTACGACACATGTACTTTTGACGAATATAGTTCAAATGTAGCAAAGACACACATGCCCCACCAGACTCTTAAGCCAAAATATTTACAAAATCTGCTGTCATAGATGTTTACCTTATCAAGAAAATACTAAGATTTTTTTTAATGTAAGATTTTTTTTAATGTAAAAATGTTTTGCCAGTGTCCAAAGCGGGTTTGAATGAGACAGGTTTAGAAGTTTCCATATCCGACAGGTCAACCCTGAATGACACCCAATTCCTTTTCTAGTGTTTCACCTCCAAGCCATATATTTTCGCTTGAAATCTTTATAAAAAAAAAATTGTTTGCAATTTCCTTTTTGAAATTTATATTTATATTTTCTCATTCTGTGATGTCCTGCAATTAAACTGAACCATAATCGTGGGACAGAATGCAAAGAGAAAGGCATCTGAATGTCCAGGACGTGTAAATTTCCCATCGGATAGCCAGAATTATGAAATTACACGTCCGATGGACACATAAATGCATAAAACATCGACTCAAAACATACTTTGTCGGCTGCCATCTTTAATGAAGCCGAATTCGATTCATATTCTCGTGTGACGAGTTAGGGATGGTGGCGCTCCTTCTTTCAGCAGTTTGCAAATATACTTAGAAACAAAGATCGCCTACATCACATTAGAGTTTCATGATCAGCAGACGACATTTGGCGAGATGTACACAGAAATCTCTGACGTATACACACCAGCCCTCGTCGTCTCTGATGTAATTTGTTATAATATATTCTATATTATAACATATATTTATTGTTGCTCCGAGAGTTGCATTCATAAAACATATAAATTCATCACATTTTGTACAAATTTAGAAATAAATTATATTGACATATATTTAGTTTACAAAATATGTTTATAAAAGACGTTTGCATTTGCTATTATCAGCTCAAGGAAAATTTAGTAAAAAAATGTTTCCAAATATTTATTGTCCCAAATATTTATTACTGTTTATTGTCCCGATATCAACCAGCTGTTCCTGTATGTTGTGCAATAAATATAACCAGTTTCAGTTTGTTCAGTTTCAGTTGTTTCAGAATAAATGCATGGGAAGCACTTGCTAATTGAAGTTCATGATAAAGAAATGTATCTAACCTTTGTACCCAGGTTAATTTAACCTTTGAGATTCAACAAACTGTCTTCGCGATGGTACTCAAAATATGCTCTTTTAAAAATCATTTTTATTGTTTGTTGAAATTCAACCTATCGAGCTGATCTTTTTTAATCATCTTTGTAAACCGTCTTGTGAATGTCAAATATTTCAAATATTTTTCCTGTGCTTACAAATTGTTAAAGAGCTAAATTTCATAAATACAGATTCGTTTCCATAATCTTTTGTACACTATACAACACGTTTGAATATAATCAACACTACATGATATAACGAATTTATATATCTATGTAGTGTTGTGAGGTCTCTGTTAACCTTTCAAACACTAGTGGTCATATTTAAGACATTACATGAAAATAGTTTAGGACAGGCAATATTTGCAATGGTTCACTCATCTTAATGTTTTATGTAAATATGAAGGTAATTTTATGTCCATGTGGTATAAGTAGGTAAGGATATTAAAATATAATAATATTTCCCAATATTCACTAGTGCAGCAAAATCTAAGTGAAAAAGTACTTATGAAACTAAAGTGCATTTAGTATGATAGAAATGTAATTAATGAATGGTTCGAATTGAACAGAATATGAAGTATATGTTTAGTTATATTCATACTGTATAAGTAATAATATTATAAAACCTCCCAATGTTTGTGTTATTAGCTCATTAAATGCAGTCTTTTTGCACTAAAGACTATGCAATATACCTAGACCAAAGTTAATAATCATCCTTTATGTCATCAATAAACAATACTTACTTTATCTGATATAATGTCATGAACCATCTGCTGCCAAGCAATACAGGTAATATGATGGAGATTGATTTTTTTTATATTCGGCAAATGATATGTCTGTAGAGTAATGTATCATATGTAATTCAGAACACACAGTATCGCAGTTTGTTTCAAAATAGACAAACTATAACCTGAAAGCCTCAAAAAATAGAAGTCATTATGTCAATTACAAAAGTGATTGGCAAAAGCTTACCATTTTTTCTAATATTCTGTTTCATCATGCTGATGTTCAAATTTTTCAGATTTAATTTGAACAATAACAAAGAAGGGCCGAGTAAATTAGTTATTGTGAATACCATTGAAAGAGGAGGGATTGTAAAATCAGATGTGAGTATTTACACATTCATATATTTATCTCTAACCAACATGACAAACGCAATCAAAGACCTCAAGTTAAACTCCAAGTTGTTTAAAGGTGATATGATTCATATAAATGCGCCTTACATGCTTTACACAGATGCCTTACATATATTCTGAAGTTCACTACCTCAGTGGTACCTAATGAGCCTGAAGGACAACTTAACTTATCAAAAAGTAGCATATCACATTTTAAATGTGTGAAAAAACTATCATTTGATGATCAATTAGGACACATTTTCAAAACAATTGATTTTATTTTTCTGCCATTTCAGGACAACCATGTATTATCTAGTGATGATGCATATAAGGAGTATTCCAAACTGTTTGACAAGTTTGGCTCCAGCGAAGAGGCGATGTTGGGTGCGGATAGGAATGTGTCTGTGAAGGAGCTTTACCAGTCTACAAGGTTTCTGATATCATATAAAGAGGTTACGTCAAAATATCCATTTTAGTTTAAATTCTGAACATTTTTAGATTCAACTTTTTCAATATTTTTCAGCCCGCATTTTGCTGTGCTTGAATCTGTGTGTTACTGATTTGGACATTAAAAATATGTTCTGTCTGTAGGATAATATATTAAGCTTAATATCAAATAAATCAGGCTATCTGCTAATGTGCCACAATGCCCTGCGTTTATAACAGAAGGCATGGCCCATTTTATATTTGTTATATTAAATAGATGCTTCAGATGAAGTAGATGTGCTATAGTTTATGTTTGAATTAAATGAGTGCTAATTATGAAATATGGAGATACATAAGGGCAAGTCTTTGATCGATTTTTGCTTCCTGTGTTGTACCACTTGTTCTAATAAGGACATCTATTTTCTTTTAATCAGGATGCATGGAGGCGTATGGGAACCTCACGTGTACTGGACTGCCCTTCTGGTATTGGCAGAGTAAGCAAACACTTACTAACTAAGGCGAGTACATTCATTTGTAATCCATATCTTGTTCAGTTCATTTATCAACAGCAAGGTACAAAAAATCATGAAAATTGAACCAACACTAAAGAATCTTAAAGATGTTCATTCCATATATTAATTATCAAAAGCCATACGTATATTATGCGACACTTTTTGTATAAACATTGAAAACAATTTTTAGTTAAAATCATAAAATGTAGTTAAATTATGAGGTTAAACTGTTTGAATACATTTTAAAGTTGGACTTGTGTATAGCACATTAATAAATTTAGTGTTTGGGCCGTAAGAAATATGGAGGAAACTTTCCAATTTTCAGTGATGTCCATTTACACAAATTTCAACAGCTGCACATTATCAAATACAAATATAAGAGGTAATTGGTCCTGGACCTGGAATTAGACAGAAAACAGTATTTCAAATTTAAAAATGAAGCTTTGATCCGTTTTAGAAAAGGAGGTTCTCTCTCCAAGAATTGGTTTGGGCCAAATTTTGGTAATTTTATAGCAAATAGAAAACGGTTATTAATAAAGCGCTTTGGCATGTCCTATTTTCCCAAAATAGGATACCTGAAGATCACAATTTCAAACAATGATTTTTAATATTTCTAACTTTCTAAAGTAATTTTAAAATTTTCAGCGAAAAGTTAGTTTTCATTGTTATTGCCTCAAGGTAACGATAACATCAGAGGGGATCAATGTCGCAAAGAGCTTATAATTCTTCTGTGTTTCATGTTCAGGGGCTTATAATCTGATATAATTTTCAAGGTGTTTGACAAGGTGGACCTAGTAGATGGAGAGAAGCGTTATCTGGATAAAGCCAAGGAGTACATGGGAGATGCCTATTATAAGGTGGGACGGATCATCCATACCAGATTGGAACATTTTGTACCGGAAGTCAGATCGTATGACGCAATGTGGATATCATGGCCCAATCTGACAGATCAAGATTTTGTGGCTTTCATGAAAAGAGCTAAACAAGGTTTAAAACCGAACGGGGTGATATTTTTCAAACACAATAGTATGGACGTTAAGGACTCTAACACAAAGTATATGAATGCCTCTAGAACAATAGAGAGACCTGAGAGAGTCTATAGGAAACTTTTTAATGAAGCTGGTCTGAAGGTTGTGAAATATTCTGCAGACCAAGTAATGATATTCAGTGTAGACCTGATCACATTTGCCCTTCAATAATGATTACATTTGTTAGTTAATGTGGGTTAGGAAAGTGTTATTTATGTACAGAAATTTTTTTTTAGTATCACAATGGTTTTTTAAGGAATGCTCTGAAGACTTCATTAAAATAGTGAAAGGCTTATTTGAAATTACATTACAGTATACTGATTACTTTTCTTGTATAGAATTTAACAGAAAATTAAAAAGGTTGGTTTAAACATGTTTTCTTGTTTTTCTGGAGCTAAATTTGCTGATTTGCTGTTTATACTTCATGGTTTATCAATCTTAGGATTATAAATGTTATTTAATTCCAATTTCAAGAACATGCATATGATGAATTGAAATAGTATGGAAATTTAATATTATTTTTTTTAGGCTCAATGATTGTAGCCATGTATTTTTTTTCAAAACACCAGCCATCACGTTGACTGTGTTTTAGGCTGCTCCGCACGCCAGGGCTGGCATAGTGATAGAATCTTAGTGCTATAGCTACTATGATATCAGTTATTCATGAGTTACAGGCTCTGATTTGTCAGGTATGTCATGTGACTGTGTTAGGCATAATGATTACATTTGTTAGTTAATGTGGGTTAGGAAAGTGTTATTTATGTACAGAAATTTTTTTTTAGTATCACAATGGTTTTTTAAGGAATGCTCTGAAGACTTCATTAAAATAGTGAAAGGCTTATTTGAAATTACATTACAGTATACTGATTACTTTTCTTGTATAGAATTTAACAGAAAATTAAAAAGGTTGGTTTAAACATGTTTTCTTGTTTTTCTGGAGCTAAATTTGCTGATTTGCTGTTTATACTTCATGGTTTATCAATCTTAGGATTATAAATGTTATTTAATTCCAATTTCAAGAACATGCATATGATGAATTGAAATAGTATGGAAATTTAATATTATTTTTTTTAGGCTCAATGATTGTAGCCATGTATTTTTTTTCAAAACACCAGCCATCACGTTGACTGTGTTTTAGGCTGCTCCGCACGCCAGGGCTGGCATAGTGATAGAATCTTAGTGCTATAGCTACTATGATATCAGTTATTCATGAGTTACAGGCTCTGATTTGTCAGGTATGTCATGTGACTGTGTTAGGCATATTGAAAGTAATATAATGTACAGCAATGAACTCTTACTAAAGAAAAAGGCAGGTTAAGACAATGTGCTGGTCTAAGCCATGTGTACTTTGTTAAAAATACACCTTTGAAGCTTTATCATTTCAGAATTACAGCTTCTTTATATAGATATTTTCTTCCCTGGTACCCATTATCCTATCAAATGAGGCATCCATGGGGCAATTGTTTGAAACATTAGCCCACCACTCGGCATTGTTGCCAACATGAGGCTGGGACACTAATGAGATATAAGTGAACATGAATTGTCTTAGAATTAGCAGAATGGGATGACATTTAATCAGTTTTCTTTCTTCCCACGTTTTGTTTTGGAGGCAAAAACAATTGTGATCGAGGGCACCGCCACGCTGTGGACGTAGTAAAAATCAAGACATAACTAGGCTGACAACTCCCTATGTAATGAGGATTTAATCTTCCCCAGTCCCGCTGCCAGCCATGTCCCTGGGTGGAGTGACACACATCTATTTTCTACTAATGTTTTATTTTCTATGTAAATATTTTGAATATATAATTTGATGTGGTATCTTGAAATGGATGCTTTATTACACGTGTTACATGGTTCCTATTAACTAAATTGGTCATTTGGTTTCAAGGATTATATGAACCATATAACCATATATATGGCGTGAAATTACACTCAAGGAAAATAAAGTGTCTGTGAATTAAAGTATCTGTGAATCTTATATATAACTGAATTAAAATCACTCTCAGTTTTTCTAATTGAAATATTTCTATCTTCCAACGCCTTCCTTGGCACATTCCTGATGTTTTAATAACTAATACTTGGACGCCATAACTCACATCGAGGGAAAATGTCAAGGGTCCAATATGAATTATATGTATACACCTTTATCTCAGTCTCATTTGAAGTGAATGTTTTTTTTCATTTTCAGTCATTAATGGTTAAAGTATATTTCTCAGAAATGTATGAATGGAGGCGTGGATATATAACCAAAATGTTATTTAACATTTATTTAAGGTAGTTTAGGTCATTGATTCCGAAGACTTATCAGGTTTTTGTCTGGCAAGCAAGCATATACATATTAGGGTCGCTTCAATATCAAAACTAGCCTTATGAGAGCAGCAGACGATAATCCAGATTACTGAGATTAATCTTAGTTTTTAACTCACCAGAGACTGACCGCTGGTCAATACATTAAGTATATCCTTTGATATGTAAACCCCTCCATCTGTTGCATAACATTTTGCTAATCAGACCCAATCAGTTTCGCTTTTTTACAATGTTGTCCAATAAAAAATCTAATATAATCTTCTATATTCTTTATATTAAACGTTTGCAACCAGTGTTAAATACATTGCTATTATTTACCATTTGTTTTCAAACCAAACAAGTCATAGAGCGACAAAGTGTGCTGACTAGAAGCTATTTAATGCACCCACAATTAGGATCAATGAACTTGTATTCTGAATACCACTTTAATGAAGACCTCTCAACGAGACTAAAACTCCTAATCTGGCTTTGATGCATAACTGCTCCCCCTGTGGTCACATGAAATATCCATTGCCAATTCCCATACACACTTTGAATTAATGAGAGAAATGTGAAGTGGTTATTTTGCAAATATGCATGGGTAACACAGGACATAACGATGAAGCACACATTGTGTTGTTGAAACTAAGCATTTGACATATAACCGGATATATATACATATATATATAAATATATGGATTCAACGCATCAAATTCAATGGCTCCAGTCTATATAAAACACTGACATCAATATGTTTAATATCAAAGGATGTGTGTCACACTCAACATCTGTTTTAAAACTAATGAGAATATATTGAGTAACTAATGAGAATATATTGAGTGTTATAGAAACCAAGGACTCCTGTTTGTTGCACTCAGGGTTATAATCGGATCCTGCGATACTGGTTTCCTGTTTTAACAATATATTTAAAACATTGACATGTCGATATGTGGCAAGAATTCCAGTGTATCAGTTATTAAGTTGTGATGGACATATAGTAGAGTAAAACAAAATGTCAAAATCTCGAGGTGCTTATACTAAGAACTATTCCCGTGCTGTGGCAGCCAACCTTGAACACCAGAGGCGATATGGAGTTTGGAAAAATGGAATGGAGACCCGTCAGAGACACGCGCGATGTGAACTGAACACTCAGATCATCCACATCAGAGAGGAACTCTTCAACATAAGAACCAAAACGCCCACAGTTCAGGAAGAGATTCAGATGTTACAATCTTTGGAGACTGCTGCAGTTCGGCCGGGAAGTGTTGGTGGATTCAATCACAGCAGGGGATCTAGACCTCGTTCTTCTTCAGTAAATACGTCTACAAGAGTTGGTTCTGGGAGCAGTTTCAGCAGCAGAGATGCATTCCCAACTGTAAAGACTGGAGGGCTGATTAAGGTACCAACGCTCATCCCAGACAGAGGTCAGATGTTAGATTTAAGCTTGAAGACAAAGTCGGCGATGATAGTGACACCTGGTGATGAAAGTAAATTGACAATGGAAGAACTTCGCCTGGCCAGGTCAAAGCGTCCAGCGATCGTCCCAAGAAACCCTTTCCTTAAATTGGATGAGACCACTGCCAAACGTATCGAACAAGTAGAAGCTATTAGGGTTGGACTAATTGATATATACGCCAAGAGACTAAAAGATTTAAGGGAAAAATATAAACATAACAAAGGTCCTGTATATGCTAAACCAAATGAGGAAGATTTAACGGATTTAGGTTTAAACAAAAAAGGAAGGAACAAAAATGCAAACAAGCTTGAGAAGAACACAGATCGCTTGTGCTTCGAAGCAGAAATAAATGTGGATGCAGGTGATGAGGTTAAATCGAAACCACTTTCAAATTCTCGCAATTATAAGAAGAACATTAGAATTGTTTCTCTCAAAGTAAGAGGCAAAAAAGCACCAGACCAAAATATCAGTCAAGGCCTGAACAAACAAAAACAGGGACATCCAGCCTTATTGACTAAGAGAGAGAGAACGTGGCCCATTCAAATACAGAGAACTGTTCGTTCATAGGTCGCAAGTAGTCATCACCATTGGTTGTAACGATGCAAATAAAAGAATGGGTGTCCATTTACATTATCGCTTAGTCTGAGCTGGGTTTTGTTAATAATTGATTCGCTGTATCAATTGTGAGATTTCAATCATGTTTGTGTTTCTCACGATTTTTGTTCATCTAATGGACAAGTTCCTGTCTGTTTATGTGAAAAGTATATGTAAACCTTTTAAATACTTAACTGACAGTGGCATTCAAACCAAAGTGGCATTCAAACCAAAAAATATATTTAATTCCTATACCAAAACATAAATGAATAGTGATCGTGAGTAATGAGAAATACTTCATAAATGCTATGCTTTCCATTTTAGATCACATAAATATAGTGTTGAAACCGCAATGCTGTCAATACTGCAGTATTGAAAAGTAATCTTTCCTAATCCATATTAAGACAATACTTTTTATTACCCGCCCGCTTGAAATCAGTTACTATGTATAACGTTTGCATCAAGGCATCATAAGAGAAAAATAATGTCATCAGTTTCTGAAAAACCCTTGTGAAATATACCATGGCAATTAAGATTCAAGCCCGACTCTGATTCCTTACACATCTTGATTTATTTCTCCGTAGAAATCCATTTAGTTTAAACCAGTGATAACATTGTAAGATAGATGGTGTTTCCTCTGATAGCAAGGGTTCAAGTAGACTGAAATGTTATTAATTTCATGTTCCAGATTCACACAGTGTGGTATGCCATGCGTCATGTCAGAACTTGTAACCAATTGATTAAAACATTCAAATCTAGTCAAATAAATAGATCTAAGATAAATTGCTTGTTCAGGATAGAATCGTATTGGTATATCAAATTTGTAATAGACGTTTGGCAAGGTAAAGATGATTTGTGGTTGAAATTGTCAACTTGCCAAGTTTCTAGCATTCCTTTTATTTACAGAAAGAGGTACTATCTATGATTTTTAGGATAATTTGTTTCGAATTAGTATACCAAATATCATGAATTGATCATGTAATGTCCTTTTTTTGCCTTCGCAGAATAAATTGGTCGCTAATTATTTATTAATAACCTTTTTTCAAATGTATGAGGTATATGTGGAAATATAGCTAAGCTAATCAATTATCAAGCAACTTATTCATCTGCATGAGATTTATATTATGGAAATAATTTTCATTTCTGATATAATACATGTATATGCCTGCCTATTTTTAGTAAATAAAATTTACATAAAAACACATGGGTTATATTGTTTGAGCAAAAACCACAAGGGTTAAATTGTTTGAGCAAAAAACAGACATTAAATTGTTTGAGCAAAAAGTAGACATAAGTTATATTGTTTGAGAAAAAAACAGGCACAGCTTATCTTTTTTGTCCAGAAACATAGTTTATGTCTGTTTAGACATTATGTCTGTTCAGACATTATGTCTGTTTAGACATGTCTGTTTAGACATAACAGACATAAGTTAAATTGTTTGAGCAAAAAGCAGGCACAGGTTATCTTTTTTGTTCAGAAACATAGTTTATATTGTTTGAGCAAGGAACAGATATAGGTTACATTGTTTGAGCAAAATCAGACATAAGTTATATTGTTTGAACAAACCAGACATAGGTTATATTATTGAAGCACAGAAGACACAAGCAAAGGTTATATTGTTTGAGGAATACACAGACTAAGATTATATTGTGTGAGCATAGAAGCAACAATTTTATAATGAGAAATGTCATGTAGACCTTGCTCATTATCTTCAAGATAAGAACTGATAAAGAGGTATATAGGTGTACATGAAACAACATTCTCATTGTTGCCGTCTCTTGTCCACTGTGATTTGAAATCCACTAAACTTACAAAATGGCCGAGGAGGGCAAGAAGGTTCTTATAGCAATTGATGGCAGTGAGCAGGCTCAGCAAGCATTCCAATGTAAGTATTCATGTTCAGACTTAGCAGATATTCCAGAAAGTATCACTGAGGTATTCTAATGTAAATATTGACGGGTAGGCTCAGCAGGTATTCCAGTGTAAGTTAAGGTGAGCTGTCACTCCACTGTAAGTTAAGGTGAGCTGTCACTCCATTGTAAGGTTAGGTGAGCTGTCACTCCATTGTAAGTTTAGGTGAGCTGTCACTCCACTGTACGTTTAGGTGAGCTGTCACTCCATTGTAAGTTTAGGTGAGCTGTCACTCCATTGTACGTTTAGGTGAGCTGTAACTCCATTGTAAGTTTAGGTGAGCTGTCACTCCACTGTACGTTTAGGTGAGCTGTCACTCCACTGTAAGTTTAGGTGAGCTGTCACTCCACTGTAAGGTTGGGTGAGCTGTCACGCCACTGTACGTTTAGGTGAGCTGTCACTCCATTGTAAGTTTAGGTGAGCTGTCACTCCACTGTACGTTTAGGTGAGCTGTCACTCCACTGTAAGTTTAGGTGAGCTGTCACTCCACTGTAAGGTTGGGTGAGCTGTCACGCCACTGTACGTTTAGGTGAGCTGTCACTCCATTGTAAGTTTAGGTGAGCTGTCACTCCACTGTACGTTTAGGTGAGCTGTCACTCCACTGTAAGGTTGGGTGAGCTGTCACGCCACTATACGTTTAGGTGAGCTGTCACTCCATTGTAAGTTTAGGTGAGCTGTCACTCCACTGTACGTTTAGGTGAGCTGTCACTCCACTGTACGTTTAGGTGAGCTGTCACTCCACTGTAAGGTTGGGTGAGCTGGCACGCCACTGTACGTTTAGGTGAGCTGTCACTCCCTTGTAAGTTTAGGTGAGCTGTCACTCCATTGTACGTTTAGGTGAGCTGTCACTCCATTGTAAGTTTAGGTGAGCTGTCACTCCACTGTACGTTTAGGTGAGCTGTCACTCCACTGTAAGTTTAGGTGAGCTGTCACTCCACTGTAAGGTTGGGTGAGCTGTCACGCCACTGTACGTTTAGGTGAGCTGTCACTCCATTGTAAGTTTAGGTGAGCTGTCACTCCACTGTACGTTTAGGTGAGCTGTCACTCCACTGTAAGTTTAGGTGAGCTGTCACTCCACTGTAAGGTTGGGTGAGCTGTCACGCCACTGTACGTTTAGGTGAGCTGTCACTCCATTGTAAGTTTAGGTGAGCTGTCACTCCATTGTACGTTTAGGTGAGCTGTCACTCCACTGTAAGTTTAGGTGAGCTGGCACTCCACTGTAAGGTTGGGTGAGCTGTCACGCCACTGTACGTTTAGGTGAGCTGTCACTCCATTGTAAGTTTAGGTGAGCTGTCACTCCACTGTACGTTTAGGTGAGCTGTCACTCCACTGTAAGGTTGGGTGAGCTGTCACGCCACTGTACGTTTAGGTGAGCTGTCACTCCACTGTAAGTTAAGGTGAGCTGTCACGCCACTGTACGTTTAGGTGAGCTGTCACTCCATTGTAAGGTTGGGTGAGCTGTCACGCCACTGTACGTTTAGGTAAGCTGTCACTCCATTGTAAGTTAAGGTGAGCTGTCACTCCATTGTAAGTTAAGATGAGCTGTCACTCCACTGTAAGTTTAGGTGAGCTGTCACTCCACTGTAAGGTTGGGTGAGCTGTCACGCCACTGTACGTTTAGGTGAGCTGTCACTCCGTTGTAAGTTTAGGTGAGCTGTCACTCCAATGTAAGTTAAGGTGAGCCGTCACCCCACTGTAAGTTAAGGTGAGCTGTCACTCCACTGTAAGTTAAGGTGAGCCGTCACCCCACTGTAAGTTAAGGTGAGCCGTCACCCCACTGTAAGTTAAGGTGAGCCGTCACTCCACTGTAAGTTTAGGTGAGCTGTCACTCCACTGTAAGTTTAGGTGAGCCGTCACTCCACTGTGAGTTAAAGTGAGCTGTCACTCCATTGTAAGTTAAGGTGAGCTGTCACTCCAATGTAAGTTAAGGTGAGCTGTCACTCCATTGTAAGTTTAGGTGAGCCGTCACTCCACTGTGAGTTAAAGTGAGCTGTCACTCCAATGTAAGTTAAGGTGAGCTGTCACTCCAATGTAAGTTAAGGTGAGCTGTCACTCCATTGTAAGTTTAGGTGAGCTGTCACTCCATTGTAAGTTTAGGTGAGCTGTCACTCCACTGTAAGTTAAGGTGAGCTGTCACTCCAATGTAAGTTAAGGTGGGCTGTCACTCCACTGTAAGGTTAGGTGAGCTGTCACTCCAATGTAAGTTAAGGTGAGCTGTCACTCCATTGTAAGGTTAGGTGAGCTGTCACTCCATTGTAAGTTAAGGTGAGCTGTCACTCCATTGTAAGGTTAGGTGAGCTGTCACTCCCTTGTAAGGTTAGGTGAGCTGTCACTCCAATGTAAGTTAAGGTGAGCTGTCACTCCATTGTAAGGTTAGGTGAGCTGTCACTCCATTGTAAGTTAAGGTGAGCTGTCACTCCATTGTAAGTTAAGGTTAGCTGTCAATCCACTGTTAGGTTAGGTGAGCCGTCACGCCAATAAGTTTATGAGCTTTATTAGTTTATTTTTATTATTTATACAGATTATAGTATCATAAACAGATATGACAAATATTTGTCACAAGTTCTTATTTTTTTCGTATCAATTTCTTATCTTAATTAAAGCCCAATAGCGTAGTTTGCTGGGTCTGATTTGAATAACCATGGAAATTACCGAGATATTAGCTGCTACTACAATACATCGGGGTGGGGGAGCTTTGAACGATGTTATTTGTTTATTTGCGAGTAAATCAGTGGTTATGGAATTATCAATTTTAGGTGTGCTCAAGCTGGCTACAAACCTACATCATATTTACCTTCCGGATTAATCAATTAAGTTTCACATTAAGGTGTAGGAATGAACCATTTTGGGAATTCCTAAAAAGTTAACATCAAAGCATTTTTTTGTTTCAATTTATCAACATTGAATTTTTTTATCACCTATACACTATGTGAAATCCAACTAATCTATTTTTGAACTGAAGCTGGTTGATAGGTTAATAACGTTAACTTTTTAAGTCAAGTATTTTTCAAGTGGAACCAAATATTACCTTGACTGTTACCATCCCTTATAAACATATTTAGGCTGTAAGGGTCCATTCTTTCTTGTGGGAGGGGGCTGTAAATGTAACAAAATATTGAATGAAAGCATTTAAGGTCAGAGTTTTCCTTTAAAATAGAATTTCATTTTCAGGGTACTTAACAAATGTGCACAAAGAAGGCGACTCTGTGGTACTAGCCCACGTTGGAGAGACACCCACCCAACCTTCATTTGCTTTCAGAGGTGAGTGATATATAATGCAATTGCGGGTCACCATCTTGTTTTTATATGATTAGATTTTAGAGACATTTTTTGCACTTATGATTTTTATTATGTACTTCCGGTATATTGTTTTCAAATTGATAAGATGGTCACTCGCAATCGGCTTATATACCAACAAAGATATCAATGTTTTCACATGTAAACAATCAACAATAACTCTCTTAAATACATCATTTCATGTATTATAACAGTAGCTTATATAATGGTTTATTCATTTGTTCACAGCTGGTCTTGCTCTGGAGAGGGAGGAGTGGAATGCAATGTTGGAAGATGCAAAAAAGAAAAGCAAAGAACTTAAACATAAATTTGGAGGAGAGTTAAAGGAGAAGAAGGTAATATTAGTTCATATTTAGTGTTCTCCAATCACCAATCGGCAAAGCCCAGATAGGTGATTAGGAGGGGTTTGTCGAACGTCCATGGTCTCTACCAACTGCAACCAAAGAAAAGTTTGGTGGAGTTGATTGAGCTCTAGTGAAGTAAAAAGTCGCCAGCTGCAAAAACTGTGGTAAACCCGTTTAAACGTCAAAATTTAACCCGTTTCAACTGCCAATAAAACGGGTTTGACTCAATTTTTGCAGCTGCCGATTATTATAAAGTATTTATATTTTCCTTATTTAATGTTATCCAAAGAATAATCAAGCTTTTTTATGAGATTTTAGACATAATCATACATAAAATATGAATTATCACTAAAACAGTTGGGTATTTAAAAAATCACATCTAAACGAGATTATACAGGAAAAGCAAAAATCTCAGACCATTCCAGATCACCTATGTGGGCTTTGCCGATGGGTGATTGGAGAACACTAGTTCATATTCGCTTCTGCTAATCGTATTCTATGCTTTTTTGTATTCCATAAAACAAAATTTGTAGACATTCAAAGCTGAATGTGGCATTTGTAGATACCCTTCAAGCTCAAAGTTGAATGTGATATTTATAGATACCATTCAAGCTCGATGTTGAATGTGATATTTACAGATACCCTTCAACCTCAAAACGGAATTATATTTGTAGATGCCATTCAAGCTTAAAACGGAATGTGACATTTGTAGATAACCCTCAAGCTAAAAAAAAGTATGATACTTGTAGATATCCTTCAAGCTCTAAACTGAATGTGACATTTGTAGATACCCTTCAAGCTCAAAGCTGAATGTGATATTTGTAGATACCCTTCAAACTCAAAGCTGAATGTGATATTTGTAGATACCCTTCAAGCTCAAAGCTGAATATGATATTTGTAGATACCCTTCAAGCTCAAAGCTGAATGTGATATTTGTAGATACCCTTCAAGCTCAAAGCTGAACGTAATATTGTATATACCCTTCAAGCTCAAAGCTGAATGTGATATTTGTAGATACCCTTCAACCTCAAAGCTGAATGTGATATTTGTAGATACCCTTCAAGCTCAAAGCTGAATGTGATATTTGTATATACCCTTCAAGCTCAAAGCTGAATGTGATATTTGTAGATACCCTTCAAGCTCAAAGCTGAATGTGATATTTGTAGATACCCTTCAAGCTCGAAGCTGAATGTGATATTTGTAGATACCCTTCAAGCTCAAAGCTGAATGTGATATTTGTAGATACCCTTCAAGCTCAAAGCTGAACGTAATATTTGTAGATACCCTTCAAGCTCAAAACTGAATGTGATATTTGTAGATACCTTTCAAGCTCAATTGCAAAGCTGAACGTAATATTTGTATATACCCTTCAAGATCAAAGCTTAATGTGATATTTGTAGATACCTTTCAAGTTCAAAGTGGAATCGGGCCAGCCTGGGGTGCATCTGTGTAACATAGCCAAGGAGGAGGGCGTTAATATGCTGGTGATGGGTACTCGGGGTCAGGGTACCGTCCGCCGTACCATCATGGGATCTGTCAGTGACTATGTCATCCACCACATCCATGTACCTGTACTTGTCTACAGAGGATAATTCATTTAAGATATTAATGCTTGGCTAGAGCTGACAGTTCCTGTAATTTCCAGCATTGTCTCTTGAGGCATTAAATTGCGTCGCTCTTGGTGTTTAAACAGGACAATCATCTTTTGGAAAGGCTGAATAAAACCTTTCTTAACTGCATAAATAATATAAAAAATAGTGTACAGGCGATCAAGTGCGACACAAAACTGTCTGAATTGTAAACATGTTCGCTGATTTGTAACAAATCAACAAAATAAAATTATAAATAGAATTGTGAAATGGTGTTTTCAATGGGAGTCGAACCACCACCTCCAGTTGCAAAGGTCCATTGACCTTACCAACTGTGCCTGTGGGACCACTCAACAAAATAAGATCAAATCGTATCAGATCTCGTGAACAATGTTAATCTAAAGGTTAACCTAATCTAAAGATTATAAATTAACAATTATGTTTATTTCATCAGTGGTAAGAGCAACAGATATAATACTTCCCTGGCGTAGACCCATTTCTTCTCTCTCAAAAGCATCAAAGTGTAGTGCCCACACTACAGCACAGTGCCTATCTGACAGATGTCTTTGGATAAAAAGGCAGCTGAAAGGGTAACTCAGTTGAAGCCAAACGTGTGACCATCGCGTGCCACATAGGGGCCCCCATAGGGTTTTAGGATTATTGGATTTTTGCCCTAAAAAAGAGGGATTATTGGATTTTGGGGTGAAATATCTGGGATTTTTGGATTTTGAGGAAAGTGTTTAGGATTAATGGATTTTTAATAAGAGTTCTCAAATCAAAAACAATGTGTCATAGATAGAGAAAATGTCATCACTGTTTTAGATGATACTAACTATGAATATGTTCCAAAGGATGATATAATTGTTCTGAATGAGGAGGTTTTGATCAATCTTTTGGACCTGATAAAGGATCAGGGTGATACGGAGACACCCAATGAGCAGCAAGAGTTAATTAGTGAGGAATTATCTCAGTTGTCATTTACTAGTGACACAAGGGCCACTAGGCCTAAAAGAGTTTCAAAAAAAAGGAAAGACACAGATTACTTTTTTTACTAATTTTGAATATGTTCAAAAGGATTGGGTGTCTCCGTATCACTATAACAGTGAGATTACTGTTAATTTCAAACTCTGTGGGCTCAAGTGGACTCTGCAAGTACATTTTGTAATGTGGCATGACCTGTGTGAAACACTTAATATCATGTTATATCATGCATGTTATGTAATTCATTGCCAAATAAATTTGTACTAAATGTAAACATATTTTAGGATTTTTTGTTTTATACTTTTGGATTTTTAGATTTGAGGGGAAAAATATTTAAGGATTTTTGGCTACAAAAGATAAGGATTTTTGGATTTTTAGGTAAAAAAAGGGGGATTATTGGGTTTTTCATACCCCCCCTATGGGGGCCCCCACATACAAGTAACATCGAAAATCTAAAATACTTAATAAATAAATATCATTTCAATACTTTCATTGTGAAGGTTAAAATTTGACATTTCAGTCATATCATGTGCTGCCTCACTAAATTGTCACGTCGAAGGTCCTTGACGCGACAACAGAGTTACATATTTACAAAGACATCAGGTTGACCCTTGAGGCATTTATCTCATGTATAAAATGGTAACATGGAAGCAATCCATCCACTTGGGAATCGAACCCACAACAATAGTTTGACTGCTCATAGACGTGTTATATTCATTCCACAAAACAGGTCCAATCATTCAACATTAAGACAGCAGAACAAATCATTATTTCAACTTTTAATGCAGTACTGTATAATGGACACGAAGGATGATGAGAGAAAGGTATTTCAGAAAATGGCTTTACGGTAGACCACATGAAAAAGCCTTTGTCCACTTTGGGGTTTCACTCATATTTTCACCCTGATTGATATTATGATGGAGTGATAAGCATTTTATGGAAGTTGAGGACAAGCTTACACAACAAATCATCCCAGCGAAGAGGTGAAATGTTTACCAAAGAGACGAAGGTTGTTTAAGTATAAAGTTCACATCACACAAACCGAAGGACGCTAACAGAGCAAAAAGGTACAGGAAATTATACTTCCAAAAATGGAGATCAATGCACATTAAAATAAAGATTAAAGTGACGCAGTAATATTATTTATCAATTTAGATCGTCTTTATAAATTAAATTAAATTCCCCCGTTAAATCCAGTTTAATCCTTTCAAAATAAACTTTCCTATATGTATCGTCTTAATCCGTCGATCTCAAGAGAAGAGCTAATGTTCACTTTAAACAAATCATAATATACCTTGTTGGGAATAAAGCCAAAATTGAAACGTTAGATGGCAGCACTTTATAACTGCTGGGGCATTGAAATATAGCCATGATTCACGACATAATAAATTCAACATTTCTTGATTATATGCCACTTGATTTGTCACTTTTATTCATGGACATTTGTGTTGTGGTGGAAATTCTTTAATTTGACAGATGTGAACCTTTAAATAGTTTATTTAAAAGGGCAATAAGAGGAGACCAGGAAAAGGGGGAGATCATAAGATAACAAAAGAGCTATTCTGTGTGGAAATTCATGTTTTTTCCAGAATATAGCTTTACAATTAAACTATATAAATAATGTTTTGGGACCCAAACAAATCACTAAAATGATATTTACACTGGCCTTCTGGAGGCCAGATTTCAACAAATTGTATTTAGCACATATTGAATTTCCTGGAAATGACTGTCAATTGTTTTAACAATGCTTATCCTAAGCAAGCACCCAGCTTTGCAGGTCAGACATTGTACCCTTATTATTGTACACAACATTGCAGGTTGACTCAATCAACTCCACTTTGTTTTTCTACATAACTCTCAAACTGAAGTTATATTTAGATCTGCAGAATGAGGCACTGGGTGTTCCAGGCTTCTGTGCATGCCAGAAACAATGAACTGTTTGCCATTGTATTATTTTTAAATAATAGCAAATTGGAAAAAAGCTGACTCCATGGATAGGAAATAAGACAGTAATCATCTCCTGACAATATTTTGTAGTATAAAGATTTTGACTACCAGATTCTGTCTGAAGAGGTAAGTTTAGATTTCTTTTACCCAAAATAATAAAGCTATATTGTCATAATCTACTTGTACTGCACGATATAATCTCATTGTGCCCAAAGTTGTTTTTCTCCAATCAATAAGAAAATAACTAGTCTGCAAAACTGGAGATAGAAACTTGATGATAGAAATTTATTTTGTATTACATACTTTGTTATACTATGAATTAGAAAGGGGCATGGCATTGTTTATATTTGAGAAAGAAAAGGAAAAATGTATTTAATACCTGTGATCATGATTGCGAATATCAAAGACTTCCATCCAGTAGTTTCAGAAGATTCAACTGCATAAGATGTATTGATAACACAACTAAATGCCATGGAATAGATATATCAGAAATCCTGATTTTGGCGATGTCTGCTGCCTGTATAGTCTGTGTTGGCCTTGATCATACGAGTGACTTGCATGAATTCAGGTTCTCTTATTAATATCTCTTTAAATGGATTTTTATCTGTTCCTAAATATACAAGGAAGGTGTTGTATAGTTTCAGAAATGTGGTTCTATTTAGAAAATTGCTTTACCCTGTAGGGTGTTCTAAATTTGTTATCATAAATCTAAATGGCCAAAATGTTAACATGAGAAATTCCCCCAACAAATAAGATAATTGTGATAAGCAATCTGCCTGACCAAGCAAAGGACTGACAGACAGACAGACAGACAGACATCCAAAAGGAGTTAACACTGCAGCATCCCCTAATACCTTTAGACTGTGGGAAAATTTGCTTTTGACAAAATTTTAAAAACTCTTCTGTAAAGCAAATTCCATATCCTCAAAATATCAAACATATGGGCTAAGGCAATGGCTGGTCAAAATTTTAGTTATTATTGGGATGTCACCATAATGAGGGTGTGTGGAAAGATAAGTTCATACAAACAAATGTTGATAAAAAACAAACACAGGTTAATAAGACATGAATATTGATCAATAAGAAAGTCTGCATACAATTGACATGGTTTGTAATGATAACAATCAGCAGATGAGTCTACACAAATGCGTGGAAGATATGCAAATGCATCTTGCACTCCGAACAGTGGCAGCCGTCACAGTCCAGCCACTGTCAGATGTGTGCATGTCTAATAATTGAGTAATCTACATATGCACACAATAAACCCATTGCACCCTGGCTACACATTCCAACTTCTGTACCAACCTGATTTATTGTCCTGAAAAATCTTCTGTCCAACATTTTGGGCATGTTATTGGAGTATATTCATATATATAATTGTTGTATTTCAATAGAATAATCCACCTCATATCCAAGGAGGTTAGGCTGAGCTTTTTCATTCATATTTGTTACTATTTACAAAAGAGCATGCATTTTACATTGAAATAGGCTAAGCATCTATTATATTTGCCTCATTTTGTGCTTTGACAGAAGGTTTCTGGCAAGATCAACTAACAAAATAAATATGTAAACCCAAAAAAACACAACTAATTTGTCTTCCTTCATATGGTTTCAATGCAAATATAAAATTATTTGATCAAAATGCCAAAATAATTTATGTTGATTTTCATGGCTTGTGCGTGTATACCACAACATGGTAATCACTTATTTATTTAGTAATATATTTATCAAATGTGAACCTATTAATGACAATACCAAATTGCTCTCTGGTTGCAAGCAGGAATATGTAGCCAAAGTCTATGTCATGACATCATAGAAATACATCATTTACAGTAAATTAGACAAGTGAAATGTTTCCTTGACATTGCCAATATAAACTTGCGTTTAATATTAACAGGTGATGACCATTAACAATGTATTACTGACACAGAATGCTTCTCGTGTCATTATTCATTTCCAAAAATAAAAGAATTTCAATCTTTCTGTTATAAACAGTAGAAGGTCCAAAATCTAATTATCTTCTACTGAAATAAATCACCTGACGAATAAGAATCCCTGAAATAATTTTCATTCTGACTTGCGCCATTTTTGACCACACAAATGCCCATTGCACATTTATTTGGTAGTAAAAACTTTTAAAATTAGTTACTGTTAAAATACAAAGTTCTGTGGTCAAAATAGCAATTCATTTCCATCCATGCATATTTTTCACAATGTTTTAATTCTCCTCAAGAGTTTTTGGTCAAATTTAAAATGTGCCTTATTAAGAAATCTCTGATAAAATCAAACTAAAAGCATGTACACTAAACTAATAAGAGCTTTTTAAATAGAAACCTACTGCAATGTTTGTTCTGAAACATAATTAGTGCTAAGGTAATAAATAAAGGTATATTATCATAAAATGATCTTTTGATTATTTTTCAATAATATAGGAAAATTTCTATCTATAGAAGGTTATGCAAATCATTAAAAGTGATTTGATTTTCTTGTTTGACAATACACATGTCATGCCAATGGAAAGAGTAAATACAAATGGTCACTAACAGACCTCAGAACCTCCTGTCAATGGCTCAACAGGTAATGAATAATAATAACCTTTCAATGCTTTTATATTTTTTAACCCTGTGACCTTGAAAAACTTGGTCAAGGTCAACCTTGAGAATACCATTATTATATTTTCATAACATGCATGTGTGTTATCAATTGCAATGCTGAAATAAGGGATTACATAGAGTAAAATGTCAATATTGTTTATATCTTTCAAAGGTGGTGACTTTGAAAATATACGGTCAAGGTCATGTTTGAGAATATATATTATACACCTTCATCAGGTATATATTTGGTCCTATTAACCTCCAACTGAAATAGGTGATAAAATATAGCGCAAAGTTGAAGTTGAAGTTATGATGCATGCACAGAAGGACACACATATACAGCCTGAAACCTATGCCAATCTTAACAGGAATTTCTTTGAATATCATTTATTAATTATTCTATCAATTATTGTGGAACCTGAGTGCATGTAAATTGTTCAAAGATGCAATGCAGACTACATTGAATCATATAATATACCATTATATAGATGACAAAGTTTGACATTTCAACTTTCTTGAAGAAATCAGAGATTGTGGAGATTTTTCTAAATTATCTTTACACAAAAGTGGTTCTTTTTCGTTTGACAAAGAAATTCTATATTTTGTTGAGCATGAATAATAATTTAATATATTATGAAAAACTACTTTCATTTTCCTCACAAAAGGTCATATCATCTTGAGGTCATGCTATATATCTCAACATGAAAAAACAAACACATTTGCCACCAGATGGCAGATATATTGCATCCAGTGACTGATTTGCAAAGCGCTGTCGTGTCATTGAGGGTGCAGTGAGGTATCTTCGTGCATCTCTGTCAATTTTAGGGTAAAAGTCTCACTGTCTAGTACCAACTTTCTCCATAACAAAGCACCTTTTTACCATTGATTGGTATAAATTCTTGTAATCCCTTCAACTATAAATGTTACCTATTTTTCATGATATATATTCATGAAAGATTAACTTCTAATTATTGTAAACATCACAATGTCAAATAATGTGTCTGACAATATCCATCTACAATTTCTATCAATAGCAGAATAAAAATCTTTAATATGATTTATCTTATAATTATAATGGAGTTTGCCATGCAATTAGGCCAAGAAAACATTTTCTTTCTTATATATGGCAAAAGTCCTTCACTAAATTTTTATAAACTTCAATATGTTCTTTCAATAATTAAAGAGCATGTCTACTTAGACACCGAACAACCTGCAAGTTATTTTTTCAAAAGAATTAAATCTACAAAGATCATACCAAATTATGATTTTTTGAAGTCTCATTACAAGATCTCTATCAGCAGAAAAAAAAAAACACTGAATTAAGTAAGGTATATACATCTATACATTCATATTTACACAACATGCTATGAATCTATATTGTATATTCAAGTCAACATATATTGATATTTTGAGAAAAAAAAAACATAATTACACAACTGCGGTATTATACTCTTTAATCAATGATATGACTTTGGTTCTTTGTCAATCTCTCATCAACTGAGGAGAAGCAGTCAACCAGAATCCTGGAATTCTGATCACATTAAAAAAACAATCATGTCTGATCATGTTTTCAATCTTTCCCCAATGATATATGGGGCCTCATTTTAATATGGAAGCCATTTTGGTTTTGTAAATACACAACTCTAGCACACACAGATACATTGCTTCATTTCACTCCTAACATATCATACAAATATTAATATTACAAATAATATCTTAAACATGTTCTGTTCATGACATATCAGTCTTGTTCACATCTTTGTTCAAATTAATGATAATAATAATAGCCATGGTCATTGCATCATGAATATTCCAATCGCCATGGAGATATTATGGTCTGGATAGTGCTGTATCCTTGATGTAAGAATCTGTTGGTGAAGTGTACAGCAAAGTAAGATGAAACATGAGAGACTGGAGGTCTGAGACCAGTATGCATCATCCATAAATGAGATTTACATTCCAATTAAACTAAATTGAAAACTTAATGATGTCTGCCAGACTTGCCTTATAACGAGAGAACCTCTTGCATAATAAATTTCACAGCACTGTGTATTTGAGAAATCATTTTCCAAGAGGATTGTGAATGCCAGGGGATTGTAAATTCCAGTGGGTCCTGAATGCCAGGGGATTGTAAATTCCAGAGGGTCCTAAATTCCAGAGGGTCCTGAATGCCAGGGGATTGTAAATTCAAGAAGATAATGTTAACATTCAATATTTCAGCTGTATTTATACTTCGAAGAAGCCAGTAAATTAAGTGCCTTTCAAAATGTGTCTAACGATGACAGTAGATGGAGCCACTAGATGAAATCACAGTGGTACAAGATTAACCACTAGATGGCACTGAGTATAGGCATAGCAATGGTGAAGCGTTGTCTGATAAGTCTGATGATGTCAGTCAGTTTTACAATGTATGGGCTTTCTCAAGAATCTCATCGATGAATTTCTGAAAAATAACAGTAAAATTACATTGATATGTTGTTCACTTTAAATAGAATAAAAATTATATGGATAACACTAATGTTTAAGATGATATCAAACGTTTATACAATAACTCAAAAACAACACAGAAACAGTCTTAGTCAGGATATTTTTGCCAATCCTAACCAATTTTAAGAGTAATTCAAAAAATGAAATTGTTACATTTTCTATACTATGCTACATCTATCTTCAGAATCACATATTTGTCAAAGATTGCATTAGAGTAGCACAGTATGTATATGTCAGGGCTTGTCCTAATTATAGCACACTTGACATGTTCAAAGCCAAATTTGGCGACGTATATGTATGATAAACAGTCTAATTTTGAAGCCAAAATTAAATTTTAAAAAATATCTACAAATGTCAAAACACATTTATAAATATGATTTTAACCATTGTGAACGATAATTTATTATTTCTTTGATATAAAAAAATTACTGAATGAATGTGTGAAT
Organism: Amphiduros pacificus; assembly: GCA_949316495.1. Taxonomy (NCBI): domain Eukaryota; kingdom Metazoa; phylum Annelida; class Polychaeta; order Phyllodocida; family Hesionidae; genus Amphiduros; species Amphiduros pacificus. The sequence goes on along the minus strand of OX439005.1, from coordinate 37,200,402 downwards.
AACATTGTTTACAAATAGACATTATTGGTTCTTTTTCAAAGAAAACATTTGAGTGAACTATGCCATATTTATAATGAAAATTACCATTCTCCTGATTAATTTTTTAACAGTATGATTTAGTGTTGTGGCAGCACCTGTGTGCTTGACCTTTTGGACATGTTACAAAGCGCATGACGTTGATTGCAATAGGCTGTCCAGCTGGTGACCATGATTGACAGTTATAATTGACCTGTAACCTACCTGATTGACATCTATAAACAGTTTGAGTCAGACATTGATGTGGTCACGCATTGAAATGACCAAATGCAGTCAACTGTGGTCATTACATGGCTTAATCAGGTTATACAAAGCTGCTGTATCGCAATATTTGGTCAATATTTGCATGATATAATACCAGATGTACATAACCAATAGGTTAGGTGATTGTCTAACTGATTAGTAACCTGCCTGATTGACAATTCTAACTGACTGGTAATCTGCCTGATTGACAATTCTAACTGACTGGTAATCTGCCTGATTGACAATTCTAACTGACTGGTAATCTGCCTGATTGACAATTCTAACTGACTGGTAATCTGCCTGATTGACAATTCTAACTGACTGGTAATCTGCCTGATTGACAATTCTAACTGACTGGTAATCTGCCTGATTGACAATTCTAACTGACTGGTAATCTGCCTGATTGACAATTCTAACTGACTGGTAATCTGCCTGATTGACAATTCTAACTGACTGGTAATCCGCCTGATTAACGATTCTAACTGACTGGTAATCTGCCTGATTAACGATTCTAACTGACTGGTAACCTGCCTGATTGACAATTCTAACTGACTGGTAACCTGCCTGATTGACAATTCTAACTGACTGGTAACCTGCCTGATTGACAATTCTAACTGACTGGTAACCTGCCTGATTGACAATTCTAACTGACTGGTAATCTGCCTGATTGACAATTCTAACTGACTGGTAATCCGCCTGATTAACGATTCTAACTGACTGGTAATCTGCCTGATTAACGATTCTAACTGACTGGTAACCTGCCTGATTGACAATTCTAACTGACTGGTAACCTGCCTGATTGACAATTCTAACTGACTGGTAACCTGCCTGATTGACAATTCTAACTGACTGGTAACCTGATTAGTTTCCATTGCAATGCATAAAATCACAACTTTTATGACCAATGTTCAACTCTATCAAGATTCACATATTTTTTCTTACATATTTATAAAATACTCACATTTATTGTTTCTGGGGACTTCCTTGCATTGGCAACTTTATCCTGAAAAAGACATAAAATCACATTAAAACATAATAAAACAACAATGAGTTATTTTTCCTTTAACAAAGATTTGTTATTTCTTTCACTATTTTAAGTAAACTTAATGATCAAGGGCATATACTCTGACAATATACCTCGTTGGAAACATGAATACCATGAGCTTGCAAGAAATTTGACTATGCATTAAAAAAAAGGTATATTTGGCAGAGTCCCTTTTCTCCAAACATTCACCAGATATATTACCCACACGAGGCTGTGTGTGCTTGTCAGTTACCCATCATGCATCATAATCCAAACAACAGGCTTAGACAATATTTACAATAACATGCCAAATAAAAACAACATAAACAAACACATTAGTGACATTCAAATCCCATCTAAACATTATAGTTGAATTCCTTGTGAATGCTGGTTGATGGAACCATAATATTTGAATCATAACACTGATTGCACAAGTCCTTTCAAATTATTACTAAGCAGGCATAACAGATGAACTTACTAATCAGTTTGTCAGCTCAAAATCTAAATCCCTCTTTTAGTACTTTCACAATCTTGTCTGTCTGTATGGCTTTGGCTTTGTATTCAAGCCACTTGCAGATGACAGTTTGTTTATTTCCATAGTTCTATCATCAATTGTGAGTTGCCATGTTGTTTTAGTTTAATGATTGGATTCAAGCAAATGTTTTGTACACTTCTGATTTTAGTTGTGCACTTCCAGAGTGTTGTTTTATGATTGTATTTAAGAGAATTTTTTGTACACTTTAGATTTTAGTTGTGCACTTCTGGAGTTGTTTTCAATGGGGCAATATATAAGACGACCTGCAATCAGCCTATGATATCAAAATCACATCTATATTGGCATGTCCTATACCTCAATGCACATAAATGCCTTACAGACCTGTAACTGAAAAAATTCTCACGAATGGTCAATAATATGTGAAATGGGGTCCAGTCTTAGGAGACCATGAAAATGACAGGATACATAAGGTACACATCTCCACAGAAAAATATCAATAAAAATAAACTTGAAACATGAACAAATGCTGAAATGATTTGACTGTTACCATCCCTTATGAACCTTTTTTATGCTGTGAGGGTCCATACAGGTCCTTTCTTGAGGGTGGGGGCTGCAACTCAGTCAAAAAAAATAGGCCAATTGCTGATCTCTTGTGTTGTTTTTTTTCCCCATTGAAAAGTACACACTGGAACTACAACTTAACCGGAACCAGAACTGTACAACTCTATATTTAATCATTGGTCAGAGAGATAGGCAGGGGGCCTATTATGATCAAATTTTTACTTTTTATCTTGCTCTTCACAAACCAAAGACTTAATCTCACTTTCCAAAATATTGTTTTGAATGCAACTTTGAATAACATCATAAACACAACAAAATAAATAAATACCCTACAGATATGTCTGCCATAACAACTTTAGTTTTAATGAAATAGGATACCACTTGTTTTTGCGTCATCATTTGCGTCAAATATTTTACGATGGGCATTCCAAAACACTCTTCTTTTCAGATTTATTTATTTAACCCTTTCATCTTCAGGATTGAAGTATGTTATTGTGCCAAACAAAGCAATCATAACACCTCACATTCATCCATTTGTTATCATCATTTTCTCATATTTTGGAGTGAAGATATAAAAAAAATTCTTTTTATACAATAAATACACAGCCATCGTTTGTGTCGTGAATATTGATGACATTGGCATGAAATAAGATAACAACCATGCACAAAAATATCAGTTGAGATGCTCACCACAAGGAAAATATAACAAATATTGGTAACCTGGACTCAAACTAAATGGATTTAACTTGATTTTCATGACGAGACAGGTTATTGTCCTGCCGGATGTGTCAACTCTTCCTTATTGCCATTGTAGAGAGTAAACGTGCTGGGAGCATCAATATTTGCTGAGGTATATATACAGGTCAGGAAGGGACCTCACCCAAATCCCTCTCACTCCAGCATTCGTGATCATACTCAGGATTGCCAACCCAAGATCTGCTCTTATTCTTAAATACACCGTAAATAACTGATCAAAGCCCAAATTACATGAAAATTTATATTTGTGAAAACTTCATATATGATATCTATAAATCAAGGTCAATAGGAATTTTATGTCCTTCTTAACCTGAAGAGAGGCTGTAGGCAATGTATAATGTCCAGCACTCAGACAGAATACAAAGTAGTCAAGATTCAGTCCTAAGTAAAGTTGACGCAAGGGAAGGTCAAAGGTTATCTTAGTGGTATAAGTTGGTCAGCTTGCATAGTTTGGAGTGGCCATGACCCTTCACTTCTGGTATGAAAAGCCTTCAACCTCAAATACTGAATTTCATTTCGTGTACTTCATTATTGCAGTGCAAAGTAAATGAAAATGACCCGTATATAATATATTATAAGGCCAATGTCCTTAACAGGTTTTGGGCTCCAAAAATGTCAATTATGGGCCAACGATGACAGAGGTCGTGAGAAGAACGACTGGCATTACTACTGATGTAATGCAGAGTACAATCTTAAATGAAAGTTTGGATTTTAACTGTGTAAATCACAGATTGTAACTGGTTAGCGCACAGAACAGCACATGCTTCACTGAAAGCTGAACTGTTCTTGATTATGCCCCATCTTATAGTGCCAAAGAACCTTCACAACAATGTTAGATCCTCCCCCCAAATTTTATTGATTGACCTTTAGCTATTTATTCCTGAAATTATCATTAAAACCTATTACTTATTTTCAAAGATTCCACCAAAAATCAAACAGACTCTCACTGACAGATGTTATAACTACTGAACTGAAATAAGTAAAAACACTAAAAACACGATGGTTGGTAAGAGGTCGTATTTTACCGAGGCCTTCCTGTTGCCTGTTCATCCATACCAGACATTAGCCTGTACCATTAAGTGCATCCAACATAAATATTGTCACCATATCTCGGCTAGTAAAAAAAGTAGAGTCAATGTGGACTTCTCACCACAACTAAAACATGAAAATCTCATAAACTTGTGTACACGTTTATTGACATTTTTATACTCTCCAAATATACATATATATTTTGACTTCTATTTCTCTTAAAATACCAATGTATTCTATGCAGGGCTTGAATAAAAATTATATCACAAACCTTTTATATTATTCTAAATTATTTATAATTCTCCTTCAAAAAATATAATTTACCATGTATTGCCTAAGTGTCTACCATATATTCTATCAACTTCCTGTAAAACTTCTCCTGGTATTTTAAAATGAATCCAACAGTTTTCAATCAGTTCTAGTGAAGTTTTTTGTTCACATGACTTCAGCATAACCCTGACATTAAATTCATTCCATTATTTAATTAAAAATACACAATTTAGAAGAAAAGGGCAGTTTTTTTTTGTTTTATTTTTTGATGAGGTATGTCCATTGTAATACAAAAAGTATATGGCATAGTTTTATTGGGATGGCTGTGATAAAAAAATGTGACCTATATTGAGATGCAAGATCATGTAAGACAGCACCACGTGTTGCGTGCAGGGATGGTGGGCTGGTGCCAGGTTGTACCAAGTAATAATCAGGCCACCAAATATTCCCTTCCCACACATCATCAGCTCACTCCAAACCTTGCTTTTTGCATATTCACAAGTCAATCAAAAAATTAAAATAATGATATTTATCTTTATCCAAATTCAATTCTTAAATAACTCCCAATTTTTTTTGTTTAATTAAGGGCTCAACACTAAGTAATTATTAATGTATGAAACACAATATTATTTATTGTTTTTTTTTTTTTAATCTTGACTCATGTCCGACTAAAACTGAGTAGAACTGGATCACCAATGAGCACGAGAACCTAATAATTATAAAATGTCTTTTTGCTAATACTGTATAGCCACAGTGGACTCCTGAGGCATGAGTGAACAACTGGGTTTGTGACAAAATATAGACTATTTATTCACAGTCAGAGGTTCTGTGCCAATATTCTATTTGGTCAACTTGACCTTTCATTCAACTTATATTCTATTGCTTTGATTGAAATATGCATAAAATTACCTTGTTTGACCTATTTAGTCTTTCCTATTTTACAACTTTGTTCTTCATATATAATTCTTGAGGAAAACCAGTCCAACAATAACCTGTCCAATGACATTGTAGACTGTCCCAACATGACAGACATAAAGTTATACTATCTAACTATCATAAACAGGATGATTATAAACTCTCTGACCATCACAAACATAACAACCATTGTAAAATATCTAACTATGACAAGCATAACAACCATTGTAAAATATCCAACTATCACAAACATGACAACCATTGTAAAATATCTAGCTATGACAAACATGACAACCATTGTAAAATATCTAACTATGACAAGCATGACAACCATTGTAAAATATCTAACTATGACAAACATGACAACCATTGTAAAATATCTAGCTATGACAAGCATGACAACCATTGTAAAATATCCAACTATGACAAGCATGACAACCATTGTAAAATATCTAACTATGACAAGCATGACAACCATTGTAAAATATCTAACTATGACAAACATGACAACCATTGTAAAATATCTAGCTAGGACAAGCATGACAACCATTGTAAAATATCCAACTATGACAAGCATGACAACCATTGTAAAATATCTTTAATATGACAAACATGACAACCATTGTAAAATATCTAACTATGACAAACATGACAACCATTGTAAAATATCTAGCTATGACAAGCATGATAGACATTGTAGACTGACTAGACCACAAATATGATGAACATAATAAATTGTCCAACTATCACAAATATGACAGATATTGTAAACTGTCCAACTATCACAAACATGACAGATATTGTAAACTGTCCAACTATCACAAACATGACAGATATTGTAAACTGTCCAACTATCACAAACATGACAGATATTGTAAACTGTCCAACTATCACAAACATGATGGATATTGTAAATTCTCCCACTATTACAAATATGGCAGATATTGTAAATTCTCCAACTATTACAAATATGGCAGATATTGTAAACTGTCCAACTATCACAAACATGATGGATATTGTAAATTCTCCAACTATTACAAATATGGCAGATATTGTAAATTCTCCAACTATTACAAATATGGCAGATATTGTAAACTGTCCAACTTCCATAATAATGTACATTGCAAACTGCCTGACTGTCACAAACATGATGGATATTGTAAATTCTCCAACTATTACAAATATGGCAGATATTGTAAACTGCCCAACTATCACAAACATGATGGATATTGTAAATTCTCCAACTATTACAAATATGGCAGATATTGTAAATTCTCCAACTATTACAAATATGGCAGATATTGTAAACTGTCCAACTTCCATAATAATGTACATTGCAAACTGCCTGACTGTCACAAACATGATGGATATTGTAAATTCTCCAACTATTACAAATATGGCAGATATTGTAAATTCTCCAACTATCACAAACATGATGGATATTGTAAATTCTCCAACTATTACAAATATGGCAGATATTGTAAATTCTCCAACTATTACAAATATGGCAGATATTGTAAACTGTCCAACTTCCATAATAATGTACATTGCAAACTGCCTGACTGTCACAAACATGATGGATATTGTAAATTCTCCAACTATTACAAATATGGCAGATATTGTAAACTGCCCAACTATCACAAACATGATGGATATTGTAAATTCTCCAACTATTACAAATATGGCAGATATTGTAAATTCTCCAACTATTACAAATATGGCAGATATTGTAAACTGTCCAACTTCCATAATAATGTACATTGCAAACTGCCTGACTGTCACAAACATGATGGATATTGTAAATTCTCCAACTATTACAAATATGGCAGATATTGTCAATTCTCCAACTATCACAAACATGATGGATATTGTAAATTCTCCAACTATTACAAATATGGCAGATATTGTAAATTCTCCAACTATTACAAATATGGCAGATATTGTAAACTGTCCAACTTCCATAATAATGTACATTGCAAACTGCCTGACTGTCACAAACATGATGGATATTGTAAATTCTCCAACTATTACAAATATGGCAGATATTGTAAATTCTCCAACTATCACAAACATGATGGATATTGTAAATTCTCCAACTATTACAAATATGGCAGATATTGTAAATTCTCCAACTATTACAAATATGGCAGATATTGTAAACTGTCCAACTTCCATAATAATGTACATTGCAAACTGCCTGACTGTCACAAACATGATGGATATTGTAAATTCTCCAACTATCGCAAAAATGACAGACAATGTAAACTGTCCAACTATCACACACATGTAGGATAATTCTTTAAATGAATCTCAAATAAAAGCCACCCGACTGAGATGGTGACTGGAGCATTATAAAAGACTTCAATCAAATAAAACTAAGGCTGGTTTCTAGCTTATTGGGATGAGATAATATTCTCAAAACATTCTTTTTTTCTAACACTTACAAAATTTTCTATTTATTTCCATTATTTATTTATTTGTTATGTGAACATTCTGTTTACATACTGTCTCTCACAGAGTAAGAAATACATGTAGCCATTCATGGATGGCAGACTGATATATTTAGCTGAATGCTTGCCGTATCAAGATCCATGACATGTCACGTCCAGACATACTTTCCACACAGCTTTTTTTGTGTTTCACACTTTGAGGTTTTGTCAAATGCAGAAACAGCTGTTGACACAAGAGCTTCCTTTATAAAAAAAACATAATTTCTTTGTGGTTTTTTAGATATTCTTGTATACTAAATACACCCACTACCAAATGACAAACAATGTTTCAAATTTATAGTACATCTTTTCTGCATGAATTTTGAATCGAAGCGAATCTTCTATTCATAGAAAATCCAGAACAGTCAACATCATTTTCATTATTCCAATTGCAATATCAAAATAAATGCTTATCTTTGATAATCTAAGAATGTTAGTAATATTTTGTCTATATTAAGCCAATGCCTGAAGTCCTGAAATATGACTATGCTGTAGAGGAATGGAAATGCAGGCGCAAGATCTCCAATATGATAAGATATATATCCACCATCTTTATGGTTCATAAAGAAAGTGTCTCACTGCGTTTCAGCAATTATCTTGTGACTGAACTCACTTGCACCATGAAAATGGCAAACATTATCAAATATAACTTGGCACCGTTCACATTTGAAGACTGACTTCATGGCATATCATATTGTTATATTTTCTCAGACAATCTTTGTTCTCTGTGGTAAAATCACAATATACTGCTGTATAGTATAGCTATGGTAGTTCCACAATATATTGCTGCATACCTATGGTGGTGTCACAATATATTGCTGCATACCTTTGGTGGTGTCACAATATATTGCTGCATACAAATGGTATTGCCATAATATATTGCTGTATACCTATGGTATTGTATTGCCATAATGTATTGCTGTATACCTGTGGTATTGCCATAATATATTGGTGTATACCTATGGTGGTGCCATAATATATTGGTGTATACCTATGGTGGTGCCACAATATATTGCTGCATACCTATGGTGGTGCCACAATATATTGCTGTTTACCTATGGTAGTGCCATAATATATTGCTGTATACCTATGGTATTGCCATAATATATTGCTGCATACCTATGGTATTGCCATAATATATTGCTGTATACCTATGGTATTGCCATAATATATTGCTGTATACCTATGGTATTGCCATAATATATTGCTGTATACCTATGGTATTGCCATAATATATTGCTGTATACCTATTGTATTGCCATAATATATTGCTGTATACCTATTGTATTGCCATAATATATTGCTGCATACCTATGGTATTGCCATAATATATTGCTGCATACCTATGGTATTGCCATAATATATTGCTGTATACCTATGGTATTGCCATAATATATTGCTGTATACCTATGGTATTGCCATAATATATTGCTGTATACCTATGGTATTGCCATAATATATTGCTGCATACCTATGGTATTGCCCTAATATATTGCTGTATACCTATGGTATTGCCATAATATATTGCTGTATACCTATGGTATTGCCATAATATATTGCTGTATACCTATGGTATTGCCATAATATATTGCTGCATACCTATTGTATTGCCATAATATATTGCTGTATACCTATGGTATTGCCATAATATATTGCTGTATACCTATTGTATTGCCATAATATATTGCTGCATACCTATGGTATTGCCATAATATATTGCTGTATACCTATGGTATTGCCACAATATATTGCTGTATACCTATGGTATTGCCATAATATATTGCTGTATACCTATGGTATTGCCATAATATATTGCTGCATACCTATTGTATTGCCATAATATATTGCTGTATACCTATGGTATTGCCATAATATATTGCTGTATACCTATGGTATTGCCATAATATATTGCTGTATACCTATGGTATTGCCATAATATATTGCTGCATACCTATGGTATTGCCATAATATATTGCTGCATACCTATGGTATTGCCATAATATATTGCTGTATACCTATGGTATTGCCATAATATATTGCTGCATACCTATTGTATTGCCATAATATATTGCTGCATACCTATGGTATTGCCACAACATATTGCTGTATACCTATGGTATTGCCATAATATATTGCTGCATACCTATGGTATTGCCACAACATATTGCTGTATACCTATGGTATTGCCATAATATATTGCTGTATACCTATGGTATTGCCACAACATGTTGCTAGTACATGCATGTCAGAGACAGGGAGAGTAAACCTTCTTCCTGTATCATTTGACAGATATGCTTTGAATCACGTCTCGCATGAAAAATTAATAAAAAGATGAAATGAATTGTGCACTATGTGACCTTGTACTGATATTACTTGGAAAAAGTGCATCTAGAAAAAAAGTTAAACAATTTGTAATCAAGAACTGATTTGTAAATAACATGGGGGATATTTTGGGTTTTAATATTGGTATTGAACTCACCTGTACAAACTGTCGCTTATCTGTGTCTTTGTCTAAATCTAATAATTCATCTAAATCTATTTCACAATCGTATGTGTCACTAGCTTCTTCCTGAAAAGAGAGAAAAATACATTCAATTTAAATTATATGACAGTAAAAGGATTTAACATTTTTTAAATTCTGAAATTTAAAGTCAATTTATCTCCTGAATATACAAAATTGCATACATTATCAAATTGAATAATAATTATGTTTACATGCAATTTGTGAGAGAAATAATTCTATTTGTTACATTAACTGAGAGGCAATGCATTAAGTTATACACAAGTCCTGCTTTCCTATGTATTCACTGATTTCTTGGATGTATTTTCTCTTTTCTGCATACAAAATAAAATGTTCATAATGTTATTTTTATTTTAATCTTTGCCCAGCAAAGAATTGAAAATGCCACAATAATAAGAACTATGTGTAAACTGTGATAAAGCATAAAAATAATTAAATATTCTCAAATTCAGTTGTGAAACATGCTCTGCCTTACACTATTATACAGAACATGGGTAACTACAATAGAGCAAGTATTTGGCAGCAGTCATATGTATTTTTTTTAAAGCAACTTCTTCAACAACATCCTCCATATTGAATGACATGGATGTTTTCTCATCTCTCAGAGAGAAGTTAATAGAGGTATATCATACTTTATTTGCCATATTGTTTTGTTCACTAATATTGTGAGAAGACAAAATATTGTTAGTTAATGTATATTCAACTCTCTTAGCAACTATCTGCAGAGTATATCTTGATAAATATGATACTGATCCTCTGAGAATACGCCATAATTTTTTCATATTTGCAACGAGACTAGAAAAGTCCTCTAGTCTTGTTGATATTTGTATGCAAGATGTTGCCAATTTTGCCAACAGCAGACTGGGCCATATACTTTTTGTTACTAGAGAGTTGGGCTAGTAAGTGGAGATTTCTACTAGCCCGAATCAAAGTGTACAAGCCCGAACTAGTACTCTACTTGGTCAGGAAAATTCATATTCATTAAGATTAATGAATTGACCAAAGCACATTATACTCGTAATAGTCTGGTACTATATGCTGGGACTACGAGCTAATATCCCAGCCTACGACAGTCCATGAAAATTCTTTGCTATACTTGTTTTTTTGTATGCGAAAAGGCTTTTAAATATATAATGTGCTGTTATCAGTAACACTTATCTATGACATGTTTTAATGGCACCATAAATGGAAAAACAAAGTGGCAAACAAGATAATGCTTGACTCATTAAATGGCACGATCTTGGCATAATGTGTTGTGAAAGTTGACCTCCTCCTCGGCCTCACCGCCATGTTCATAAGCTTCCCAGGCATCCATCATTCTATCAATATTTCAGTGTGTTCTACAACACATTCTTAACTCAATTTCCCAGTGCTAAGATTGCGCGTCCCAAGAGGAACACACTGGGGCAAGTGCCAAATTTAGGCTCTTATGCTTGTAATATAATAATGCTCACTCATGATATTTTAATGTTTAATGATTGTTTTGTTTGTTTTTATTATCCACCTTGTAATGAAGTATCAAATATTTCCCATCTACTCATATTCTGTGAAAAAATGTTTGATGACCACAAAATTAATTCTGCTTTGAAGCAATACTTATTTTACTATTATATTTTATGTATCACCATTATTTAAAAAATAAAATGTTTGATAACCACAAAATTGATTCTGTTTTCGAGCTGTACTTATATTACTATAATACTTTACGTATCACCATTATTTGACAAATGAATATGCATGAAGGGATGAAATACAGAAGTATGAATTTTACCAATGAATGACTGTCATTTCAGGATATGAGTTGATATTTGGCATTTTTGACAGTTTGGGTATTCCCCTCTCACATTGAAATTATCCAGTCGAGTTTGATGTCAACAAGCCAGACAGAATAATTGTATTGCCCTCATGTACCCCAGCAAACACATCCAGAATTATACCAATGGTTACCCACAATCTGTTTCATGTATATCATATATCAAAATGCAGGCGGAGTTCAATCAATATTATCTGACAATATCAATATAATACTTTCTGACAATCAATATCAACCATCAATATCTATAATTCTATTTTATTATGTCTCCACAACATCCAATTTAACATAACTTTATTAAGATATCAGTTGCTATATATTTATCTGTGAAACCTTTTCCAAAATCACCCTCACCATTCAAGGAATGATAAATTCAGAATCTACGAATATATCTCTATTGTCTGCAGCATTTTTATCGTGATATCCCCAGTATAATGCTGCGAGGTATTACTCACATACTGTATCCCGCATCACATGATCACCACACACTTAATTACTGTGTAATCATCTCCTGCATTATCATTACTTTCTATTCTCTACGGCATTTATGATGTGTGATTTACATATTATCTGTAATTATGTCTGCTGCATATACAGACTTTCATCCCCCAATCAACTTTTCACTGATAATATTATAAACAATTTCTGAATACAATGAACGAAGGATATTTTCACTGATTCTGGGATATATATTCAATTTTATTCTGCTCTCTTGTGAATTTTACAACATAACCTGAGTTTTAAGTCATACATTTATTTCCTGGTGTAAGAAACTCGCACTAAGATTTTCAAGAATATCACTCTAATCCAACCTACAGTTAACATTCAGATTGATCTCAAACAAAAAATTCAAAACTTTCAAATTGATATAATTCAGAAAGATATAACAAATTTTGGATTTTCTCTCATTTATTTCTATGGCATTGAATGATCAGATCAAAGAAACTGATTTTATGGCACAAAGTTATTGACGACATTACTCTTTATGATATTTACTAGTGACATCACTTTAATGAAGATCATAGAAGATCATAAAATAGTACTTAAAAAAAAGCATGTTTTACTTGACACCATAAGGACAGGAGTTTCAGAGTACAGTTATGGTTTGTATTTAATGAATTTTGCCTATAAAGGATGTCTGCTATGCCAAGTGTGCCTCATGATTTTCTTTGTGTACTCGTAACACGTCCTTTCTGACCCTTGATCTTGACCTGTGAAGTCATGCCACGATACAGAAACCACTGTCAGTTTAGAATCCACAACCACTTCGTGTAAAACCCAACACAAACCACAGTGTCACGCACGGGGACCTGCGGCTTCCTGATAGCTCCATTATCTATATCATCCTGATCCTATTTTTATATAACAAGCATTGTTATTGCCTGACAAATGCATCTTAAGACACCATTAAACACTAGTGACTAAACCACTGCTGAAAACAAGACAGCTTTATTGACTGGAAAATGGTTTTCATAACATTATTGCAAATATTTCCCTTTCGATTAATAACTTAATATACTGTGAGCATTAAATTAAGATATAATCTATTTTTGCATTAATTACAGGTAGAGATAGCACTTGGTTGGCTCAGGTTGAGAAAGAAATAGTGACAGACATTACCCTGACATCTGGCAGGATCTCATACTCAATGGGTTCTGTGCCAAGACCAATGCATTTGAAATAAAATAGAAGTCAAATCCCATTAATCATAACCCACCACAAATAGTCCTAAAACTGACAGTCAAACATAACTTTTTAAATTTTTTTTTTTTTTTTTTAGAATTTCTGCCATGTGGATTTAGTAAAGCAACCTGATATGTTTCCTGGTGCACATCTTAGATATTACTGTATTTTAATAATTCCAGAATCAAGAGAATGTGGCATTAAACTTGCATGAGAATGTCAAATATAAATGTCCTTGTGCAGCTGTTTCTAGGTTGAAACAAACTTTCAAGATCCTATTTTGGCTTCCAGCAGAGACAGATGTATTTTCCAGAAGATGCCAGACAAGATTTACTGCAACTCACCAAATTTTTCATATCAATATTATACAGTATGAATCAATAAGAAACTATAAAAAAAACCTGGCTCGTATATAATAAGGAACCCTGCCAGAAAGGCTCTCAGATCATAAATACTAACAAGCAGGGGATTATTCCAAATAGAAGAGAAGATTTCCCATCACTAAGGGCTCAATCAATATCAACAACCCAGAAAGCAACAGAATACTGTAACTGATCGTGTCCCAAATGTTTCTGATGTTTCTGAGTCCCAAGTGTTTCTGATGTTTCTGAGGCCCAAATGTTCCTGGGGTCTGAGTCCTAAACGTTTCTGATGTTTCTGAGTCCCAAATGTTTCTGGGGTCTGAGTCCCAAATGTTTCTGAGTCCCAAATGTTTCTGAGGTTTCTGAGCCCCAAATGTTTCTGATGTTTCTGAGCCCCAAATGTTTCTGATGGGTCTGAGTCCCAGATGTTTGCAGCACCTCGGCCACCAGCCTGATAAGACTGACACAAGTTTGCTTTCAGAGAAACATTGTGAACTTGTGATAAAGCAATCTGGTTCTGTATATTGAGCAAGTATATAAATAATCACAGATAGGTTCCCACAACTGTTTTAATAACCTCTACATCCATGTCCAATCCTTAGGCATTATCTTAATACCTTCATTCACTCATTTGGGTAAAATGGTAAAATAGAATATAATATGATACATAAATATATATCAGCTCAGTTAGCACATATATGATGCGATATATATATGAAACATTTTCTAATCGTGAAGTTATTGCCATTAAACGCTCGAGTCCAAAATGCTGTACTCCTCAGTATTACAATGTGTACAGGAAATATATACCGTAAATAACTATAGATGCCTTGATCAATATGATGAAATCAGCATAATACAACTGTTGTTTTTTTCATGTAATTTTAGATAAACCTTTGGACATATTTATATATTTAAACTAAATCCCCCAAATATATATATATCCTTTCAACCAGGAAGATTTGGAGTCTTTTCAAAAATACTTCAATGAGTATCATCTTGACAATCAAAATATTTATGACAGATCATGACCAGCTGACCCAAATCAGGAAGTAATGCTTAAAAGTGGCTATGCCCACTCAGTCTGTAAATCTGGCCAAAGATACCAGAGCTGAATACCAGAGCAGATTTGTTTGTATGTATATACATGTATGTATATATATTTATATCATTTTATATCCGGTTGGCATTGGCTGGACATTACTGCTTCACATACAAATCACTTGTAAAACTTTCCGATATCAACCTATATTTACATAATTTTATGTTTGCCAAACATGACCATATCTTTTAAATATGTAAAGCTGCAATTCCGACCTTTTTTTCATGTACTTGCCTTGCTGTGAACAAATACCATGGGTGCAATATTTCAGTAACATTTCACTGTAAAAGTTGACTCAAGGTCAAAGTTATTCCATTTTTATTCTACTCCAGCAAACATTCATGTCTGTATGATGTCCAAATTCACTTATTCACTTATACGATGTTTGCCTATAATTGCCCACTGGTGGGGGACCAGCCAGCCCCTGAGGGCACCCTATATTTTAGAAAAGAAAAAAAAACTTCTCCTTCAAGCTTGACTGCCATATATATGAAATATTAACTATCAGAGTGCCTTTAATATAATGGGCAGAGTATGCTTCACTCAACTTCAGTCTAATATGAGGATGTGTCCTCACTCAAGCTATAAGGACACTCCCATCTGATCTTATTCAAAAGAGAACGCCCCATAATTTTCTGTACCTCACGGATCACATTCTAAACCTAAAGAATATGACCCCACCCTTATATTCACCATGACTGTGCATCTGGTTTGTGAGAAGTCTTTATAATAACCACCTTGGCCATCTTCAAAAACATGAGGTCAGATGTAAACGGTATTATGACTCTATATAGTATCATGGACACCAAAAAAAGACACCAAAACAAAACCATCTCCAGACAATGAATATCATGGAAATTGAACCAGCTTCTATAAATTACGAGTAACTGTTAAACATCATATTCATGTTTTATGAAGTTAGGGCCATGCTTTGTGAATGCATGAGGAGTTTAAGTACAGACTTGGACATGAATATGACCTGAAAAGTCACAGTTTCAGAAAGTCAATTAGCCATGTCTATTGTCCCCAATATTTTTTAATATATATACTATTAGATGGGGTTCATATAAATTTGAACTTTGTACATGCAGAAAGGGGGTTATATGACAACCTACACTGATACTTTTATGTCAATAAAGTGAACCTTATGTTTAAATATTGCACAGTACTGTGGATGCATATCTATAGTTTGCTACTGTAATCTTTCAAATTAAATTCTCATATAATGTGGTTTGATAATGCCACTCTAATGAGGGCTTGCTGCAATTTTGTCAAGCATGTATGAGTCATCTTTCAAAACAATCATATCAACATTCATAAACCCCACGGAAAACAATTCAGTGAGGCAATTTATAAAATAGTACTATACAATATGAGTAGTATATCACAATGATGCTTATTGTGACGCACTTCCCATGAGGCACAGCTGTTGTGTTAAGATCATCCTCCAGTCTGAGTCATGAAGGGACAGTCCTTGATAATATCTCCAGTCACTTTTAGCCACATGGGAGAATAACTTTCTGGTGCAGAATACATTTTTGCTCTTTCTCTCTTACATTCAAAGATCATGCACACAGTAGAAAATGCAATACAACATTGAGGTCGTATAAGGCTGTCATGTGAAAGGCTGCGATACAAGAGGTCATATAAACAAGAACACCACAGGTCAAAAGTCATATCTGCAGTATTTGACCAACCATTACCTCTCAAAACTTCTCTTTGGGGTCCACAATTACACTTTAAAAGCCAAGCATTCATCCAGTAAACAGTCACGGTATCAAGATTATGAAAAGGTCACAATAAAATGATCAAGCGAGGTCATTTTGATGGTCCATGCACCTATATTTAGATCATGCCTGGTGTATCCACATGAGTATGTTACTGTTACTGGGGAAAGTGTAATGACATTAAGGCTGCTGTGTCCTCGCACTGAGTCACTGCTCATGCTTCTTTCGAACTCAAACCTTTTGTATCATCCCTCAAATCTGGTAAGCTTTCTTAGAATTGCTTAAGAGGGGTTTTCTTGGATTGTGTATGTTTACATGCCCTATAAATATTAGCTATCCATTGACCTCTTTTATTTTGTGCTACTTTATTGACATACCCTTTTTATTTACCTTATTCTCACTTTTATTAGGCATATGACATTGTTGCTATTTTCTCTACCATTTGGAAATCATGCACATGGCACTTTGTTGGCTTTCTGGTATCAATATAACCTCAAAATATAAAGTCTCAATAGACATTTTCTTGGCATTTCTCTGCAAGTTTTATGAAATGCTGACAAGTTAAACTAAAGCCACTTGCTATTTCAAACATTACTAAGTTTCATATGACCTAAAAAAAATACCAAGGCAACATAATATTTTCAAATATCTGGGATTCATCCACTACCATGCCTATCATGCCCCCATCAGATCGGCATCAATCTTCATAAACCAGCATTACCTCTGTGCTAATCTTGCTGTGTAATCTGGCCCAAACCCAGGTACAACCCGACACTGCAGCTTGGTATAATATAGGGGTCCTCCGGGCCCCATAGACCACATACACCGAGCTGATCTGATATGCTGTAACTGACTTCGGCTGCTCATCTAACTCACCTTATGGTCTCCCAGGAAACAGTCTCATTTCTCTCTCTCTGACATTTTAAGCTGATTCACTTTACGCATGCTACAGGATTACTATTGTGGCCATGACAAAATGAATGACTATTTCCAGGAAAATATTGCTATCTGCTATTTTGTACAATTTTTACCATTTTGGTCCAACAATGCAGTTTCCCTTCTTCATTCAACAATCATCACAATGTAACTCTATATTTTTGGATAATCACAGACAATTGTTTCAATATGAATTGTTTGCCTTGATAAAATAATACAGCCATTGTGTGGGTTCATGAAGGTTAAAGGGTCTGGTCTTGAAGCATCACATGAGATAATTGCTTATATGCACTTATGAAATGCACTTAACAATATTATCTACCGGTAATTTTAAAATTATCTCAAATATTTCTTGCTGATTATTCACACATATGGTAATGTATAAAAAATTTAAAAAGATAAAATGATAACCACCAAAACATCCTTCTTTTCCAAATGACTTTCCTACATCATTGAGGATATGTATAGAAACAACAGCAAATGCTCATCCTTTCTGCCGTCTGTTAATTGTTGTCATGTGTGGAACTGGCAGTCTGGACTTGAGCCAGCCTCCTCTCCAATGCTCAACAGGTAACAGAAATAAACAGATCTGAAACTTGTATCAACATTACCCCTCCTTTGCAAAATATACCATGGAAGTGGGGTCCAAATTCTGCTGTAAATATAAGGTTTGACCATATTTAAATGTGACTCCAGGAGGATCTGGAAAGACTGATTGTATATAATGTTGGGTTTATGGACAACATCAATTCCATGCCACATTAGCAACTCAGAACAGATAGATATACCAGAGAAATCATCAATCTTTAGATCACGAAAGCTTTTTTAATTAAAGTATCCAATAAAACATAGGCCAATGCCCTAAGACCTCTGCCAATCATTGCTTTTTTGTAATGTTGTGAGCATTTCCTGGAAAATGCTTCATAAATGACCATTTAAATCTTTTCAAGAGAACACTTCAGCAGATGGTTGACCAATCAAATTGCATGTTGCATATTGAATATGGCTCCAACTTGTTATCTTGATTCTCACTGGCTAATGTTATTGATAACTCAGTGATAGCCCGGAGATTTTGGAAAAAAACCCAGAACAAAATGAAAAAAAAAATGAGCCGGATGGAAAATAGATAGAATTGCTCCCCTGAAAATAGAACATCTTAACTACTAATTGTGCAGTAAGAACTCTGACCAGCAGTTTAAGTAGAGATGATAAAAGTTGACGGACAGAATGGCAGAACATTCCCGCCTCCTATCACTGCCATAGTCAGCAGAGCTAAAGAGGCCTGGTGGCCTTGGAATTGTATGTATTTTTCCAATATTACGGAACTATACACTGTCAATAAATCAGTCATTGACATTCATAGAAATGTTTGAGTAGTATGTTTGAGAGGTTTGCAAATATAACAAGACTTCAATAATACAGATACAACAGATACAACCACTATGTAATAATATCAATGTACTGTATACAACATCTACATCATGTAAAAAAATAAACCAGATGTGGCCTATTACTTTTCACTTCTCTCATAAATCTCTGCCACACAGGGACACTGAACAGTTGCAACCGATAAGAAATGCACATTGCTGTATAATAGGCAGAAAATACTTGTTGATATTCTTCTGGGACACAAGAATATCAGAAAAAATTCCTTGTTAAACGCAAAGGGGACGTTTGACAGATGCTTGTATCTAGCAGGTCTAGTCATTAATATTGCAACAGGTGGAGTCAGGACTCGGAAGGGAGGGCAAGAAAACAAAGAGGCCATGGCATACTCTGATAACAGATAAGATTCCCCAGATCCTATTATGCCATCCCTGCTAATAGACAACATCAAGATTCCATTATCTGAGTGTTAACCTTTCCATGCTGCAAAATAGACAGATACTACACAGCCATGACATGGCATTGACATGGGAAATTGCAGAGTAAATATTAATATACACATACAATGTGTCTCTAGGATGTTTGCATTAAAAAATAGTCTATGCTTCAACATGGAGTGGCTATGATAGTAACATTTATGTAAATATTACAACCGACAAGAGTATTGGTCAACAACAGGAAAATATCACATCAGTGTGGCAATGATGTTGAGAAACCTATCCTGTTGTTTCACGACAAGTTTGCTTGGAATTTGCATATCGGTATGAAAAGTGATCAGTGGGTACACTTTGTTCAACCACAAATGCCCTTTAAGAACTTTAAAACACTGTCCCATTTAAATTTGAACTGTCTCATCACTTTTAGTGACAAAAGTCACATGAGCGTTTTCTTCTAACAATATCTCTGATGGGTCAGAAAAGGCATACATAGGATCCATCGATTTTTTTTCACTAAAATATTATTCTTTAACACAAACGCACACATTTTAAATTAGGTTCCTAATAATCTTGATTTATGTCTGTTTAAAAAAAATTGCTGTATTTGCATGAGAGCTGTGGAAATTGTATGGTTTCACAGTGATGTAGGACCTTTCAAGTGTGAAATGATTTTTTTTTAATGTGGCTTTGTATGCATTTCCCCAATGTTTATTCTAAGGCCAAGCCAGTGGCCTCAGCTCCCACGAGTCCTGCACATTAATTCTCATCAAAGCAGCAATATTAATAATTAATACAACTTTCTTCATGCTGCATCCTCATCCTAAATATTTGCTTCTGTGAAGGTTGGCATCACCACCACCTGCCAGCAAACAGGAGCCTGGATGGGAGGAGCCTGGAAGGGAGGAGCCTGGATAAGTGGAGCCTGGATTGGAGGAGCCTGAATGGTAGGCGACCGGATGGTAGGAGACTGGATGGTAGGAGACTGGATGGGAGAAGACTGAATGGAGGAGCCTGGACGGGAGGTGCCTGAATGGAAACCTAAATTGAAGTCTGGATGGGAGCTTGGAATGGAGGAGCCTGGATGGGAACCTAAATTGAAGCCTGGATGGGAGCTTGGATTGGAGGAGCCTGGATGGGAACCCAAATTGAAGCCTGGATGGGAGCTTGGATTGGAGGAGCCTGGATGGGAACCTGGATGAAGGCATGGATTGGAGACTGGGTGCTTAACAAAGCTTCCTGACTATTTTTGGGGCTGTCTTTCTGCTATAAATATGCTCATTTTGGAAGTAGCATTCTTCAGGAGGTACTAAAGTGAAGGAATGGTTCTAGTAACTTGTCCTCTGGCACAAGGGAAAACACTAACATCTTAAGATGCACTTCCCATGACTCAGCATATGCTAGGCACTTGCTATCTCAAGGCACCAGCCCTGCCTTAAAATAAACATGATTCAGACATGACAAAATTATTCAGCATACTTTTCTTCAACAAATGATGAAATGTGATGGTAAATGTCTTATTTGAGCCAATACATTTACATGATCCGTTGGGTACTTTCCTATGATGTGGACATGTGTTTACCTTTTTCTCACCATAAACGTGTGGTGTAACCACTATAAACCAAAGTTTCCAGAATATATAATGTTTATGGCACACTCATGCTACAAAACAGCTCTATACCACGATGCTCTAAGGTATAGAGATATAGACAATTGTTTTCCTTATATTTCACCCATATATATATATATATTGTTCAGACAAAAATCAAGCATCTCACAAATTGAGTGTAGAATGGTGTTCTCTCACGAGTGTCGCATTGCATGTCTGAGGAAATCTCACCTCCCTCAGAATTGCACATTTCATCTACTACTTTTATAACAAAACTCAAAAATATTATGCGAGACATACAATGATTGATCTCTCTTGGGTGCAACTCTCCAGGCAAAAGGCTTTGATAAATTCTGGGACTACAATGTGAAAGTAATTTTCATGTATCAGTGTTCTGTCACAGGAAATGGGCACCAATTTACGTCCTCAAGCTATTGATGCATTACTTCAAGAAATTGCTGTCTCGTTTTCTATTCATGTGATAAAAATAAACTTTCCCTCCAGTCACACAGCTCACAATAAACATGTTTGCGGGGGAATTAAATCTACTTTAATTGAACGACTCCTATATGTTTATGGCATTTTGAATAAGATTGCCCCTAACATCTGACCTTCCCACACAAAATGTGGCCCTTGAAGCAGGTCCCATGTGTCATGTCCTCTTTTCTAAATAAACTTCTTGTTACTAACCCATTGTAGACTCCTTTGAAGCTCAGAAACATGATATAAAATCATTTTGGAAACATGGCCCAAAAAAAGATATCCCTTGTTTCTCACATATAATGTTTGCCGATAATTTTTACATGTAGACTAAGTACCATGCTCCAGATACACAGCATCCACAGCAGACCGTGAACTCAGTGCCTTGAAGCTCATAGGAGGTTGTAAATACTTAATTTATCTCATCAACCTGTGCCAGGAGAGACCTGTGAAGACTAATACCATCCCCAGTCATCATTGGCTGTACATTTGTTTTGACTATGGTCTTGACTACACACTCACAGTTACTATATTAGGCTTCAAATATCAACAAATCTTACATTCATTAAGTATCTCATTCATTAGAGTATCATTAAAAAATTGTGTGATTTTTGGATGTACATTATTGCCATTATTACTATACACATTCATCAATATATAATATGATAATGTCTGCTTGTACACATGAAATAGGGACTTGCTTTCCTTGTGTTACCACACACTTACAATCAATAATATAGTTTTGTTTCTCCAAGAATTATCCTCTAAAGTAATTTTCAGCCATGTTTCATCACAAAAACCTGCCGGGTTCAGCATGTTCCCATAACAACAGCAACAATCTTTTAGATATTATCACAATGTCCTAAGGGTGGTTAACTAATTGTTCGTCCTGTGAACATAATTCATGGCAAAGCATTTTCCTGAGCTTTCTCTAAGGCAATTACCCACCACTTATACCTGAGCTGGCTCTGGTCAGGTGCTTCTTCCAAAACCCAACCAAATCTCTGTTATTAAGGTATAATCCTGACAACAGGAAGTTTCAATGTGTTTTCCCTGAGGAATGCAATGAAAATGAAAAAATGTCTACCTTTGTCCCCACCCAAACAACCCCAAATGATTATTCTTCCTGATAATAATAACATCACACAAATTTCATATTCAGAAGATTGATCTCACTCAAATCAATTTTCCTTCCAAGGTCAAGGACAGTTCTAATGTCAACCTGACCCCACTTCCAGCCAAGGTCATGCCCTATTTTTCCATGACTTCCCCCTTACTTCCACACCAACAGACCATCCATTGTCATTCTTCAATGTTGCTTGTCAAATCATTTCAAAGCTACAATTTGATTTTAATTTTTTTTTTCTTTACAAAAATATTTGCCATCTATGCTAATGATAGCATTGGAGTTATGAAGTGTGTAAGATTAGAGCTGTCCTGGTATCTAATGCATATATCTAAGTTGGTGCATTTCAGACTGATCAACCAAGACTGATCAACCAAGCCTGAATCAAAGCTTAATCATGCACAGACTGGAACCATGCAATACTGTGTGACGCATGCTCCAAAACTGCACATAGCTCCCAAATCTAGGTATTAAATGTTGCCAATTTGGCAATATTAGTTCCAACAGGGTGGTAGGTATTATCAACTATCCCTTTTAGAACTGACACCTATATGTGTGTTAAACACTTTTAATTCCTTGATAAGCAAATCTAAATCCTGTTATAAAAATTTGCATTCCCTTGAACATCTACCTTGAAAAATCTGAATAATTGTCCTTAATATTTAATTCAAATCAGGGTTCCTTGATATAACCATTTGCTTAGAAGTTCATTGGCACCTTCTTAAAGCAGATATGTTTACAGATGTCTGGAAAAAGTACTGGACTGAACTCAACTGATTTGTAGACCTTCCAAGTTTGTTAATCGCTGATGTGACTCAAAGAGCAGCTAGAACAAATAAGAATCCCTTGTAAAGCTATTACAAACTGTTGACTTATGCATGTAATCTGTGTTATTTTACATTCTAAACATTCTTGGGGGTCACCATTGTTTAACGGCACATGCAGATGTAAACATTCAGCAATAGAATTACAGAGATTAGCTGCATGATTGTTTGCCAGGGGAGGAGGGAGAATGGGGGTGTCATACTCAGAGATATAGATGAACCTGGAATAAAGCTCAATTTCACAGAAACAGCTCCGTGCATTTTCTACATTTCCATGAAAAATGAAATCTTGGAAATATATCTTGACTGCATCCTGACATCCTGTAAACATTTGTAAGGACTCTGTTTTCTATTTTTAGGCAAGTGCATCTGAGTGCAGTCATATCATCTTTTTTGATATCATTTCCTTTCTTCTCATATCAAGTTCCTTTCTTTTTCTCAGTATAACGCTTCACATTTATCTAAGAAAATGATGAGTTTCTGTTTTTTTTCTCATTAAAGCCTTTCACATTCATCCATAGAAATACTATGTTCCTCTTTTTACTGCTCAAGCCTTTCACAATCATCAAAGCTAACAATGAGTTGCTCTCTTTTTCTTATTTAGGCCTTTCACAATTGTATGAATATCTAGATACCTGCACTCATTTCATAAACATAGAATGATGTGTTAGGATCTGTCATATAACAGAAAGGACAATACACATGGACTGTGTCTCAGATATTATAGGTATCATGTGATCACAAACAGCTCCACCTGATATTTTAACAGCAAATTAAGATGTGAAACAAGACCTCAGTTTTGTTGATTCTTGCCAATAAAAATTCTGTCTTCACGGCATGGATTACCATGTCTCACACACATTAAAAGTCCCAAGAAGTGTGTAAACCCCCACTGGCCCGAGAGCCTTTATTATTCATGTTTTCTCTTGTGTTTGCACACCACCTGAGCATAAGATGAGCATGAATGCAGAGAATTACCGAGAAATATGGCGAGTCATGTCATTCCCTCAGCGTACTTGCAAAATCTCATTACTCCAGGATCTCCTTATCCGCACACATCTCATCATTATTTCACTGACCTATTTAATATCGATGGAGACTGTCTTTCTGGCCAAATGCATAAAGTCAAACTTTCACTGTCTCTATTTTTAACTCGCAATCAATATTCAGTGAAAATAGCTGGTGAAAATAGCCGAGGGAGGCCACTTTGTCCCAGCATGTTACTTGTCTCCATCTTTGTAAACAAACTTCAATCAATTGCCTGAGCCATTGTGCTACTTGTGTTGTTGACAACATCAGCAATCTCTGCACAGATTTAACTTATAGTAACCAATTTTTCAAAACCACTTTTGAAATTATTTCTATTCAAACCTCATTGCTATTGAAGACATAATAAGCATGATAAGTTTATGCTTGTCTAAGTTGTCAAAAAGAGCACTCAACTTTGAAAGCTTTATTAAGTGTTAAGTTTATGTTTGACGATTTTGTCTTAAAGAGCAATCAGCTTTGAAAGCTATATTAAGTGATATGTTTATGCTTGTCTGAGTTGTCTTAAAGAGCAACCAGCTTTGAAAGCTATATTATATGATAAGTTCATGCTTGTCCAAGTAGTCTTAAAGAGCAACCAGCTTTGAAAGCTATATTACATGACAAGTTTATGCTTGTCCAAGTCATCTTAAAGTGCAAACAAATTTGAAAGCTATATTAATTTCAAGCGGAGTATTTGATTCCCATTCGTGTTCAATGATGCATTTCACTTTATGTTAACAAATACATGGTATTTTAATATTCATTTCTTCATTCCTTGATCC
This sequence comes from Amphiduros pacificus, assembly GCA_949316495.1. Taxonomy (NCBI): domain Eukaryota; kingdom Metazoa; phylum Annelida; class Polychaeta; order Phyllodocida; family Hesionidae; genus Amphiduros; species Amphiduros pacificus. The sequence continues at coordinate 37,174,769 of OX439005.1, read as the reverse complement.
AATTCACATGAAATCATCATATTAAACATAGAATAACCAACACAAAAGGCGACAAGTCAACAATGACCTACACCTATAAATACTGAAACAGGGAGATAACGATCTTAAAGTTTAATATATTGTGGCTGCTTGCAATGTCCCTGAGGGATCCAGTACACCTTGAACCAAGGGTGGAAATAGCCGGGGCAAGGTGCCAACTCTCTGCATGCTTCAACAGATCCTACCACTACATTCTCTACAATCTGACTATTCATCTGAATCGAGGCAAACTGCACTCTCTGCTAGCTCCAATATTGCAAGATCGCACAATTTATCAAGACTTACTTCTCTCTCTGCTAGATCCCATATTGCAAGATCTGACTATTTATTTATGACTATCAAGACAAACTGCACACTCTGCAATCTCGAATCTTGTAAGATCTGACTATTTATGTTTATCTAGACAAACTGCAGTCTCTGCTAGCTAAATAAATGGATTTCCTAGTTCCTAGTTCCTAGCTCCAATATTGTAAGATCTGACTACCGTATTTACTCGAGTATAAGTCGAGGTTTTTTTCCAAAAACTCTTAGTTAATGTTTAGGGGGTCGACTTATACACGAGAGCAACCTGTGGACGAGGATTTACGCCAAAAAATTACGACACTATGAGTTTTCATTACGAACATTCTTATTTTCGAAATAACGAATATCGGACATAGCGGGTCGGTTTAACAGTCTTATACTCGAGTAATTACGGTAAAACGTAAATACGATCTTCATATTTTCGAAATAACGAATATCAGTCGCAACAGATTGATTTTAATTGCGTTTTAAATGATAAAGAAAGGTATTTACCCAATATTACTGGTCTATTATTCGAAACGCTTTGTTTTGACTTTGTTCTCACTGATTCCAATTATCAGCGTTCACAGTTTTGCAATACGTCTTTGTTTCCACTGCTTTGAGTCGTGTCTTCCCGCTTGGAAAGAAATGCTTTCACACGTGGATCGATTTTAATTGCGTTTTAAATGATAAATAAAGGTATTAACCCAAATTGTTCGAGAACAGAACAAAAACAATAAATCCATTTAAAACGCAATTAAAATCGATCCCCGGGTGAAGGCATTTCTGTCTATTTCTTAAGATCGTCAACACGTGGTCGCAACACGTGGTTGCAATTTAGAAAGGCGGAAGTGACGGGAAGAGGCACTTGTTTTTAGCGCGAAAACGAGTTTGATATTTTAATTGCATTTTAAATGATAAATAAAGGTATTTACCCAATATTATCACAAATTATGCTTCGCAGGTCGAGAATTTATCCATGAAGTAAAACGTAAATATCATGTACGTGACGTCGCGTTAATTCACGTCCGCAACACGAGGAGAAGCCAGGGATCCATCATTGCGCAATATATTAATATTTCAATGCAAGTTGATAGACTCGAATTGTTTTCGCGCCAAAAATAAGAGCTTGTCCCCGTCACTCCCGCTTTTTAAAATGACGACCTCGTATTGCGCAATGCATGTTAAATGGATGGATTAATTTGTGATAATATTATGTATATACCTTTATTTATCATTTAAAACGCAATTAAAATCGATCCACGTGTGAAGGCATTTCTGTCAACAGGGAAGACACGACTCAAAGCAGTGGAAACAAAGACGTTTTGCAAAACTGTGAACGCTGATAATTGGAATCAATTGGAACCTTCCAAAATGGCGATCTTGAGAAATTGACAGAAATGCTTCACACGTGGATCGATTTTAATTGCATCTTAAATGATATATAAAGGTATTTACCAAATATTATCACGATGATTTACAGCCGATCGAGTGCTATAAACGATAATAATTAAAAGCGATATAACGAATATCTTTGGCTTTATAATACACAAAGAAATATTCTACCACGTGTTAGTTTTGACGCTAAGATCAAGGACGTCACGTACATCGTATTACGTTCTACATCGTGGAGAAATTCTTGCGAAAAATAATTTGTGATAATATTGGGTAAATACCTTTATATATCATTTAAAACATATTATTTCGAAATGCTTTGATTTGACTTTGTTCTCACTGATTTCAATTATCAGCGTTCACAGTTTTGCATTTCGTCTTTGTTTCCACTGCTTTGAGTCGTGTCTTCCCTTGTTGACAGAAATGCTTTCACACGTGGATCGAATTGCATTTTAAATGATAAATAATGAAAACGCTTTGTTTTGACGCTAAGATCAATGATGTGGAGAAATTCTCGAAGTAATTGTGATAATATTAAGTACATACCTTTATTTATCATTTAAAACGCAATTAAAATTGACATGTTGGCCGCTCCACTTTTGTCTCGTGGGCACCCAGACGCTAAGACGTTTTACCGTATATACTCGTGTATAAGACCGCTAAGATCTTATATCGTAAGTATATTTACGTTTCACTTTTAAAATGACCGCCAAGCTTCAGCTGAAGCTTGAATAGTAGCAGAGCCGATATGTCAAGAAAAACCAACTCGACTTATATTCGGAAATTGTTTTTTTTCAAGAAAAATAACCTCAATTTTGGGGGGTCGACTTATACACGAGTCGACTTATACACGAGTAAATACGGTAATTATGTTAATCAAGACAAACTACACACTCTGCAATCTTGAATCTTGTAAGATCTGACTATTTATGTTTATCTAGACAAACTGCAGTCTATGCTAGCTCCAAAATTGTAAGATCTGACTGTTAATCAAGACAAACTGTGGTCTCTCTCCCCATCAGTCATCAAATATTGTTAGATATGTCTACTTATGTAAATCTAGAGAAAGTGCTCAATTATCATTTTGATAAACTCAATTATCAAAAGGCAAAAGTCACACCTATGATTCAAATCAATTAATATCTTACATGAAAAACCTTACTGAACACGTCTGTGGTTTGTATAGGATACAGGGAAGGTTAACACTGTCACAATTAAGAACGTTTCTGCTTTGCCATTTGTTGGAAGGAACTAAGAAACACATCTCAACTTCCAGTGGGAAATAATCAGCAAAAATAGTCACATATGAAATATAAAATCATTTCTGGTGATGAGGTTCTCAATGAAAGATATAATGTATATTATAAGCCAATGATAAATAGTTAGAAAAAATTGCAATTAGCCCAAAATGTGTATCGATACCACAATTGTGTAATCTCTGCTATGTAAATATGGCACAAGTGGCAAAATGGCATTAAAAAAGCAATCAATATACATTTTTATTGCATGGACATTTGTAACATTGATTTCTATTTTGTGATTTTTTTCATTCTGAAGAGTGACTTTTCATGTCAGCATCATATTGAGCAGTGACAAAAAAACAACATATCCTGGATTTGTTGCGTGCAAAACTATTCTCAAAACACACAAAAAAGGTCTCAAAAACAACTGCCTGCAATCTGAAAGTAGGCTATATATAAGATATAAGGACTGCTGTTTCTAGTATCCCTTTACTTGTTTGGGTTGGCACAGGTCTATTGTGTTTGTAATGGAGGGTTCCAGATGAGGGCATATGTGAGAGGAATAGATGACCTTTTTCCCTAACTGTCCTCATGACCTGTACTACCCCTCTGATCTATGACCTTCTCAATCGCATACAGGAATGTTTCCCCGACCTTGATCATATAGGGGGCCACAATATAACATAAATACCAGGCTCAGTAACATCTGGTTGGTGAAGTTAAAAAAATAACTCGCGATTGTTATCCTCGATATGCTTTCCGCTCCCAGCTGCCATCAAAACGAAGCCAAATTTCACATCCACTTATCAAATACTCCAATCTACAGAACCCAAGCTTTACAGCGTCATCATGGGTATGAGAATTTACTGCATTGTAATCAAACACTCTGTGGTTACTATAGTATATATCACTGTGAATGCAATATTATGTTGCTCCAGGACTCTGTGAACCCAGTAATTATGGACCACCATCTCAAGCATAACCACACACTAACATCCACAAATATTCTTTCAAACAAATTCCCATATACATCCAATAAATCAGTTTTTGTATAAAGTTTGATAGGCTTGAGTTCAGTTTAGAGTATGCTATAAACAAACTATAAAACTACATAGTTTTACATTGTGGGTTGATCATCAACCGAGATCCAACAAACCCACATGTGTGAGTGAAAACAAATTGACTTTTAGACACAAGTGGTGCACAGCTCTGTGCGGTGGTTTAGTTTGAAGACAAACTGTGATAATTATTGTGAAGGATCCAAATCGGTATTGTCATAGGGGACCACAATATGGGGCTGCCTGAGGACAGACTCCTAAATGACAGCCAGACTTTATGACACAATACAAATGTACCACCTTCCCAACAGATAACTGCAGGGGAAATTATGTTCTTTGTATCCAAGTGGTTGTTTACTGAAAAACATACAAGTGGGTTGTAACCTTTATTCTTCACTAAAAATCTATTTAACTTTTCAAGACAAGCCAGTTACATGCCTGTGGTGTGGTGTATGCCTGTTGGTTTGAAGCTGAAATTGTCTTGCTAAATCTGGACACTGAACATACTTCTCTTGATTCTGCTCATGCCACTGGGTTCATTTTCTCCATAAATTGTCTAACACCTGTGACTATAACACAAGTTACTGTCTGGGGGACATCTGAACTAAAACCTTTTAAAACAGTCAGATACAAGATTTATCACTCTGCAATCTGTCTATTAAAAGCAATTTTAACTCAGTATGTTATTCGCATTAAAAAATATAGCTTCCTTCATGGAGACCTCCTCGTGACCTTTGAACTCTCCTGCTCTGACCCTTTAGAGGTGGGATCAATCAAGGGGTCACTCTTCTGGTTTTATTGTACATTTTACACCTCTCTGTTTGGCGAACTAAAATTGACTATTTATCAAAACCTGGGAAGTAAATATCAAATATTATACTCCACAATGACCTCTGTGCGTGTCTCCATATTTTCAACCATTCTGTCCTGCTAAGTCAACACAAGATTTATCATAAATCTCAATAGCAGAGAATATTTCATTTTCATTAAAGTAGCGCAATGTACTTCAGATCATGCCCTGGTTTCTGGCTTTCATCATGAGTTGATCTATACATTGGACATGAAGTATATCTCTGATGCATTTTTCAAAAAAACACTGAACTAAATATCCTGTTTTGACATTTTCCATTTAGTGTTTTTGTGAAAGATTTGAGTAATATCATACATTAATTCCATTCTATATGTCAGACCATATATCCAAATTTACTACAATTCTGTGCCTAGCAAATTAAGGAAATGTGATATTAAATATGCTCATCACATGCAAGTGTCCTCTGACAATCAACTCGATAACATTCATGAAATTGATTATTTTGTCCTCATTTAAATCTTTTTTCTTTCTTTCATATTTGACCTATTTCTTGAGTCCCCCTCTTTATTAATGATATATGTAATATGTTATAGAAATACAGAACACTATTGTAGAATATGCTATAGATCTATGGATCACAATTATAAAATATGCTATAGAACTATGGAACACTATCATAGAATATGACATAGAACTATGGAACACAATTATAGAATATGCTATAGATCTATGGATCACAATTGTAGAATATGCTATAGAACTATGGAACACTAAATTATAAAATGTGTAATCATTTTTGCTGATATGGTCTAGAGTTTGAGAGAAAAATGAATGGACTAGGAATCCCAAACCACGATTTTAACTCTTTGTTTTCACAGTGAATAATGGTCAATAAAGCCCTCCAGAATCATTATAAATGTATTCATTGAGTCCACATTACCCGATCATCCAAAGCTCTAACATCATTATTTAAGCTTGCAGCTGTTTGAGAAACAATTTCCTTGTAATTAAACATGGCAAATACATCAACTTTGCTAACAATCACTCTATAACATACAAAATGATGTCACTGTTATAAACCGCTTTTCTTGCATCTTAAAGAATAATACATGGTGCATGATTCTTTATAAATATACTGCTTAAAGGCCCTCCACAGTCTTAATACACATACAAAGCAATTATAAACGATTCCAGTAACTTTGTGTATTCCCAGGTCTGCATATATTTAGATATAAGATTACACCTGACCTTAGATGTGCAAACTCACAGATCTATGAATATTTTTAATCCTCCCTTTAATTGGAAGCTTCAGTTGATTATATACCGGTAGTTAATCTTACTTCTGGGGACCATACACAATTAGGACATCAATGTTTCTGGATTAATAATTTAACAATTGAATCCCAATTAATGAATTCTGGGTAAAATCCTTGTGAAGCCTACTTTGTGGAGGGCATCCAGGTAAACTAAGCTGTGCTATGTTCTTAACTAATTATTTCATAATCTTAATTTCCTAACTGCTTAATGCATGCAGGTCCTCATATTTCTTAATGCATACTCCTAACATTTCAATTCTAAAAATTCTCATCATTAAATGAGAGCTTAAAAAGGCTTCCTTTCAATAACCTTAAACCTTATTTAAAATTAGCAAAATTTCTACTCCTGTGTGAGCAGTTAATATATAAATCATTCACAACTGGAACAATCTATCACACTAAAATATCATGCGTATTTCCACCAGTCATTTTTAAAACCAAAGTAGGACCCAATACTGTGGTGACATCTTGCTAGTTAGGAACAGTGTGCCAGTTTTATCTCATCAATGCATTCCAATTCCACCGTATAAGCATGTGCAGTGACTAAGGTTTAACATTGACAAAATGTGATATTTGCCATTGGAACTGAGGTTCACATCAATAAGCACACAAGTTGATTTTACTCTTGTTTAGTAAGGTTGACATTTTAGCTGGAATCAATATAAGGCTTGCAGTGCTATGTATGGGAATATTTGCCCAGCTGTGGCTGGTCGTTGGGAGATATGAGCTATAGCCTAAACCTTATCACCATTCAGCATAGTATTGTTTTTCTGGAGCCTCCACAGGGCCTGATCTGGTGAATATTGAATCTCCCCTCTAGCGGGTAGTTATTCTGTGTCTGCTCGGAGTGCCCTCAAGACAAAAAAGTTGAGTAGCCAACATCACAAATCAAATCAAATCAAATAAGAAAAGTGGAAATAAAGTAGGTCGTTAAATGTCACAATGTTAAGTACAAAAGAAGTTACGAAAACCAATTAGATATTGAAATTTGTACTTATTTGTGGGATTGTCCTTTCATAAATGTTTATATCATAGGAAGTCAGGAGAGTGGTGTTCTCCTTTATAGATGCAGCATTCACAAATATCTATATCACTCTCAGTAATATGTCAGGAGAGTGGTGTCGTCCTTTATAGATGTAGCTTTCACAAATATCTATATCACTCTCAGTAATATGTCAGGAGAGTGGTGTCGTCCTTTATAGATGTAGCTTTCACAAATATCTATATCACTCTCAGTAATATGTCAGGAGAGTGGTGTCGTCCTTTATAGATGTAGCTTTCACAAATATCTATATCACTCTCGGTAATATGTCAGGAGAGTGGCGTTGTCCTTTATAGATGTAGCATTCACAAATATTTGGGCTCAGCCAAGGGGAAGTGAACATTAACATGAAAAAGTGAAACTCAAAATATGTGCTTCTTTTAAATTGTACCTTATAAACTAAAAACTGTAGTTTCTGAAACTGTTTTATTTTTTTCTCTACCCTTATTGGTTGCGAAATAATCACAATTTGTTTAAGACCCTATTTTGTTGGTTCATTTTGCTGTCTGTCGTCGTTTTTCTATCAATTTAGAAAATATGGTGTATTTTATTAGAAATCACATGCAAAGTAGTGGAAATGGGACTTTAATAAAGTTGAGATGCTATGTTATCATGATTTAAATTCAAATTCTTGGCACACAAGTCTAAAGATGTTTTGGGGAAAAAACTTTAAAATATGAATTTGTCCCTCCGTTACATGTCCCTCCGTTACAAAAAATATTGAAATTTTTACCTCATGCTATAATGCATATCACAAGGAATGTGAAACTTTCTAGAAGTAAGGTGCTTATAGTGAAGTATCATAACCTTCTGTATGCTTTATGAAATTCATTTAATTTTTGGTTGATTTTATATGAAGAAAACCTGTCCCTCCGTTACTAGTAACGGAGGGACAAATGTTCAGGTTCATGCAAGTTGTTATTATTTCAGTTATTTGCCAGAAATTTTTATTTCTTAAAGTGGTTTATGTCAAGTGGAAATGGAAACAAACAATTTATTTGGTTAAACATGTATTGGTTGGCTAATATGTGGTCTGTCACCTGAGAGACAATAGACACTTCATGTTTATACTCGTGCAACAATCAACATGGTCAGTGATACATAATTCTATTTCCCTGTCTACATACTCAGGTATTATAAACACTGGTTTTCAATACTGTCTGAGTTTATGGCAAAAAAATCATATTTGTTTGCATTGGTACTTTAGTCAGAGGAAGAAAGCCACCAGTTGACCTGCACTGGGTACACAAGCTGTCCCATCAGAGACAACCCAATTGCTGTTTGATAGGCGTGATTCCTTGTGACACTATGTAACCGTTTGATCTTGTCAAAGTGTCTAATTTACCTGACAAATCCATTCTTAGGGATAATGCAGTGTTCCTGGCTTACAGTTAGGATAACACAAGGCTAAGAACATGATGATGTAATGGAATGAGTTGTGTGTGTCATCCTTATGATGACCAAAATGACCATGGTCAAAATGATCATGATACGAAGTGGACCGCTGGACCAAGTGCATGTGCATTTCATTTGATAGCTATATACTCCCTCCTCTTATCTAAAACCTGAACATAGCTGCCAATCTTAATCTTATTCAGCTACTTTCTGCCGTCATTATACCTCATGTCCGTCATATCTTTCTGTTAATATTTTCACTTTTCACTCAGGCCGGGACATTAGCATAACCTTTAAAGCTTGGCGTCCAAAAATTTAAATAGTATGCATTTCTAAGCATTGTTAAACTCATATTTTCTCCAACTTGTAGATATTTTACACTCGTGGATAATTTAGATTCATAAAATGTCCAAATTCTGTCTAATGTGGCAGTTCAGTACCACGGTCACCTTTGTCACATCATGCACATGGTTATTTTGACCATAATCCATCCTTAGTACCCAGTTGTCATTTGTGGTGTGTATTTGGTCTTTGTTACTTATGTTATTTCATTCAATTTATTCTGTAAATTTATTCTGTCAAGTTCATAAAGATTTAGCACCTAAATAGTACATGTACAGTTTGCTACAGAAGTTACTTGTTGACAAGATTACAGCTGAACATTTGTGTCCCTCCGTTACTATTTTCTGTTGTCCCTCCGTTACGACAATATTTCTTTAATAAATAAAACAGTGTTAAGGTTATAAACTTGATATTTTGGTATTTACTACTGAGGTATGTGTAGATGATATATGATATAGTGATTTTTAAGAATATTCATAAGAACTTTATGTTAAGCCCATTTTGCTACATGACTCCAAAGCTGCTGTTCAAAAGTGTCCCTCCGTTACAGAAAACATATTTTGATACCATACATAAACTGTTACAGTATGATCCTCAATACTTTGGCATATTGTAATGTTCAGTGGGCTTTGTCAAAAACAATAATTAAGTATTTCTAATAATTTTGTATTTCTGGAATAAATGCATTTATGTGATGCTGTTCAGTGATGCTGTCCCTCCGTTACCGCTTGGCCGAGCCCATTTATATCATTCTTAGCAGTAAGTTAAAAGAGTTGTGTTGTCCATAGATTATAGGTAGCATATCATTTTTTTCTAATACTTATTATACTTACCCTGAGAAAAAAAATCAATTTGGGTTATGTCAATATGCTTGTGCAAGATAAGGATGATTGGAAACCAGAATGTCAGTATTTAAACGAGGCAGGGGAACCATACAAGATCATAGAAATTGTGTAACTAACAAAAGTGGGAGTAAAATGGACTGAGTTGTGACATTGTGCAAATTACATCATAACATGTAAACCTAAATGAAAATCTGTGATAATTCATATCAATGTAAAAGGGCAAGTTAATTGTCATAGGAAAAGGTCAAGTGATTCATCAGAGGAAATGGCAGGCAAGCTAGTCTGATTAATTCAAATGCATGTCATTTGAACAAAACAATGAAATAAAAACAGGTGAAAATGGATTATGGTTTATTTTATTTTACTTTATAAGATAATGTTCAATTAAAAAAACTTTTGTTAACAGATAACTGATGTTCAACAATATGCGCCCAACACAGTATGAAAATTCTAAGAAATAAAAAATCTTGAATTAGATTTCATTTTAAAGAAAGGGAGAGGAATTGTATAGAAATTTTATCTTAGGATCTATATTTACAAATCACCTCAATTCTTTTAAAAATTTTGTGTCACTGTTAATGACACATGGAACTTATTTTGCTTTTTAAAAAAATCACCAATTATCACTTATCTATATTATATTATTTCTTTTAGCTTTTGTGCAAATGGAACAAATTATATGACATTTATCAACTTGAAAATTTATCTGACGATTCACTCAACTTTTTATATGACAATTCACTTGAAGTTTTTGGCATGGTATAAATTATTGGTTATTCTTCATCTTTCGTTCATTTATTCATATTCAAATTGCTTATGGAAATTTAACATAAATATATGTATTATATATAATAAACAGGGTAAAAGAGTCAGAGGCAATGTGACCTCACATTTATCATAACAAAAAAGCTTTCTATTTCTATCTAAAAACACAATGTCAAATAAAGGAACCTGTGAACCAATCACGCAGCCTATTCTTACATTTCCCTCTCTGTTCCCATTTCCCGGTCATGTGTGAAGAATCCTAATCAGCAGCAACCAAGCATGACCCAGGTCAGATTCACTTACCAAGCCAACTTTCACTCACACTCTGACAGCTCTTAAACGAGGTGTGCATGACAGATTTTCAACAAGCCTCAAGTATACATATATATATATATATATCAAGAGGTCTCTCCACGGTTCATTTTCAGTGTATTTGTGAATGGGCTTTAGGCCAAAGTGTTGCGTTTCCTCTTACGTAAGTCTTACCCCACTTATTGGTCTATTTTTGAAGCCAGCCTCTATATATTTCTATAACTTTATATGCTCAGATTATACATATTAGATCTATATGTCAAGTGTTCTAATTATCATTTCACCCTATAATAAATTATATTCTTCTTTAAAAATGCATCAACAACCAGAATAAATACATTTTAAATTGTATGCTTTCGGATATAGAAATAAATTTGAGGATGGTTTGTGTCTTGAAACATTTTAATTATCATGGTATTAAAATGAATTTTCAGCACATCAACACAATGTGGTCATGGTCATGACTAAAATCTATCAATATTACTCTTAGATTATCAGAAGTTTCTCTCAGTGATATCATACTGGATTGACAGTGGAAGTCATGATACCAATCAGAAATAGCAAAGTTACACTCTATATATAGCATTTTACAAAGAATAGAGTGTATGGCTTGACTGAAGTGTTACCAATAGCCTTCCAGCACGCCCCCGCATAATTGCACTTTTAATGCCTTTCCACTCCAAATCTGTTAACATCATTAAAATGAACTCAGAGATCCAAATTTAAAACAATTACATTACAAAGATAGGTCATAACCTGTCATATAAATCATAGTTAAAGGAAGACCAATTAAATTGTTTAACAAATAAAAAGCCTTCCTTTCTTTTCATCACAATATTTTTTATGACTTCACTGTTCGCATTTTTTCTCTCGTATTTTGATGATTAGATAAGCAGGTGTATGGTTAAGGGAGTGAAGCGGTTGTGTCAGATGTGCCCATAAAGTCACGTCGCTGTCACCTCGGGCAGTTCATCAGCTGGTACCACATCGCCTTGACATATGTCACACCCAACGTATTGTAGGTGTCACAAACCCCGCTCTATCTCAATCTGCACATCTCCACCAAGCAATCATACACAACATTAAACATCTAGATAGCATCTTTAATTCCCAATCCTCTCATGTGTGAATTATTGGGGCAAAACTCTTTCTATTTTTCTCTCTCTTTGAAAGCTTCATTCATACAGAATCTGACATACAATTCCAACTTGATGTCATCTAAAAAAAACTCCTCTGAAACATCACATGCGTCTTATCCTATATAATTTAATATAAACATATAAAACAGAATAAAACTGTTAACATTACGGCGTAAACATGTAAATTCACTTACCACTTCATAGAGTTTCCTGAGCTGGGTGTCAACCCAGTCTTCCACTGCCAGCCGTTTTCGGATGAGTTTCATTTGGTGCTGCCCGTACTTAGCTGTCAGGTACTTTTTCCTTTCCTCGTTGTATTCGTCTCTGTTTTGGTGCGCCCCAAAATGAACGCTGTGACTACTGCTATTAGAGTTCTGTGATGAGAAATGTGGCCTAGAGTCCCCTGCCACATTGCGACTGTACATTGTGGCCATCACTCCACCTCAAGACTAGATAACGACTCTCTGCTTGTGCTAAGCTATCGAGGATTTTTTCTCTCCCGTCTGTCTTCAAGCACACAATTTGCTAAAGTAGCGGGCAACTTATGGCAACAGAGAATATGGCTGGTCACTCGGTGAGTCACGCATGGATATTTAGGTCGCTGGCTATCCCACCCCAGTTTTAGCTCTGTCCCGGCCTACGGAGCACGCGCACACAGGCCCACCACGGAACACCTCATGCATATTCATTTCCCGCCTCAGAAACTTGCAGCACACCCAACAAGGTACACAATAAAACCTGGGCTTATAAACACATTTGACGCCCTGAAAATGGTTCACACATCATTTTTAACGAAGATGGTTCATACATGTATGGATCGATATGAATATAGATAATTGCTAGCATATCTACTGGTCAGAGAAAACAGTATCTTAACCACGTCGCTGCGGTCCCTTTCAGTGTGACACGCATCCAGTTATATTCTTGTTGCCTGTTTGGCCAGTGTTCATCACAGATATTGTGATATTGTTTGACATTGTTGCGATCTAATTAGTATTCTTTTAGAGCAACAATTATTGTATATTAAGATAACTATTGAAATATTGTTAACAGGACATATCAAAAAACGCTATTTTTTATGATTTCTTAGCATACAGTCTTGATTGCAGAACTTATGTACACAAATGACAATAAACCCTCCTATAATAACTGTTTATATTTGAACTTAATTTGATAGCATTAAAATGCTCTTGGGTGCTATTAATGTTGATCTTCTTTCAATAGTCATCTTCCTGTTGACAAATGCGGTGAACATGATGAATATCTTAATAAAGTAAAGAACTGGGAAGTAAAGGATATCAAAGATAAGGATATTTAAAATATGACTAATTATTAAAATCACTTAAATATCTTTTGAACCACTGGTCCAGTTTAACAAACAAAATAACAAAGTAACAAAAAAACAAAACATTTAAAAATATTTATATCACTGAGTTTTATCGATTTCAAAAGTAAGTAACAAGAGTGGTGTAGTGCTTTAGAGAAGATACAAATTTGCAGAACAACTAATAGATATGACAAAGTATATCTGGCTTTGAGAGAGTAAAATTCAGTCCTTTTTCAAGACTTGCTAAAAGCTTGGAGTACTATACTCCAAGCTAATAGTAAAGTGTTGAAACTTATAGAAATTAATACCGAATTAAAAAGCATTGCCTCGCGTCCTGCAGACAAATAACAGTTTTGAAGTCCCAAATAACAGTTATTCAAATTTGTAAAGTCTACCAAGAAAAATATATTTTGCCAGTTTTGCAGATTCAGCTGTCTTGGAAATAACCTATTTTGACGTGTGTGTGATCAATCACTTTTTTCAAGCAATTATCACAAGGCATGAAGGAAGCATGCAGTCAGTGTAAATGTTTCTCAGTAACTGCAAGACGAATCATCATGAAAGAGGGCATGTATGTTTGGAAAATATCTATTAAAATCAAGTTTATAATAATTTGTGTTTGTCATTTTTTATTCATGAAGAAAAATTGAATTTGTGAATGACTTTTTAGAGACTGGCATGAATATACAGCTGCTGCTGGTTGTGGAAGGTGAGGCTGCCATGCAGATATTCTAGTGTCGGGCTGTTCCACTGACCTACATCGGTGCTATAAATAGCTTGCTGCTGGTTATTGGCAACCTGTCACAATGTACCGAATGCTTCAATCCAGGCCTGCTGATGCTGTAATAATCTTTAAGTGCAAACCTGCTGTTATTATTCAGATTGTTGGCAGCCAAGTTCTGTATACTGAAAGCTGCCATGTAGACTTGCCTTAATTATAAATCATGAGTGCTGAAAATTGCTTTCTGATAGTTATTTGACAGCCTATTGATATTGTTAGCTGCCATGCAACAAATTTTTGACTTACTTTCGCATTTAAGTGCTAAAAATAACATTATTATATTAGTTTATTGCATATTTCTTGTGACTTGGACTTGGTTGCATATCATCACCATAAATTTAGGACATAGGCGTTAGAACGGGTAGGGATCCAAATTCATGTGTAGTGGGTGTCAGTGTCACATTTTGCACCATTTTACACACTTCAATTTAAATTTCTCAAAAAAGGTTTAATAACTAGTTAATGAAATATTTATGTATTGAAAAATACCTACAAGAAGTAAAATTATGTCAAATAATAGTACAAGTTGACTATATTTCCCATAAAAATGGTGCCTATATATACATTTGAATAGCACTTCCAAGCGGTAATTTTGCTAAAATTCATTGTAGTTTATGGTAATTTTTCAAATAATTAAATTATAATGATGAAAAGTGTCCCATATTATGCTGGAAATATAACTCTGATAGCACGCAAAGCAAAAGGAATTTTCAGAGTTGGTTTGGTAGATTTTCTGCCTTTTGGATTTGAAAGATATATATAATTTTCCCGATTTTTACATTGATTTCAATGGAAATCCATAAAAATCATATTTTCGTAAAAGGCAGAGAATTTTACAATGGCATTTGTACCAATAATGGCTTAAAAAGTGGGCTATATATCCCCCGAACATATCCACATGGGACACCTTTCAAATTTATGGCCATTTTTTCACAAAGTGAAAATTTCAGTTTTTCTCGATTGAAATCAATGGAAAATCCCTGTGACCTTGGGCTGAAAATTCAACGGCCCATAAAATCTGTTCTTTTATAGCTACAGACTTGATCTTGGGCTTGTTTGTTTAGTTTCGGAGAGATCTGTCATAATATGACTTTAAAAATTAGAGTTTTAGTGTTCACCAGCATTTTCATATTTAAAGGTCATGTCAAGGTCATCCCAAGGTCATGGGATTTATTCATTTTTAAATCTTATTTTTAATTGTCAAACACCCCTATAATTTCTTTTTGCATAAATTTTATATTTTTTGTATAAATAGCCTATGTCCTTCATTTATGGCGATGTAATTTATTACTGACACCATTGCTTTACCCTTTCGCTGCAACACTGTGGGTCACTCTTGAGCAAAGCAAATAATCAAGCAGTATGGTACTCTCCTTAGCAAACCCAGAGAAAAACCTTGATTTTTTTTTCTTATGGCGATAGCTGATAACTCAAGTTTGAAAATGATGAAAAAAAGTAAGTTTGAAAATGATGAAAAAATCCCAATGAAACTGAAATATCAATGATGTACTTTTCCAACCAGATTTTTCCAATATACCCCCCCCCCCCCCCCCCCCCCCACACACACACACACACATACACGAATTTTAAATGATCCTTTCGAATACTAAATTGAACATTGGAAATTGGCATGAACGCATGTACAGTTCTGTCATTGTGCATGGCTATGTCTAAGAGCCAACAAATTGCAGAGCTGTATGGTAATTGTATGCAAATGTGAGGAAAAAGTATTTCGCATTTGATGCCAATTGTGGCAGAACAGAGACATTTAAAACATTAATTATCCTGGGCAGAGGTACTATAGTATCTTTACAGATTCATCATACTTTATCCAAATGTTACAGGGTTGGTACATTCCATCAGGATTAGAGATTCCTTGCGGAGAAACATGGTGTTTTTAGCTGATTATTGTTACTAAAATTGCTTAAAAATTGGTCGGAAATTTGTACAAAAAGATTGAACAATGTTGTGAGCTGAATCCAGCCTGTGTCTTTATTTTCTTCTGCCACTAGGCGGCTGTTCAAATCAGTGGTGCCACCTGGTTAAACTTTATCTCAGAATTATCTGCGGGATAGCTCTCAATCAACATGGCTGACACCGGCAGTGGAGGTGCTGGAGAACAAAATATGGAAAATACTCCTAAATGTATTGACGATGTATCGGAAGAACACAAGAAAGCAGCAGATGAAGCAAAGGAAAAAGCAAATGAACACTTCAAGAGTAAGTAATGGCCACATGCCTTGTGTTAACAGCCTGAAAACACGTGCTCCTTAAACACTTTTTGAGTGCATTCAGGAATTGGGCAAATGAATTCAAGTGTCAATGATCAGGAAGATCAAGTCACACTGGCATCTTGCAAGCGGCCATATCACTGATCCTATCGGTGCGATCTCGTGGAGGGTGAGACATAGGCTAGTAGATATATTACAGTTGGCATAACATCTCCTATTTGAGAATGATATTGGTCAGGCACTCTGCATTATGTAATGACAAAAGTCAAGAGAAGATGATGTCACCACAGGCTAGCCTAGGCATGACTCAACAAAAGATACCCTAGATCCATGACTATGTGTGAATAGTAATCATCTCTCTTTGCATTTTACTCTGTAAAATCAGTCAGATTTACTCCCAAGATTGTTTTTGTGGATTTTAGTGTAATGTGAATCCCGGGTAAGGGGAAGAGGTCAAAATATTTCTTGAAAATGCACTTTCCCCATTTCATATTTAATTTTATAATTTTACATATGTTTTGTGTCAGACCGTGACCTAAAACTTGCCTTATATTGTCATGCATCTGCATTTATGATAAATATCTGTACATTTATTTTCAAGTTAAATATTTTGCAAAAGATAAAATGCATACGGTGGCTTTATCAATGGAACTGATAATGTCAGATGATGTTAGGTCTCATGTTCACACAAGAATGCTAATTCAGGTAAAGGCAGGAATCATGAGAATGTCACCTCCAAAGTATCTCACAGTTTAAATGTCATTTACCAAGATTATTGAATTCCACGCTGACCTCAATATTGATATATACCAGCAAGGGGTGTTGACCCTTAGCTCAGCTTTGGTTCCTGGGGCAGGCATTCAGGCTTCAACCCAAGGATAACTAATGTTAAAGAAAGACAAAATTTAATAATATTTTGAGAATAAAAATATGGGCCAGTTTCAGTGTTCATTCCTAGGCTTTTATTTATGAAAGAACAAAAAATGTCTTTGAAAGGAGAGGAGAAGGGGTGTAGTCTAATGTAAGATTTTAATATATGGGAAGTGTATCAGGGAAGAGCAGAGTGGAGTCTCAATAAATATTGGACGCTACCTTGAAAACAGGAAACAATATGTTGAGATAAATAGTGTTAAATCAGAAAAGGAAATAATAAGGCAAGGTGTACCTCAAGGCTCTGTGTTAGGGCCGCTATCATTCCTTCTGTATGTCAATGACATTGCCCAGGCAGTATAAAAAAACACAACTGCAAAAATCAGGCTTTTTGCAGATGACACTAATGTGTTTAAAAAATTGAATGATAAACATTGCTCATGGCTGAGACAAACAAAGTGTTTTTAGAGCTAGCTGACTGTCTTGGTATGGAAAAACACAATACATCATATTTCACCAGAAAAACAAAAAAGTCCCACAAGAATGTGATACAATCCAATTCTGGCAAAACGAAATAAAGAGAGTCAAAGAGGCAAAGTATCTTGGTACAATTTTAGATGATGAGCTTAATTGGAATGATCATGTCAAAAGCAATCATAGGAATTCTAGTAAAATATGCACGGTCATTAAATATAATACGTCACTTCTTGCCTGAAAAATGTAAACAACAGCTTTTTTTTTAATTCATCCTGTTTTCCAGAGTTTGGTACACACCAACAGTGGTATTACACAAGGAACTAAAATTGTTAACTGTTAAAGACATTTTGCAATTGCAAATCTGCAAATTTGTCTGCATTTAGGCCATCTACCCCATGTGTTTCATGAACACTTTCCTACAAATAGTTCAGTACATGGTCACAACACAAAAAATTTGAGTAACATGCATGTCATTAGAAAAAGAACAACAGTTGGTCAAAAAACAGTAAAATGCCAAGGTGTCAAAATTTACAAAAAGCTTTAAAAATAGCACTTCAGTACAGGGTAAAGAGAAAAGCAAAGGAATTCTTCATCTCTTGCTACTAGCTGTTATCATATAATCACATAACAAACATGCCACTTAAATCACCGTGGTTACCAGCTAGATGAGATTAATCTTTTCTGGAAACCGTTCATTTTCTATATATATATATTTTTTTTTTAATTGGTTTTTATGTAAGTAAAATGTAAACATGTATTATATATCGTATTTAATGTTGTTGAAAATAATAAATAAAAACATTCATTCATATAACGGTAGTTTTAATTCATTCATATTTTATTTTTGGATAAAATTTTGATACAATTCCAAGTATTATTGAATTGCAAAAAAGCATCACCTTGCCAAAATATTTCTGAAATGATAAGTAAAAAAGCTGATATTTTTTCCTGATATTTAAATGAGATTTTGCACAATATCTGAAATATACGTATGTCATAAATGTACCCCTTTTGAAGATCAAAATTGATCAGAGCTCAGTCCTCAAATCCCAATATTTTGTGAGAAAAAAAAATTAAATTGCTGTTTTATGACTGACTAAAATGTTTTTCACTGAAAAAGAAACAAAGAAATTAATGGAACAATATATGATCAACACACTATTTTATTTTTCATTTTCAGAACAGGAATATAATGATGCCATTGACCTGTATTCAGAGGCAATCAAATTCAATCCTTTTGTGGTAGCTTATTTTGGAAATCGTAGCTTTGCATACATCAAAACAGAATGTTTTGGCTATGCATTGACAGATGCATCGAAAGCCCTGGAGCTGGACAAATCTTACATCAAGGTAGGGTCTACCTTTAGATCAAAAAAACTTTTCTCTAATGTATTAGTTGAAATTGTTGATTGAATACATTAATTCAGGCAAATTGGGGAAAGCTATAGGGCAATGCAGAATTTGCATTGCAGATGAAGAATACAGATAATTTACAAAAGGGTTTAAGATATACTGAAATAATAACTTGAGAATTATTGTCATTTAACAGGCCTATTACAGAAGAGCCTCTGCAAACATGGCCCTGGGAAAGTTCAAACTGGCTTTAAAAGACTTTGAAGCAGTAAGTACCTATATATATATATATATATATATATATATATATATATATATATATATATATATATATATATATATATATATATATATATATATATATATATATATATATATATATATATTGTTATTTGTATTATATATATATATATTTATATATATATATATATATATATATATATATATATATATATATATATATATATATATATATATATATATATATATATATATATATATATATATATATATATATATATATATTATAATAATAATATATAATATGATACGAATAACAAATTTTGGTTGAAACCAGGAAGTTATACTTCAAGTTTGATTGAAAGTTTAATTTTCAATCAATTATTTTAATTGCTTGCTATGATTAAATAAAATTTGTTCAAATGGATCACAGATAGATTGGTTAATTAAGTGTATTATGTATTCATAAAAGATCAAAAGCTCTTTTATTTTATGCAAGATAAAGGAATAGTTGATTATTGAGTCCCATGAATTTAAGAGAATAAAGAAATATCTTTCTTGAGATTTTTTAAACAGAACACTGAATAGAAAATTTGTCATCAACATCTCTGCTCTGTTAAGAAAAAAAATGTCAAAAATATCAGATTACAATCTTTTCAAAACTAATTTCAGGTGACCAAGGCCCGACCAAATGACAAGGATGCACGGGCCAAGTACCAGGAATGTAACAAGATTGTAAAGCGGCTGGCGTTTGAGAAGGCCATCGCAGTGGAAGAAAGTTCACAGAAATGTGTGGCAGAACAGATTAATCTGGACAACATGTGTATGTATCACCTTTGGGTTGTGAATCGGTTACACAATACTTCATAGGTTAATCACAATATGGTTATTATGTGTTTTACTATTTGGATACTATGTGTATCAGTATCACAACGTAGATACCATTTGATTCTATATTGAATATTACATCTATTTTTATCATAATATGATATCAGTGTAGTGAGCAAAGATACCTCTATTCTGCATCGCAATATAGATACATAAGTATGAAGACAGTATAATTATATCCATGTGGGTCAATATCATTCCATGGTTCCCAGTGTCACAATATGGTTCTCATGCATACCTGTATCACTATGTAGATACCATCCACACCTGTATCACTATGTAGATACCATCCACACCTGTATCACTATGTAGATACCATCCATACCTGTATCACTATGTAGATACCATCCATACCTGTATCACTATGTAGATACCATGCATACCTGTATCACTATGTGGATATCATCCATACCTGTATCACTATGTGGATACCATGCATACCTGTATCACTATGTGGATACCATGCATACCTGTATCACTATGTGGATACCATCCATACCTGTATCACAGTGTGGATACCATGCATACCTGTATCACTATGTGGATACCATCCATACCTGTATCACTATGTAGATACCATCCATACCTGTATCACTATGTAGATACCATCCATACCTGTATCACTATGTGGATATCATCCATACCTGTATCACTATGTTGATACCATGCATACCTGTATCACAACGTGGATACCATGCATACCTGTATCACTATGTGGATACCATGCATTCCTGTATCACTATGTGGATACCATGCATTCCTGTATCACTATGTGGATACCATGCATTCCTGTATCACTATGTGGATACCATGCATACCTGTATCACTATGTGGATACCATGCATTCCTGTATCACTATGTGGATACCATGCATACCTGTATCACAATATGGATACCATGCATACCTGTATCACTATGTAGATACCATGCATACCTGTATCACAATGTGAATACCATGCATTCCTGTATCACTATGTGGATACCATGCATACCTGTATCACTTTGTAGATATCATGCATTCCTGTATCACTATGTAGATACCATCCATACCTGTATCACTATGTGGATACCATGCATACCTTTATCACTATGTGGATACCATGCATTCCTGTATCACTATTTGGATACCATGCATACCTGTATCACAATGTGAATACCATGCATACCTGTATCACTATGTGGATACCATCCATACCTGTATCACTATGTGGATACCATCCATTCTTGTATCACTATGTGGATACCATGCATTCCTGTATCACTATGTGGATACCATGCATTCCTGTATCACTATGTGGATACCATGCAGACCTGTATCACTATGTGGATACCATCCATACCTGTATCACTATGTGGATACCATCCATACCTGTATCACTATGTGGATACCATCCATACCTGTATCACTATGTGGATACCATCCATACCTGTATCACTATGTAGATACCATCCACACCTGTATCACTATGTAGATACCATCCACACCTGTATCACTATGTAGATACCATCCATACCTGTATCACTATGTAGATACCATCCACACCTGTATCACTATGTAGATACCATCCACACCTGTATCACTATGTAGATACCATGCATTCCTATATCACAACGTGGATACCATGCATACCTGTATCACAACGTTTTTATTCAGGAATATAAGAATGTACGGAGACCATTTTGGAGGGAAATACAAGATGGGTCTAATGTGGATTTTGTTGTGTTTTAGCAATAGAAGATGAGTACACAGGTCCGAGTTTGGAGAACAATAAAGTCACCTTAGACTTCATCAAGCAGCTCATGCTCACATACAAAGAACAAAAAAGACTACACAGAAAATATGCATATCAGGTATCGTATCAGTCTTATTGGCCTTAGGCCAGAATTTTCCACCCCTCTGCAATTCTGGATATTTCGCTCCCTGTTCTGGCTTTTTATCCATTTCCCTGTCTGTTTGAATTGTTTAAACTTTACCGGTATATTGCCTGTATTAAAATATTTATGATAATGTTTTTTTTTCACCTAATGTTGTTGGAGATATCAATAAAGTTTTAAAGCAATCCAATCATTTGGCCAGGTTTTTTAGGTCAAAAAGCAACTTTCATGTGTACAGATATAAAGGTCAACTTTGTTGCCAGGTTATAAATAGAAAGGTCACAGAATCATGTTGAAAATTTTGAATTGGGATTTTGTTTAGTCTATATAAGTTTTCACATATATTTCCCTAAATGTTTGCATTTAAAAGTGTTTTATTAACCATAATACAATAGAACATCACAAATTTTCTATAAGACATCTCCCAAATAAATGGCAATATCAATTTATTTTGAATATTTTTCAGATATTAATAGATGTAAAGGAAATTTTCTCCCAGCAGCCAAGTCTAGTAGACATAACTGTGCCTGAGGTAAGATCTTTTTTTCCTGACTCAAAAGAAAAATAAACCACCCATTTTCTTAGCCTGTAAACTGAAATATATCATGATAAATAAATGAATTGAACCAAAATATCTTTTTGTTGCAGGGCAAAAGGTTTACAGTGTGTGGAGATATCCACGGCCAATTTTATGATCTCATGAACATATTTGAACTGAACGGTCTTCCATCAGAAGAGAACCCATATGTATCCTTTGGTTATGTGATAAATCAATTATTTATTAGTTATTTAACAAGTTTGACTATGTAATTCTCCACTATGCATTATATTCACAAAATGTCTGCTTTTATAAAGATATTAATAGTGGAAGGCACATGCCAGAAAATATACCATCCTTTAATGACACAATGGCATCTTGTGTCCTGAAAACATACCTTTAATCTTTTGGTTCTTAGACAAAAACATGCAACCTTTTAATTGATAATTCAATTTTATATATTTTTTAAATGATGGTATTACCTTGTGCAAGTGCATATTCCCCCGATGTGAGCACACAACATTCATATAGAGCATCAATTTATTTTATGGCTAAATAAAATAATTTAAGATCTATCTTCCTTGACAGACTAACAGTTGTTTAATGGTGATTTTGTGGATCGAGGATCATTCTCAGTAGAATGTATATTCACATTATTTAGTTTTAAATTGTTATATCCAAATCACTTCTTCATGTCAAGAGGTATGTAGTAGATTTTTTACATTTGCTTTACATCAGTATGGACAATTTCTTTATTTGTTAAGGTATTAAGTAATTGCTGTAAAATGTATGATATTTGATTTATGCAGGGAACCACGAGACTGTGACGATGAATCAGATGTATGGATTTGATGGAGAAGTGAAATCCAAGTATCCTTTTAACAGCTTAAAACAGTGATGTTAGATAGTGCCCCCTGGAGATCATTCCCATCACTATTCACTCTGAATGATAAATGTTGATGGGCGAAAAGGGTGAAGTTTGCAGTTATGAGGATTAACAGGTTCCTCCAAGTTTCTCACAATTAAGGGATTATGATTATCCCCCATTTGGTACCTTTCAAAGTGCCTGAGTGGGTGGGGCATATACAAATATCTTGAGGAATTCCAGTATAGGGATGTATGGACTGGGTTCAGGCTCAATCCTCCAAGTAGATATAGATTTGGGTCGGGGATGAGACTAAGATATGTATGCGAAAAAAAAGTACAATCTTGAACACCATTCCAGTCCCTTTAGAGAGAACCACAGGTCCATAGCAGATGGAAAAAACGTTTGATCTGGTTATCTTCATGGAAAATTTCAAGATAAAGTTCCTGCCAAAATTCCATAATGTCAGAATCAGATGCATTTTGAAATGTGTGGCAGTTAAGGGTCTTGTCCCTCGGAATACCCATGTAAAAGCAATGCCAGCTTAAGTCAGTGAGCTCAGTGAGTTATTTGAACTGCAAGTCGTTTTGAGTTTCCATACTCTTTCAGAAAGTCATCGTGCAGTCACAGAAATTTACATGTATCTATTTTAATCTATTCGTTTTTAAATGATCATTATCTTCTGTGACTAAAGAGGGTAACCCATATTTGCCATATCATATTTGACAACACAATTACAAGTCAAAATATGAGGGCTTCATTAGCTGCAATATAACTTTCTGGTTAACAAACTGGACTAATCAAATGCAGAGAAGATTAAAAAAATGGTTACATCATGTTTGTATTGGGAAAATAGTTATTTCTAATATAGACAATTATTGTCTAAACTAATTTCATAAACTTGGTCTTTTTGTGATCAAATAAAAACCCTGCTTGCTCAGAACACATTTGTTCTTCATAAATATGTACAGTTTCAGTATCTGAAATAGAAACTCAGATCCAAATCTGCTGCCCATATTTCCTCAAAAGTAATCTGCCGTAGTCTGCCAACTCTGACCTGCACTGTTCCACTTATTGTGTCTAATCTTAGCAGTCTGGGCTTCTAGACAGTCAAGCTAAAAAATGGAGATTTGTATAAACCCAAACCAGTACTGTACTCGCCCGAACCAATAATATTGCTATCCGCCAATACTTGAAAAATTATGATTAGGTACTAGACAGTAGGGCTAGCATTAGGGGAAGGTGTACTAGCCTCACAGTATTTCTACCAATCTGGGACTATTGGGTAGTGCTTAAATCCCAGACTGCCTTAGTTCAGTAAGTGGCATGGTACTGGTTCTATGTGACAGTTTTTATATACCAACTGTTTAGATTGACTGTTGCTGCCTGGGGCCTGAAAATCTGTCAACTGCTTTGATAGCACATTGCACTGCTTGAAGCATATATGGAGATACCTTAACAGTTTGTCAGGTACAATGCTCAGATGGCTGAACTCTTCACTGAAGTCTACAACTTCTTGCCACTATGTCACTGCATCAGTAATAAAATCCTGGTAAGTATTCTCAGAAAGTACTTCTCTATCATGATAAATATATATTTAATTTTTTCTTTCAATATAAAATTTGTCCTGGTTAATTTATGTTGATCCGTTGCAGACCATATTCCCTTTAATTGACAGCAATGCTTTGATATTTGTACTTTAAAACATGAGATTTCATGTTCAATCTGCGGCAAGTGGTTTGAGACTTTTTGCATGTGTTAACAGGTGATGCACGGAGGTTTGTTTAGTGATGACAATGTTACACTTGATGATATAAGGAAAGTGGAACGTAACCGACAACCGCCAGAGTCAGGTAAATACACCATTTGCAAACTCATCTTGCATATTTCTGTCATTCATTCATATGTTTGCTGGCTAATTTACAAATTTTCAAGCAACATTAAAATGAATTCATTCATGCTATATTGTTGACAGGTATTAAAATGAAGATTAAAATGAATATACCGTAAATGACCGTGTATAAGACAAGATTTTTGTACATAAATCCTTAGTTAATGTTTTGGGGATCGTCTTATACACGAGAGCAACCTGTGGACGAGGATTTACGCCAAAAAATTACGGCACTACAAGTTTTAATTACGAACATTCATATTTTCGAAATAACGAATATCGGACATAGTGGATCGATTTTAATTGCGTTTAAAATGATATATAAAGGTATTTACCCAATATTATCACAAATTACGCTTTGCAGGTCGAGAACAGAACAAAACCATCCATTATTGTGCAATATATTAATATTTCAATGCCAGTTAACGATCTTTTTCGCGCCAAAAACAAGAGCCTCTCCCGCCTTTCAAAATGGCGATCTTCAGAAATTCTCGACCTGCGAAGCATGATTTGTGATAATATTGGATAAATGCCTTTATTTATCATTTAAAGCGCAATTAAAATCGATCCGCTACGTCCAAGGTCTATTATTTCTAAACGCTTTGTTTTGACTTTGTTCTCACTGATTCCAATTATCAGCGTTCACAGTTTTGCGTTTCATCACTGTTTCCACTGCTTTGGGTCATGTCTTCCCTGTCCACAGAATGCTTTCACCATTGGATCGATTTTAATTGCGTTTTAAATGATAAATAAAGGTATTTACTTAATATTATCACAATTACACTTCTCAGGTCAAGAATTTCTCCACGTCCTTGATCTCAGCATCAAAACAAAGCGTTTTCATTATTTATCATTTAAGACGCAATTAAAATTGATCCACTACGTCCGATGTCATGTTATTTCATGCGGAACACAAAGAGAAGCCAGGGATCCATCATTGCGCAATATATTAATATTTCAATGCGAGTTGATAGACTCCCAATTGTTTTTGCACCAAAAATAAGAGCTTGTCCCCGTCACTCCCGCTTTTTAAAATGACCACCTTGTATTGCGTAATGCATGTTAAATGGATGAATGGTTTTGTTCTGTTCTCGACCTGCAAAGCCTATTTTGTGATAATATTGGGTAAATACCTTTATTTATCATTTAAAACGCATTTAAAATCGATCCACTATGTCCGATGTCTGTTATTTCGAGGAAGTCACGTACATTGTATTACGTTTTACTTTGTGGAGAAATTCTCGACCTGCGAAGCATAATTTATGATAATATTGGGTAAATACCTTTATTTATCATTTAAAATGCAATTAAAATCGATCTGCTACGTCTGATATTCGTTATTTCGAAATTACGAACATCGTATTTATGTTTTTACCGTAAATACTCGTGTATAAGACTGTTAAGATCTTGTTGCGTAAGTATATTTACATTTCACTTTTAAAATGGCCACCAAATGGTTGAATGGTAGCAGTGTCGTTGTGTCAAGAGAAACTGACTCGTCTTATATTTGGAATTTTTTTTTTTTTTTTCAAGCAAAATAACATTAATTTTGGGGGGGTCGTCTTATACACGAGTCGTCTTATACACGAGTAAATACAGTAGTTATGCCATATTGTTAAAGTAAATATAGTTATGCCATATTGTTAAATTGAATACATTTTTGCCATATTGTTAAAATGAATAAATTTATGCCATTTTTTTGTGACAGGTATTATGTGCGAACTGCTATGGTCGGATCCCCAGCCGCAGGTGGGACGCTCACCCAGCAAGCGTGGGGTCGGGGTACAGTTTGGCCCAGATGTGACCAAGCGTTTCCTCAAGAAAAATGGTCTAGATTATGTGATCCGCAGCCACGAGGTGAAACAAGCAGGTTATGAATTAGCTCACGATGGAAAGTGCATAACTGTGTTCTCGGCTCCTAACTACTGGTAAGTAGTCAGAAAATAATAAGTATTATTCTGATGTTAGGTATTAAGCTGAACTATTTTGAACTCATGCAGAACTTAATTTAGAATAACATCCACCTTTATTTTTACATGGTTTGGAAGAATCAAAGACATACAGAGAGATGTTCATCAAAAAAATAATGAATAAAGTTTCATGGATTTAAATTACATGCAGGAAATATAAATTTGATACAGTTCATATTTCATTTAGCATAACCAGATTCAATATTTGTTCAGGACTAATGGGCTGTATTTTTGTTAAGCTTTGTTGTGTGATATTAGGTGATGCAATTGTTTAAATCTCTGCACTTAAATGAGGCTTTTAATGTTATCGTTTTAGCATTAACTTTTGATTAGTGGGCACTGGCCTCCAGGGTTACATATCTGCTAATGTTTTACTTTGTTGCAGTGATATGATGGGGAACAAAGGCGCCTTCATCACCCTCACTGCCCCAGACCTTACTCCAAAGTTCACATCATATGATGCTGTTGTAAGTATTTCTCTCCCATTTAGAAGGTGTGATGGAGTCAGTCTGTCCTTCAATTTCATTTATGGAACACACTATGCATCACTAGTTATTTAAGCTGTGCCTTTTTTGGTTATACATATGAAATACAGAAATTGGTGGGTTCAACTCCCAATGCTGATAGTGATACTTTTGTACTGCTTAAAAGGCTTGAAAGTCAACCTGATGTGGCCATTGTTGCTGAAATAGTCCTAAACACACCATTTCACAACCTTTTTTTAGTTAAGAGCAGCAGTTAAAAACATGTTCCTTGTTTTATCATTGCATCACACTCTACTGAACAAATTTACATCCAAATTATAAGAATAAAGACAATGTAATCATTTATTTCAGCCGCATCCTGACGTCAGACCAATGGCTTATGCAAATTCCATTTTGTCGATGCTGACGTGAGACAGAAGGAATATCACCCTTGCCGACTTCGTCCATACCACTCAAGTATCCTGCAGCTACATGTCCTCCAGTTTACTCTGCAGACACTTCTTTGGCAAGTTCTCATACTCTGTAGATATCATCATCTTCATGCTTACTTTGCAAGTGAGAAGCCATTCCATTCCAAGAAATACATGTAAAAAAAACAGCATAAAACAGTGGAAATATATGTTCCAGAATAGACCAGACTTGACACTTGTGTAACTTTATCAAATACTTAGAGGTGAATTAATTCTTGTTTTAGTCTGTTTTGAGAATTGATTTATATATCCATAAACTGCACATCTATAACGGTGTAAATATATGTTTACAAATGAAAATAATTAAATATGTGTGGTATGAAAAGCTGTTAACATGGTTCAAAATAGTTAAATGAGTGAACTTATTTTCACCAAATGTGAAAATGAATCATTGTGCTCCATCAGTCAATTTATAAAACTTGAAACTGAATATAAAGGCCAGTTAAAAATTTTAGTTAATATTTAGTTAAAATATGTAAATTAATTTTTCAAAATCGACAAGGACTCAATTGATGCACCTCTAAAATTTGCCTTTTTATTCTTCTGCAATGTAATGATGCTATGCTATTTTCAAATGTTGCATTTGATATGAATTTCAAGGAGCAAATGTATCAAAGTAATGTTAATGACCTCTCTGTCATATGACACTTGTTGTAATATTAAATGGACAAGAAATATTTGTCACATTGCATTGGTAAAAGGTTTTTGTCAAGTTATGAGTTTACAAAACATTCATCTTTTAAAAATAGTTTTACTAAATTGTTGATGTTCACTTTGATTTTGGGGATTGGATCTTGAGCTTTTTATATTTTCATTTCACCAACAATGATACAAATGATTATAAATATGTAATTCAAAATCATAATTTTGGTATTTTGATCTAGTATATTGGAGATAATTTACTTATCAAGACAGAGCATGATAAAACAAAATGAATTGTGATTTTATTTTCCTCTGGGTGTACTCCTCTGTAGTCTGATAGCAAAAAATAATGTAGAGATCATTTTACTTTTGCAATACAAAATCTGTGCATGATTTCTTTGGGGTTAGATATATTCTACAGATGATTAAAATAATTAAAGGCCGTTGTAATATATCAGAATTGAATGAATTTTATTTGTTTATGCCTTACCTTTTTTGTGCCTTGTAAATGTGTTAAATTTGGTTTTAGTATTTCACATCATGTAGGCATTGAAACTGTGACCTGCTAAGAATTCTTAGGAAAAAGAAGTTAAGACAAATATATGTGAGAATATATATCAGACATGAAGAGTACTTTTCATGCCTAATTTATGCAAGTTTCGATTTCATATTCTTGTGTGTTGTGTGATATGTTTGAAGTATAAAGTTACAGAGAAGTTCTCTTTGGAGGGGTATCTAGTCAGCTTGGTTGTCATCTTACTGCTCTGATGGTCATCTCATTGGCTATGTTATGGTCATCTCAGAGGCTTTCAGATAGTCATCTCACAGATCTAAGGTGATGGTCATCTCACAGATCCAAGGTGATAGTCATCTCACAGATCTAAGGTGATGGTCATCTCACAGATCTAAGGTGATGGTCATCTCACAGATCCAAGGTGATGGTCATCTCACAGATCCACGGTGATAGTCATCTCACAGATCTAAGGTGATGATCTCACAGATCCAAGGTGATGGTCATCTCACAGATCTAAGGTGATGGTCATCTCACAGATCCAAGGTGATGGTCATCTCACAGATCCAAGGTGATGGTCATCTCACAGATCCAAGGTGATGGTCATCTCAGATCCAAGGTGATGGTCATCTCACAGATCCAAGGTGATGGTCATCACATAGATCCAAGGTGATGGTCATCTCACAGATCTAAGGTGATGGTCATCTCACAGATCTAAGGTGATGGTCATCTCACAGATCCAAGGTGATGGTTATCTCACAGGTCATGTGATGGTCATCTCATTGATTAAAAAAAAGTAGGAAATAAATCACTAAATTAATTTTTTTAATTTTCTTATTTCTTGCAAGTGTTTTTTCTCATAATAATGGCAAAAATATATACAACAGTAATTAATGCCCTTCACATAATTCTGGCATTTAATACATTTGTGTCATTCCAGCTTGAATGTTGCACATTTAAACAAATGCTCAATTTTATTTGAAAACAAGATGAGTAACTCATTACTGCTCTACTTTACTGGCAGTCAAGTAACATTAATTAAAAATCTCTAGTTTCTTTGAAAGTATCCAACTAAATAAATGATATTAAGTCTAAGGAGAATGTTGCCATCAAGAAGAACAAGGTCCATGAACTACTTGTTTAATCTTGGTTACTTTTTTAAAACAGGAAATAAAATAAATGTCCCAAATTCACATACTGCATCAGTGTATTGCCAAATCAGATGATGGCACCCCCAAAAATGAAATCTTGTTTTTGAGATAATGTTGACGAAAGATAGTGTGCCTGTTTACTCATGGAATTAATTCTTTGAAACTTTGGAGGGATGGGGGGAAGTGAATTGTTTGAGGGTGTTTATGGTTGTGGCTTACTCTGCTGAGATTGAGTAGGGATTTGTCTCATTCTGGTCTCATTCCCCCAGAATACTTGTGTCTATAAATAGCCGAGGTTTCTGGTCAGGACCAAATGTTTGTACAGAGAAAAGGAGGCGAGTGGCTTTTTGTACACGAATTGTATGTTCAATATGTATCAATAAAATGTAATGTACATGTTAATACACTTTGGTGTCCTTTTTTATGATTTTTAACTTTTTGCCACATTTGACTAAAAGGAGTTGTTGTCATCTTTATTTGACCTATTGACTATGTGCATTACACTTGAATCCAATCTGTCTAGTACCGATAGATTTCTAAGCAACTGTAAAGAAAAAGGTGGATAATATTTGTAATCTAGGATAATTTAAATGAGCAGGTATGCACAGCCATCCTTCTTTGATCTTTTAAAATAATGCAGTGACCTTGAAGTATATAGGGTGATATTCAGGGGGAGGACTGCAATGCCCTGCATATGTTTGACCTGATGACAAATCAGTGAAAACAAACATCAAGACTTATGTTGTCAGTCCCCAAAAATTCTGATTTTTCATCATAATATTTGCTTCTCATATGGAAAACAATACAATAAAAGGTGTCTGGGTGTGGATAGTGAAATGTTTGATAGTGTCCCAAAACAGCCATTGATACCCTGCCTATAATCTTCAAACTTCTATTCCCACCTTTGATCCTGGTTAAATTTAGTGTTTTAAAAATTTGCTTATTGCTTATTTTACATCATCATACTCTTTTATGCTTTGTAGAAAGTACATTTGGATTGATATTTCTTCATTTTGTTCTTAAAAAACAGAACTCTGATTTCCCCTAACTTGCACTTATCCTGACTGATAAGCACAGTACAGCCCATAAGGACCTCCATAGCATAAGTCATTTCAAGATTTCGGAAGATTCTCGTCAAGATGTTGAAGTAAGATGAGATGATAATATTGTTGAAACTATTTCATCCAGCAGCCCATTTCTATTCTCTCTTGACACCTGCAAAGGATATCACTCTTTAAAAAAAATATTTCAAAGACATTTGTGATTCCTATTTTTGAACTTGCCTGGCAAACTAAAATATGTAATAATTTGTTTTAAAATATGATTTGAGCAAGTATAGGTGATATACATAAACATATATTTACAGTGAAGAGCTGGGCATCCTTTCTTGTTCTGATATCTTCTACAAATGGTATAGGCCTTCCCTTGGCAATGGGGATGGTGGCTAAGACAGTTGTGTGGGGTTGACTGATCACGCCTCTCACGGCCTGCTTGAAACTCTCGCTGAACAGCTCCATCTTCCCGATCTCATCTATGATGACAACAGCATGCTTCTCCCCTACCTAAAAATGAACATATTTCAAGATTATCCCTGCTTATTTATGTATTTAAACTATTACCCATTCTTTGAAAAATATGTATATATTTAATGTTTAAACAAAAAAGAAGATATTTTATATCTACTTATTCAAAATAATTGGTTTATCATGGTTTCAGTCTTATCTTTGCCTTCAGCGTTGGGAGAGCTATGCTTTCAAATGTATGCAGCTGTACTGTGTACTTTCCAACTCTGTATTCTCGTCTTGTACTTGGCATCGAATCATCACTTTGAAAAAAAAAAAAAAAATTGTATTTTAATATTTCAAAGATCACAAACAATTTGTTCATTGTTGTCTTTTTCACAGGAGCAATTAATTTCTTTTATCGTAAAACTAATTTTATTTGAAACTTTAACATTCTCAAAAGAATAATACAAGACTACCATCATGCATAAAATAATTCAAGATGTTTCATACTGTCTATCCTGATGGCAACCCTCATCAATGTCTTGCGGACTCAATGGAAAATATAACTATTTTTTTACTTGATTGTCCTTCAATATCCTTTGAAGGGAACATTGTGTCTCTTGTGAAAAATTCAAAAACACTTTAAATGGTGATGGTCAATGTGATCATCTTGGCGCATTTTACTATTATAAATAACATTTACATCAATTTAGGCATAGTAATAATGTACAAGTTGTCTAAATCCTAATACCCTCTCGCAGGTGTTTATGACTATGGGATTTCATGTCACTTTCAACATTATTTCAGTCATATTACGACAAGACCAACTTGTAGCATAGATATCATACTGCCTCACTATATTGTCATGTGGCAGGTCCTTGAAATGACAGCCTACCCAGTTACAGATTTACAAACAAAGACCTCTCACAGGTCCAACCTTGGAGTAATTATGAATGGAGGCGTGACGGCTGTTCTATGAGGCGTTATTTGGCGTCATGACAAAGCATTGTTTTAAACAATGGATTCAAAATCCTTTGATCCTATCATAGTTGCCGACTTCAAAACATTTGAAAATTGAGCATTTATATTTTTTAAAAAGTTTTATACCATATTTTGGGTTCTTTTTTTCAAAGAAAAAATCAGAATAGTTGCTCTTTTCAGGCTTACAATACTTTCCACTCAAAAATATTTCAAATAAATCGGATCATTTCTATTTTGAATGCTCCAATAATAAATATTCTGAAGAAAAAAAAACATATTCCAAACCTTTCATTTTTTATACATGTTTTAAAAAAATGTGTCACTATTTATGTTACTTTGTAAAAACGTTTAAAACAAAATTTTGTTTATGATATAGCATTTATAAAATTCCTGTTGCATTTTTTATTGTTATTTTTGTTGATTTTAAATGATGACAGAACATTTTATAAGTCAATTTATTTCTGATGGCGCATATATTGGCAGGGACATAAATTACATTTTCTAATAGTAATTTTTTCACTGAACAACATGGTATATTTTTCTAACCTGCCAATATATGTGCTCATAACTAAAAACCAACTGGAATGAAATTATAACAATAAAACACATGGTTTTATGAGTATTTGATGTTGTAGCAGCAATTTTTAGCATATTGTCATAACTTTGATATGATTTCATAAATCTTTTCATAAAATCGTCCAAACTTGGAGCAGAGAAATTAAATTTATACCTCCATAATCAGTGAAACAAGGAGAACATTTCATTCGCGATATGTATAGCTGTAAATTGTAGTTTTGGTGAGGCAAAATTGGTTTGAAAAAGAATTACATCAAAACTTTTTCATCTTGCACCTATATGGTGTCATCATAACAATGGGCAAGGCGGCAACTATGACGTCCCTTCTGATCTTGCGATGTTGCACCTCCATACATAATTACTCCAAGGTCTAACCATTGCACAAACCTAATTGTGGCTAGAGGTGCCCTCTGTCCATCCAGGGTGACAACATCAAAGCCTGTCCTGGATCCACGCTCTCTCCTCTCCTGTGTGTAGAATCCTTGAACCTCCACACCCCTCTGCCGAAGTGTGTCACACGCTTTTTGCACCAGGGTTGTCTTTCCAACACCTATTTACAAACATATATGGAACATATTATATGTGTTTGTTTGTTTGTGAGTGTATGTTTGTGCGTGTGTGTCAGTGTGTGTGTAAAACAATAATCTGTGTCTGTTCCCTATTCTGTGTACCCTACTTCCAGTTACTGAGTTAGGACATGAAAGAATTTATTAACATCTATATTTTAATGAAACAATGACTTAACACTCGTTTAACAAAGATGGCATCAAACGTTCATTCATCATATACTCATGCCATGGAAGAGATTACAATGTCTGTCTTAACTTTAAAGGCTGAGATTAATGGTCACAAATAAGAGACAGTGCACACATCAGTAGTGAAGTCACAGATTGGAATATATTAATGGATTAAGGTTGCCAGTACTAGGCAGTAGCAGATCAGGGACAGAGATTAGCGACGAAGATCAAAGATTAGGGCCAGGTAACAGATTAGTGCCCAACAAGTACAAATACAACTAGTAGACAAGTGACTTGTTATTAAAGCATATCACTTTATAAGGTAATAGTACTAATACACTTCACTCCACTTCAGTTCAGCAGAGCCCATGCAGAGTTACTGGGGATCAATATGACAGTTTATAAAATGTGTGACTACCATTATTACTTTACCTGGAGGTCCTGTCAGTAGGACGTGTCTTGATTTTGAGGCTGTGGCCATGCCTCTTAAATTTTGCACTTTATTCAACTTCTTAAATTTGTAAACAAATCCACGTGAAGGAAGTGACCAGAAGGTTGGACCAACTGGTTCCCTACGTTTAGCATAGATTGGCCACCAGAGGACACACTGAACTCCTTCCAGTAGGGTGCAATTTGATTTACACTCCAACATTCTGTGACTGTAATATGCATGACCAAGGTTGGTCTCCTGTCCAACTTACTCAAAGTTTAAAATGCTTGATTAAATATTTAAATCACCAGCTTTGTATTAATGAAAACTGATTACATACCTTCTCACAATGTTATTTCTCACAATCTTATCTTATTTCTCACAATATTATTTCTCACAATGTTATTTCTCACAACCTTATTTCAATTTCAATGTATATGCACATGCCAATGGACATGCCCATGCTTATGCTAATACCTATGTTAATTCCTATGCTAATGCCTATACTAATGCCAACTCCAATACCAATATCTATGCTCATGTCAATGCTCATGTCAATGCTCATATGCTCATGTCAATGCTCATATGCTCATGTCAATGCTCATATTCCATCTTTGTCCATTGCAAATGTCTATACCAGTGCCATGCCCATTTTGTCCTAACAAATTCAGAACTACTGAAACAATTCCTATATGCTAATACCTCTTCCTATGCTAATGCATGGTCGAATATTGCATCAATATATTTTGAGTTCACAACTGTATGCTTATGCCTGTGCCTGTAACTGTGCCTTTGCCTATTTCTGCATTGTCCTCATGAGTTCAGAACTGTTAAAGGGTTCTCATGAGAATAGTAACATCTCAGAGCAAGGTGAAGGTTTGATGAAGCCAATTCTTTATAATGTCCTTTTTTCATGTGGGAATAATGCTTGAATTCATGAGTTTTTGTCTGCATTATTTTACCCCATGTCATAAATAAATTTCCAGAATTAATCTAAGTAATAATTGATATCAAGCAAGATTTCATTGAAAAAAAAACACTGTACTGTTAATATTGTGTGAACTTGACCCAAAATGATTTTATTATGCGAGAATGTAATTCACTAGACAAATAAATAGATATAAGAAGGTTGTCAACTTGGCACATAATACATTTTGCTTCCATTTAAATCAGAAAATATCTTTTAGTTAGCTATACCAAAAGACAATGTGTTAAAAAATTTCCTTGGTGTTATAGTTAGATTAGTGCAAAAGTGTATGGGAATATGTATGTAGATGATACTTTTACATAAGGTCAAAAGCCATGAGGTGTTTGGATCACAGGAGATATTGATGCAATATTCGACCACCTTAAGCCACCATGTTTTGTAGTGCTTTCGCAGCCTGGCTACAGCTATCATAAATGATCTGACATTCAACAATATGTGCTAATGCATTTGTTGTAATGCCCGATTCCTCTTTTTAATCCTCTACAACAGTTCCCAACTGTACTGTATATATCACCTCCAAAGTCAGATATTTCTCTTAAAGAAAAAAACACTTCATTTTTACACAGGGTACAAAACCCAGAATAAAACACACACAAAAAAGTGTCTTTTCTATCTCTATACTCCCAAGTTTCCATGATCTAGCTGATTTTTATCACATAGGTGACATAAAAGTGTGGTTTATGGACCACAAAATATATGGGACGCTATGGTCTCTGATATATAGTCCACTTTTATGGCTCGCTCTCCTCATTCCAATTAATATGGGAAGTAAATTCTGACACTTAAAAGGAATACTATAAAACAAAGAGCATGAATAAGGAAAAATGTGCATAATTACATTATAACTTTATTTATTTCCCATAAAGTAAATAAAATATACATTCCCCATTTGGATTTCAAATTTGTTCAATTCCTGATATTCTGTATTGCTTTAATTATTTACAATTAATGTACATGTCATAGAACATTTGTGCATTGTTAAAAAAAATAACTAAATCTGAAATTATATGACCATTTGGTGTTAATTATTCGTGATCAGTCACAAATCACAAACTTGATATATTGAGATACACTGACAACTCGGTATGATACAAGTATTTATTTGAGTTATTTATCAGAAAGGAAACCTGTGTATCTGAATTAGATGGGTAATGGGTCAAGATGGCAACTGGCATTCTACCTACCGGTACTACACATGCAAAATGTTGTTGATATTGATAATCTACAACCAGTGAACGTCAAAAATGAAAATCCCTAGGTTGAGAGGGAGGCATGTTTTCTGGTGTACGTTATTTATATCTGGCAACTTCAAGCTTAAAATCATGCTCCACAAATAAATACTATATTTTGTTTTTCATTTTGTAAGATTTAAAACTATATAATTTTGAAAATAAAAGTTTTCATCATTTTTTAACTCATAAAATAGAGCAATTTTATGTAAAATGAGATGACTATTTAATATGTTTTGCATTCAAAAGTCAATTTATGATTCAATTATTTTACGACAATTTTTTTGAGTTTTGCAAGGTTGAAATGCAGACAGATCTTGTTCGTAATCTTCTTCCATTGTTATTGTGGACATTTCTTGTAATCATGTGTTAGCTTGTCTCTTGATTAGCCAAAAAAATCACTGTTCA
The DNA here is from genome assembly GCA_949316495.1 of Amphiduros pacificus. Classification (NCBI taxonomy): domain Eukaryota; kingdom Metazoa; phylum Annelida; class Polychaeta; order Phyllodocida; family Hesionidae; genus Amphiduros; species Amphiduros pacificus. The sequence continues at coordinate 37,137,368 of OX439005.1, read as the reverse complement.
ACCCTACCATTGTTGGTGAGCAAATCAGACGTGTAAATAACAGAGTATTAACAGTATTATGATTATTATTATCATTATTGGCATGAATATGCTTTAAATGCAAATAGAATAAACTAAAAATTACATGCAAATTTAATTGTGTCAAAAATTCAATATGAAAATATTTCTTGTATATAACAAACAATGCATAAAATTACAAAATATTGACTGGGAAACATATATTTATCACAGAAATGGTTTGTAGCCTATTAGCTTGAATGAATATGTAACAAAAACCCAGGGAAGTACAATAGGTTTTACAGGATCTGACCACAATAAAGTTTTACTCTTGATGCTCAAGTGACAATTCTTTGGCTCTTGGTGGGTGCGGGAAAATAAGTTTTTGAATTAACTCCTTTGCATCATATTTTCACTACTAACTATGAACACAATTCTGATTTTACAGAAGAGACCTACTTATATGATATTTACAAATACTTTCATCATTCCACCAGAATTATTAAAATATTTACATTAAAATACACTATTTACAAATAACGTGTTCCAATTTTCATAAATATGGCAATCACAACTATACACTTTCCCATACAATATCTGAACTACACGACTCATGCATCACAGTTCACACTCACAGAACATCCCATAAAATGCTATTCATTGCACTGAAACATGCATATGACTCTGTAAAATAGTGTAAAAATATGTAGGGAATCTTTTTCCTAAAAACATCTCCATCCTAAGTAACATTAAAACCAATAAATAAGGTTTAAAATTGTGGATCGGATGTGAACATGGCCTTTTTCTTGATCTGTATCATGCAATTCTAAAACAAACATCGCTAAATACATGGAGTGTGTTCCCCAACTGTTTCAAGTGTGGTCCAGATTTGACGATTTGCTAGTCTGAGTATAATAGCAATAATAATAATTAATAATGCTCCTTAGAGCACAGTCCCAATAATAAAATAGGCATATAAATAACTAGGAGTTGAGTGTTGGGGTCAGACAAGTTTGATCAGGAGGAAGGAAAGCAGGGATCCTGCAGCTAATCCTGATGAGAGGAAGAAGGACATCATTGAACCTGCTGTCTCCACATCCTCTTTGTGAACTCGCCTGAAAAAAATAACATATCATGCTTTACAAAACTGCCTGGCAAGAACATTTAACATCTCTAAAAACATAGACCAATGGCATTAGAGTTGTGCTGATGACTGCTTTTTCCAAATGTTTTGTGAACATGTTTGTGCTTCATAAATGATCATTAAAATCATTTCCCAGGGCTGACTTGAGCAGATAATAATTTGACCAATTAAAGTACATGTTACATATTGAATTTGGCACAAAATTTTTTGTCTTGATTCTCATTGGCTAATATATGTCATGTTATTCAAAATGGTAGCCTCCCTGACAAGTCAGTGATATCTATTAGATTTTTGAAACATAGGCCAATGGCATTAAAGAAATGCTTATAATTGCTTTTTTTTAACGTTTGTGGACATTCTCTTGAAATTGTTCCATAATTGACCATTTAAATCCTTTCCCAAAGCCGACTTGAGCAGAGGACAATTTTGACCAATCAAAATGTATGTTACCGGTACCTATTAAATTTAGTCCCAAATTGTTATCTTGTTTCTCAATGGCTAATATTTGTAAATGTTTTCAAAATGGCAGCCTCCTTGACAACTCTGTGATAGCTATTAGACGTTTTTTTAAATAATAACAAAATGGAGAAAATGGATATAATTGGTCCCCTGAAAATACATCCTTCATACTATTAGTCAAGAACTCCACCCAGTGGTTTCAGAGAAGAAGATCAAAGTTGACAGCCAGAAGGACAGAAAATTTTCCCCATTACTGCTAAAAGAATCATAACAAAATGGAAAAGATTCTGAGCCTAATGGATAGTAGATAGAATTCATCCCCTGAAAATATACCACCATCCTGCATATTGCTAACTCTGGCCTGTAGTTTCAGTTTCAACGTTGACGGGCAGAATGACTGAAAATTTCTCCCCTATCACTGCAGAGGCTATGCTGACATTATTTCACACATAAAAGTCTATTCTAATCCAGATTTCCAAATTGATTAACTATTTTTCTATATGTGAAACTCAAGCAGTGAGAATTAACAAGTTCTTATTTCTAGAAACAAAGAAAACCATGAATTTTTTTTTCGAGGCTGGACATATCTATACCAAATTTGCCATTATTTATTGCACCATAAATAAGATCTGGAAATTTTTAGCATGATTAGATAACATGCATGTCATAGTTAATATTACTCTTAATTCTAATTATAGCCCAGTGTTCTTTTTGTTTTTGTGCGTGCATTACAACAATTCTAGTTTACTTTGAAGTTATAGTACCGAGTAAACAAGAACTTGTTGGCCATGATTCTGACAAAGAACCCCTTGGTAGAGCCAGCAGCATATATTTAATTTGTGATGTGATTTATAAATGAGAAGATACAACTACTTAAAACCTAAAATGGAACAGCTGTAGACAGACGGACAGACAGATAGACAGACAATACTTTCAGTGGCTGAGGTGTAAGCTTATTTAGGGAGGGGTAAAGGCTGATTTGGGGAGGGCAGGGTAAAGGCCAAGCTGATATGGGGAGGGCAAGGTAAAGGCCAAGCTGATATGGGAAGGGCATGGTAAAGGCCAAGCTGATATGGGGAGGGCAGGGTAAAGGCCAAGCTGATATGGGGAGGGCAGGGTAAAGGCCAAGCTGATATGGGGAGGGCAAGGTAAAGGCCAAGCTGATATGGGGAGGGCAAGGTAAAGGCCAAGCTGATTTGGGGAGGGCAGGGTAAAGGTCAAGCTGATATGGGGAGGGCAAGGTAAAGGCCAAGCTGATATGGGGAGGGCAAGGTAAAGGCCAAGCTGATATGGGGAGGGCAAGGTAAAGGCCAAGCTGATATGGGGAGGGCATGGTAAAGGCCAAGCTGATATGGGGAGGGCAGGGTAAAGGCCAAGCTGATATGGGGAGGGCAGGGTAAAGGCCAAGCTGATATGGGGAGGGCAAGGTAAAGGCCAAGCTGATATGGGAAGGGCAAGGTAAAGGCCAAGCTGATTTGGGGAGGGCAGGGTAAAGGTCAAGCTGATATGGGGAGGGCAGGGTAAAGGCCAAGCTGATATGGGGAGGGCAAGGTAAAGGCCAAGCTGATTTAGGAAGGGCAAGGTAAAGGCCAAGCTGATATGGGGAGGGCAGGGCAAAGGCCAAGCTGATATGGGGAGGGCAGGGTAAAGGCCAAGCTGATATGGGGAGGGCAAGGTAAAGGCCAAGCTGATTTAGGAAGGGCAAGGTAAAGGCCAAGCTGATATGGGGAGGGCAGGGTAAAGGCCAAGCTGATATGGGGAGGGCAGGGTAAAGGCCAAGCTGATATGGGGAGGGCAGGGTAAAGGCCAAGCTGATATGGGGAGGGCAGGGTAAAGGCCAAGCTGATATGGGGAGGGCAAGGTAAAGGCCAAGCTGATCTGGGGAGGGCAGGGTTAAGGCCAAGCTGATTTGGGGAGGGCAGGGTAAAGGCCAAGCTGATATGGGGAGGGCAGGGTAAAGGCCAAGCTGATATGGGGAGGGCAGGGTAAAGGCCAAGCTGATATGGGGAGGGCAAGGTAAAGGCCAAGCTGATATGGGGAGGGCAGGGTAAAGGCCAAGCTGATATGGGGAGGGCAGGGTAAAGGCCAAGCTGATATGGGGAGGGCAAGGTAAAGGCCAAGCTGATATGGGGAGGGCAAGGTAAAGGCCAAGCTGATTTGGGGAGGGCAGGGTAAAGGCCAAGCTGATATGGGGAGGGCAAGGTAAAGGCCAAGCTGATATGGGGAGGGCAAGGTAAAGGCCAAGCTGATTTGGGGAGGGCAGGGTAAAGGCCAAGCTGATTTGGGGAGGGCAGGGTAAAGGCCAAGCTGATATGGGGAGGGCAAGGTAAAGGCCAAGCTGATATGGGGAGGGCAAGGTAAAGGCCAAGCTGATTTAGGAAGGGCAAGCTAAAGGCCAAGCTGATATGGGGAGGGCAGGGTAAAGGCCAAGCTGATATGGGGAGGGCAGGGTAAAGGCCAAGCTGATATGGGGAGGGCAGGGTAAAGGCCAAGCTGATTTGGGGAGGGCAGGGTAAAGGCCAAGCTGATTTGGGGAGGGCAGGGTAAAGGCCAAGCTGATATGGGGAGGGCAAGGTAAAGGCCAAGCTGATTTGGGGAGGGCAGGGTAAAGGCCAAGCTGATATGGGGAGGGCAGGGTAAAGGCCAAGCTGATATGGGGAGGGCAAGGTAAAGGCCAAGCTGATATGGGGAGGGCAAGGTAAAGGCCAAGCTGATTTGGGGAGGGCAGGGTAAAGGCCAAGCTGATATGGGGAGGGCAAGGTAAAGGCCAAGCTGATATGGGGAGGGCAAGGTAAAGGCCAAGCTGATTTGGGGAGGGCAGGGTAAAGGCCAAGCTGATATGGGGAGGGCAGGGTAAAGGCCAAGCTGATATGGGGAGGGCAAGGTAAAGGCCAAGCTGATATGGGGAGGGCAAGGTAAAGGCCAAGCTGATTTGGGGAGGGCAGGGTAAAGGCCAAGCTGATTTGGGGAGGGCAGGGTAAAGGCCAAGCTGATATGGGGAGGGCAAGGTAAAGGCCAAGCTGATATGGGGAGGGCAGGGTAAAGGCCAAGCTGATATGGGGAGGGCAAGGTAAAGGCCAAGCTGATATGGGGAGGGCAAGGTAAAGGCCAAGCTGATATGGGGAGGGCAGGGTAAAGGCCAAGCTGATATGGGGAGGGCAGGGTAAAGGCCAAGCTGATATGGGGAGGGCAAGGTAAAGGCCAAGCTGATTTGGGGAGGGCAGGGTAAAGGCCAAGCTGATATGGGGAGGGCAAGGTAAAGGCCAAGCTGATATGGGGAGGGCAGGGTAAAGGCCAAGCTGATATGGGGAGGGCAAGGTAAAGGCCAAGCTGATATGGGGAGGGCAAGGTAAAGGCCAAGCTGATTTGGGGAGGGCAGGGTAAAGGTCAAGCTGATATGGGGAGGGCAGGGTAAAGGCCAAGCTGATTTGGGGAGGGCAGGGTAAAGGCCAAGCTGATATGGGGAGGGCAAGGTAAAGGCCAAGCTGATATGGGGAGGGCAGGGTAAAGGCCAAGCTGATATGGGGAGGGCAAGGTAAAGGCCAAGCTGATATGGGGAGGGCAAAGTAAAGGCCAAGCTGATTTGGGGAGGGCAGGGTAAAGGTCAAGCTGATATGGGGAGGGCAGGGTAAAGGCCAAGCTGATTTGGGGAGGGCAGGGTAAAGGCCAAGCTGATTTGGGGAGGGCAGGGTAAAGGCCAAGCTGATATGGGGAGGGCAGGGTAAAGGCCAAGCTGATATGGGGAGGGCAGGGTAAAGGCCAAGCTGATATGGGGAGGGCAAGGTAAAGGCCAAGCTGATTTGGGGAGGGCAGAGTAAAGGCCAAGCTGATATGGGGAGGGCAGGGTAAAGGCCAAGCTGATATGGGGAGGGCAGGGTAAAGGCCAAGCTGATATGGGGAGGGCAAGGTAAAGGCCAAGCTGATATGGGGAGGGCAAGGTAAAGGCCAAGCTGATTTGGGGAGGGCAGGGTAAAGGTCAAGCTGATATGGGGAGGGCAGGGTAAAGGCCAAGCTGATTTGGGGAGGGCAGGGTAAAGGCCAAGCTGATTTGGGGAGGGCAGGGTAAAGGCCAAGCTGATATGGGGAGGGCAAGGTAAAGGCCAAGCTGATATGGGGAGGGCAAGGTAAAGGCCAAGCTGATTTGGGGAGGGCAGGGTAAAGGCCAAGCTGATATGGGGAGGGCAGGGTAAAGGCCAAGCTGATATGGGGAGGGCAAGGTAAAGGCCAAGCTGATATGGGGAGGGCAAGGTAAAGGCCAAGCTGATTTGGGGAGGGCAGGGTAAAGGCCAAGCTGATATGGGGAGGGCAGGGTAAAGGCCAAGCTGATATGGGGAGGGCAAGGTAAAGGCCAAGCTGATTTGGGGAGGGCAGGGTAAAGGTCAAGCTGATATGGGGAGGGCAGGGTAAAGGCCAAGCTGATATGGGGAGGGCAGGGTAAAGGCCAAGCTGATATGGGGAGGGCAAGGTAAAGGCCAAGCTGATATGGGGAGGGCAGGGTAAAGGCCGAGCTGATATGGGGAGGGCAGGGTAAAGGCCAAGCTGATATGGGGAGGGCAGGGTAAAGGCCAAGCTGATATGGGGAGGGCAGGGTAAAGGTCAAGCTGATATGGGGAGGGCAGGGTAAAGGTCAAGCTGATTTGGGGAGGGCAGGGTAAAGGCCAAGCTGATATGGGGAGGGCAAGGTAAAGGCCAAGCTGATATGGGGAGGGCAAGGTAAAGGCCAAGCTGATATGGGAAGGGCAAGGTAAAGGCCAAGCTGATTTGGGGAGGGCAGGGTAAAGGTCAAGCTGATATGGGGAGGGCAGGGTAAAGGCCAAGCTGATATGGGGAGGGCAAGGTAAAGGCCAAGCTGATTTAGGAAGGGCAAGGTAAAGGCCAAGCTGATATGGGGAGGGCAGGGCAAAGGCCAAGCTGATATGGGGAGGGCAGGGTAAAGGCCAAGCTGATATGGGGAGGGCAAGGTAAAGGCCAAGCTGATTTAGGAAGGGCAAGGTAAAGGCCAAGCTGATATGGGGAGGGCAGGGTAAAGGCCAAGCTGATATGGGGAGGGCAGGGTAAAGGCCAAGCTGATATGGGGAGGGCAGGGTAAAGGCCAAGCTGATATGGGGAGGGCAGGGTAAAGGCCAAGCTGATATGGGGAGGGCAAGGTAAAGGCCAAGCTGATCTGGGGAGGGCAGGGTTAAGGCCAAGCTGATTTGGGGAGGGCAGGGTAAAGGCCAAGCTGATATGGGGAGGGCAGGGTAAAGGCCAAGCTGATATGGGGAGGGCAGGGTAAAGGCCAAGCTGATATGGGGAGGGCAAGGTAAAGGCCAAGCTGATATGGGGAGGGCAGGGTAAAGGCCAAGCTGATATGGGGAGGGCAGGGTAAAGGCCAAGCTGATATGGGGAGGGCAAGGTAAAGGCCAAGCTGATATGGGGAGGGCAAGGTAAAGGCCAAGCTGATTTGGGGAGGGCAGGGTAAAGGCCAAGCTGATATGGGGAGGGCAAGGTAAAGGCCAAGCTGATATGGGGAGGGCAAGGTAAAGGCCAAGCTGATTTGGGGAGGGCAGGGTAAAGGCCAAGCTGATTTGGGGAGGGCAGGGTAAAGGCCAAGCTGATATGGGGAGGGCAAGGTAAAGGCCAAGCTGATATGGGGAGGGCAAGGTAAAGGCCAAGCTGATTTAGGAAGGGCAAGCTAAAGGCCAAGCTGATATGGGGAGGGCAGGGTAAAGGCCAAGCTGATATGGGGAGGGCAGGGTAAAGGCCAAGCTGATATGGGGAGGGCAGGGTAAAGGCCAAGCTGATTTGGGGAGGGCAGGGTAAAGGCCAAGCTGATTTGGGGAGGGCAGGGTAAAGGCCAAGCTGATATGGGGAGGGCAAGGTAAAGGCCAAGCTGATTTGGGGAGGGCAGGGTAAAGGCCAAGCTGATATGGGGAGGGCAGGGTAAAGGCCAAGCTGATATGGGGAGGGCAAGGTAAAGGCCAAGCTGATATGGGGAGGGCAAGGTAAAGGCCAAGCTGATTTGGGGAGGGCAGGGTAAAGGCCAAGCTGATATGGGGAGGGCAAGGTAAAGGCCAAGCTGATATGGGGAGGGCAAGGTAAAGGCCAAGCTGATTTGGGGAGGGCAGGGTAAAGGCCAAGCTGATATGGGGAGGGCAGGGTAAAGGCCAAGCTGATATGGGGAGGGCAAGGTAAAGGCCAAGCTGATATGGGGAGGGCAAGGTAAAGGCCAAGCTGATTTGGGGAGGGCAGGGTAAAGGCCAAGCTGATTTGGGGAGGGCAGGGTAAAGGCCAAGCTGATATGGGGAGGGCAAGGTAAAGGCCAAGCTGATATGGGGAGGGCAGGGTAAAGGCCAAGCTGATATGGGGAGGGCAAGGTAAAGGCCAAGCTGATATGGGGAGGGCAAGGTAAAGGCCAAGCTGATATGGGGAGGGCAGGGTAAAGGCCAAGCTGATATGGGGAGGGCAGGGTAAAGGCCAAGCTGATATGGGGAGGGCAAGGTAAAGGCCAAGCTGATTTGGGGAGGGCAGGGTAAAGGCCAAGCTGATATGGGGAGGGCAAGGTAAAGGCCAAGCTGATATGGGGAGGGCAGGGTAAAGGCCAAGCTGATATGGGGAGGGCAAGGTAAAGGCCAAGCTGATATGGGGAGGGCAAGGTAAAGGCCAAGCTGATTTGGGGAGGGCAGGGTAAAGGTCAAGCTGATATGGGGAGGGCAGGGTAAAGGCCAAGCTGATTTGGGGAGGGCAGGGTAAAGGCCAAGCTGATATGGGGAGGGCAAGGTAAAGGCCAAGCTGATATGGGGAGGGCAGGGTAAAGGCCAAGCTGATATGGGGAGGGCAAGGTAAAGGCCAAGCTGATATGGGGAGGGCAAAGTAAAGGCCAAGCTGATTTGGGGAGGGCAGGGTAAAGGTCAAGCTGATATGGGGAGGGCAGGGTAAAGGCCAAGCTGATTTGGGGAGGGCAGGGTAAAGGCCAAGCTGATTTGGGGAGGGCAGGGTAAAGGCCAAGCTGATATGGGGAGGGCAGGGTAAAGGCCAAGCTGATATGGGGAGGGCAGGGTAAAGGCCAAGCTGATATGGGGAGGGCAAGGTAAAGGCCAAGCTGATTTGGGGAGGGCAGAGTAAAGGCCAAGCTGATATGGGGAGGGCAGGGTAAAGGCCAAGCTGATATGGGGAGGGCAGGGTAAAGGCCAAGCTGATATGGGGAGGGCAAGGTAAAGGCCAAGCTGATATGGGGAGGGCAAGGTAAAGGCCAAGCTGATATGGGGAGGGCAGGGTAAAGGCCAAGCTGATATGGGGAGGGCAGGGTAAAGGCCAAGCTGATATGGGGAGGGCAAGGTAAAGGCCAAGCTGATTTGGGGAGGGCAGGGTAAAGGCCAAGCTGATATGGGGAGGGCAAGGTAAAGGCCAAGCTGATATGGGGAGGGCAGGGTAAAGGCCAAGCTGATATGGGGAGGGCAAGGTAAAGGCCAAGCTGATATGGGGAGGGCAAGGTAAAGGCCAAGCTGATTTGGGGAGGGCAGGGTAAAGGTCAAGCTGATATGGGGAGGGCAGGGTAAAGGCCAAGCTGATTTGGGGAGGGCAGGGTAAAGGCCAAGCTGATATGGGGAGGGCAAGGTAAAGGCCAAGCTGATATGGGGAGGGCAGGGTAAAGGCCAAGCTGATATGGGGAGGGCAAGGTAAAGGCCAAGCTGATATGGGGAGGGCAAAGTAAAGGCCAAGCTGATTTGGGGAGGGCAGGGTAAAGGTCAAGCTGATATGGGGAGGGCAGGGTAAAGGCCAAGCTGATTTGGGGAGGGCAGGGTAAAGGCCAAGCTGATTTGGGGAGGGCAGGGTAAAGGCCAAGCTGATATGGGGAGGGCAGGGTAAAGGCCAAGCTGATATGGGGAGGGCAGGGTAAAGGCCAAGCTGATATGGGGAGGGCAAGGTAAAGGCCAAGCTGATTTGGGGAGGGCAGAGTAAAGGCCAAGCTGATATGGGGAGGGCAGGGTAAAGGCCAAGCTGATATGGGGAGGGCAGGGTAAAGGCCAAGCTGATATGGGGAGGGCAAGGTAAAGGCCAAGCTGATATGGGGAGGGCAAGGTAAAGGCCAAGCTGATTTGGGGAGGGCAGGGTAAAGGTCAAGCTGATATGGGGAGGGCAGGGTAAAGGCCAAGCTGATTTGGGGAGGGCAGGGTAAAGGCCAAGCTGATTTGGGGAGGGCAGGGTAAAGGCCAAGCTGATATGGGGAGGGCAAGGTAAAGGCCAAGCTGATATGGGGAGGGCAAGGTAAAGGCCAAGCTGATTTGGGGAGGGCAGGGTAAAGGCCAAGCTGATATGGGGAGGGCAGGGTAAAGGCCAAGCTGATATGGGGAGGGCAAGGTAAAGGCCAAGCTGATATGGGGAGGGCAAGGTAAAGGCCAAGCTGATTTGGGGAGGGCAGGGTAAAGGCCAAGCTGATATGGGGAGGGCAGGGTAAAGGCCAAGCTGATATGGGGAGGGCAAGGTAAAGGCCAAGCTGATTTGGGGAGGGCAGGGTAAAGGTCAAGCTGATATGGGGAGGGCAGGGTAAAGGCCAAGCTGATATGGGGAGGGCAGGGTAAAGGCCAAGCTGATATGGGGAGGGCAAGGTAAAGGCCAAGCTGATATGGGGAGGGCAGGGTAAAGGCCGAGCTGATATGGGGAGGGCAGGGTAAAGGCCAAGCTGATATGGGGAGGGCAGGGTAAAGGCCAAGCTGATATGGGGAGGGCAGGGTAAAGGTCAAGCTGATATGGGGAGGGCAGGGTAAAGGTCAAGCTGATTTGGGGAGGGCAGGGTAAAGGCCAAGCTGATATGGGGAGGGCAAGGTAAAGGCCAAGCTGATATGGGGAGGGCAAGGTAAAGGCCAAGCTGATATGGGAAGGGCAAGGTAAAGGCCAAGCTGATTTGGGGAGGGCAGGGTAAAGGTCAAGCTGATATGGGGAGGGCAGGGTAAAGGCCAAGCTGATATGGGGAGGGCAAGGTAAAGGCCAAGCTGATTTAGGAAGGGCAAGGTAAAGGCCAAGCTGATATGGGGAGGGCAGGGCAAAGGCCAAGCTGATATGGGGAGGGCAGGGTAAAGGCCAAGCTGATATGGGGAGGGCAAGGTAAAGGCCAAGCTGATTTAGGAAGGGCAAGGTAAAGGCCAAGCTGATATGGGGAGGGCAGGGTAAAGGCCAAGCTGATATGGGGAGGGCAGGGTAAAGGCCAAGCTGATATGGGGAGGGCAGGGTAAAGGCCAAGCTGATATGGGGAGGGCAGGGTAAAGGCCAAGCTGATATGGGGAGGGCAAGGTAAAGGCCAAGCTGATCTGGGGAGGGCAGGGTTAAGGCCAAGCTGATTTGGGGAGGGCAGGGTAAAGGCCAAGCTGATATGGGGAGGGCAGGGTAAAGGCCAAGCTGATATGGGGAGGGCAGGGTAAAGGCCAAGCTGATATGGGGAGGGCAAGGTAAAGGCCAAGCTGATATGGGGAGGGCAGGGTAAAGGCCAAGCTGATATGGGGAGGGCAGGGTAAAGGCCAAGCTGATATGGGGAGGGCAAGGTAAAGGCCAAGCTGATATGGGGAGGGCAAGGTAAAGGCCAAGCTGATTTGGGGAGGGCAGGGTAAAGGCCAAGCTGATATGGGGAGGGCAAGGTAAAGGCCAAGCTGATATGGGGAGGGCAAGGTAAAGGCCAAGCTGATTTGGGGAGGGCAGGGTAAAGGCCAAGCTGATTTGGGGAGGGCAGGGTAAAGGCCAAGCTGATATGGGGAGGGCAAGGTAAAGGCCAAGCTGATATGGGGAGGGCAAGGTAAAGGCCAAGCTGATTTAGGAAGGGCAAGCTAAAGGCCAAGCTGATATGGGGAGGGCAGGGTAAAGGCCAAGCTGATATGGGGAGGGCAGGGTAAAGGCCAAGCTGATATGGGGAGGGCAGGGTAAAGGCCAAGCTGATTTGGGGAGGGCAGGGTAAAGGCCAAGCTGATTTGGGGAGGGCAGGGTAAAGGCCAAGCTGATATGGGGAGGGCAAGGTAAAGGCCAAGCTGATTTGGGGAGGGCAGGGTAAAGGCCAAGCTGATATGGGGAGGGCAGGGTAAAGGCCAAGCTGATATGGGGAGGGCAAGGTAAAGGCCAAGCTGATATGGGGAGGGCAAGGTAAAGGCCAAGCTGATTTGGGGAGGGCAGGGTAAAGGCCAAGCTGATATGGGGAGGGCAAGGTAAAGGCCAAGCTGATATGGGGAGGGCAAGGTAAAGGCCAAGCTGATTTGGGGAGGGCAGGGTAAAGGCCAAGCTGATATGGGGAGGGCAGGGTAAAGGCCAAGCTGATATGGGGAGGGCAAGGTAAAGGCCAAGCTGATATGGGGAGGGCAAGGTAAAGGCCAAGCTGATTTGGGGAGGGCAGGGTAAAGGCCAAGCTGATTTGGGGAGGGCAGGGTAAAGGCCAAGCTGATATGGGGAGGGCAAGGTAAAGGCCAAGCTGATATGGGGAGGGCAGGGTAAAGGCCAAGCTGATATGGGGAGGGCAAGGTAAAGGCCAAGCTGATATGGGGAGGGCAAGGTAAAGGCCAAGCTGATATGGGGAGGGCAGGGTAAAGGCCAAGCTGATATGGGGAGGGCAGGGTAAAGGCCAAGCTGATATGGGGAGGGCAAGGTAAAGGCCAAGCTGATTTGGGGAGGGCAGGGTAAAGGCCAAGCTGATATGGGGAGGGCAAGGTAAAGGCCAAGCTGATATGGGGAGGGCAGGGTAAAGGCCAAGCTGATATGGGGAGGGCAAGGTAAAGGCCAAGCTGATATGGGGAGGGCAAGGTAAAGGCCAAGCTGATTTGGGGAGGGCAGGGTAAAGGTCAAGCTGATATGGGGAGGGCAGGGTAAAGGCCAAGCTGATTTGGGGAGGGCAGGGTAAAGGCCAAGCTGATATGGGGAGGGCAAGGTAAAGGCCAAGCTGATATGGGGAGGGCAGGGTAAAGGCCAAGCTGATATGGGGAGGGCAAGGTAAAGGCCAAGCTGATATGGGGAGGGCAAAGTAAAGGCCAAGCTGATTTGGGGAGGGCAGGGTAAAGGTCAAGCTGATATGGGGAGGGCAGGGTAAAGGCCAAGCTGATTTGGGGAGGGCAGGGTAAAGGCCAAGCTGATTTGGGGAGGGCAGGGTAAAGGCCAAGCTGATATGGGGAGGGCAGGGTAAAGGCCAAGCTGATATGGGGAGGGCAGGGTAAAGGCCAAGCTGATATGGGGAGGGCAAGGTAAAGGCCAAGCTGATTTGGGGAGGGCAGAGTAAAGGCCAAGCTGATATGGGGAGGGCAGGGTAAAGGCCAAGCTGATATGGGGAGGGCAGGGTAAAGGCCAAGCTGATATGGGGAGGGCAAGGTAAAGGCCAAGCTGATATGGGGAGGGCAAGGTAAAGGCCAAGCTGATTTGGGGAGGGCAGGGTAAAGGTCAAGCTGATATGGGGAGGGCAGGGTAAAGGCCAAGCTGATTTGGGGAGGGCAGGGTAAAGGCCAAGCTGATTTGGGGAGGGCAGGGTAAAGGCCAAGCTGATATGGGGAGGGCAAGGTAAAGGCCAAGCTGATATGGGGAGGGCAAGGTAAAGGCCAAGCTGATTTGGGGAGGGCAGGGTAAAGGCCAAGCTGATATGGGGAGGGCAGGGTAAAGGCCAAGCTGATATGGGGAGGGCAAGGTAAAGGCCAAGCTGATATGGGGAGGGCAAGGTAAAGGCCAAGCTGATTTGGGGAGGGCAGGGTAAAGGCCAAGCTGATATGGGGAGGGCAGGGTAAAGGCCAAGCTGATATGGGGAGGGCAAGGTAAAGGCCAAGCTGATTTGGGGAGGGCAGGGTAAAGGTCAAGCTGATATGGGGAGGGCAGGGTAAAGGCCAAGCTGATATGGGGAGGGCAGGGTAAAGGCCAAGCTGATATGGGGAGGGCAAGGTAAAGGCCAAGCTGATATGGGGAGGGCAGGGTAAAGGCCGAGCTGATATGGGGAGGGCAGGGTAAAGGCCAAGCTGATATGGGGAGGGCAGGGTAAAGGCCAAGCTGATATGGGGAGGGCAGGGTAAAGGTCAAGCTGATATGGGGAGGGCAGGGTAAAGGTCAAGCTGATTTGGGGAGGGCAGGGTAAAGGCCAAGCTGATATGGGGAGGGCAAGGTAAAGGCCAAGCTGATATGGGGAGGGCAAGGTAAAGGCCAAGCTGATTTGGGGAGGGCAAGGTAAAGGCCAAGCTAGGTAAAAGCCAAAAAAGCTAATTTGTGATAGTTATATGATAAATGTCAAAATCTCAATAAATAATGTACTTATGCATCCAGAGTACTAAAAGCATAACACCATGGTCTGCTCTTAAATCATTAATATCAAGGTGATCAACTTAAATAGGTTCGAATATTATGCATTTTCCAGAGAAATAATGTAGATTGCATAATTGAACTAATAATAACTATGCAAAAAGTGAATCTGCCATGATAGAAGTTATCAATTTTGAAAACAAATTAATGATTTATGATAAATATGATTTTCTAATAGTGGGACCAATATATTTTGGTGATTTCTGGTGCTATTAATGATTTAAGAGCATATCTTGTCAAGTATCTATTGTATTTCATCACCCCATGTCAACACCCTGATTTATGTCTCAGGTACATTATCTCAGTAATAGGCTTGTTTGCATGTCCTACCATTCAACTGTATCTCAGACTAAGGGGGACCAATTTGAAAGTGACCAGTTTAACCTGGGTTTATCAATATGTTTCACAATCATTCCAAAGCTTTCTTACTTAAATAACTGTCTTTCTTGTATATGTGAACAATTTCTTGCATGAAATTTCTTGTATGCAATTTCTTGAATGCAATTTCTTGAATGCAATTTCTTGAATGCAATTTCTTGAATGCAATTTCTTGAATGCAATTTTGTGAATGCAATTTTGTGAATGCAATTTTGTGAGTGCAATTTTGTGAATGTAATTTTTGTAAAGGTTAACAATCTTTTAACTTTATGGGACAGGACTCTTTCAGGCTTTTGGGAAAATTATAAAGTTCAATCAGCAGCTTAAGTTAATCAATTGTTGGGTCTGACATGGTATAATCTTAAGCTTAGCCATGATATAAATAATCCATATTATAGTATTTGGGTTAAACTTTCTGATTTGAAAACAACATAGCATTAAAAATAAGACACCATCAAATAACCGATGTCCAAAAACTCCATTATCTATGCTTTATAACTATATACCTGAGGACCATATCAGATTTGAATGGCGTGATGAATTTTTTATAGTAAACCTACCCAATATCTACAGGGTTGGCGTTCATAATGCCACACGTCCTGCAGCAAAAATCAAACCAAAAGTGACCCCTTGCATCAAAACCACCCCAAGCCCTATAGATCACAACATAACATGTCTATAGATAATGTGGCATACCTCATTGTAGGTTATATCAAAGACCATGTTATTAAATAAAGGACTTGATGCTTGCAGACATATCAAGACCATGTTGTTAAATAAAGGACATGAACACCCACTTAACAAATTTAAATAGGGAGACTGCTAAATGATACTACTAACATGGTGGCATCATTGTTTTTCTTATCCTTGTTTTGCTTGATGTGATGTTGGAATCTTATGCTACACTTTTTTTAACATCCTGGCATTACGTAGACCATTCTATACATACAGAATTTGTCTATCACTTACCGTGGTCCATACATCATGCAGAGTGTTCCCAAATAGCCATTGGATAGGGCGAAGACCCACATGAGGACCATAGGTGCTATATCACTGTCAAATATCACAGGTAAATGCTTGCGTGGCTGGACATTACACAGCAAGAATAGAGGGACAAATACAACCCGCAGTAGAGCAAACAGTGGGATTAACTTGCTGCCATCACGCGGCTGAAACAAATATAAAATAAAACACTGAAAAGATGTTTTTATAAATTGATGAAAAAAACACTCAAAAGATCATAATCGTCTATTTTCCACTTAATATCCCAGCATGTAAATATGTTTTTAACTTAAATGGAACTCAAACATATTTTACTATTGATGCCGATTTCAAATGTGTTTTTTTTGTGTGTGAAAGCATTTTGGAAATTAATAAAAATTGAATCTATGTTGGAAAATGGACTGACCCACTGGAACCAGCCAGCTATTGTGCGTCCTATCAGGTCTCCTACATTGAAGAAGAGGAAGCAGGTGGTCGGGGAGAAGTAAGTGTTGGCCCACTCTCCCCCTGACTTGCCCTTGCCAGCTTTAACTGACCGGATGCTGGAGTTGATGGCCGGATAACATGATAATGTAACCATGAAGATGAAAAACACACTCAAGCCATACACCCAGATCTAAAATGTGAACAGAAAGTTTTAAAAAAAAGATTTCAGAATAAACAACTAAATTGTCTACATCAATATATGTTTTATTAAGTTAAAAATGCTCTTCATAAGAAAACTGATTTGTGAAAACCAATTGCGATAAAATGTTTATGTCAATTTACACTTTTAATATCTAACAGTAGATGAAAACTAATTAATTAATTTTTGATCTGTTGATTTATAACAATTACTAAAGATATAATGCACGTTCTTTTAACATATAAGATGGATTATAAAATCCATGAAGAGGAAACATGTTATTGTTATGTGTTAATATTTATTACCTTTTTAAAAACTGGTACAAGTGGTATATTCTCATTAACTTTGACTCTAACTGGAACTTCTTCTTCCTCCTGTTCTACACCATCTTTGGCATTTACCGTTGTACTTCCACTTCTAGCTGCAAACACACACAATAATTTCCAGTCCATTCTGTAATCTAACGCCTTTAAGTCTCGAGTTTATTGTTGGCTGTATTGACAATTTTTTAGGGTTTACAAAAATAATTTGAACATTAGAAAAGGTTTTGTTAATTATTCTGCTTTGTTATTTACAGATAACTTGTTGAGTCAAAATCACTATACTGTTCTAGTTCAAAATATCTGTCTCATAAGATTCTGGAAATTTTAATGTTCATAAATATTAAATTCCAATCAAGAAAGTCAAATAACGTTTAAAGTATTTCATTCTCAGACATATGATTGTTTTTTTTTATTCTGTTACAACAACCACAGATATTTTCAAAAACAAATTAACCCTATGACATTAAAAGAAAAGGAAATCAATTCTTACTTGAGCTTCTTTGATGATATCTGGCAAATTTCTACAAAAGTTAGTAAAGGATCAGTGCCTAATATTTTAACAACAATTTTTGCAGGCGAAAATGCATGCAATTACTAACAACATTATATTACCATGTAGCAAAATTTGAAAGTTTATGTTTACATGTCAATGTGATATGAATTTAGTATGTATAAACTCATTATTTAAGGGCTAGATTATAAAGCTGCATGGGCAGATGGATGGACAAAGCCAAGATGATGATATACTTTAACATCTTAATAAAAGTAACATTTGATGTCTCGTCAAACACATAGCTGACTATATAACACATTGTGCTTGACACTTGCCACTGTGAGGAGTGTGCATATTATTTTGACTTATCAACTTACCAGCATAGGAAGCATGCAGTATCCTATCAAAGCTATGATGATAACACTTTCAGCTGTGAGGAAATAGCCAAACCCCATATCTAGTGGATTGTATGAAAGCCACGTGGCCAGAAGGTTGGCTACAGCTGCCATCGTACCTCCCATTCCCTGCAAAATCACATCAACATACAAATCTCTTGGAATTCATTTCCCTTAATTTAAATCTTTACAAGAAGAGGTTATTTATGAACATTCTGATGATGTCAATACATAACACATACCTGTCTAAATGTGATGTTGTACAAAAAGTACTTACCGGAAGTCAGGCATGTACCGGTAAGTTTTTATGCAAAACAATTGGAGAAGAGCCAAAAAATGTAAAAAAAAAAATTTTTTGGTTAAATTCAAAATATACATACCATTCCTCCCATGACAGATTGGGTGTAGTTACAGGGAAACATGGATGACAGACCAAAGATTCCACCCTGCAGTACAGCACTGCCAGCTGAAAATCATACAAGGTCCAATCAATTCTCAGCAAGCATATAGACCTTTTATCATAGGCAATATACCGGTAATGCTTACAAACACAAGAACAGAAAATGCAGCAGTTAATTTCAAACCACATTTTCCATAGTAAAGAGTCAAAGTTAAATGTTGTTCTATATCAAATTTAAGATTGCATTTGTGACAAGGAATACAGAAAGGGTGGACATCTGTGCAGATGTACTTAATATTAAGTGATTTTATAATAATCAAGAAAGAGAGAGAGAGAGTAACTCACCGTTCATGATGACAATGGACACCAGTGTGACAGCAAAGAACCGCACCTGCCCTGTAAATAAAAGTTTGAGTAGAAGAGTCAATTTATTGACCAACAAGGATATGCCAAATAGCAAGGCCAAGAAAAATTATTTTTTTGCTTCCTGTTATATGGCCCTGAAGAAAGGACACAGCTGGTTGGAATTTTCTGAAAGTGATTATCCTAATCGTGAAACAATTATGTAATAATCAAAATGTTATTCTATACACTTCAACAAGCTTTTGTGATCACTATTTTATTTAATATAATTTTACTGTCCTAAATTGTGTCAAAGTAATGCCTGAAAATCACATATTATCTAAAAGGTTGGAGTATTTTATTTTTTTTGACGAGGCATATTTTAACAGATATGATCTGGTAACAGGGTCCTAAATATTTTGTTTCTTGGCCTAACTATGCTTCTGCATCTTTACAACAATATTTCCCAAATGAAGTCTATAATGCAAGATGATTGATATGGGAATATGTCATAGATATGTTGATGCCAATCTTCATGAGACATATTGATTCAGAACACAGAAAATATCAAAAACTCAACTTCAAAATTTGACAAAACTAAATAGAAATACTGTTCTGGGGTTTTCATGGACAGTGGCAGGACTGAGGTTTTCATGGATAGTGGCAGGACTGAGGTTGTCATGGATAGTGGCAGGACTGAGGTTGTCATAGATAGTGGCAGGACTGAGGTTGTCATGGATAGTGGCAGGACTGAGGTTTTCATGGATAGTGGCAGGATTGAGGTTACCATGGATAGTGGCAGGACTGAGGTTGTCATGGATAGTGGCAGGACTGAGGTTGTCCTGGATAGTGGCAGGACTGAGGTTGTCCTGGATAGTGGCAGGACTAAGGTTGTCCTGGATAGTGGCAGGACCGAGGTTGTCATGGATAGTGGCAGGACTGAGGTTGTCATGGATAGTGACAGGACTGAGGTTGTCATGGATAGTGACAGGACTGAGGTTTTCATGGATAGTGGCAGGACTGAGGTTGTCATGGATAGTGGCAGGACTGAGGTTGTCATGGATAGTGGCAGGACTGAGGTTGTCATGGATAGTGGTAGGACTAAGGTTGTCCTGGATAGTGGTAGGACTAAGGTTGTCCTGGATAGTGGCAGGACTGAGGTTGTCATGGATAGTGGCAGGACTGAGGTTGTCATGGATAGTGGCAGGACTGAGGTTGTCATGGATAGTGGCAGGACTGAGGTTTTCATGGATAGTGGCAGGACTGAGGTTGTCATGGATAGTGGCAGGACTAAGGTTGTCCTGGATAGTGGCAGGACCGAGGTTGTCATGGATAGTGGCAGGACTGAGGTCGTTGTCATGGATAGTGGCAGGACTGAGGTTGTCATTGATAGTGTCAGGACTACAAATACTTACAATCATCAGTATTGATTTTGACGAGGATAACTGTCAGGGTGAACATTAAAATCATCACAATGGCAGCTCCCACCATCCTGATACGCAGCTTGATGCTAAAAATACAATCAAACAAACAATACACCATAAATTTGGCCTTATTAGAGATCAACAGGTTTAAATAAATATTATTCTCAATATTTTAATTTCCCGAATAATGACTTGAAATATGTGAGGTAGCATCACATATTTTGACTTATCAACTCATTGCATAAAGCCATTTGGTCATAAAATTTGACTAACACGAGTCTTTTTCGGACCAATAGTCACAAAATTGTCCCATAACCATAATGTATACCAAAATATGCAGGTTTATTTTGGGAAAGGGATTGCTTGATGTCCAATCAAAATACTTTTTCCACCACACTGAAATTCAAAATAGTCCAATAACCAGTATGCAGGTTTGATTTGAGGAGGATTGAAAATGTGTACTCACAGTTTGGTGGCGGCAGTGTTGAGGAACATGAAGAGAACCCCTGGGAGCATGGCCGCCACAGAGAGATAGTTCTCAAACATGATCTGCAGCTCTGTGGAGTGCTCTGGATCGTACCGGTACGGCTCCTCATAAGTCAGGCTGGTGTTACGCAGCTTGTACATGAAATACTGAAATCATACAAAACACTTCTGTCTTTAAAAATAATGAAAAAACTGAGTAAAATATGATACTGATGTACATGTAAATCACATTACAATCCAGAAAGGCTTTTTTTCATTTATGATATATCACAGAACAGTTATAACCTGGGCGCCATCAACATCTCACTGTAGCTATCTGATTTTCCAGGTACCATTTTTTTAGTGATGTCATTCAATATTAACAATTTTGATAGTGACATCATTTTTCCTCTGTCAGTTAAACTATAAACTTGTATATATTGAATTGTGTTTTACAAGCCTTTCCGCAACAAAAGCCATATCAGGTCGACTTCTGAGCCTTTTAGCCAGTGTAAACGTAATGTTGCCTAACAGTGGGGTCAAACCCACCATCGCCCATCCTCCACTTATATAACCAACAAAGGCACAGATCCATTCTTTTAACAAGTGCATATATATTAAACAGTGGACAGCATGTCATCAAATATGTTAGATGAAGAAAAGTTGCTATGGAATTAAATATGTGGAAAGAGGACTGGTTACATTTAACACACAATACTTCTCCTTCATTCTTTCAGCATTTTTTTCAACATAACATTGCAATCAGGGATTGCTAAGACCTTTCATTCTGAGCAGAATTTAAGCTAAAAATACTTTGTGGGGCATAATTCTCACCACTCAAGTGGGCCATGCTGCCACCTAGTGTGTTCAAATCTGTCACATATCAGTGAACTTTAATGTGCAAGCTTGGTCCATAGTTGTAAAAAAAATATCTTTTCATCCACAAATCAGTAACTATTACTAACTAAGTAACAAAAATAAAAAAAGACTGAAATAATCCTGATCTCAGATTGATATATTTCATTTATGTCCACAAATAACTACAGAATATGGCCTACCTATCATGTGACCCAGGCAGAAATAGGTAAAAATACTGAGGTGTCAAAAACATATCCTTATTACTGATTTAAACTAATATAATAATGGAATAAATATAAATCAATAGTAATATATATGAAACAACAAAAATTGGATATTCTTGATTCTAACATTGCTGAATAACACTGGGAAATATGGTATTGAATATATTGCAATCTTATCACCTGTATTGTATAATCATCTAATATATTGATTAAACTTGTCATGCCATTACCTCACAACCAGCCATGACCCCCATCCTGGAACTTTGAACATCTGAATCAATATCAGACAATTCAGTTTAGAAATAGTTTTCTCATTAAAAAAGTGAAGTGTTGGCATTGTTATCTCAAACTGGACAGGTCATCTGTATGTCAGTTCCAAATAATGGAACTAGTTGTGGAATATGTCAGAATATCATGTTTTTGATATTGAGTAATTGAGTTAAGTAACTATATTGATATCATAGGTAGCCAGCTATCTTCATAATATCTTTGAAGTTACATATATTGCCCCAGCTAACCATCAGCCTGACCAGTGGCTAAACTAAACAGATTTAGTGTCAGATGTGATAACTCTGTGATTTAAGTACCAAACAGGTGCCTCTCAATGATTTCAAAAGACTTCCCTGTCTTACTGGGGTCCAGAAAATGTAATGAATGAAGCACATTCTCTGTCAAAAAGCTAATTATATATCCCCTGGTTATGCATTAATTTTTAAAGTTATTTTTTCAAGCCTCAAAGCTATTCTTGAATATACATGGTTCCATAGCATTTTGAGACCCCTGATACTGGCCCATAAAGTGAGCTGATCATATGAAAAACTGGTGATGATTGGTTAACATAAAGTTAACAGCTGTCAATGCCACACCCAGTGGTTGGTCTTTTTTTACAAAAACATAATTTTCAGCACCTCTTCTGATTGTATGCCATCACTTTTAAATGAAGGATGATAGTGTATCAGTTAAAAATCAAATCAACTCTCTGACATATTCTGTCTATTTCTATTTCGAAAATAATGTTCAACATCCTTTCCATTGTCTCGGTTGCTGTGATTGATCAGCGACCAAAATGACAGTTGTAGTATTATTATTAGTATTAAGATAATTGATCCCAAATTGTTATGAAAGTAAAAATATAATTGTATTTAATTCAAATGTCAATGCTACATATGACCATTAAAATTTCAAATAAAACCACATTGAAAACAAATTGATCATTCAAAACCAATCAAAAATTTCAAAAAGTTTCTGTCCAAAAGTTTCTAGTTTAAGGTACAAAAAAAAATGTTGGTCTTATGATTATAATATTTTTGATATTCATTGGCTTTTTTAAAGAGAGCTTAACTCTGAAATTATTTATAACTCTCAAATGATTCAAATTTAACATTCATTAATCCCATTATTGATATATTCACCTGGTACTGCTGGTATGTGACATGTTGACAAAGGTCATGATTTGAACAGTACATGTTAGTTTGGAGAGGGTAAAAAAAACAAAAATAAAATGGTGAAATGGTGCTTTTACAACCACTTCAGATACAAGGCTCTTTGGGGTGGTGGTGAAGACATAAGACAATGGCTCATTAAATCTAAAACCACAAATGTCTCATACTGAGCCATGCCCAAATGGACAATGAACCAATCTCTGGGTTGTTATGTTCTTCAAGGACGGCACAGTTACGACACAGCACATCATTATAGCAATGCACAATGACTGTTATACACTGTCATCTATAACAGATTGCCCTAATATAGCCTCATTCATTACAGTCTCATCTAACTTTAAAATATCTCATCACTTTTTGCTTTATAAGGAATCAAAAGTCACATTCGTGATTCATGTTTTGGAAGTTATGATATTGTGAAACAAAAACCCATTCCCAAAAATCTGTGTTGCACAGATGCTATCAATAGTTGTGCAGAATACATGCTGGGCTGACATTTCATATATCCAGTGTGTCCTGGTTGGGCCATGCATTGTTATAGCTGCTGCAGGACAAGCTCATGTTTAGCTCCAGTTGTTTAACAATATAATTGAGAAAAATGGACTTAAATTAATCTGGGAGCTGCTGTAGAATGTGTAATATCAACAAAGGCCATTATTTGAACAGTACATGTTGAGTGAAAGTTGTCATTTAAGATTTGTCAATCACAGTTTTTGATAAGTCTCTCGATCCATATTTTGAATACAACTTATACAAAATGGTGCCATAAGAATTTAACAGAACATTTTGTCCTGATAGGGTCATGCATGGTTACAGCATGATTCTACTGCATGACAAGTTGATTTTTAGCTCTCGTTGATAATTGAGAAAAAAAAATGGACTTATACCAAAGTTCTCCAAGTTTATCACAATGCAATTTCAACTAAACATTGCACTGATACGATGCACAGGCAGAGAGTTTGGCCCAGTGCCCAAACTGATCTAATGTGGTGGTCACAATGTCATGTCCCCACGATATTTTATCTGATATTATGATTTTCTGTATTTAAAAGGACAACACCAGTCTCATAACATATTCTAATTATTAAGAAAAGTTCGTTGAGATATGAAAGTGTGTTTCATATATATATAAAAAATGTCAAAAAATCAAAATATTTTCATTATTTGATGTCAGATATATTAATTCTTATTTTTTACATTATTTTGGAAAATAAAGAACTGGTGAGCTTGAAAGGATGCATGCATTCTTACAATTATGAATGAAAAAATTCAGAAAAAAAAAATTAAACAATTTTCAATAAATGGTGACACTTTGACAGCATTTATGAACAGTATTTAGTGGAAACTTGGGGTATATTACACTGAAGTGGAATATATTAATAGCTGAATACATAGTTAAGGGACTTGGCACATTCTTTATAAATTTTGACATGCAGGTGTAAAGATAGGTTTATTGTTTGTTATCTAACTTAAGTATGATCAGGTAAATTATGCGATAAAAAAACATCACAAGGTCCCAGTGAGAAAGGTCAACATGACATATTATCTAAGATAGGTACTTGAGAATCCTCAATCAGTTTCTTCACTTCTCCCCTTATCATGACTTTTGAATTATCAAAGATACTTGCATATCTGTGAATTTGCTAGTCTTGTTTTGATTTTATGAAGATTTTACAGAAGCTAAACATAAATGTTCAGTGAATACAAAAACCAAATATTCAAAAATGAACTGTTTCAAAATACAAGAAAAGCATTGATCAGTGTCAATATACAATATTCATTATGTCTTATCTCAAATGAAATGAGATACTGGTTATTTATACAAATAAAATCATATTATTGTCCACAACCATATTTTAAAGATAATGATAAATTAAATAGATATTATATAATATAATAATGTGACACAAACAAAAACCAAGATCCCAGAGTTTTTCTACCTGATTAAGCGCAGATTTTACAATTACCGGTACACTTTAAACGTCCCATTCAGTGGTTGGATCTAAAGATATATGAGATTTATTATATAATTTCATAACTTACCAGTCTGGCATTGCTGAAGAAGTTCCATGGGAGGAGGGTGCCAATACCCAAGAGGTAGAATATCACATAAACCAACTTTAATCTGTGGAACATAAAGAGATCAGAATTTTACTATATATGACAGTCATGTTAAATTAAAAAAGAGGCAATATGTGAGCATATGTTTTCACATATGCAGAAGGGTGGGCTGCTAGATAAAAAAAATGGGAAAAAGAAGTACTGAGCTTCAATATAAATAAAAAAATTTTACAGATGATAAATAAATATATTACAAAGCAAACAAAATAAATTACTGTATAAAGTGGAGTGGCTGAGAATAAAAATTATTAATAAAGGATAAGATTTCTAAACACATTTTTATATTCATGACAAAACTGGGGTTATATTTGCACCGTGTTTAAAGGGCTCCTTGTGCCAGGGACTGTGACAGCTTAGAAAAAGCTCCTAGTGGGATGGTAACAGTCAACTGAAGGCAATGAATAAGGCTAAAGTGATGTCACCCTTAGAGAATGGCATCAAATGCAACTGAGCATTCTGAGATAACACTGGCTATTATTACACATTAAAATATAAATTAAATCATAATTTGGCTAATGATGGGCCGAATGACCTAACAATTACACCAAACTGTCACTTTTTCGATGTTAAATCTTATGCAATAATTGGTGTTGTATATTTGATGGAAACTCTCTTGATAAAAAAAATCATAAGTACAGTTTGACAACTTATGATGTCTAGGGGCCAACTTGTTATATGAATCCCTGTCATCACTTGTGATTCATAAACAACCTGTACTTTTAATCAGATATTGGTCATAAAAATATCCATTTTAACTCAACTGTCTAGGCCTATCATTGTTTGGTATCATATTACATGAATGAATCATGCTATATTTTTTAAATCAAATAAATGCTGTACAAAGTGCAACTACAAGCCTTTTAATTCATATTCAATATGATATAAACCAGATTCCTATTGTGTTATACTAATGATAATTTTTAATTTTACACCGTGCCCTCACAAATTTTACTCACATTAGCAAAAGCTTTTCATGAACATGTTGGTTGTATTGTCTATATTATCAGGGGAAGGTTGACTATATTATCAGTTGAAGTGGTATACTGTCAAAGGAAGGTTGGCTATATCATCAGGGGAAGGTGTATACTGTCAGGGGAAGGTTGGCTATATCATCAGGGGAAGTTGTATACTGTCAGGGGAAGGTTGGCTATATTGTCAGGGGAAGTTGTATACTGTCAGGGGAAGGTTGGCTATATTGTCAGGGGAAGGTTGGCTATATTGTCAGGGGAAGTTGTATACTGTCAGGGGAAGGTTGGCTATATTGTCAGGGGAAGGTTGGCTATATTGTCAGGGGAAGTTGTATACTGTCAGGGGAAGGTTGGCTATATTGTCAGGGGAAGTTGTATACTGTCAGGAGAAGGTTGGCTATATTGTCAGGGGAAGTTGTATACTGTCAGGAGAAGGTTGGCTATATTGTCAGGGGAAGTTGTATACTGTCAGGGGAAGGTTGGCTATATTGTCAGGGGAAGTTGTATACTGTCAGGAGAAGGTTGGCTATATTGTCAGGGGAAGTTGTATACTGTCAGGAGAAGGTTGGCTATATCATCAGGGGAAGTTGTATACTGTCAGGGGAAGGTTGGCTATATTGTCAGGGGAAGGTTGGCTATATTGTCAGGGGAAGGTTGGCTATATTGTCAGGGGAAGTTGTATACTGTCAGGGGAAGGTTGGCTATATTGTCAGGGGAAGTTGTATAACATCAGGGGAAGGTTGGCTATATTATCAGGGGAAGTTGTATACTGTCAGGAGAAGGTTGGCTATATTATCAGGGGAAGTTGTATAACATCAGGGGAAGGTTGGCTATATTGTCAGGGGAAGGTTGGCTATACTGTCAGGGGAAGGTTGGCTATATTGTCAGGGGAAGGTTGGCTATATTTTCAGGGGAAGGTTGGCTATATTGTCAGGGGAAGTTGTATACTGTCAGGGGAAGGTGGGCTATATTATCAGGGGAAGTTGTATACTGTCAGGGGAAGGTTGGCTATATTATCAGGGGAAGTTGTATACTGTCAGGGGAAGGTTGGCTATATTGCCAGGGGAAGGTTGGCTATATTGTCAGGGGAAGTTGTATACTGTCAGGGGAAGGTTGGCTATATTGTCAGGGGAAGGTTGGCTATATTGTCAGGGGAAGTTGTATACTGTCAGGGGAATTCGAAGGTGGGCTATATTATCAGGGGAAGTTGTATACTGTCAGGAGAAGGTTGGCTATATTATCAGGGGAAGTTGTATACTGTCAGGGGAAGGTTGGCTATATTGCCAGGGGAAGTTGTATACTGTCAGGGGAAGGTTGGCTATATTGTCAGGGGAAGGTTGGCTATATTGTCAGGGGAAGTTGTATACTGTCAGGGGAATTCGAAGGTGGGCTATATTATCAGGGGAAGTTGTATACTGTCAGGAGAAGGTTGGCTATATTATCAGGGGAAGTTGTATACTGTCAGGGGAAGGTTGGCTATATTGCCAGGGGAAGTTGTATACTGTCAGGGGAAGGTTGGCTATATTGTCAGGGGAAGGTTGGCTATATTGTCAGGGGAAGTTGTATACTGTCAGGGGAATTCGAAGGTGGGCTATATTATCAGGGGAAGTTGTATACTGTCAGGAGAAGGTTGGCTATATTATCAGGGGAAGTTGTATACTGTCAGGGGAAGGTTGGCTATATTGCCAGGGGAAGTTGTATACTGTCAGGGGAAGGTTGGCTATATTGTCAGGGGAAGGTTGGCTATATTGTCAGGGGAAGTTGTATACTGTCAGGGGAATTCGAAGGTGGGCTATATTATCAGGGGAAGTTGTATACTGTCAGGAGAAGGTTGGCTATATTATCAGGGGAAGTTGTATACTGTCAGGGGAAGGTTGGCTATATTGCCAGGGGAAGGTTGGCTATATTGTCAGGGGAAGTTGTATACTGTCAGGAGAAGGTTGGCTATATTATCAGGGGAAGTTGTATACTGTCAGGGGAAGGTTGGCTATATTGCCAGGGGAAGGTTGGCTATATTGTCAGGGGAAGTTGTATACTGTCAGGGGAAGGTTGGCTATATTGTCAGGGGAAGGTTGGCTATATTGTCAGGGGAAGTTGTATACTGTCAGGGGAATTCGAAGGTGGGCTATATTATCAGGGGAAGTTGTATACTGTCAGGGGAAGGTTGGCTATATTATCAGGGGAAGTTGTATACTGTCAGGAGAAGGTTGGCTATATTATCAGGGGAAGTTGTATACCGTCAGGGGAAGGTTGGCTATATTGTCAGGGGAAGTTGTATACTGTCAGGGGAAGGTTGGCTATATTATCAGGGGAAGTTGTATACTGTCAGGGGAAGGTTGGCTATATTGTCAGGGGAAGTTGTATACTGTCAGGGGAAGGTTGGCTATATTATCAGGGGAAGTTGTATACTGTCAGGGGAAGGTTGGCTATATTGTCAGGGGAAGTTGTATACTGTCAGGGGAAGGTTGGCTATATTATCAGGGGAAGTTGTATACTGTCAGTGGAAGGTTGGCTATATTGTCAGGGGAAGTTGTATACTGTCAGGGGAAGGTTGGCTATATTATCAGGGGAAGTTGTATACTGTCAGGGGAAGGTTGGCTATATTGTCAGGGGAAGTTGTATACTGTCAGGAGAAGGTTGGCTATATCATCAGGGGAAGTTGTATACTGTCAGGAGAAGGTTGGCTATATTATCAGGGGAAGTTGTATACTGTCAGGGGAAGGTTGGTTATATTATCAGGGGAAGTTGTATACTGTCAGGGGAAGGTTGGCTATATTGTCAGGGGAAGTTGTATACTGTCAGGAGAAGGTTGGCTATATCATCAGGGAAGTTGTATACTGTCAGGAGAAGGTTGGCTATATCATCAGGGGAAGTTGTATACTGTCAGGAGAAGGTTCGCTATATCATCAGGGGAAGTTGTATACTGTCAGGGGAAGGTGGGCTATATTGTCAGGGGAAGTTGTATACTGTCAGGAGAAGGTTCGCTATATCATCAGGGAAGTTGTATACTGTCAGGAGAAGGTTGGCTATATTGTCAGGGGAAGTTGTATAACATCAGGGGAAGGTTGGCTATATTGTCAGGGGAAGTTGTATACTGTCAGGGGAAGGTTGGCTATATTGTCAGGGGAAGTTGTATACTGTCAGGAGAAGGTTGGCTATATCATCAGGGAAGTTGTATACTGTCAGGAGAAGGTTGGCTATATTGTCAGGGGAAGTTGTATACTGTCAGGAGAAGGTTCGCTATATCATCAGGGGAAGTTGTATACTGTCAGGGGAAGGTGGGCTATATTGTCAGGGGAAGTTGTATACTGTCAGGAGAAGGTTCGCTATATCATCAGGGGAAGTTGTATACTGTCAGGAGAAGGTTGGCTATATTGTCAGGGGAAGGTTGGCTATATTGTCAGGGGAAGGTTGGCTATATTGTCAGGGGAAGTTGTATACTGTCAGGGGAAGGTTGGCTATATCATCAGGGGAAGTTGTATACTGTCAGGAGAAGGTTGGCTATATTATCAGGGGAAGTTGTATACTGTCAGGGGAAGGTTGGTTATATTATCAGGGGAAGTTGTATACTGTCAGGGGAAGGTTGGCTATATTGTCAGGGGAAGTTGTATACTGTCAGGAGAAGGTTGGCTATATCATCAGGGAAGTTGTATACTGTCAGGAGAAGGTTGGCTATATCATCAGGGGAAGTTGTATACTGTCAGGAGAAGGTTCGCTATATCATCAGGGGAAGTTGTATACTGTCAGGGGAAGGTGGGCTATATTGTCAGGGGAAGTTGTATACTGTCAGGGGAAGGTTGGCTATATTATCAGGGGAAGTTGTATACTGTCAGGAGAAGGTTGGCTATATTGTCAGGGGAAGTTGTATACTGTCAGGGGAAGGTTGGCTATATTATCAGGGGAAGTTGTATACTGTCAGGGGAAGGTTAATGATATTGTAAGCAAAGGTTGGTTATATTCTTGATTGTATCATTGGTTACAAGGTGATTATATCGTTGGTTGCAATAGGAAAACTCAAACCAAAAAATCTGAAGGTTAACATTCTTACTATTATTCAAAATGTGAAGACAAAAAACTGGACTGTTCAAAGCAGCATGGGTGTATTTCTTGCCCTTAAGAGAGATAACCATTGTGCAAAGTTACCTGAGTAAACAATAGATTGGCAGATCATATATAATGTCATGTAATCTTTATTGAGGGCCAACAGTACATGGTTATCTTGACATCAGTGACCTACTAAATATCAACACATTGTAGCAAAGAGGGAAATGACTTAATACATGTACCTTAAAAAGAACCACCATGCAAAACAAATTTGCATGCATTCTTTGATTATTTTATTTCATGACATATTGAAAATCACGATCAAAATATGACGTAAACTAGGCATGGTCAGAAAGTTATCTATAAAGGTTATCATATTACAAGTATCAGATTAAATGATAGTTTCTATGTGCATAATGTATAAAATATGTTGAGAAATGGTATCATATCTTATTTGTACTGGCAAACATGGTAAACAAAAAAGTTCATTCTAGTACTAATATTTGTGTATAATGTACTTTTTTTTAGTTGTGTCAATCAGTACAAAATGAGCACTTCTCTAAATATAATGTAAAAACATCACACAATATACTTGATATGATCAGTTAACTGACAATTCAGTCTAAAAATATCAACAGTTTAAAACAATCAAGTTAATATAATTATGCTGTTTAAAAATGTCAATTTTTTATATATACTTTTTTTGATGCAGTTATGAAGTTAACAAAAGTGACTGAAAAGTAATTGTAGAAGACATTGTTTCTAAATAATGTAAATGATATATATGGTGATCACCTTAAACATGCTATAAGATGTGACCTTAAATAACTCACCATAAAAGATAGGAGAGTTAAAACAAGGAGAGTAGAGAACAGTGTGATCTCACGAGGACATTCTAAACACATACTAAAGTCACTGACAGCCAAGTTTTAACTCTACTTTAGTTCCCACTGCTTCTCTATAAGCAATAAGTAGTGATTCCATTTACACATGTATGCAAAAACTCCATTTGGTAAGACATCAAATGAGCATATCAGAGCATACCAGTTTCACAGATGATCATGATGATTTTAATTTACTTTGAGGGGGGCAGGATTCTAAATAGTTGACTGGGATGGTTTCAATATTCTAATTTCCAAGCTTGAAATCACAGGTTTTTTTTTCTATTTCCAATCAAATCTGTCTGATTCTAGCCTAACTGTTTGATATTATTGTCAACTCAGGGCTTTCAAATGCCAAATATGTTATTATGTTTGTCCTTGCCTTTCAATTCTTACCCAATCCATCAAAAATTATTTCTGCGAAAAGAAAATTTTGCTAAACATAACTCTTAAAAAATTCTTACGAATGGTGACAGTTTTCTGTGCAAACCCCAGTTTAATCAGTAAATGGGTGAATGTGTATCTACATGACTCAGACTGATTATCAGCAGGTTTGCACAGCTGTCTTTCTTTCATTTAAAATCATTGATTATCTTTCTGTCATGTTTCATGACATATTCACCATGAAGTAGTATGCTAAGATATGGAGATTTCTATCAAACTAAATCTCAAGCCTTAATCTTTGAACTATTTGCACTATCTATTGTTTGACACTCTATTGAACTCCCTATGTTTTATTAAATAAAACTGCCTGAGACCAAGCAATATTTGGATACATAAATTTCAGACACTGGCAATAAAGCATCAAGATCACCATTTAATGTCTTCTCTCAATTCTTTAGTGTTTCATAACATTTCACATGACACTATCAAATTTTATCTGCTTATATTTGATCAATTTTATCTGATAAAAACTTCAATTAAGTTTGGTGTATGGAAGAATGTTTGATCTACAGCCAATATCATTGGATATAGAAATATGATTTGGATATATATATATCTTGAAATTCATCATCTGACACAACACTTGATGAAAATTTCATAGATGGCTGAATATTGTCTCAAATAAATATGTTAACATGAAACTATCTTCACCCAAGCTGTGCCTGTGACATAATTCCAACATCTATGGTTTTAAAAGTCATATTTAGAACACTGATGAAATTCAAGATCGAAGTAAAATCACATTGAAAAGAAAGGTAAAACTTGTCCTGCTCTGTACGAAGAGGTCATATTGGTAATGCGTATTATCTTCAAGTAGATCCCACGGTACACTACTAAACATTTAATATCAAAGCTCTCGTTGTTGGGCTATGTCATCAAAATGGACTTAGAAACTGATGAAGTTCATGATAGAAAACTGTATTCACCTAGCCTTTAAGTTTAAGTAAATTTCAGATGTGACTAGTTTTTGGAAAAGTTCTATTCCCAAATTTTGGTTGGTATTTGCAGATAACAGCCACTTAATTGATATGAGATATAGCTGCACCAATTTGCCATTATTCATGGACTTTAAAAAAATCATTTATAAAGGGGTGGATGGTACCATAGATATTTAATGTGCCACCCAATTGCTGGTGGTTGGGTTTAATCAGTCTTGATACACAATGAGAAACATACTATTTTCAATGAAACATACTGCTTTCAGTGAAGTTTCACTAATTCCAAGATCACAAAATATACAACTATAAACTTGGTCTCTTTCTATCAAACTAAGCATAATGAGACCAAGATATCAAAAAAAGAAAACTTTTCACAAAGTCACATGATGACAATGAACACAAACCTGTCCCTGGGAACTGACTCTGGATTTGGAGGCAGCAAACAATCCGTTTCACTTGATTCCATTTTTCTAAGTTTCCTTTTCAAATTTTCCCTGTATAATTGTAGAGGTTTGATTCTTTGCTATCCACAGATCCTTACCCATGTGCTTTGATAAGAGTTCTGGTGATAGATTCAGCGCAACTCGAGATAAAAACAAAGTTGTGATAAAATTTGGAAAACTGGGACAGGCTTCTGGACCGGAAACACATATCGACCTAGTGTCATGACGCATGCGCATAAAGACGCACGTGTCCGACATGGCGGTCCCTCACAGTTTTTCACCGAACGGGGAGTATTTTGCTTATTCTAGCCCCGATGGCATATTGAAATTATGGGATTCTGCGACGGGAACATTAAAACAAGAATATACCCCTAGTTCACACCTTTCATCAACGTGTACATGCCTTTCATTTGCACCTACGAGGCACACAAGTGTAAGTATCTCATATTCAAAACCATTTTTCAGACTTTCACATTTTGATCAGTAAACTTCAGAAGTTGAAATAAGTTTTTCGAGGTTTTTTAACCTCTCTTTGAACACTATTAAGCATCTTGTTATGTTCAGTATTTTAGTTTTAATATTGGGTGGTTTTGGTAGTTATTAAGTGTGTAAAACAAGGTCAACATCATGAAAGTAAATAAGCTCATTTAGATAATTCTAATACACATGTGTCAAAAGCCAAAAGGTCCACACCACAGCAAGCTGAGTCAGTCTGGATTCCATCTCATTCAAATAGACTGATTGCAGGCAACCATCTTGCCCCACCCAAAACAATATCCCAGAATTGCACATGTACTGCAAAATATATTTTGATATATAGATTGATAACTTACATCAAATTCTAAGTGTTTTTCCAGAGATAAAAAGATCTATTACTTGTATTAGAATGTAACTGTGTAGAATCACACTTATTCAACATATTTCAGATATCGGTCTCACATTTAAAACACATTTAAAAAATGATTTTATTGTGTTTTACAATTGCCTCTTATGATTTTCATTGGATTATCTCCTGACAGGATACCCCAAGGAAGAAAAAGAAGAAGCGCAGATCAAGTTTACCAGAAGCAGGCCCCAGTAGTGGGGGAGATGTAGATCTCATCGCATTGGGCACATCATCTGGAACCATCCTGCTTTATAGCCTTCTCAAGGGAGATTTACAAACACAATTGGTAAGGACAATGCTTGAAGACTCTGCTAGAAGTGGTCAATGGTATTGACCAGCTGCACCCCCTAGTGCAAGCTTGCACACATGTCGGGATGCCAATTGGTTTTGCTGAGTAAAACCTGAGGTGTAGATGGGTGACCATATTTAGATGTATATAAATGACTATATTTTCACAAATTTCCTTGCTATTTTCCATAACGTCTTATCCACTTAATAATATTTCAAGTATTTTTTGCAATAATGATATTTCAAACCAATTCATGATGTTTTATTCAGTTTGAAACGAATTCTGGGTATGTATGGTGCTATTGACACTCTTCTCATAAATGTTTCAGGTTGGTGGACACACAGATGCAGTCCACAGTGTGTGCTGGCACAATGATGGCGAGACGTTGTTTAGTTGCTCAGCCGATGGCAATATCTCACAGTGGAACCTCACAACGGGAGCTGTCATGCAGTAAGTATACAAAGTCAACATATCCACCCATCACTCAGTATTGAGTTATATTACAAATAATTAGCCATACAAGCCTAGAATTAACAGCTCACATCTGAGGGAATAGTAAAGGCTTGAAGAGGTTGTGAGCCCAGATTTCGGACTTTGTGGCTGGTAATTTTTCAGTAGATTGTAATTTAAGTAGTATAAGATTCTCCTTATCAAAATAATACTTTTTGACTAAAATGTCTTATTGCATAACATTGCACCATATAATAAGTGATGCTATAGAGCTCTATTGAATTATAATATATACATGATTTAATTTTAGTAAATGGAAAGGAGACAGAGGTAGTATATATTCCATTAGTCTGCTGTCAACTGGACATCATTTGTTGTCAGCAGGAAGATCAATCAAATTGTGGGACCTACACACAAGACAAGTCCTCAAGGTGTGTAATTTATACAAGGCTTGACATTAACTATTTTGACTCACTTACCCTCAGGGTAAGTGACAGTCAAAATCTACTTACCCTGAATTTTATTTTACTTACCCAGAAAGCAGCAGGCTTAGGCAGTGCAAAACAAGCCGAACATATCTAAAGATGTACAAAGTTTTTGACTGGTATCCCATCTTTTTTTTGTTAAATTTATAAAGAAATAGCGATAGGGGACCAGGCGAAGGGCTGCATTTGATAATTAAAATGTGCGCGGCGCACACGTGATCAAAATCAATCGCTTTGCAGGCTTTAAAGTGGGATTTCATGTTTAGCAATGGATCTTCGCATTCGTAAATTATTCGTAGAATAAGGCAATTACCCGGCGGGCAAGCGTACGAGAAATCTCTGGTTGCCAGGTCACCACAAAAATAGCGCCGGGCAAGCGGGCAATGTCGAGCCCTGTTTATAAAAAAAGTCCTATAAGGTTGCAATAAAAGGACATGAAATCTGTTCACATCTTTCATAATTATTACAGCTTTTTATTGTATTCATCATGGTCTTTTAACTTCATTATTTAAACATAATTTAGAAGTTGGTCTTTCAATGCTCTAAATGATGATACCCATTCAGATATTTGATTGAGATTAATGAATTGTTTTGCAGACTTACTCGGGCCATGCTACAGAGGTGTTTCAGTTGCTGCCGCTACCCTGTGAGAGTTGTAGAGCTGAACAAAATGGAGCCACATCGCAGGATATCCCA
Source organism: Amphiduros pacificus (assembly GCA_949316495.1). NCBI lineage: Eukaryota > Metazoa > Annelida > Polychaeta > Phyllodocida > Hesionidae > Amphiduros > Amphiduros pacificus. The sequence goes on along the minus strand of OX439005.1, from coordinate 37,102,467 downwards.
AACACATACTTCCTCTCAGCAGCACTCAATGATAGACTTTTACATGCATGGTGAGTAGTGTCCTTGTTTATTAAGCGCAACCCTTAATGGACAACAAAGGCAATTCTTATGCTCAATGTGGTTTCTCTGGTCTAAAAAATCTATGTGTGAACTAGATTTGAACAATTTGGCATCATAGACAGATTAATATACCTTATAAAAGAATATTGTGCATTGTACACTGCTAGACTTAAGCTATTTGTTTTCATCCAAAATAAGAAGAGCAAATTCTTAATTGATTTAGAAGAGATATGAATCTAAGGTTCCTCTTTATGGTGAGCCATTTCCATTGTGAATTTGAGTAAATTACATACATACCGTATATATCCTTTTTAGGCACATAAACCCCACATCAAAAACCAAGAGTGCAGTGGCATCATTCTCTCTGCCTGATGAACCTGTGCAGATGGTGATGGGACCACTAATGATGGGACAGGTGAGGAACACTTATTTTCAGAAGATAAAGACCTTTTTTTTATAATTAAGTAAACTTTTACTGTTGAAATGTGTGTATGTGTTCTTTATTTTCTTCAGAATTGTCTACTTTTGTGTTGTAGGTTTTAATTTTAGCAGCTGTAACAAAGAGTGGACAATTATTATTATTTGAGCACATACTAAATGGGTAAGATTTTATTTTATTGTTTGAAAATATTTAATAAACAAATGCTTGACTATAAATGAAGCAGTTATAAATGTCATTTCCATAGTTACTACCACAAATTTTGTATAACTGTTAATTCTTTTGGTCCTTGAACTTCTAAAAATGGCTAAGTGAATGAGAGACTTTTCTATTAAGGTTTACTTTTCTTCCCTTGATTGAATTAGACCAGAGTATGGTTATTACCTTGGCATTTATGTACATAAATGCTGTATTATTTACATAAATATTGATTTAGTCAAATAGTCTCAGAATAATTAATCACAAATGTTACTGTAATATGCACAAGACCATGTTATGCAATATAAGTCATGGAGGAAATCTCATTGCAGTCAGCTCAAGAAGCCTTTGAAACCCAAAGTGACAGTTCAGATTGCGACAGATGGGACAACTGACACGCCAAGACCCATCCCAGTGATAGGTACACACCTCTGTGCAGATGCTGACTCCACGGTCATACTCACACATGGAAACTTTATTAAACCAACCTTTGAGAAAATGGTAAATGCAGCACACTTCTTTTTCTCTTATTTCTATATTCACAACATATTTACACATTTAAAATATACAATCCACATTTAAGATATGAAATATATAATACACATTTAAATTGCTGATAAAAAAAATCCATCTGTTGGAGGAGGAAAATTGAAAATATTGAATTTTAAATTTTGCAGAGATATGATTCCCTAACAGAGAATATGTGCTTAATAAGGCAAGACCCCAACCAATCTGTGATGAAAACACAAGTGGATGTGTCCAAGGTAAGCTACCCTCTCTCCATTTCATCTTTGAGAAAACCCGACTTTGACCTTCATGAACCCTTTAAATGTATCCATTTTTAAAGAGGAGTTTTCTATATACTGTATATTGATCCAGAGACTCCAGAGACATTAAAGGTTATATTATTCTTTTGAGATATTTTCCCCTTGAAATTCATAAAAAATCCAAAGCTTTAAAAACAAAATGCATGCTAGTTATCTTGTGTGAATAATTGGGTTCTTTGATTTGAAGTTCTCAAGAACACAGGATCTATATTTATTCCTAAACCTTTTAACATGATTTACCTTTTTGTTTTGACTTACGCTTCATAAATAATATGGTAATGCACCAAGGCAATATGTTCTTTTTTAATCTTGACAGGTAAGAACTCCTGAGGTATCACAGGATGTGACAGTGCTGGCACCAGGACACATGGCCCCCATTGCTCCAACCCAGCAGACCACAGACCAGGCAGAGCCAGCTAAGAGAAAAAGACAAAAATCCATCACCGGAGAGGTTGGTATTTATTTCCTGGTTAAAATGGGACTTTATTTGAATGCCTCATATTCTTGAATGATTTTATGATATTTAACTATGTGGTGTTCATGAATCAACTTCGCATTTGCCTCAAACTTTTGATAAAAGATAAATGTGATATTTTTTGTCTAATACCTGAGGACTGAAGGAGTTAATCATGCCTTTCTGTTAATATGTGCAGTGCAGAAAATTTTGCACTCACTAAATATTATTGGAGTAGACTGCATGAGTATTTCTTTGTTCAGGTTTTCCGGTGAAAATAAATCAAACAAACAGCTATACATTAACAATGATTGAAGAAAAATAATGATTTGGCATTTTTCACATCTATATACCTGTCAACAATGACATATCAAGAGAATTAAAGGTAGAAGTTCATGTTAATTGGGTCAACAAATATAAAAAGGCTTTATACATAAATGAAATCCACAAAAGATTCACACTTTAAAAAAGCACATTTTTTTATTTACAGTTATCACTAAATGAGCGGTTGAATGCTATTAGTGTGGATGGACCTAGTAGTAATTCTAAACATCCGCCGAGAGCTGACAATCTTGCCATACTTCTTGCACAAGGTCTGCAGAGTCAGGACAAAAAAATGTTAAATGTAAGTGCACTTTAATCAAGAAAGATAATTTTTGAAAATCTGATATTCAAGAAGGTAATTTTAAGAAGAATGTCAACAATTTTGCAATTGGTTGCTTGAAGTAACCCATGTTCAAAATATCAGATATTTTATATTGTGAAATTGACTAACACATATATTACTTGTTTGATAGGAATATAAAAATTCTATAGACAGGTAACTTATAGTTAATGGTATGGGATTAAATGGTGTAACAGTATTTGTTTGGGAGAAACTGGAATCCTTGAAGTCACAATTTTATTAATCTTGATAACATGCCAGGTATTGATTGATAGAGCCTTTGGATATGTTTTCCTACTGATATGAATGTTTTTGTAAGTAGCCATGAGTTCATATTAGGTAAATTGTGTGATGCTTATTGCCCTACCAGAAGGTCATTTTCTCCCAACCTACAATCAGCATCACACAGATGTTCTGATTTGTGACTATGTTACCACTTTTTTTCATAATTTGTTTACACCATATATCTTTATACAAAATTCAATTTTGTTTACATCTTTTCCATATTCTATGCAGTCCATAACTTATTTTGCGCCTCAAGTTCCACCCTGGAACATCATGCAATCTCTCATCATCTCTCATTTCTACACGGGGAATTGAGATATTTCAATTTATATTGACAATGTGATGTTTCACACACACTCATTTTAGGGTAATTAGAATTAACTACAGGATATTATCATATTATCTTGTGTTCTGATGTGATGTCATTGTGTTTAAAGAGTGTACTGCAACATACCAACGATAGTGTGATCAGAAACACTGTGAAGAGGTTGCCGGTACCTGTCATAGTGCCCCTTGTGAAGGAACTCTCTCGCAGGATGCATGGGCATGCACAAAGGTAAGGAATTATACCATAATTAACTCTTATGATGCCCTGCATCTGGCTTTTAAGGTCTCCATATACCGTATTTACTTGTGTATAAGACGAGGTTTTTGTACAAAAATCCTTAGTTAATGTTTGGCGTGTCGTCTTATACACGAGGATTAACGCCCAAAAAATACAGCACTACGAGTTTTCATTACGAACATGCTTATTTTCGAAATACCGAATATCGGACATAGCGGATCGATTTTGATTGCATTTCAAATGATAAATAAAGTTATTTACCCAATATTATCACAAATTATGCTTCGCAGGTCGAGAATTTCTCCACGTTTTCGCACCAAAAACAAGAGCCTCTCCCACCATGGCGATCTTGTGTTGCGTAAATCACATATGCATGTCGTAATTCTATTTCTATTAAAATTAGATTTATTATTTAATTATATCGCACAATTCAATTCTGCCTTTGATGTCTTCCCTTTCAGTCGTGTGAAAATTAGTAAAATTTCACTGATTCCAATTATCAGCGTTCACAGTTTTGCATTTTGTCATTGTTTCTACTGCTTTGAGTTGCATCTTCCCTTTTTGACAGAAATGTTTTCACACGTGGATCGATTTTAATTGCGTTTTAAATGGATTGATGGTTTTGTTCTGTTCTCGAACAATTTGTAATAATATTATCATTTTAAATGCAATTAAAATCGATCCGCTACGTCCGATATTCGTTATTTAGAAAATATGAACATCATATTTACATTTTGCTGTAAATACTTGCATATAAGACCGTTAAGATCTTGTATCGTAAGCATATTTACATTTCACTTTTAAAATGGCCGCCAAGCTTCAGCTGAAGCTTGAATGGTAGCAGAGCCCATATCTCACGAAAAACCAACTAGTCTTATATTTGGGATTTTTTTTTTTTTTTCAACCAAAATAACCTCAATTTTGGGTGGTCGTCTCCTATACACAAGTAAATACGGTAGTTTGATGGGTGTCACTCTATATTGAGTGTTTTATAGAGAGACAAACCTCACATATAATAAATCACCAAGAAAAATCTCTTTCTTTCAAAATACCGGGAATACTATTAGGCATCCAAAGCTACATAGTAATAAATTTGTGAGGATGAAGCCAGAAGAGTTTCTCTTTCAAATGATATTCTATGCACAGCTATTTGCCATTTTTTCCCAAGTTCAGAGGAGGAGAGATGGATAATGTAAAGAAAGTTTAATATTCATCTATTTATCACAGCAATTGTTTGTTTCTGTCTTCCAATAATGAAATGATAAAATGATTGTTACATTTTTCTTTTAGTGGTCACATCCTTGTAAAATGGATGAAAACTGTGTTGACGATCCACACATCTTTCCTTATGACCGTAAGTTAATAAACTGAAATTTTTAGTATTATTTCATTTATAAAAATAGTTGAATAATAAAGCATTTTATTACTGCTTAAAATGCATAAGATGTATTTTATACTCATATCAGCAAGAAAGATATTTATAATCATATCAGTAAGATCAGAAAATTTTCAGATGCTAAAGCTAAAAAATAAAAAAAAATTAGGTAGAGCCAATAAGGACTCCTTATTTTTATGTAGATCACAGAATGTCAATGGGATGATGGTTTGTTGATTTCAGTTTCCGGAGTTGGTTGGCACTCTGAGCAGTATTTACCAGATGATGGATTCTCGCGTGTCGCTGTTCAGCCGCCTGTCCAGGCTGCAGGGCAAGTTAGACCTGATGCTTTCTCAGATCACGTCTCAGACTGAGCAGGATGAGGATGCCATGGCCGCCCAGCAGCCCATGCTGCTCTACCAGGATGGTATGTACTCAACCACTTTCTTCCCAATGATTCATCTGCTTAAATTTACCCAGAAAAGTCCATTTCTATCATTCATTTTTTTATATTTCCTGACTTGGTTTCTTTCATTGGTGTCAGCATGATTGTGCAGCAAATAAATGCAATCCTTCCATTAAATTAAATGCACCTGCATGAAGATCCATATCAAATAAACAAAATATTTTCATGCTATAAAATGTATCTTGTGGAATTTGAAGGGAAAAAATTGTGATTAATCATTGAAGATCTTTACATTCACGAGCTGGAATGAAATCTAGCAATGCATTCTTTATTTGTAGAATCTTCATCAGAAGACGATTTAGTGGAAGAGGATACCGGTTCAGAGGAGAACTGGGAAGATGACGATGAAGAGGATGAGATGGACGAGGAGGATGAGGAGATGGAAGAGGGCAAGGCTGAAGGGGGAGGGGAGAGTGAGGAGGAGTCCATGTCTGACAGTGACTGAACGCACAACTTTTGCCTGTCAACAGCTTATATTATGCCCTGACTTTGCCTTCCTTGTTTTCCATTTTGCTTCAAGAGCAAGTGAAAAATTAACTCTTAATTGGGGGACAAATTGGAAGCATTGTACTAGAAATAAACAAAAAGGAGGCATACTATAAAAATGCTGAAGTCAGCAAGATATAACTGTGTTTTTGGTCTCGTAAAGAGAAAATATATATTTGTATGAATCATGAAAATGACACTAACAATGGCGAATGTGATCATAGAAGTACAAGTATTTTACTGTGAATAGCAAATACAAGAAGGGAATGTGTGGGAATATTATCCTGACAGTAATTTCTGTTTGAATTGAATTCTTCAAATGGAAAGTTTACACAACTTGATTCTGTGTACCAGTAATAATGCATAGATGTATATCTCATATAAAATATGATAAACTCTGCCTCTTAGAAAAATGTATAGAAATGATATTCAATCTTTTATCTGATCTCATCACAAAATTTTATCTCTGGAGGTCAAAACTATCAGAGTGCATAAATATTTGGTTTTCAATATGTGTCCTGAGTGTTTTCTCTGAAACATTACATTGAGATGGTGTGGTCTTAAAGCAAAAGGCTATAGGTTGGACAAATTATGTATTGTCTGATTTTGGGAAGACAGTAATGTTGAATTATGATCAGTTAAGATGGTAAATGGATAATAAATGATTGATTCTGTACAGAATTGTAAGTATATCATAATGTGTGCTACTGGCTTAGCAAATAAGTAATAATGAATAATATATCCAAACCATGCTGAACTATTCAAAAAATTCTTTCTCATTTCATTGATAGATTCAAAATAAGATGAATCCAAAATCTGTTATCTACATTTCTCCTGTAATTCAGTTATTTTTAAAACATAAAAATTCTGAAAAAAAGATAATAGGTTTATTTCACTCACCACGTGTGAATTTCAACTTGGAAAAGTTTATTTTTATGCTCGAGGGCCAAACACAAAATGACAAAATTTCATCGGACAACAAAGATTTGGGTATTTGTCTGCCATATATTTGTTTTTAAGAGATATAGTAATGTTATAATGTAAATGAAATAGACTTGTCCATTTTGTCAAGAGATTATAAACATCTGGCACCCAATCCTATATGATTTTGAACAATTTGTATCTAATTATCCTTTATTGAGTGAGATTCTAAATCTTACAAACACTTGACAAGGTGAAATGAATATATTAGTTCTATTGCAAGGCTAGCTTTATTGTAAATTTAGTTTGTGAATTAAATGCATTTATTTACTGAGGGACTGGTAGGTTATTAAAAGCTTGTACTTGACACACAAATACTGTGAACCAGTGTCATTTGAGGTCATTATTGATTATATCTGGATTGTAACTTTTTGTCATCTACAAAAATATATCTAATATGTCATTAAATTTTCTAACAGATTGGCCCTCCTGTACTGTACCATTGATCTGATATATTGCAAAAGCTTGACTTCCATTCGAGTGTAGAATGATTGTTTAAAAAAAAAAAACAGTCACAGGTTGATCATAACAAAGCCTATAATGGGTAAGAGAGAAAACCAGTTCTGAGTTTAGGTGGCCTTCTATGTATTTGCATGATTATCATAAGTATTATGCCAGGTCATTTCAAGTCTTAAAATTTAGATTGAAAGATTTGTACAAAGTTGTAAAATAAAAGTAACCTTCTATGCAAATTGAATTGTTTGACTTTTTATTAATGAGGGTTTTCTTCTCAAGATTAAAGGCATTATCACTGATTTTCCAAAAAAAATAAAATAAAAGTATGAAAATCATTGGTAATTATTGTATTTTTCTTTCATGTTAAATATCTGTAAAACCCAATTACACAAGAACCCAACTAAATACCCATTTTTGAAAGCACACTTATATTAGATGATAAAGTATTAAATTAAATTTTATTAAAAAGATAATTCTTGTTCTGCAATTGAAATAAATGAATATATGCCACTTCTTTTTAAAGGTATTAAGCATCAATTCTACATGTTGGTGTATTGAAAGCTTAGCCACATATGAACATCATGACAGATTGAAATTATAATAAAGTGATCTGATATGTTGCTATGGGACATAGGAGTTGCACTTCCAGTGGAGGTCTGTCTGAGCCATAGCGGGTAAACATGGGTAGCGTAAACTTTTTTTTACCTCAATTGAGGCTCAAAGTAGGTTAGCACTGTTTGACGTCATTCTGGTACTATTCAAAGGGCAATACATTTCATGACGTCATAAGCATATTGCCATACTCTCATCTTGTTATTCCTATTCCTTTCAAAACGTTCAAAGTGTTTTTTTGTTTTCACGGCACGACTGATTGAGTCACTGTCAAATGACGTCAGAAGTGGTGACGTAACCAACATCACCATATTACTCAATGGAAACTCGGACAGTTTGCTGAATGCGTGAAAATAATGCTATTTCTGTTAATATTGAATGGGTATCATTAAAACTCCACAGACCGTTAAAGTCGAAGATCTTCTTTCGATGTGAGCAGTTTTTACACAGTTTTTAAAGGTTTTGTGAAAATCGGGAGTGAAAAACATGAAAGTGTCCGGATTTGGCTGCCGGTCACTGTATTAGGGTCTTGTTCAAATTGATTTTTCAGACAATGATGGGGATGCGTTTTTGAATTTTTTCAAAAAGTTTATAGACATGAAAAACACATTTACCACCAATATGTGAACTTTAAACGTTTTTTTTCTTCAAAATCGGTGCTTAATCCCTTTAAGTTTAGCAATGTTCAAATGCAGATATGTTGATTGCCATCTCCCATCATTGTAACTTTGAACTTTTTTGTAAACTTTGTTAGCTACTGTCTGATTGCTCAACTTAATTGCCCTTGTCTCAGCTGCTTTGATTAGTCCATAGATTGGATGAGGTCAACCATGCTCACAATTAAATATTCTATGAAACTTTATCATAAGGGAAACACCCTATAAATGTAACCAATCAAGAAAATCAGTTAATTTTGTCCTACATTTTCTGTTCAATGGAATTATGAATCGATTTCAGTTATGAAATTGATAATTTGATGACACCTGCAAATCATTATGTCCAAAAAAATATCAAAGATATACAAAAATCCAAATTTGAACAAATCAATTCAATTTGACCATGTCATGATCAGCCATGGTGGAAATCAACAAGGCACATGTTACCTGTCTGTGTAATCTGCTCACAAATATAGAACACACACAAAAATAAAAATGAATAAATACACACACACACACACATATAAATAAATATAAATTATAACCTGAAAGATTTTTAAAGTGATTAAAATTTTCTTTGTACAGGTATATACCACCAGGTGGTGGTGGTGAGGTGGTGTAAAACTCTCACCTAGCCCTATAGCGTGCTTCGGAGTCAGATGGCATCGAACCAAACTTCACTGTAGAGACCAAACTATCCACCAGAGGGAGAAATGCACAAAGTCACCCCTAGGGGTGTGAGTAGAATCAGATTTAGATTTACACGAGTTTGTTTGGTGAAAAAACGCTGAGACAATTATTCTTTGCATTACAAACAGCATTTAAAGTGAGTTTGGAGTACCGATATCGGTTGGCACGAATTTGGAGAAGTGCTAAATATGGCACCAAAAAGAAGGTGAGTGTTTGGAATGCTGTCTTCACCATTTTCATGATCAGTTTTAATCTTCAAAGTTTTGGGTTTGGGAAAAGTTCTTCAAGTAAATGAACTGGTCTGACTTAAGTAGCACCTTCATTGACCGAGTTGGGGACCGTACTACTACTACTGGGTGTTATTAGTGGCATGTCCAAGGCTACAGTACACGTAGCAATACAATAGGTAATTACAAGATAAATGTAAGAATGTAAGAAGTCTGCAACCGGTAGATAAACATTTCATGTCAATGCAAACCATTTACCTTGGCTCCAAAAAACATTAAATTGAAAAAAAATCCTTTTGACCAATGAGGTGTCAAAACCTTGTTTTGACGTTTCTATTTGTCAATCATCACGCAAGGCTTGATAGGAAGGTTTTGGTAGCCTGAATCTGTGGATCAGTATGGGCCAGTGGTTTGAACTTCTGTTGACCCAGATTTCAATGACCCTTTCTTACATTTTTGTTTTTGTTTTTTTTGTTTGTTTTTGTTTTTGTTTTATGTTTGGGGCAAAAAAGTCCAGCGGAAATTAGGACTTCTTGGCACATTCAGCCCAAAGACCAAAGTCCTTTAACCCCTAACAGAAGGGAAGGACGGCAACGTCCACCACTGGCAACAGACGGAAAGGACGTTGACGTCCCCATTGTTCTGTCTTGATGACATCATTTGTAACATTCTGACGGGCTGCAACTTGTTACAATGTAATCATGATAATGACATCAGACTGACTGGATCATGAACCTTTGACCACAGCACTTCATTAAGCAAATTTAGTAACCATGGTTATAAATTTTATAAATTTAGTTCGTGGATATACTAGTCCAGACAAAAATTGGTTAGTCCAGCCAATCAACAAAATTTATATAGCCTAGTCCCTTAGGGGTTAAAAAGAAATTAGCTTGACATAATATCATGAAAATATAAATGTGATCAGCTGATGTCAGTGATGACATATGGATAAACAAATGTTCAGTGCCACTTTTAAACATTCAATGGCACATTTTAGATCACTTCAATCAAAGATATTTCACAAATATTACTGATCTATGTGTGAATGAAAGGTATTTATTATTATCTGTAATGAAAATTTGGGACTGATTAAAGGTCAGGAATAAATGATTGGAATTTCAGATTTAAATTCCAGTTCCAATAGAATATGTTCAATCATTAATATATTTATGTTAAGAATCACAGCCATCATGCCAAGGATAAAGATTTCTCAATTGATTCCCTCCTATTTTATCCCTGAGGGAGAAAACTACAGGTGGATTAGTATCAGGAGTGAAGTTCATAACAGGACAAGCGTGGTAAATAGGTCACTCTCCTTCCTCACGCTCCTGAAGCAGTGTTACTGTCATGCTAAATCAAGGCAGCCGCCATTTTGGTTCTTGTGTTGTTGTTTCTGTTCAGCTCAGAATTTTGTGATTGTCAGTGTCAATATAGACTTTATTGAGTGGAGATAACTTGGCAATCTGACTATGAAATCTCGGAGAGATTCGGGAGGCAAGGTTATGAAGGCTGTGTGCCCAGATCTGACAGCCAACACTCTGGATGATAGTCAGTACCTCACCAGGTTTCAACTGAAAAAGCTTATAACAGGAGTTACTCCTAAATCCATCGCTGTGGAAAAAGTGAAGGCATCACAACGTAGAATGGATCTGTATGAAGTGGAAGTAATTGATCAGGATAGCATTGATATCATAGATGATGACCCCAAACCCACAAAGCAGACTAAAAAGTACAAAAGAAGGTATGTAGCCAACACGCTCTCTGGGTTACATTTTTGGCCTTGCCGGTCAAAATAAGGTCAAGGTTATCATGTCAGGTTCTACCAGTCTGACCCCTCATATGAAATAGATTTACAAATACAATACAAATGTGTTTTATTGTCACTGTCATATAGATGATGCAATCAACAATTTACAACAATAAAAATAACTTAGAGAAGAAAACATAAAGAGTACCTTATCAAACCTTAGAGTAATATTTATATATATATATATATATATATTCTAAGATCAAACTATCAACTCAGGTGAATCAGTACCAATATCGCAATCACAGCTAATCATATGATTTTTTTGGGATTTTTTTTTTTTGGGGGGGGGGGGGGGGGGGGGGTTATGAAGCCTTGCCACATTAAAACTTATACCATTCATTTAATATTTAAAAGATATTTTTGCTTAATTCTTTCAGCATCTGTGGAAAATAGTGTACATTTAATAGTCAAGTAATAATCAAGTTGTAAATATTTGGCTTCTACAATCATGACATTTTCAGAGAGGTCATTACAATTTTTATCCAAGCCCACCAACTTTTATTGTTCTGCATGAATCACAAAAGAAAATATGAATGTCTAATATTTTAAATGATTTTTTTCAGGCAAAAAGACAATATTCCTTCTAATCATGTCTCGAAAATGAGTTTTGTATTTTGATTTCTGTATTTCAAATCTGTTCAACTTCTCACTTCTGTAACATTTGATATAACAAAACCATAATGTAACATATTGTGCTTGTCTAGAAACTTAGGTTTTCTTTAGTAAAGAATTAAAAAAACATAGAGCAGAAACACAATCCCATTGAAATATATATTGTGTAAAGCTAAGATTGAACTTTTAAACCATTGGAAGTAACATACAATGTTTGCAATGTCATTTTATGAATAAATATGTGTGGAATAACAAGGCAATATTTGGTAGAAAAATATTATTATAATAAACATAAAACAAATATGAGGCCACCAAATCCTCTATTTGGGCCAGTGAAAGCTTTGTTGTAGTGGCCCAGTTGGGCAACCATATTTTTGGTCTTTTAGTGGCCCAAACTATTATATTCTTATCCTTGATAGACATGAATATCACAATCAATGGACTTGAATTGCGATTTGGACAAGTAACACGACTAAACACTAGTCACTATGCAGCCATATATACAATGCTCTATATTGTATCATGCATCTCATTATCCTGAGAAACTTTGGGCCACCACCTCTCATGCTCTGGTGGCCCAACTGGGCAACCAACATTTTTCTTTTTATGTCAAGGCCTGGTGATGTATGTTATATTTGACATGATCATTATGAAAGAATGAGAAAGCAACATATAATCAAATAGTATATTGGAAGCACTCTGCAATACTTTAATTCTTATCAACATTCATCATTTCATTAAACTTTAAGAAAGAAAATATGGCTTACTTTATTTGATCAAGTTTGAATCATGAGTGCTAAAAATATTCACTAACTAAAGAAGACCATATGATCAATTGTTGCTGGTTGTTGAGGATCTTTGTGAAGGCATTATTTAATTCATGAGCTGTCTGCAGACCAAATGAGAAGAACAGGTTTGATCTCAGCCATGTGTCTATAAATAGTATTACTATATAAACTTTTATTTATGACAGGAGGGAGAATTGACATTGCATTTATCTAGATTTTTCTAGATTTCCAATGATTTGATACTCTGCATAACATCAGAAGCTCTCGTGACCTCTCCAGCCATTGCCCTGTTTTGCTGTTTTTTTAAATCTGGACTACCATGCCCAGTCATGCATGTGAGTCTGGGCCATTAAACTATAATACAGTCAATCTTAGGTCATGACCTGAAATAAGTTGGCTGACTGAGACAATAAGAATCTGTGTAAATAGTCATTTATTTTGTCACCAATCAGTTCTCAGCCAAATTTTTGTAAATGCTCCTGACTTGTGGTAAATTCTGTGCAAACATTTTTACCTTTGGTGGCAGGCACTGATAAGAGAGAGAAGTCCTGGTATGGAGGGTAATGATTTGATTAAGCATGCTCATGTTTTAAAGGAAGTGGGGATACCAAGCAAAGAAATACAATTTCAGGGTTCATTGAGTTACTGAAAGATAATTCCCAGTACCTCTTTGCAATCACCGTTTGTCTGCCCATCCGTTCATCCTTCCTTCCTTCCTTCCTCTTTCCTTCTGTTCATGCTTTGAAAATTCAGAAATGTGAATAAAGTTTCTGGGTTTATTTATATATATAATCCAACTGAGCATCCATGAGATTATTGGTTATTGGTGGTAACATATAAGTTATTTTAGGCCACATGCATTTGAGCAACAACAACTTCTAACCAATCCGAGCCATCTAATGATTTATTTTGACATTTTACGAAACCTGTTTGTGGTCAAATTGAATTATTTAATGATTTATTTTGACAAAATACATGAATATCATGAATTTATCCAGGAGCAGTTGGGAATTTATTTCTGTATAGTGCTGCCCTCAGGTGGCAATATCAGATTGGAGAAACATCACACAGAAAAAGATTCCCCTCCCGGGGAAAATTCATATCATATGTGGACACAAAGTTAATAGTTTTGGAACATTCTTAATTCCAGTCTCAAACTTGCATATTTCCATTTATGTCTTCAGGCTTGAATATATCAGAATCATCCAGAAAATAATATCTCTTACCTTATATAGATATTGACAGATCTTTTGAACTATTGTTATATAATTTTATATAATATCAGGGACATTGGAGGGGGTTGATCCTCAGACTGGGATAAGTGGAGGACAGAAGGTGGTGGGTTCGACTCCCCCTGCTGGCACTGTTACTTTCACACTGGTTAAAAGGCTCGAAAGTTGACCTGATATGGCCATAGTTGCTGAAAACACCATTTCAAATTTCACATTTAGACTGGATTCTGTCTCAGTCTACCAAGCTGGAATAGAGACTGCACATTTTTCACTGCAGATTGTTCTGATTGGTCTGCTATTTTCACACCTTTAAGCCTTAGACTGATTTGTTAATTGTCCACACATACAAAACAGATAACACAAGCGGGCACTGTCCATTCACTCACACAAGTAAGATTGATTGGTCAGAACTTACAAGCCAGTGACAAGAAATCAAACACACAGATACTGACAAATCATTTCCATTCTCTCAGTGGCCCATATCAGACCCTAATAATGATTTGATTAGGGTACAAGACCAGTTGATCCTTGGATCCTTGGTTTCTAGTGACATAAGCTTATTCAATGTGCAAGTGCACTTCAGAGATTGCAGCACAAAGTTCAAACGCTAGGTCATTAGGTCAAACACCATATTTTTAAAATAGCAATTGCATTGCAATGAGCATATTTTGGATTCGAGCTTCAGCCATGTTTACTATTATTTTTGACACCACAGATTACTACAGCTCCTTGTGTGACATTTTTCACAAGGTATCTAGTTTAAACAGCCTGAGGGGCACATAAGCAATGGATATGGGCTTTGTTACTCTGCATGGCTAAGTAGTAAGGCAAGAACCAATGAGAGAGATCAGACTCTCTGAACACTGCACAAACTCATGTTCTTGTCTTTATCTCATACTTATCCACTGCAGACAGATGGAGTTTGCAATTAACTTTATCTTCAAAGTAAAGCAGTAAAAACATGGTAATAATGGCAGACATGGCAGAACTATGTTGTGTGTGGCTCATTTAAGTTCTCAGCTCATTTACATAATGTAATCAAATTTATATTAATACATGCAGTAAAACTATGCCACCTATAAAGCACTATATGAAACGTATAATATATTGTGTATACATGTGTTGATTTGTCTGTCAACAAAAAACATTTTGTGATACATTTTAAACCTATTTTGGTTACAGCAACAAGATTGACATGTGTCACCCAAAGGTATACATTTAATACTCTTAATAAAGATTTTCAGATATTGTTTTCATAATGTGGGCAGGAACTCTGACATTTCAATATATCTCGCCATTTTGACAAGCCACTGACAGAAACGTCTTGGGCCTGTCAGTTGCCATGTCAAATATATTTCAAGATATGGCCAATGTGTAATAACTATTATTAAGCTTGGTTTTAAAAATTGGTTTCTGCTACATTTTTATTCCCTTTAAATATTTTCCAAATAGTCACAATTTTTGTATATTATTCACTATATGCATTAAAATATTGGTAGTGCCAATCTTGGCATGGTTGGCTCCAGGATTTGAGATGTCAGACTGGCCTGTCTGCAGTATGAAATTGCATATGTAATGAGAACACATGAAAAAAATCTGACTTCTGTTATCTTAGTTGCTGATCCCTCTTTCAATATAATCCTAGATAACATGAAGGAAGCTTGTGGCTCAACCTTGGCAGAATATAAAGATATCTAATTAATCTTATTTTATCTGTTCAAGAATCTCTGTCAGTACAGGCCCCTGGCAATCTCTGTTCTCAATGAATACACATAGAGTTGTACAGTTCTGGTTCGACTAAAGTTGTTCAGTTACTGTAATACAGTGTGTACTTTTCAATGGTGGGAATAAAAACAATGTGTTGATCAACAGTTGGTATACGTGCACTGTACATGTGGGGATGTCAAAAGGATTGTGGGTACCTTTCATGTGAGATGCACCTGAAATGTCAGTGTGACATTTTACCATCTACCCTGAGAGAGTGGGTCACTTTTCAGGACTATCTGAAATGGGTCATCAGTTTTGTTGTTGCTACTAAAACTTAACATTTATTAATTATATGTCATATCTTTAGTTGTATTGAATGTTATATTTGCATAATAACTAACAAGTCATCCATAAAATGTACCTTTTTATCCAACTTAAAAAGCTGTTGTACAAATGTAGGAAAACAGATATATTATTGATGATGAGTGATCATTTCAAATCCTGTCACGTTTCCCTCTTGTAGGAATTTGAAGAATCAAGTGAGATATTTTATCTCAAGATGTGTTAATAAATTTTCCATTCTAAAAAGTTTCATTTAGTCGTTTGGCATTGGTATTTCATCCTAGCTACAAACTGCGCCTTGAGTGTGTGGTGCTCTGAGAGAGTGGGTCATGTAGATATTAGCGGTAAAGTTGCTGCTCCTACACAAGTTTGCAAAGCATGGGAGCTCAGAATTGTATCAAGTGTCAGAGCGGCCCTCTCTGGGTCAGGTGATCACAAGATTTCTAAACTGGTACATGCCTGTACGCAAATTATAACACAAAAAACATAAAATTTTCATTATACAACATTTATAACTTAAATTTATATAACTTAACAAAAATGGAGGGCAATCGGGCCAATATATATTTTGATAATTATCATGAAGACCAACATTGTTATATTATCATCAGATATCGCTTAGATAGATTCATTATGACATGTCAGATACACCTTCAAAGTCAGTGTGACATTTTACATACACACCTTGAGTGCGCTATCACTGACTTCCTTTGCTACCCTCAGCCCCTGATGTAATCAGGCTGAGGGTATTGCAGTACTCCTGGCGTGGGTATGTATGTATGTATGTGTGTGTGTGTGTGGGTGTGTGTGTGTGTGTGTGTGTGTGTGTGCAGGCCTTGACATTAACATTTGTGACCCACTTGCCCACTGGGCAAGTAAAATTGACAATCTACTTGCCCTGAAATACAATTCACTTGCCCGGATAGAAAAATAAAAGCTATTTTTGAATAAAATAAGGATTTGTATTTTACATCTTATTTTATCAAAATTATCAAATTATTTTATCAAAATGTTCAACCTGTTCTTTTCACCAAAACTCGCACTAAAATAGACTGATGAGATGTTCCAAATGTCTCAGCATCATGATGTTGTTCATGGAAAATTCCAAGACTTTTTGACTGGTACCCGATCATTATTTATATAAAATCTAAGTAGATATTATGATAGGGGACCAGATTAAGAAACACATTCGATTTATGTGTAAAGTCGTGCACGGTTGCAAAATGAGTATGTTAAATGCAGTACGAATCCCGAAAATGTGCTCGACTTTTGAACAAGAGTGCACCCGGCCAAGATAATCAATCGCAGACAAAATGGCGGCAATCGCATTCGAAGCTCTGTGCACAGTGATGAAAAGTAATTTTTATTGGCTCTGGGGTATATTATTTCAAGATTACAGCACTTGCCTACCGGGCAAGTGGAAGAGAAACATCCAGTTGCCCGGACTTGCCCGACACATGTTAAATATAGCTCCGGGCAACCGGGCCACCGGTTAATGTCGAGGCCTGGTGTGTGTGTGTGTGTGTTTGTGTGTGTGTGTGTGTATGTATGTATGTATGTATGTATGATGGCAGCTTCATGAAACTTGACACACATATGCATCTGGTGAAAACCTCAGACGAGTTCGATGGACGGCGACCTTGACCTATTTTTCAAGGTCACAGGGACAATTATGTGAAATCCCAAGAATCACAATAACTCAAGAACGAATGATGGCAGCTTTATGAGGTTTGACACACATAAGCATCTGGTGAAGACCTCAGAATTTTTTCTAAGAAACATGACCTTCACCTACTTTTCAAGGTCACATGGACAATTATGTGAAATCATCTTGTCATCGCGATAACTCGAGAACAAATGATGGCAGCTTCATGAAACTTGACACACATAAGCATCTGGTGAAAACCTCGGACGAGTTTGATGGATGGCGACCTTGACCTATTTTTCAAGGTTACAGGGACAATTATGTGAAATCCCAAGAATCGCAATAACTCAAGAATGAATGATGGTAGCTTTATGAGATTTGACACACATAAGCATCTGGTGAAGACCTCAGAATTTGTTCTATGAAACATGACCTCCACCTACTTTTCAAGGTCACCAGGACAATTATGTGAAATCACAAGAATCACATTAACTCAAGAATAAATGAGGGCAGCTTTATGAGATGTGACACACATAAGCATCTGTTAAAGACCGCAGACATTTTTGTATGGAACATAACCTTCACCTACTTTTCAAGGTCACAGGGACAATTAAGTGAAATCCCTATCATTGCTATAACTCAAGAACGAATCATGGCAGCTTTATGTGACTTGACACACATAAGCATCTGGTGAAGACCTCATTCCTTTGATGGAACATGACCTTCACCTTCTTTTCAAGGTCACGGGGACAATTGTACCATGAAATCCCCATCATTGTGATAACTCAAGAACAAATGATTGCAGCTTTATGAGATTTAACACACATAAGCATCTGGTAAAGACATCAGATTTTTTTCTATGAAACATGACCTTCACCTTCTTTTCAAGGTCACAGGGACAATTATGTGAAATCCCAAGAATCACAATAACTCAAGAACAAATGATTGCAGCTTTATGAGGTTTGACACTCATAAGCACCTGGTGAAGACCTCAGACATTTTTGTATGGAACATGGCCTTCACCTACTTTTCAAGGTCACAGGGACAATTATGTGATATCCCACCATTGTGATAACTTGAGAACAAATGATGGCAGTTTTATGAGATTTGACACACATAATCTGATAAAGACCCCCAAAAGAGTTTGAATGGTGACCTTGACCTACTTTTCAAGGTCACAGGGACAATTATGTCAAATCCACTTAATTGCAAAAACTCAAGAACAAATAATGGCAGCTTCATGAGAATTGACACATAAGCATCTGCTGAAGACCCCAGATGAGTTTGATGGACGGTGACCTTAACCTGCTTTTCAAGGTCACCGGCCCCTCATCTCAATATTTCTAGGCTAAATGATGACAGTTTCATGATATTTGACACACATTAACTATCAAAGGAAGTATATTTTTTGGTTTTTTTTACCCCTGCATCAATTGCCTTGGTGCAATGACGTTTTGTTCACAAATATTGTATGGAGCGAACGTTGTGCAATAAGTTACCAGGGCTGAGGGTTGATGAATCTCTGATGCCTATGTTCTTCACTAACTTCCTTTGGTTTCTTTGGATGCTTTTCAACTGCCCTCCGTAGCAGGACTTCTCTATCATATCAGTCCCTGCCACCAAAGCCATAAATGTGTCCACAGAATCAAGTGCAAGTCATTAGTATTCAGAAAAATCTGGCTGTCAACTCATTGGTGAAAGAATATAAATAGATTTGTTTATGAACTCATGTACTCTCCACAGCAGATCCAGGATTTATATACCTGACTCTGCAAGTATTGACCATAATCAGTGAGTACTGACAGATCACACCCATAACAAGCTTCTTTTAGAAGCCAATCGACACCAAGTAAAATATTTTGTCACATGTAATAACACAGCAATCAGTGTCCTTGTTTTGGTGAGGAAAGTGACAACAACAACTAATACATGTGACAAGTATAACTCGGTCAACTGGTGTCATTGCTTTGGATGTGTGTGAAGTTTGTTACTTATTCACTTTTCACAGTTCATTATTCAGATTTTTGTTCAAAATCAATAGATGAGGTTGTCAAAACGTTATATTTGCAATATTGTCTTCAAAATTATCAGCACATATGTGAATAAGTGGAATAACTAGCACAGGTCAATTCCAAGGTCACCAAATTTTGTATGAGGGCTGAAGGGTGTCCAAATATGCTAGCCATAAAATAATTTCCTGGCAAAATGAATGGTTACAAGATGGCGCTACATACAACTTTTAAATTATCGTCGTAAAAAAAACTTAAATTCTAATATTCAAAGCTGGATAAAACTAGTGCAGGTAAAGTCAGAGGTCACCAAATTTTGTATGACTGTTTAGGGGTGTCCTTTGAATTGACCTGTGCTGGTTTTTTTCCGCTCGTTTCATATAATGTGTTGATAATTTTATTTTTTACGATTTTCATTACTATAAAGTGCCACAAAATACATCCCAGTGACATTTTGAAAATAATATTGCAAACATGACATGTTTATAACCTCATCTATCGATTTTGAAAAAAAAATCTGAATAATGAACTGTGAAAAGTAAATAAGTAACAAACTTCACACACGTTTGTTTTGTTTTGGTTAGAAAGTGAGTGCACCTGATATGTTCGCGAGTATAAGCCAATTGGGCGAGCATTGTGAGTACACATATGCAAAGCCTGCCAATTGCACACCTGTCTGTGGATTATGCAATCAACCTTTCGGAATATGTTGAGACAATGTCATGCCTATTGTGGCAGAGATAGTATATAACTCTACCTCACCATGCAGAGTACACCTCATGTTTAGTTTAAGAGAAACAGCATTTGGTCCTCCTTGTTCTCTTCTAGCTGGGCTGGTCGGAGCAATATGACCGTTTCAGTGTCATCCCATTCACGCATGAAGAGATTCCAAATCACCCATCTAGTGTGGTATTCTCCGGACAAATATGACCTCACAAATAAAAAAGTTGATTTTCTGCTACTTAAAATTATTCACCTGGTATATTTGTATCTTTGTTTACGATTGTGGGAGCTCGATACAACTAAACTTCTGACAGAATACTGGTTTACATTGCAACCAACTTGGAGCCTTTCCTTGACCTACTTACGATACAGCCAATCGTAGGTGTTAGGACGCACACTCCAAACACCTACGACGGCTCATAAGGGGGAGGAATTCACTGCCTCTGAAGTGTAACCCTAAATAACTTCTGCAAATGAATTAATTTGGATCCAAAACTTACAAGAAAGCAAGATTAAATGTGTAAGATATTTGCAATACCTTAATAACAAGTGTACGGTGTGTGTGCCTTCCACACTGAGGTCGCGACACTGTGTCGCGACCTGTCTCTTCACGAGTGATAGGGGACACCGCACAACCCGACGTAGCCTCCAGAGCTCTGCTCGCGCAAGTCGGGGTTCCACAACTACCTCATGTTGGTCAATTCAGATTTGATGATATTTTTGTGAGCAAGGCAATTATTTATGACTCAGGGATTTCCAAACTTTGAATGAGATCAAAAACAGGGCAAGGACTACAGAGGTAGTAATTGAATACTACCTGTGTAATGCATAGTTTACATCTGCCAAAAGGTGGCTATTCACAGTATGTCAAAAAGTGCAATGACCAGATGAAATGGACAAGAGTCTGAGAATGTGTGGAAGAGTCCAACTTTCTCAATATCACCCCTAGAGGGTGATATCAACATTTTTAGGGGTGACAGGTTATGATATATGAATAGCATGTTCTCAGTATGCCTCGATATAAGACATTCATCCAGGGGACAGTGTATTATCTCACATATACATTTTACCTTACCATATTTACTCAAATATAAGACGACCCTGTGTATAAGACGAGTTAGACGACCCACCAAATTCATTCAAGTTTGGTGGCCATGTTTAAAATAAAATATAAATACATAGTTTCAGGGATCCATCATTGCACAATATATTAATATTTCAATGTGAGTTAATACATTGTGGTGGCACTCTGATCGTTTAGGTTTGGATCCTAATTCCTCATCCTATATTCGAGTAAAGATGGCATATGGAGACCTTAAAAGCCAGATAAAGGTCATCATCAGAGTTAATTATGGTATAAATCCTTACCTTTGTGCATGCCCAATTGCCCATGCATCCTGCGAGAGAGTTCCTTCACAAGGGACACTATGACAGGTACCGGCAATCTTTTCACTGTGTTCCTGATCACACTGGCATTGGTATGCTGCAGTACACTCTTTAAACAAGAAATCACATCAGAACAAGATGATATGATAATATCCAAGAGTTAATTCTACAGCCCCCCCCCCCCCCCCCCAACATTAAATTTTTTTTTTTTAATACTTGTTTGTATTATTCTATTCACAGGGGAGGGGGGGGTTGTTACGGGCGGGTATGGGGGGATAGGTATGTGGGCAAGTAGTCATGGACCCCAACATATCCAGATTTCAGCCCCCCCCTTCAGAAAATCCTGGCTACACCACTGAAACATTAGCCTGACGAAAGTTTTGGGTCTGAAATCCTCATCCTATATTCAAGGAAATACGGTACATTTTACAATAGACCATATCCTTATGTTTGGTCACACAAAAAGTAGCAATTTCACCCTTTATGTAAGGCTCCAGGCAATCAGCAGTCCAATATAAAGTGGGGTGTCAGTTTAGTTTTGGAGGAAAAAAACTTAGAAATTTAGTAATTTATAATACATATGTAGTTGTATTGAATGTTGCACTTGTATTATAAATAAAGTATGTGACGAGGCACCACTGAGGCACCACTGCATTATTGAAGAGGTCATTTATGAATATACTGGGTTTTATCGGGGACATGGGTGTTTTTATCAGGGAATATTAGCAGGCAGTTTACATGTTGCATTTGTTTCTGTAGTCTCAAATAACAAAGTTTGTCAGTTTCCCTGACAAAGATGTCAGGAACACTAGAAAATGAGAGGCAAAAAAAAGCTGCTTTCTTGGTAGGGAGACTGCGTTGAAGCCAAACTTATGTTCGGTCACGCAAAAAAGTCAATAAATAATGTTATCTTAATTTGCCCTTACTCAGCTATCTATTGGCTTTATTGGTAATGCATACCTAGTGCATGGCAAAGCATTTGATGTTGCAATGGCTCTGCGTGACCATATTTAGTTAACCCCATGCTGACATGGTGGTATTTTCTGAGCAACTTGTGTAGAATTTATGCTGTAACTTTTTACTCTCTGCAGCAGATCCTGGGTTTATACCAGGACTGACTGTGCAAGTCAGTCCCGGGAAGTACCACACCCCATACTAGCTTCTTTTTCATGTTTTTATAACCAGTAGGCATTGAGAAAAAAAGTTCTGTCGCATGGCCAATTGGTGTCACTCAGTGCATATGATTGCTGGTGCAGAAGGGTGAAATGGCCCAAACTGCTCGGGGCAATGCAAAAGTATGCAAGCAGCACTATCTGCCTGACCAGTCATATACAAACAGCACTTTCTGCCTGACCAATCTTGTACAAGTGGCACTATCTGCCTGACCAATCATGTGCAAGCAGCACTATCTGCCTGACCAATCTTGTACAAACGGCACCATCTGCCTAACCAATCTTGTACAAGTGGCACTATCACACCAGTCATATACAACCAGCACTATCTGCCTGACCAATTTTGTACAAGCAGCACCCTCTGCCTGACCAATCTTGTACAAGCAGCACCATCTGCCTGACCAATCGTGTGCAAGCAGCACTATCTGCCTGACCAATCGTGTGCAAGCAGCACTATCTGCCTGACCAATCCTGTGCATGCAGCACTATCTGCCTGACCAATCATGTGCATGCAGCACTATCTGCCTGACCAATCATGTGCAAGCAGCACTATCTGCCTGACCAATCGTGTGCATGCACCACTATCTGCCTGACCAATCCTGTGCATGCAGCACTATCTGCCTGACCAATCGTTTGCAAGCAGCACTATCTGCCTGACCAATCATGTGCAAGCAGCACTATCTGCCTGACCAATCGTGTGCATGCAGCACTGTCTGCCTGACCAATCGTGTGCATGCAGCACTATCTGTTTGACCAGTTTGCAAGAGATAAGTCCATCTTTCACCTGGTTTGCCTAGATGCCAGGAGATATTTTCCTGCACATTCTGCAGACTGCCCAATTTTGCCAGAGAGTAACCAGCCAACCAATCATGGGCAGACTGCATATCAAATGGTATTGCACCAGATTGTACTCAATCAGAACATGAGTACAACAACAAATGCATTCATAAGTTTTTGCAGTAAGAAGAGTACAATAAAGAAATATTGCAACCAAACCTTGGCTGCTTGTGGCTGAGAGCTAGTTCTAAATAGTCAATGTATATATGGAAATCTAGAGTTAATTTGAGCTTGGAGTAATAATGAATGGAGGGGTGACGATCAAAGGGGATATCATAATTGCCACCATGGGCATTGTTATAATGACGCCATATAGGTGCAAGATATGAAAGTTTTGACGTAATTTTTTTTCAGAACTATTTCAAGTTATCAAAACTACAATTTAGAGCCACACATATCACGAATGAAATGTTTGTTTATTTATGCAGATTATGGGGATATAAATTTTATTTCTCTGCTCCAAGTTTTGACGATTTAATGATGAGATTTTCAAATTCATATCATATTTATGAAAATGATTAAAATTTCCATTTTCCTCTCAGATTATCGGGAAATCATGTACTTTTTTGTTATTTTTGTCTTTAAAGTTTATTTTTAATTATTGGCGCATATATTGGCAGCTTAGAAAAATATACCAAGTTGTTCAGTGAAAAAAAAAACTATCAGAAAATGTAATTTATAGCCCTGCCAATTTATGCGCTGTTATAAATAAATTGACCTAATATATATCATGTCATCATTTAAAATCAACAAAAAATAACAATAAAAAATTGCAACAAACATTTTATAAATGCTATATCATTAACAATATTTTGTTTTAAAAGTTTATAAAAAGCAATATGAATATGAATTATGAATTTTTTATAAACATGTATAAAAAATAAAAGGTTTGGAATATGCATTTTTACCCTCAGCCCCTGATGTAATCAGGCTGAGGGTATTGCAGTACTCCTGGCGTGGGTATGTATGTATGTATGTATGTATGTCTGTATGTATGTATGTCTGTATGTATGTATGTCTGTAGCGAACATCCTTGTCATCGCGATAACTCAAGAACAAATGATGGCAGCTTCATGAAACTTGACACACATATGCATCTGGTGAAAACCTCGGACGAGTTCGATGGACGGCGACCTTGACCTATTTTTCAAGGTCACAGGGACAATTATGTGAAATCCCAAGAATCACAATAACTCAAGAACGAATGATGGCAGCTTTATGAGATTTGACACACATAAGCATCTGGTGAAGCCCTCAGAATTTTTCCTATGAAACATGACCTTCACCTACTTTTCAAGGTCACAGGGACAATTATGTGAAATCATCTTGTCATCGCGATAACTCGAGAACAAATGATGGCAGCTTCGTGAAACTTGACACATATAAGCATCTGATGAAAACCTCGGACGAGTTCGATGGACGGTGACCTTGACCTATTTTTCAAGGTCACAGGGACAATTATGAGAAATCCCAAGAATCGCATAACTCAAGAACAAATGATGGCAGCTTTATGAGATTTGACACCCATAAGCATCTGGTGAAGACCTCAGAATTGTTTCTATAAAACATAACCTTCACCTACTTTTCAAGGTCACATGGACAATTATTTGAAATCATCCTTGTCATCGCGATAGTACGAGAACAAATGATGGCAGCTTCGTGAAACTTGACACATATAAGCATCTGGTGAAAACCTCGGACAAGTTCGATGGACGGTGACCTTGACCTATTTTTCAAGGTCTCACAATTATGTGTAATCCCAAGAATCGCAATAACTCAAGAACGAATGATGGCAGCTTTATGAAATTTGACACACACAAGCATCTGGTGAAGACCTCAGACTTTTCTTGATGGAACATGACCTTCACCTACTTTTCAAGGTCACAGGGACAATAATGTGAAATCATCCTTGTCATCGTGATAGCTCAAGAACAAATGATGGCAGCTTCATGAAACTTAACACGCATAAGCATCTGTTGAGAACCTCAGATTAGTTCGGTGGACGGCGACCTTGACCTATTTTTCAAGGTCACATGTGAAATCCCAAGAATCGCAATAACTCAAGAACGAATGATGACAGCTTTATGAGATTTGACACACACAAGCATCTGGTGAAGACCTCAGACTTCTCATGGTGGACCATGACCTTCACCTACTTTTCAAGGTCACAGGGACAATTATGTGAAATCATCCTTGTCATCGCGATAACTCGAGAACAAATGATGGCAGCTTCATGAAACTTGACACACATAAGCATCTGATAAAAACCTCAGACATTTTTGTATGGAACATGACCTTCACCTACTTTTCAAGGTCACAGTTACAATTATGTGAAATCCCTATCATTGCTATAACTCGAGAACGAATGTTGGCAGCTTTATGAGACTTGACACACATAAGCATCTGGTGAAGACCTCAGACTTCTCTTGATGGAACATGACCTTTACCTACTTTTCAAGGTCACAGGGACAATCATGTCAAATCCACGTCATTGCAATAACTTAAGAACAAATAATGGCAGCTTCATGAAAATTGACACACATAAGCATCTTGGAAGTCTTCACATGAGTTTGATGGACGGTGACCTTAACCTGCTTTTCAAGGTCACCTGCCCATCTCAATAATTCTAGAGTAAATGATGACAGTTTCATGATACTTGACACACCTAAGCTATCAAAGGAAGTACCGTATTTACTCGAGTATAAGTCGAGGTTTTTTTCCAAAAACTCTTAGTTAATGCTTAGGGGGTCGACTTATACACGAGAGCAACCTGTGGACGAGGATTTACGCCAAAAAATTACGACACTATGAGTTTTCATTACGAACATTCTTATTTTCGAAATAACGAATATCGGACATAGCGGGTCGGTTTAACAGTCTTATACTCGAGTAATTACGGTAAAACGATCTTCATATTTTCGAAATAACGAATATCAGTCGCAACAGATTGATTTTAATTGCGTTTTAAATGATAAAGAAAGGTATTTACCCAATATTACTGGTCTATTATTCGAAACGCTTTGTTTTGACTTTGTTCTCACTGATTCCAATTATCAGCGTTCACAGTTTTGCAATACGTCTTTGTTTCCACTGCTTTGAGTCGTGTCTTCCCGCTTGGAAAGAAATGCTTTCACACGTGGATCGATTTTAATTGCGTTTTAAATGATAAATAAAGGTATTTACCCAAATTGTTCGAGAACAGAACAAAACCATCAATCCATTTAAAACGCAATTAAAATCGATCCCCGGGTGAAGGCATTTCTGTCAATTTCTTAAGATCGTCAACACGTGGTCGCAACACGTGGTTGCAATTTAGAAAGGCGGAAGTGACGGGAAGAGGCACTTGTTTTTAGCGCGAAAACGAGTTTGATATTTTAATTGCATTTTAAATGATAAATAAAGGTATTTACCCAATATTATCACAAATTATGCTTCGCAGGTCGAGAATTTATCCATGAAGTAAAACGTAAATATCATGTACGTGACGTCGCGTTAATTCACGTCCGCAACACGAGGAGAAGCCAGGGATCCATCATTGCGCAATATATTAATATTTCAATGCGAGTTGATACACTCCATTTGTTTTCGCACCAAAAATAAGAGCTTGTCCCATTTCTGTCAAGAAGGGAAGACACGACTCAACACGTGGTCGCAATTTTGAAAGGCGGAAGTGACGGAAGTGAATATTTCTTTGTGTATTAACACGCTTTGTTTTGATGCTAAAAACGATATAAACAATAATAATTAAAAGCGATATAATGAATATCGTTGGCTTTATAATACACAAAGAAATATTCTCCCACGTGTTGGTTTTGATGCTAAGATTAAGGACGTCATGTACATCGTATTACGTTCTACATCGTGGAGAAATTCTTGCGAAAGATAATTTGTGATAATATTGGGTAAATACCTTTATATATCATTTAAAACATATTATTTCAAAATGCTTTGTTTTGACTTTGTTTTCACTGATTTCAATTATCAGCGTTCACAGTTTTGCATCTCGTCATTGTCTCCACTGCTTTGAGTCGTGTCTTCCCTTGTTGACAGAAATGCTTTCACACGTGGATCGATTTTAATTGCGTTTTAAATGGATTGATGGTTTTGTTCTGTTCTCGAACAATTTGTGATAATATTGGGTAAATACCTTTATTTATCATTTAAAACGCAATTAAAATCGACCCGCTACGTCTGATATCCATTATTTCGAAAATATGAACATCGTATTTTCGTTTTACCGTATTTACTCGTGTATAAGACTGCTAAGATCTTATATCGTAAGTATATTTAAGTTTCACTTTTAAAATGACCGCCAATCTTCATCTGAAGCTTGAATGGTAGCAGAGCCGATATGTCAAGAAAAACCAACTCGACTTATATTCGGAAATTGTTTTTTTTCAAGAAAAATAACCTCAATTTTGGGGGGTCGACTTATACACGAGTCGACTTATACACGAGTAAATACGGTAGATTTTATGGGTTTTTTTTACCCCTGCATCAATTTGCCTTGGTGCAGTGACGTTTTGTTCACAAATATTGTGTGGAGCGAATGTTGTGCAATGAGTTACCAGGGCTGAGGGTTGATGCATCTCTGATGCCTATGTTTCTTTTTTTCATAATATTTAATATTGAAGAAATCAGAACAGAAATGAACAGATTTTGAGTAGATGGTATTATAAGCATCATAAGAGGAACTATTCTGAATTTTTCTTTTGAAAAAAAACCAAAATGTGGTATAATACTTCAATAAAACTTAAGCCAATTCATTTTTTTAAAATATGAATCTTCAATTTTTCACTGTTCTGAAGTCGGCAACTATGATAGGATCAAAGGATTTTGAATCCATTGTGTGAAACAATGCGTTGCTATGACGCCATAGCTCAAATAACAGCCGTTGCGCCTCCATTCATAATTACTCCAAGATTTGAACATCGGAATGGAAATGATCTGTTATTGACCTATCGTATAACAATTGATATATAAATGTCACCATTTTATTTTGCAACAAATTGGCATATTAGATACATGTTCTTTTCAAGAAAATGAGCACAGCACCGTTATTGGAGTGGCAGCCTTGCACGTGATTGGCTGCTTGTGTGAGTGACGGAGAAGCGAGGCCAAGTGTGCCCAGAGAGCTGGCTTCCTGCCGTCAGCAAACACCCCACAGATACACTCGCTCATAATCTGTCTAATGTTGGATAAATGATCACTCTTTGGGAGTTGGTTTTTAAGAGAACCAAACCAAAGCTTTGCTTCTGAGTTGCATTGCATTGGGGAAATTTGTGAGGACACCTTTATCAAGCTTGTCAGGAATACAAGACTTTATTTATTCTTTATTTATTTATTTATTATTTCTTTAGTTTGTGACAGAATCACAGAATCAACTTTGTAGTATTTCTATTGATATTTGGATTAGCTCAGTCTAACAAAGTGGATTAACATGCCTTACAGGTCAGTGACACATGGTTCAAAACATTTATGATAAAGCATAAAAGTAAAAAGACATAACACCAAAAAGTGTTATACCAGACAGTGCCTTTTTAAAACACTTTGAACACCAATTAATGTTCTTGTATGTCCTACCATACTAAACGGAAATGCAAATTATTTATGTGTCGACAATTAAATTTGCCTATGAAGTTTTGTTAGTTATTTGATATTGGCAGTGTGCATCTTTTACCTGTTTAGTCCACTTATTGTACTTGTAAGTAAAGGCAGAGTGGTGTTTTGAAAAATATTATTAGATAACAGTGGCAATGACAAACCCCAAGGTGCTACCTTTCCTTTTGAGTGAAACTGGATAGCTGCAACTAGAAGGTATACAGTGAATGGCTACCTAGAAAAAATGTGACACAGTAACTGAAATATAGCTCAAAATGTTGTTTGCCCTTCACCAATTTAAAACAATTAAATAAAGGTGATAGAAAAAGAAGGCAAAAGTTGCTGGCCCTGGTCAAAAGTTAATTGCTTAGGGCAACAGGGTAAGCTTAGATTTTAAACATTGTCAGTACATAAGATATTGTAAATTATATTTAATGAAAAAAAATGAAAATAATGCCTCAACTATAAGGGATTGATGTTGGATCAATAATTTTAATCAGATAAATATATACACATATAGATATGTATATGCCAGGAGGACTTTATCTTTCAGCCAATGTATTATTATATAACATGGTCACATTCGCCAACAAAGTCACATTCTGAAAATGAATGACAGCATCAAGGCCTTATTTTTTAAATCACCACTTGTTTGACTTCAAAGATTACTATCTTTTGTATAAAGTTATATCTCCCCAGAATGCCCTCTCCATATATTTCAGATGTATCCAACTTATCTTCATGGATCGGTAGACTTCGATAAATCAGCCAAGAAAACAAAACATTAGTCAGTGGCCTTAAAGCTTTTTCTAATATTTGTGAACATGTTTAAAAAAACAGAAAATGCCTGGACGTTGCTTCACAATGATCATTTAAATACTTTCCCTGAACAAACTTGAGCAGATGATAATTTTTATTTATCGGCTAATATTTGTCATGTTATTCAAAACGGTACCGGTAGTCTCATTGAGTTTGAGTGAAAGGTATTCAGTTTTTTTCTTCAAAAATCTGAAAATTATAAAATTAAAAATTTTGAGCTTAATGGAAAATATCTAGAATTGGTCCCATGTAAATACAACATCTTCACTACTAATAGCTAAGAACTCCAACCACTAGTTTCAGAGAAGATGAACATTGACAGACAGACAGAATGACACCAAATTTCTCCCCCAAAGTACAGAAGCTGTGCTTTCCATAGCTAAAAAGGATCAGAAAATAGTTTTGCCAAGATGAAATGGTCAAAGAAGGATTTTCCTTTTGAAGAAATCTTGTCTTGTTATCATAATAATAATTATAATTATCATCATATTGTGCTTATTTCTGATGATAATTTGATGTTTCAGAAACTCAGAGAAACGCAAAGAAAAATCACGAGATGCAGCAAGAAACCGAAGGGGTAAAGAATCTGAGATATTCTATGAATTGGCAAGTCAGCTCCCGATGACACACCCATCAAGCTCACAGCTTGATAAGGCATCCGTCATGAGAATGGCTATTGCACATCTCAAGATGCGCAAACTCCTCGGACCAAGTAAGTCATTTCCACTTGTAATATCAGTTAAAAAACCACCAATGTTGCACACCGCCGATAAGGTGACAAGCAGTGGCACACCACTTACAGAGTGTATGAAGATCCGTCATGTTTACCATACTGAAATAATATGACTTCAAAGGAAGATACACTTGGACAGGTAGATATAGATCAGAACAACTAGATTTACAAGATTTATTGACCACCAGTCCTTGTGTAATTTATATTTATGAAAAGTCTGATTAATAATTTGATTTGATCACCATTTATTCATAAAATATAAGGTTTTTAAATAGGTAGAAATGATGTGCTGCTTGTAGAAATTATTTTTACAATTTTGGTCTTTCAACGGCTCAAATAGGTCATGGCAAGATTGATCTGATTAAAATGCAATACAAGATAAAAGATTAATCATGCTGATAAGATTACATTTATGTCACTAGTGAAGTCAAGCATATCTCATACAATTCATCAAACGTCTTTCTGTCCGTCATTCAGTCTATGGCATAGCTATATATGTATGTAAATGTACATACCGTATTATCCCTAATAGCCACCCTTTATCTAATTACTGCCCCCCTCTATCAGCAGACCAGGCCTTGGTGGCTGGGGTAGTGGAGCTGCACACTTACAATTCCACAGGTTATCTCAGTAATTAATATATAAAGAGTACTCAGAAACCTCACTTGCAATACTCATGCAAACATATCAAAGAAAATACACCCCTTGTAATGTTTGCCACAAACACCTGTTTAATATTTCTCGATTTCACATGATATTACACTGTAAACAATTCCATGTTTGCATCAATGTGTAAGATCTGACACCTGAATGCATCAATGTGTACGATCTGACACCTGAATGCTGAGTGAGGGTTACATGGGGCCATAGTATGGTGCCCAATAGCACACCCCAGCCTCTGAATTGGTTAATTGCCCTCTAGACATGTAGTCAACTACTTGTTAATTGGACAACAGCTTTACTGGACATTTCAATATATGATATATATAAATTAATCGGAAAACAGTTTTACTTAACATTTTATTTTATGATAAATTGCTTTGAAGGCATGCTTAAGGCAGGTGTTATGCCATTGAGGAATGACAAATTCCACTAAATATTTTTGCCAAAGAAAAAACAAAACATTTCACTCCATTGTGACCTCCATATTGATTCTGCACAATTTATTATGCGACGAAGTTGACAAATCTGAAAATGTAAAAAAGGTGGTTTTAAATGGCCACATTTTGATTGACAGTGGACAAATTGGTTTGAAGCCTGTAATTTAATCCAACACAACTATATTGTCAAATTGTTGTGAGCACAAGTCTTGATCTGTTGTTCCACTATCATGAAGCCTTACATCAGAAGGCTGAGTCCCTCAGGAGCTGAGTCTCTCGAGAGCCAAGTCTCTCGAGAGCCGGTTGTGTAGTTTCACCTTTCCTGGAAGCACTACTCAACTCAGAGCCATTTATTACTCACGTGCATTTGAGTGTGTTCAGATAAAAATGGTGTCTTAAACGTCTGCTATGCGATATCATGATTAATATCACATTTCAGTGTCACAATGCACAGGAGTATTGGTTATTAATCAAGGTAGCAGGTGTATTATAAGAGCATGTACCCTGCAGCATTCACCGGCCAACTTCTGATCTCTCCATCGGCTCAAGGTTAACACACAGCCATATCTATGTAGCTATCCGGAGACAGATTCAATATGTTGGCACATGAAAAGTTACATTGAATTAAACTCTGACCTGAAGATAAAGACTTAAATAGACATTAATGATCAATTAACAAGTGACACTTTCAATATGATAATTTATGTACAGACTGGGACTGTAAAAATGTTGTTTTAATTGCAGCCAAAATGTTCATAAGAAAATGGTTGCACATTTAGGTGAGAATGGCAGTTGAAACACAGGTAAAATAGTTGCTTCCCAGTCAACTGGTGAAGTTATTGAGGAGTCCTCATAAATTATCATCAGCATTATTTTTAGATCAAGAAAATGGTAGAGCATAACTTAGAGTAATATACTCTAAGTGTATATGTCTGTTAAGAGCATAATAATAGAGGTGATAAGATTGGCGGAGGAGAGTAAGTAATATGGCACACAAGGTAAAGAGACATCAAACAAGAGAGTCAGTTGCCAACAATATACTGACCCCTCTATGCAGACCTTCACCTTGTACTTGCACTATCCTCCCATCTTATCCTTGGATTATCTCCAGTCTATGTATTGATCTAGTGCTGAGACATCCACATGCCAGAATTACTGTCATCTCAAGGCATCTTTCACCGACCTGTTATTAGCCGTGCTTTTGACTAGCATTGACAGTCTGTGAACACGAAGGAATCCCAAATATTGTAATATGAGACAAGTCAGTACTAATAATTCTTAATGAAATTGCTTAATTTAGCATTTAAAGGTAGAATGTTTCTCATAGATGCTACCATACTTGGAACACATGCTACTATATTTAACACCTTTTTGTAATTGAACAGACATAATAATAGCTTATATGAATATCAATGCAATTATAAATTCATATGTAATATCTTAATTAGCTGCTGCAGTCTTTATATTATATTCTTTATGCTTGGACAAAGAAACAGTCTTTGGTCCTATTTCCCTTCTATGGTAATCAGAGATCATTAGGTTGGAGACAAAGGTGTCTGGTCCTCGTTTCTGTTTGTTATACTCATTGTGTAGAGTAATTTATTTGTTATATTCTGACAGACAATTCCTTCCCCTCTGGCTGTTTCAATACTGTTAGTTGTGAAAATGGATTGTCTGATGATGAACAAGAATGATCAAAATCTGCTCAATGCTTCTGGTTTTATATCTTCACGTACTTGTCATTACTGAGTAAACGACAGAATACTTATAAAAAAGTAATAAGGACTTGAGACCTTCTGAAAAAAATGTGGTTTGTAGCAAGACAGGGGGCACAAATATTTGTATCCTTTGCTTTTCCTTTGACATGTTGGCATACATGTTGGCATGTTTTGTCTTTTCAGTGAAAAGGTTTGAGGATGCTGAGGAAAACCAGCAAGTAATGGATAGTCTCTATCTGAAGTCCCTGGACGGGTTTGTTCTTGTTCTGACACCAGAGGGCGAGATGGTATATGCGTCAGACAATATCAATAAGCACCTTGGACTCACACAAGTCAGTATCTTCTACTAGTTTTTGAGTTTTTAGTTTTGTATGATATATTTTGTTCAGAGGTCGTGATTTATAAACCTTAGAATTTTTAAGAGATTTTATTTTTATTATAGACTAAATAAACAAAAGAGCATGACTGGTTTAAACTAATGTATTTACAGGGCATTTTGACATTGCTTTTTCAAAGAAGTTACACTAAATGTCTTCTTAAATTCCTTTGAATCATTTGCTATATTTGACCCATCATCCTGATGTTTTGTGGAAATATTAATCCAGTTTTTCCAGTCAAAAAAAAGAAACATGGAAGCTTTAAAGTTATAAGAGATAAAAACTTTCTTACAAGAATATAGAATACAGAATATCAATGTGAAAAAAACGTAGAAGACTTCAATGTGGGGAATTTGGACGGTACTGACTTGCATTTTACATAATTTTAGATTGACATGATTGGACAAAGTGTCTTTGAGTTGAGTCATCCATGCGATCATGATGAAGTGAGGGAAGTTTTGGCAGAGAAAATAGAAATGGAGAACAAGGAGCGTGTCTTCTTCATAAGACTCAAGTGTACCCTCACCAACAAAGGCCGCAACATCAACCTCAAATCTGCTGCCTACAAGGTAAGCTATTCATTTATTGATATTGTTATTTGTCCTCGCTTAATATTCTATTGTTTTGTGGTATCTGGAGAATCCAGTCTCTCATAATGTTTCCTCTCTACCCCTGAGTTCCTGATGTGATACTCAGAAAATCTAACTCATGTCCTGCTCACAGGCAGCCAGAGCGACATCTACTGCCCCCCACCATCACGACTTTTATATAGGTTAATATTAGTATATAGGATAGAGACAGAGAGGGGCTGGGGACTTACACTCTCTGGCAAACTGTGGTCCTGCTCAGAATATCTGCTAATGAAAACATAGAACATTACACTATGCCCATATTCATCGTCAAAATAGGCTTTTATTCCACTGTTTCCAGAAACACCACACACTGCCCATCATATTGAAGTTTCCCTACTGAATGAACTCGACCTCCAGTGATTGACTGTTGCAGTTTTGACCCATGTCACCGTCTTCCCCAGTCAAAATGTCTCTAAATACAAATCCTTGTGTGTTCTGTAGCGTCTTTTCCTCAGTTTCTCTTCCAACATTACACTTGACGACTTGAAATGGCATGTAGGGGAGTCCAATTAATGACGTCATGGAAACAGAAGGGGAGAAACACCATGTGACATCAGAAGCACCACAAAGTTGTGGAGCTTCAGTTTGTTGCTGTCACTCCGATGATTAGACTTTCACCTGATAATACAAACTTGTAAACAATGGCGAAACGATGCCGTGATGATGAAATAACAAAGAAATTTTTCTGACAGGACTGACATCATCTGTTGAATTAAAGGGTACATAATTGTTTGATTGTTAGTTGCCAGAGGTCGAGTTCTACTATATTTTATGTTCTTTTGATGATATGGATGTGACTGTTGTTTTGGCATAAATAGGCTTGACTGGCATTTCAAAATTAGATTTAGTTTCATTTTTATTACTTTGTAAGAATATGACTATTTTCCAGAACATGTGTGTAATTCCAGAAGGAATATGTGATCCATTCATGTTAGGTGCACAGTAGTCACATTCTGTGTGCATCTCATGTACAGGCAAATATGTTGGCAGTACCATTTTAGATATTTCATATGCTAATTTACAAAAAATAAACTGTTACTAAACTTTTTTGATTGGTGATTTTTCAAAATGATTTCTGTTTTAATATACTATCAATCTGAATATGAACCTTGTAAGTTTTAAGAGATTCTAAAATCTATAATATAAGATATAATTTCTAGTTGTGTTTTGAGGAGAGTTAAGGAAGTGTATAGTGATCATGATGTTTTCTTTGTCAGGACTATATTGTTATTAATTACATACTAAGCTCCCACAGGCTGAAGTTGTTGCCTCATGGTAACAATTCACTTTGAGCAAATTTGTTGTGCATTATTGTTAATATATTCAACACCTCTTACAATGATAAAGGTGAAAATATATTGCACAAAAATGTATTTTTACTGCACTATGATCTTTGACGAATAAGAAATGTCTTGGACTGCAATGCATGGAATTGTGAACAGCAAAGCCAGAAATGCAAAATGAATAAATTTACATGATCGATTATAACATGGAATACGAACTCTTTATAACCTATCTCTTAAAATCTATTCACATGCATGACGGTCTTTTTGAAAGAGGATTCTTTATTATGAGTGCAAAGCCATCCACAACTGTCCCAGACTATACAAGGGCTATCAAAAAAATATATATATTCACAACACTTAATACTGTGAAGATTTGAAAATAAGCTTAAACATAAATGGCAGGTGATAAAACAAATTGTAAGACTGGTAATGGATACGCAGTTGTATTTGTATTTGTTTTTGTTTGTTGTTTTTTTATAGCAAATATCTGCTTGTTATAGTTTTGTGGCAGACTGATTTATTTCTGTTATCCTTGCTGAGAATATGAGCAGTCTGTTGGGAAGTAGAGTTATGAAACAAGAGGTGGTGCACGTCTGAGGTAAATAAATAAGAATATGCCTTGCCAAACTTCTCTCAAACTCGGTGCACTTCTTACATGATGGAGTTTATCAAGTCCTTTGCTTGTAATACATTCAGTTGGTAGTTAAGAGCAGTGTTAAGTTAGGCTAGTGCTATGAGCAAGGGCTTGCAAGCATGTATGGGAATCTGTTGCCAGTTAGTGGCTCTAAGTTAAACTGGAGTTTTTGTTTCTCTGTTATGCTTAATGGTCATTGCCTACGCAACCCTAAGTGCAGAGTAACTTGTTTCTCTGTTTTGTTTTCTGGTCATTGCCTACGCAACCCTAAGTGCAGAGTAACTTGTTTCTCTGTTTTGTTTTCTGGTCATTGCCTACCCAATCCTAAGTGCAGAGTAAATTGTTTCTCTGTTTTGTTTTCTGGTCATTGCCTACCCACTCCTAAGTGCAGAGTAACTTGTTTCTCTGTTATGTTTTACAGTTTTTACTTGTCACTTCCAAGAGCCTTGCCAAGCACAAAAGGATGCCAAAGAATAAATAGGCATGATGGTACAGACTGCCCACCGGCCTCAGATTGAATCAATACAGAATTATTCTTTGCATCCAGAAACTAATAAAACACATGCCTACATTAAATAGCAATAACAGAAAGTGTCACAAAAATGTTGGTCCCCTGCTGTTGGGTTGATATTGATTTGATTTTCTCCTTTCCCTAAATGAACTCCAAATTTGCATGTAATTAACTTTTTCTCATCTATCCCACTAAATTATACAATGAATCTATTGTGTAATTTTCTACATCACATCAAGCTTTTCAATGAATAATATATAAATGTGGGACATATTAACTGTAACCAAGTGTTACAATTTGACATGAAAAAAATAGCTATAATGATGTATAGTTCATGTTGAATAAATTAATAGCTAAGTGATGTTGATGGTATTTCCGTAGCAGCACTCTTAATGCTCAGAGAGGAAATATGTGCAGCATTTAGAAGCAAGTTTCTGTCACACAAATGAAGTTTACCAGTGTAAAAGCCACAGGGTTTCATATTAGTGTTCACCATTTATCTGTGCAGGACCACTGGCTTCAGAAACACAGACCAGAAGCTTTTAGTATCGGATGACACAAGCATGTTATCACCACTTACATTTGCTCCACACAGCAATCACAAGAGATAATTGGAATAAATCTGGCATAATGATGGCTGCCAGTTCACCTGTGTGTACATTCGGCTCACAGCTTACCACCCTTGAACTCTCCGTTAAAAAAAATATCCTCGAAAAAAAAATATCCTCGTAGAAGCTTCTGAAACTATCCCTCTAAGCCGTTATCAGTCTCTATATCACGACTACCGTCATTCTGTTGCGTATTTGCCAATATTTAGCTTGTCAGATATTAAAGTTGGCACTTTAGCAAGTCTGTGGTATAAGCTGGGAGTGAGGAAGGCAGATTTGAAATGGCATTTCATTATATACCAGAAATTAGATTCATATCATGTTGTGTTCAATAAACAAATGGAAAATCAGTGCAGACAATCCCATCTGGCACATGAAACCCTGGAGCTGACCATATCTGACACCGAGTATGAACTCTCTTTGTCATAATTTTTTTCTGAGTATTATATTTCATATTTTTGGTATATATCACCATAAGCATTGTGATATAAACATTTCTTGGGGAGAAAAATTAGTAGAAAATCACAAATCTAAAAAAATCAGTTTAATTTTGTATTACAAGTCAACACTAAGAATTTGAATGTCAGTATTTTATATTTATATTCATTATATGATGTGGCCAAAGTGTAACTCTAACTTAAGCTGAGGTTTAACAAAAGCATAACACATAACATTTCTTATTAAGCATGTAAAAATCAGTTTTAGACTAATTTTTTTCTCTTGAAAGTGGAGACAGGAAATTGGCAAATGTATAAAGAATGCATGATATCATTCTGGCTTTTGCTGTTTCTTATTTGCTGATCATTTTAATCCCAGAAACACAAAACAGTTAATAAATAGGACAAGAGAGAATGGTTTGGTAGATTATAAAAAATGTCTACTTCATTGTTGGCCATATCTTTTTTACCCCACAGTCTTAGGCAAAATGTGGCATTGTCATTGACTATGGCAGGTTATGGGCAGTCAGACATTTTGAGGCAGCATAGATTGTCTGTGTTATTTCTCAGTAATCATAAAAAGGACAAAGTCTTGACCAGCACAGGAGCAACTTTTCTTGTGGATGCTCTA
This sequence comes from Amphiduros pacificus, assembly GCA_949316495.1. NCBI lineage: Eukaryota > Metazoa > Annelida > Polychaeta > Phyllodocida > Hesionidae > Amphiduros > Amphiduros pacificus. The sequence goes on along the minus strand of OX439005.1, from coordinate 37,063,673 downwards.
TTTTCTGACAAAATACAGCAATATTGATATAACTTGGTAGATGTTATCAACCTATGAGGGGCTTGGATAAGTTCAATATTGGGTGACCTTGGGCTATTTTCAAGGTCACTGGAGCTGATTTTCAAGATCAGCTATTTGTGATTTATAGTAAAAACACTACAAATAGCATTTATTTCCACAACATTTACCGTATTTACTCGTGTATAAGTCGACTCGTGTATAAGACGACCCCCCAAAATTGAGGTTATTTTACTTGAAAAAAACCAATTTCCGAATATAAGACGAGTTGGTTTTTCAAGAGATATCGGCTCTGCTACCATTCAAGACTCAGCTGAAGCTTGGCGGCCATTTGAAAAGTGAAACGTAAATATGCTTACTATATAAGATATTAGCCGTCTTATACACGAGTAATTACGGTAAAACGTAAATACGATGTTCATATTTTCGAAATAACGAATATCAAATGTAGCTGATCGATTTTAATTGCGTTTTAAATGATAAATAAAGGTATTTACCCAATATTATCACAAATTGTTCGAGAACAGAACAAAACCATCAATCCATTTAAAACGCAATTAAAATCGATCCACGTGTGAAAGCATTTCTGTCAACAAGGAAGACACGACTCAGAGCAGTGGAAACAAAGACGAAATGCAAAACTGTGAACGCTGATAATTGGAATCAGTGAGAACAAAGTCAAAACAAAGTGTTTCGAAATAATATTGGGTAAATACTTTTATTTATCATTTAAAACGCAATTCTCCTGCACATCTGCAAAGTCAGTGATCACATGAGTTGTGAGTCACGTGGCCAATCGAGAACAGAAAAAAAACATCCATCCATTTATAACATGCATTACGCAACACGTGGTCGTAATTTTGAAAAGCATCAAAAGAAAACATAACGTATATTGATCAATTTTAATTACGTTTTAAATAAAGGTATTTAAATAAAGGTATTTACCCAATATTATCACAAAACGTAATACGATGTACGTGACGTCCTTTATCTTAGCGTCTGGGTGCCCACCAGACAAAAGTGGAGCGGCCAACATGTCAAATTGAACTTTCATATCCGTAGCTGATCGATTTTAATTGCGTTTTAAATGATAAATAAAGGTATGTACTTAATATTATCACAATTACGTCGAGAATCTCTCCACATCATTGATTTTAGCCTCAAAACAAAGCGTTTTCATTATTTATCATTTGAAATGCAATTAAAATCGATCCGCGTGTGAAAGCATTTCTGTCAACAAGGAAGACACGACTCAACGCAACACGTGGTCGCAATTTTGAAAGGCGGAAGTGACGGGAAGAGGCTCTTGTTTTTAGCACGAAAACGAAATTGTATTGTAAGCAAATTAATTATTATTTAAACATATCGCACAATTCAATTCTGCCTTTGATGTGGTGTGAAAATTAGTAAATTTTCACTGATACCAATTATCAGCGTTCACAGTTTGTTTCCACTGCTTTGAGTCGTGTCTTCCCTTTTTGACAGAAATGCTTTCACACGTGGTCGCAACACGTGGTTGCAATTTAGAAAGGCGGAAGTGACGGGAAGAGGCTCTTGTTTTTAGCGCGAAAACGAGTTTGATATTTTAATTGCATTTTAAATGATAAATAAAGGTATTTACCCAATATTATCACAAATTCGCATTGCAGGTCAAGAACAGAACAAAACCATCCATTCATTTAACATGCATTACGCAATACTAGCGTGAAAGCAAATATCGGACAGGCGGACTACTGTCTACACGTGGTTGAATATTTCTTTGTGTATTAACACGCTTTGTTTTGATGCTAAGATCGATATAAACAATAATAATTAAAAGCGATATAATGAATATCATTGGCTTTATAATACACAAAGAAATATTCTCCCACGTGTTGGTTTTGACGCTAAGATTAAGGACGTCACGTACATCGTATAACGTTCTACATCGTGGAGAAATTCTTGCGAAAAATAATTTGTGATAATATTGGGTAAATACCTTTATATATCATTTAAAACATATTATTTCAAAATGCTTTGTTTTGACTTTGTTTTCACTGATTTCAATTATCAGCGTTCACAGTTTTGCATTTCGTCTTTGTTTCCACTGCTTTGAGTCGTGTCTTCCCTGTTGACAGAAATGCTTTCACACGTGGATCGATTTTAATTGCGTTTTAAATGGATTGATGGTTTTGTTCTGTTCTCGAACAATTTGTGATAATATTGGGTAAATACCTTTATCTATCATTTAAAACGCAATCAAAAAGGGAAGACACGACTCAAAGCAGTGGAGACAATGACGAAACGCAAAACTGAACGCTGATAATTGGAATCAGTGAGAACAAAGTCAAAACAAAGCGTTTTGGAATAATAGACCAATAATATTGGGTAAATACCTTTATTTATCATTTAAAACGCAATTAAAATCAATCTGCTACGTCTGATATTCGTTATTTCGAAAATATGAACATCGTATTTACGTTTTAATGTATTTACGTTTTACCGTATTTACGTTTTACCGTAAATACTCGAGTATAAGACGGCTCTCGTGTATAAGACGACCCCCTAAACATTAACTAAGAGTTTTTGGAAAAAAACCTCGTCTTATACACGAGTAAATACGGTATCTTGTACAAATATTTGATCATGATTTTGAGAATAATTTCACATTGACATATTTATAGGCCATATAGGTGACTACTTCTAAAATGTTGAGAATCTGATCCTTTACAAAGTAGAGAAGATTAGATCTTGATATTATGTGAATATAAATTTGTAAATATCCAAGAGCAATTTATTTAGATGTACTTTTTGTGACCCTGGGTCAAGGTCAAGGTCATGACTAGCACAAGAGGAAATTTACTTGTGAATCCTATATTTTCAAAATTAAATCAATATCGATATGACATGGCAGATGCGATGTACATATGAGGGGCTTGGACAGGTTTGATATTGGGTGACCCTGAGCTATTATAACGGTCACAGAAGACAATTTTCAAAACACCTAAATGTTAATTTTGGCAAAAGACAACACATAACATTTATGACCACCACATTTATATTACACAATATGTTTATTCATGTTTTTGTGAAAATTGTATTAATCTAGGTCACACCGACCTATTCATAGGCCAAATAACTCACATCTAAAAATATGCAGAAGCTGATCTAAAACTTGATACTATGGATATGGAAAGTACATATAAAGATTATTTGTTTGGATGAATTTTTATTGACTTTTGGTCAAGGTCAAGGTCAAGACTGACAATATTGTTACTTATATTGAATATGCTCTCTTGACTGTAAGAATATAGAAATATCATTGTGACTTGCCAAATGTCACTGTACTAGGATTGGCTCAGAGGAGTTATCAATGCAACTAGGTCACAGTGACTTATTAAAAGCTAAATATGATTTTGACACAAGGTCACAGGAATCAATTTTAAAAATCAAAGTATACCATATTATACATACTGTAATTACTCGTGTATAAGACGACTCGTGTATAAGACGACCCCCAAAATTGAGGTTATTTTGCTTGAAAAGACCAATTTCCGAATATAAGACGAGTCGTTTTTTTCTCGAGACATTGGCACTGCTACCATTCAAGTTTGGTGGCCATTTTAACAGTGAAACATAAATATTCTTATATAACAAAATCTTACTCGTGTATAAGCCCTTAATGGTCTTATACACAAGTATTTACGGTAAAACGTAAATACGATGTTAGTATTTTCGAAGTAAAGCATATCGGACGTAGGGGATCGATTTTAATTGTGTTTTAAATGATAAATAAAGGTATGTGCTTAAAATTATCACAATTTCGCTTCTCAGGTCGAGAATTTCTCCACGTCCTTGATCTTATCGTCAAAACAAAGCGTTTTCATTATTTATCATTTAAAATGCAATTCAAATCGATCCACGTGTGAAAGAATTTCTGTAAAAAAGGGAAGACACGACTGAAAGCAGTAGAAACAATGACGAAACGCCGGAAACGCAAAACTGTGAACGCTGATAATTGGAATCAGTGAAAACAAATGCATGTGAAATGGATGGATGGTTTTGTTCTGTTCTCGGCCTGCAAAGCGTAATGTGTGATAATATTATTATTATGTAAATACCTTTATAATAATATAATATTATTATAATAATATTATTATGTAAATACCTTTATATTATTATGTAAATACCTTTATAATATTATTATTATGTAAATACCTTTATTAATCATTTAAACGCAATTAAAATCGATCTGCTACGTCCGATATTTGTTATTTCAAGGGCATTTTGTCTTTGAGTCATGTCTTCCTGTTTTCAAAATGGCGATTTCCTGTTGCGTGATCATATTATTCTTGCCGTAAATCACTGTCCACAGGTTGCCCTCGTGTATAAGACGCCCCCCCCCCAAACATTAACTGAGGGTTTGGATACAAAAACCTCGGCTAATACACGGGTATTTACGGTAACAACAAATATCATGCATTGCCGCTCCATGTATCCTATAAAATATGGTCATAATTTGGTGGATAATTGTTGTAAATAGGTTATGTTGTCCTCCTTAAAGCACAAAATAAATGGGCATTTGTGAGTTGAATAATGCATGACCTTGTATGCATTAAATACTGTGCTGACTTCAATTTTGTTCCACTCTCAAACTATGTAGGTGCACTTGTTCTTCCAAAGGTAAACAATTACAATATCAACGTGTTTTTTTTTTTAAATCCTTGACCCACACAATGTTCTTCTCTGAACAAAAATAACAAATTAAGCTATTTCTCTGCAACTATAAATAAGTTTATGATTATTGAGGCAAACCTGTATCATTTAATGAGAGCATGCCCTTATCATCCCATGTCTGTACACATATCAAAAGTTTGAATATTATGAATTCTGGAAATGGTACAGATTATATAATGAATGTTTCTTTCGTCAAAATAGATTATCTCATACCATGGAAATTCAATGTCTTGAGATATTTAAAGCAGAAATTAAGATTTGATCTTGTGTATTTTGATTTTAATTTTTACAGATTTCCATTTTAAATGGCACTTAACAATGATTGAATCAATGTGATGCTTAATGTAGTATTGAAGTGTGGGAAAAAGAGAGTCTGGTTTAAGATGGCCTGAGATTGATGGCAGTGTTTACATCAAAGAGATAAGCTTCCCTATGAAAAAAATGGCACAAGTGGAGCCATTTTGTAGAGGCAGGGTGAGTCCGTACATTTAGCACTTGGTGTGTCTGGTTATAGAAAAATTCCCAGCGCATTCATTTGGTAAATTGTGGAAAGGTTTGTCGACAACTTTCTGAACAATGTATTCCATCCTCTTACAATGAAGCAAAAAGTTTGCAGATCTTTGCCATTCCTCCCATCAGAAGATGGAGACACTTGTTTATACAGCTAGGACCAGTGTCGTACTCAGTTACTATATGTTTACTCAGTGAAGCCTAGAAACCACATAGATTACAGTATGGATCATATCATCCTATCTATTATACCATAGTAGTGCAACATAGACATTGCAATTTTGCAGTGAACTCTTACAAGTGTTGCAGGCAAGGTGTTTACTCTCCCTGCAAGGTTTATTTACAACATAATGTTGCTCTGTGTTTAATTTATGTATAAATTGAATTAATTAATGACTTAAGTTTTTACCACTCAGCCATAGGGCTGATGTGGTATTGTCGTTGCCTTGGCGGGCGGGCGGGCGGGCGGGCGGCGGGCGGGCGGGCGGTCGGGCGGCGGGCGTGACACTTTGTGCAGGCCGTATCTCAGCAACCGTAAACAGCAGGAGCTTCATATTTGGCATGCATGACTACCATCCACAGTAGATGTGCACTGTCAGGTGTTTTGACCCCTATGACCTTTGACCTTGGTGCTGTGACCTTGAGGTTTCAAATTTTGTGCAGAGCATATCTCAGCAACCGTAAATAGCAGGAAGCTCATATTTGGCATGAATGACCGTCCTGGAGTATAGCTGTGCCTCGTCATATTCATTTTGTCATTTTACCTTTGACCTTGGCTCAGTGACCTTGAACGTAAAAGAGTTGTGTATACAATATGTCAGCCTCATCAAAAATGCAATACAGGCACTTCATATCTATTGTACAGTAATATTTTAGTGACAACATATGCACTGTTCTGTTTTTTCTTTGTTTTTATCGTTGACCTTGATGCAATGACCTTGACCTTTGAATTTTTGTGCAGGCTATATCTCAGCACCCGTAAATAGCAGGCGCTTCATATTTGGCATGCATGACTACCATTCACAGTAGATGTGCACTGTCAGATATTTTGACCCCTATGACCTTTGACCTTGGTGCTGTGACCTTGAGGTTACAAATTTTGTGCAGAGCATATCTCAGCAACCGTAAATAGCAGGAAGCTCATATTTGGCATGAATGACCGTCCTGGAGTATAGCTGTGCCTCGTCATATTCATTTTGTCATTTTACCTTTGACCTTGGCTCAGTGACCTTGAACGTAAAATTGTTGTGTATACAATATGTCAGCCTCATAAAAAATGCAATACAGGCACTTCATATCTATTTTACATCAATATTTTAGTAACCACAAATGCACTATATAGTTTTTTCTTTGTTTTTATCATTGACCTTGATGCAATGACCTTGACCTTTGTATTTTTGTGCAGGCTATATCTCAGCAACCGTAAACCTCAGGCACTTCATATTTGGCATGCATGACTATCATCCACAGTAGATGTGTACTATCAGTTTTTTTACCTCTATGACCTTTGACCTTATATCAAATTAATGGTACTATGATCCATCAACTATCAGTGTATGTTACTAAATAAATGTGACACAATTTTTTCCTAATAATGTTGTAGGCCTGCCATTTCACAGTCAGTATACATTCTGTGATAGCTGAGTGGTCTCCTGATTTCTAATCAGTCTCGTTTAAGAACCTGACAAATCACATTTATGAGACAAATCACATTTATGAAACAAATGACAATGAGATAGATCACAATAATGACATAAAACATAGTGAGCAATTTTTTCCAAGCAGTCTTGTTATTGATATTCATACATGCATGATAAGCATTGATAATAGCCACACAAAGTGTGTGCCCAGTGCTGTAGACAAATGATTGGACAGCAGACAGCTTCATTGTTACACCTTTGCTGAGAACAATAGGCACTGGCATGACTGTCCCAGCAGGTGACACTTGAGTTCCTTCGACCAAGATGCTTACAACACTGAGTCAGATAGTCAATGGGAGGGACTTTTATAATCACTATTTAGGATTGGGAAGTGTGAAAAAAAGGTATAATTCTGAATGCTATCCCAGTCCCTTATTGAACCCTCACAGCATAAAAGTTGGAATGGAAACAGTCAACCCTCATTGCTTTAGAAGCTTAAAATGAAAATTGATCAAATTTAAACTGGGTTAAAATTACATCAAGCATTCCTAACAATTTATCATTTTTTCAAAATGGTAGGTTTAACTTTGAAAAAAAAACATGTATGCAAAATATGCAGAGGTTAGCCAAGAAAAGCAGACTACAAGCTGTTATCGGTTATAACGATGACTGATTATACACCCAGTAGATCTTGTCACATGTTTTTATGGTAGCCTCGGTGTTGTCTGCATGGAGAGTGAACTGTGGATGTAGCAGATATAGTTGTATGCAACTCGAAGTTGAGTTCATATAGGGGCCCCATTTAATGCTGACCCCTGACCATGCACAATTAACCAGAATCATTTTAAGTAAGGATGTGTCAGTTTAAATTATTATAATGGAAATGGAAAGTTTAGAGTGACTTTTTGTTCTGAAATATGCAACTAACACATATCTGCCAAAGATCACGTTTCAAGCAAAATGTTTTTTTCTTTCTGAAGTTAGTCCATATGATATGTTCAGCACCAATACCATAGTCAAAACAAGAAATTAGCAAAAACCTTGACCTCCTTTATCAAAGTCATATTTTGTGGACAAATATGATGTTTATAGATTAGGCCATGGTGCAATACTCTAATGGGAACAAATCCTGTTGGGCAAATGGAAAAACTCACCACCTCTGATTATAGTTAACAATGAAAGGGTCCTTTTGAAAGGGTCATATAGTCTGATATGAATATGAAAATAACATTTTAGCAAAATGATAAGGAATTTTAGTCAGACAGTGTTCATGATAGCATGAAGTCAAAGAAAGCGGAGACGCTACACTTGTATCATATCCAGATGTATTACTTTTGGAACAGCCTGTGAATCACAATATCACACCATGTTTAGCATACAACCTCTATCCTCATGTGAGCATTTTCAAATATGGCACCTCCATCCTCATCTCAGCTATATCAGATATGGCACCTCCATCCTCATCTTAGCAGTATCATATATGGACTCTATCCTTATCTTAGCAGTATCAGATATGGACTCTATCCTTATCTTAGCAGTATCAGATATGGACTCTATCCTTATCTTAGCAGTATCAGATATGGACTCTATCCTTATCTTAGCAGTATCGGATATGGATTCTATCCTTATCTTAGCAGTATCAGATATGGACTCTATCCTTATCTTAGCAGTATCAGATATGGACTCTATCCTTATCTTAGCAGTATCAAATATGGACTCTATCCTTATCTTAGCAGTATCAGATATGGACTCTATCCTTATCTTAGCAGTATCAGATATGGACTCTATCCTTATCTTAGCAGTATCAGATATGGACTCTATCCTTATCTTAGCAGTATCAGATATGGACTCTATCCTTATCTTAGCAGTATCAGATATGGACTCTATCCTTATCTTAGCAGTATCAGATATGGACTCTATCCTTATCTTAGCAGTATCAGATATGGACTCTATCCTTATCTTAGCAGTATCAGATATGGACTCTATCCTTATCTTAGCAGTATCAGATATGGACTCTATCCTTATCTTAGCAGTATCGGATATGGACTCTATCCTTATCTTAGCAGTATCAGATATGGACTCTATCCTTATCTTAGCAGTATCAGATATGGACTCTATCCTTATCTTAGCAGTATCAGATATGGACTCTATCCTTATCTTAGCAGTATCAGATATGGATTCTATCCTTATCTTAGCAGTATCAGATATGGACTCTATCCTTATCTTAGCAGTATCAGATATGGACTCTATCCTTATCTTAGCAGTATCGGATATGGATTCTATCCTTATCTTAGCAGTATCAGATATGGACTCTATCCTTATCTTAGCAGTATCAGATATGGACTCTATCCTTATCTTAGCAGTATCAGATATGGATTCTATCCTTATCTTAGCAGTATCAGATATGGATTCTATCCTTATCTTAGCAGTATCAGATATGGACTCTATCCTTATCTTAGCAGTATCAGATATGGACTCTATCCTTATCTTAGCAGTATCAGATATGTTCTCTATCCTTATCTTAGCAGTATCAGATATGGATTCTATCCTTATCTTAGCAGTATCAGATATGGACTCTATCCTTATCTTAGCAGTATCAGATATGGATTCTATCCTTATCTTAGCAGTATCAGATATGGACTCTATCCTTATCTTAGCAGTATCAGATATGGACTCTATCCTTATCTTAACAGTATCAGATATGGCCTCTTTCCTTATCTTAGCAGTATCAGATATGGACTCTATCCTTATCTTAGCAGTATCAGATATGGCCTCTATCCTTATCTAAGCAGTATCAGATATGGACTCTATCCTTATCTTAGCAGTATCAGATATGGACTCTATCCTTATCTTAACAGTATCAGATATGGCCTCTATCCTTATCTTAGCAGTATCAGATATGGACTCTATCCTTATCTTAGCAGTATCAGATATGGACTCTATCCTTATCTTAACAGTATCAGATATGGACTCTATCCTTATCTTAGCAGTATCAGATATGGCCTCTATCCTTATCTAAGCAGTATCAGATATGGCCTCTATCCTTATCTTAGCAGTATCAGATATGGCACCTCCATCCTCATCTTAGCAGTATCGGATATGGATTCTATCCTTATCTTAGCAGTATCAGATATGGACTCTATCCTTATCTTAGCAGTATCAGATATGGACTCTATCCTTATCTTAGCAGTATCAGATATGGACTCTATCCTTATCTTAGCAGTATCAGATATGGACTCTATCCTTATCTTAGCAGTATCAGATATGGACTCTATCCTTATCTTAGCAGTATCAGATATGGACTCTATCCTTATCTTAGCAGTATCAGATATGGACTCTATCCTTATCTTAGCAGTATCAGATATGGACTCTATCCTTATCTTAGCAGTATCAGATATGGACTCTATCCTTATCTTAGCAGTATCAGATATGGCCTCTATCCTTATCTTAGCAGTATCAGATATGGACTCTATCCTTATCTTAGCAGTATCAGATATTGACTCTATCCTTATCTTAGCAGTATCAGATATGTTCTCTATCCTTGTCTTAGCTGTACCAGATATGGTATAACCAACCCACTAGTGTGAATCACACAAGACATTTCTAATATGATAATTTATTTCCATAATATTTGAATAAAAAAACTTAAGAAAAACCTAGTTATGTTAGTATATCAATAGAAACTCTGATATAGATCTATGTTACTTTGTGTCATGGATCTTGTGTGATTGAGGAGGTATCATAATTTATATTTTACCATATTTGTACTGACTTTGTCAAACTGGGAGTGTATTTTAACTGTGATAGTTTTTGCATCCTTTTACTAATATGGGTTAGGCAGAAATATACCATCCTTAATTTTTTTCCTTCTGCTGAGAATTTGCCAGCATCCTCCCCTAGGTTCAAATTGGTGAACCTTCTTTTATCTCAGATGGAGACTAAATGCCAGGTGATACATGGATGGTGCGGAAGTCTAAACCTCCTATGCAGCCTTGCATCTCCTGCCAATTAAGCACAGAAAGAGAGAGTGTCTTTGATCAAAGTGTCCAGGTGGAATACTGCTTTGTGCTAATTGAAGTAGTACAAATAACTGGAGTTTGTGTTCTCTTAAGGGCTAATTACTCTCATTCGTGCCAGTGCTTACACACATGCACAAAACTAACTTACAAACTTCTGCAATGCATCTTTGCATCTTTCAACTGTAGACATGTTTATCAGAGGTTGACATAGTTTGATAACTCCCCTTTGTTCAGGGCTTACGATCATATTGCACTCATATTAAGGTTATGCAATCATATTTGTGTGAACAAAAACAAAAAACAAAAAAAATCAGTTGTAATGAAAATTTCTTCCATAGATATGTATGAAATAGGCATATGAGTTGCTTACATTTCACATGGCCTTCAGCTAGCTAATTAACATATAAATTTAACTGTCTATCTCAGAGGGCTGGAGGTGGAGGTTTTTTACTCAAGTTTTTTTAACTGCTCAAATGGGCTATGCTGCTACCTGGTGTGTGTGTGTTACAATCTGTCATGCGCTGGGGATTTGTTTGTTTGTTTGGGGTTTTACATCACTTTCAACATTATTTCAGTCATTTCGTGATGAGACCTACTTGTGACAGATATAGTGCTGCCTCACTGAATTGTCATGTCGCAGGTCCTTGACATGACAACCCACCCGGTCACAGATTTACAAGGACAACGGGTTAACCCTTTGGCACGGACCTCAGCTCATGTGTGAAATTGTATCATGATTTCAATCTCGGCATGGCCGAGGATCGAACCCACGACCTTTGGACCACCAAAGAGGAACTGTTGCTAATAAGCTGGCGGTCTAACCAACTGCGCCACGGCCCGTGGCCTTGCGCTGGGGAACTTCGTGGACTCCTAGAATGTTGATCACAATGTCATTTTATTTATATCACTTTATTACATCCATTACTATCATTATGATATTCCCAAGGTTACAAAACTGATTTTTATTTATTTTTTTGTCTGTAAATGCATTTGTTGCCAAAATATTATTCCTTTCACACCATACAGAGTGGCAGTTATCATAGGATATCAGCTGTCTACACATCTTTCTTGGTAAGCATTGTGAACCTGGTGGATCACACATGTTGAAACTGAAGAAATGAGAATTTATTACTTTTGAAAATCAATGATTTTAGAGCTATAAACAGACATTGTCTGGTATCAGCACTATATATTTTTTATCATTACTATTAAAGTCACACATCAATTTATGAATATAAATGAGTGGTTAATTTGACCACAGAAAGGGAATTATCGGCATAAGGAGATGTGGTGTGATAAAGGAGGAATGATAAAGAATAGGACTGCACAAAATGAAGCCTAGCAATAGCGTCATGTGGGTCACCATCTTGTTTTTTTCAATGATTTGATTTTAGAGTTATTTGTGCACTGATATTTTTGTGCATTTTCGGTGCATTGTTTTTCATGGGGCAACCTGAATTCATCCTGGTTTGAGTGGCATTTATTTGAATAAAAGATAAGTCCATTTATATGAAAATGCATCCTCCATTAATTTCTCACATTGTTATTTTCTTACCAGCTAGCACCATCTGGTGGATATAAGCTGCACTAAAAAAAAACAAACAAAAAAAACATCATGAATTCTGATTGGGATTTAAGGTGGTATTTGTTCTTGTATTTGACAATAGGTGCTGAAGTGCACAGGGAGATGGATCGTCATGAAAGGAGAACCTACGGATATGATGCATGTAAACATGTCATTTCTTACGTTGATCGCAGAACCCATCCCTCACCCATCCAACATTGAGGTGCCTCTGGATTGCCACACCTTCCTCTCCAGACACAGCATGGACATGAGATACACATTTGTGGATGAAAGGTCAGAGATTTGTATTACATTTTTTTTAACTCTGAGATTAAGACACTTATCTTTTTTTCCCCTTATTTCTATTTCATTTGTCAGGTTTTTATTTATCCTATACGTGACACGAAATCTGAGATTTCATGATTAAAATTGATGGCCAGATCCAGGTAGTATCGTCAAAACATAAATGAATGGTTTGTATTCAGCACTCAATTTAAAAATTAAAAAAGGAAAATTTGATACGGTGTGGAGATAGCATTTAAGAAATGTTTTTAGCAGACAGTTCATTGACATGGCTGGTTTGGACTTGAGATAAGATCAGCTATATTAGGAATATGGAAATAAAATGTGTGCCCCAATAACCAATGTAGCCAAATTTATGCCCTATTAACCAATTTAACAAAGTATGTCATCTGACTAAAATTTATGATGAGACAATTTTTGTTTGAAATTAGGCGTGATAATGCAATTGGACAATTTTGGGACGTTAGAGTTGCCCTCAGACCAGAAATTAACTTTTTTATTAATATTACTCAAAATATAAAGAGAGGGCTGTCTATTATGGTTTTTGTCCTTTAAATGTTCACTAGTAAAAGCTGACTGTCAATGTGCTATTGAATATAAGCAAGAAAGTATTAAATAAAAAACCTCATTCTTTTCAGGATTGAGAAGCTGCTTGGCTACAGTCCAGAAGATCTAGTTGGAGAATCCTTCTTTGATTACTATCACACCCTGGACAGTTCTGAGATCATGAAAACCTTCAGAAATGGTTAGTACTGTCACTTTTTTGTCAAACCTTTTTTTATCAAATGACATAACTATTTGATCTTTCTGAAAGCAAAGTATGAAGTAAGGTTAACCATAGATTTGTCAGTGTCTGTTGAAGTGGGGTATATTTAACCACATTTAGCCGTAATTTGCTATAGATTTATAACATGTTTCTGATTGGCTGGAATTACCATAATCCCTTGGTAACATGGTTGCCACCAGCAAGTTCTGTTCATAAATAAACAAAATTGAGAACTGTAAAAATGTTAAAATAATATCTGAAAATCTTTTCATATCTTATTTTGGTTCATATAAATGAAATTACTGTCCATATTTGTGAAGATTTCCTTTCCCTTTAAGGTAATTTAAATGATATGTATTTGTTTTTAGATTCTGAATAAATTCTATGAGAAAGTTTTATTATTGGTTTTTTTTATTTATAGTGTTCGCAAAGGGTCAGGCAGTGACAGGGAAGTACCGTTTCCTGTCCAAGCATGGAGGTTACGCATGGGTAGAGACACAGGCTACCGTCATCTACAACCCCCGCACGGACAAGCCACAGTGCGTAGTCTGTGTGAACTTCATCATCAGGTAAGCCAAAATACTCAGCCTCATGCCTTCAATAATGCTTGAAGATTGTTGAGAAATACCTTGATGATCAATTCTGCCCTTCTTCAGTCACAACTCTAAATGTCGGTCACACACCAAACATATTGTATTAAGATCATAGGGTAACACATTTAGTATTGAGATATGGTCAAAGTAATGTACTGAAAAGACAGAATCAAGAATAAAAAAAAGCAAAATGTAAATGATATTAAAGGTCATTATGTGCATTGAACTGGATTGTTACCTGATTGTCAGATGCACAGTTACAAACCCTTTTAGTAAATACCGGTACTCAAGAATAGAAAATAAATTGTGTATGGATTGGGACTTTTGTAGCGGTATTGAGGAGAGCGGAAGCTGCTTGTCTGAGACACAGGTGAACAACAAGCCAATGTTTCTACAGACCACCGAATCCATATTTGCTCCTCGCACCAAAGACATGGAGCAAGACTTCTTCAAAGCCAAGCAAGGTATACTTTCATTATGCTAAATGACCAGCTAAATATCCAATAAAGATTGGTCTTAGAATTCAGATAACAATGAACAAGGATGATTTAATCAAGTTGAATTATAAATATTTACCCAATTTAATTTGGCTGATAAGGGTTAGTGTTAACCTCTTGGTTCATTCAGCAGAAGATGGTTCTGACGACGATCTTAGCTACCTGGCTCCAGCTATCAGTGACGATACTATTGCGCTCTCAGGTGAGTTTTTACAATCATGGTCTCCTATTACCAGTTGACATTTTTGTATTTTTTGGTTTATTTTTCTTTCTTAATGATCATAAAGTAAAAGAGAATGCCAATCATTTGGAAGATATCAGATATTATTTGCGAAGTCAGGTGATATTGCCAGTCAACACCTACTGGTACCTTCTGAAAACAAATGAATTTGGTCTCTTTTAAGTGCAATGAAAGGTCAATGATTATTTTTTAAATACAATAAAAAACTTTCATTCTCTTTCAGGAAACCTGAGTCTGTTGGATGACTTCCTGTTTCCTGCCAAAGAGCCAGTGAGGATGGCGGAACCCGAGCCGCAGCCCACACCCCAGCCCATGAATGAGCCAAACCCACTGCCATTCATCAAGTCTATGAAGCAGCTGCAGCTGGAGAGTGGAAAGCTGCAGACAAGCGCGGTATGTTCATTTTTATATCAACTTGGCCTAGTGTCTTGCTATGTCTAACTTCAGAACCTATTTAAAATTTGTAAAAATGATGCTCAGATAAGGAATAGGTCTTTCATGATACATCCTATAAATAGAAATTATATGTATTCGTGAGCTGGCAACAAAATATCTGTGATGTTTGCTTGTAAGGAGGATTCTAATGAGAGCCTGAATGAAAATGTGTGTAACCTTTTGCAGCAGACGATGCCAGTACCTGAGTTTGGCATCATGGATGACTTAAAGCTGCAAGAGATTGAGGTGAGCTTAATTAAAGATTGAACTAATTTAAACTAATTCTTTCTTTGAGCACACCTGTGTCCTAGTGATTTGTAAGGAAATTCTCTGACCATAATCAATAATAAGGAACCCTTTACTTTAACAATGAAACTTGAACTGCTCATAAGAGAATAAGATCTTGTTGATTGCTTTTATTCTCCAAAAATTGCATACTATTTAATTATTTGATAAATGCGACATGACTATGATTTCAGGAAATTGACTTTGATTCGCGTGCCCCATACATTCCAATGAATGGGGATGATGACCTTATATTCTCTTCTAACCCTGTACCCTTGATTGATGTCATGGATGATGGAACAAGGTAAATGGTCTTGTCACATAGATGTTCCACCACTAGGTGGCACCATGGAATAAATATGCATTCTCTTCCATCCATGGTGGCACATATTGTAATCAACCAGTCTGAGTCGGGATCACTCAGACTGTATATTTGCCTGTGTTAAAATTTCTTTGCCATATTTAACTAAATTGGTTCACACCATGTGATATATTCCCATACAAGATTAGACTTCATTCACACCTCCCCTACAAAATCCCCTCACATTTATTCACCTGCTCATCTCAATGTCCACAAATGATAGGAATTTTTTTTTGCAGTGCTGCCTTGAAATTTTGTAGAAAAGTTGAAAGACAAGACATTCAAGTGAATGGACATCAAATTTGACAATTTTCAGAACACTGATACCTAATGTTATGTTAAGATATGGGACAAATGGGAGGTGTTCCTTTGAATTTTATTTGCAAGAAATATGAGGTTATATGATATCAGGGGACATATGGGGAATAACAGTGAGATCTTTTGGGTTGCTTGGTGACTATGAGTGAGTAAGACAGGGATTAGATTATGTTCTCATCACTACACAGCATACTGAACTCTCTTATAGGGGGTGGGGGTTTTTAAGTGTGTCTATAATTCAGATCAGAAAGCAAAGTTCAGTGTAAATTAGATCAAAAAGCAGAGTTCAGTGTACTCAACAGACAGAACAAAAGTCCAGAGATATTTAAACAGAGATTGGAAAGAGGAGGTCTGCCACTAGGTGTCGGCATGGTGCAGCATCCAACTCTCACATGGTCTCGCGCAATCGTTTTTGCACAAATTACAATACAGTTCTCCATCTAAATGCTATAAAACAGTACCTTTATAATCTACTGCATCCACTTAATGTCAACATGATGATCCAAAGATGATAACATGGTCCATTTGTACAAAAAACAGTGAAAATTCCCTTGACAAGCTGCTCAATGGGCCACATGTGGGAAACAGGAAGTGGCGACGGTGGCAACACCACGAGATTGGTTCACCTGAGCGATAATGCAGAACTTCAGCTTTTTTCCAATCTCTGTTTTAAATGTCTTTACCAGGTCAGATACCAACCTTTTAATATAGCAATTGCATTACAATGTATGTAGTTTTGAGGAATCTGGCTGTAGGCATGTGTTTTTTAAAATTATTGTTGACACCATAAATTATTACAGTACCTCTTGTGGCAAATTTATGTTATCTATGTTTTACAGACATATGTTGGGAACAACAGAGTCAATCTTTGAGCAGAAACCAGAGAGCACCACTGACAAAGAGAACAACATCACTCCAATGAGCATTCTTAAGCTGCAGGTGAAGGAGCAAAGCTTATTGAAGAATGGCAACGTTACCTTAGCTGCCGGGCTACCCAAAATGCAGCAGTCACGCGAAACAAACCGCCTCGAGACAGGGCCGCCTCAAGTGAAGCGTCGGTGTTTGGAGGCGCCGCAGTCCACTGCAGCATATATGCCTCCCACAAACAGTGAGTAACTCGTCTCCCACTGCCTATCTACATATTTACCTGAGCTAATCTATGAGAAATATCTCTTAACATATAGATGTTTTTAATTCAAAACTATGTTATCTATTTATGCATATTTCTTCCAATTTTTTGGATATTATGCAATCTCGATCTTTCAAAACAACTTGTTTATGGAATATCTAGATATATATTGTATGGTACATTTCATTATATGTCTTTGCACAGTTGACAAGGTAATCAGTATCCGTTTGGAAGCAAGGAGAAAGAAAGAAAAATTATTTGGAATTTTTTAAATCTATCATGTGAGAATACATGGAAATTCACATAATATTTTAATAATGTCATCATTGTGAAAAATAATTTGGATACTTTTTATGAAATGCTATGATAGGAGTATTTAAAAGACAATACAGTATTAATTCTTTTTCATAGATAGCTCTCTTGTTAATATGCTATCTACTGGTAAATGGCATACATGTTATGTCCTTGCTTTTTAGCTGACTAAGTCAGCCTAGCTTAGAAAGAATGAGAGGAGCTTTTTGTAATTCTTTTTTTTTTCTTTTTTGTAATTCTGTCTGTCAGTCAAACTTTTCTCCTCTGAAACATACTGCACACAGTATTTATTGAAAAATTTTTTGTTTATTTTTTTTTCAATTGTTGCTGTTCTGCAGGTAAAGTTGAAGGGTCCAGTGTTTTGATGAACTTGTTGCTGAATGGAGAGGATGTTGCCAGTGGTTACAAAGTCCCAACTCAAGTCAAGGTAATTTCTCACCATTCCCTGTAAAACTGTTTCATGCACTGAAATTCCATACTAGTGAAGTTCTAAAATGCAAACTTTTTTTTTTCTCTTCAAGGGAATATACTCTAAACCTTTTTCACAATACCTCACTGCCTTATTTGACTTAGGCAAATAGGAAGAAGGAACTGCTGGGATAGCAATGTTCCATAATTTTAGTCATTTTTGTCCAGATATGTAAAATAAATTTCCCAAGAGCAATGGCCATCATAAGAAAACAGAGTATACAAGTTAAGACATTGCATTCATGGCAAAAAAAAGACCTTTTTCAATTATGGTGCCTTTTGCACAAGGAACAAAAACAGGAATTTATTTTCAGGACAGTCCTGTCATGTATAAAGAAGTAAAAAGGGAATCAACGCCCCATCCATGTACATGCTACATAGCAATAGTGCAATATTTTTGCTTAAATAGATACTTTCTAGTAAAATAAATTATATAATTTACATGATTAAATGATCATATATGTGTAAATACATTGAAATTTATAGTATATAAAATATGATCATGCTATCATGCAATCATGCTAACAGAGCCCACAGATCAATATCTGCTATGATTCTCTTCCAAACTACAAATGTCTGTCAGAGAAGTGAAAGTTGCCCTTTAATTTCAAGCCATTGTTTTCGTTTCAAGATTTAAAAAAACATCTTTGAAACAATTAGATTTTTATATACATACATTGTAATTGATTTCAGGATTCGTGGAGTCCTCTGAGCATAAGCACGGAGTACTCGCCTATGACTTCTCCATCGGGATCCTCCATGCTGGTTTCTCCTGAAGCCTACCAGGTGGCCTCCCCGCAGTCTATCCTCCAGATGGTGTCGCCAACACCAAGCACTGACAACCAGCAGGTAGCCAGCCCCCCTTTGGCCGTGATGAGTGGAAAGGTGAGCACGATCAACAATAGCGCTCTGCAGAGCATCCTGCCAACTATCACCGACTATGTGATAGATGGAGCAGCAGTCGATGGCACCACTGCCATTTTTGATGCAGACACTTTGCTTGCTATCATATAAAATACCCTGTCTGGATAATGCACACAAATGGGATTTTGTGTAACATATTTTGCATATTATGATATATATGTTGATTTGTATTTTAAAGGCAATGGTTTTTGTGCTACCCAATTAAAAAGAGGTAGTCGAGGTGGAAGGTTGGCAACCTCTGCTCAGCAGAGTATTTTTGTGCCACCATCGGTTGTAATATTTACTTTATATGAACCCTTTTTGTACAGAAGAAGACAACAAAATGTGGAAATTTGCCTAACTACCCAATATTAATGGTCAGGTTGTGTGAAGACTTGCATATATACTTTAATATCTCAATACCTTGCTTCTAAATTTTTACAACCATATGAAGAAAAAAAATCAGTATTTCTACATATTCCATTGTAAATCAGAAAAAAAACATTTCTACTTATAATACCATAAAGATATTTTTGACAAGGAAATATATTTGTTAATTATTTGTGTAAATTTACAAATGCATCATGGCGTTTTTTGTTAAATTAAATTCAAAAGAAAATCTAAATTGTTTAAAAAAAAAGTAAAGGTGTGCAAACAAATTTAAATACCCATAAATAAAATGGTGTGGTGAGTTAGATATTACAACTGGACAAACAAGATCACATTTATAAAAATGTTTTTGGGTGAGAAGGAGAGCCAAATACCTTATTTCACCCATTCTTGGATCTCTTTTTTTTAAAATGATAATGAATTTTGACTTGTGAGTGGAGCATGGTATTCACTTGTTTTTTAACCCGACACAGCATTTTGATGGCTGACACACGGTGAAGCTGGGGACAAAATCTAAAATACTTTGGCTACTTACATGGCTACCTGCTTATCACGAATGAGGGAATGACTTTTACCAAGTTAAAATATTCATTCCTTGTCAAAGTTAAAACACACCTGGATAACAGATATGTCTAATTACCAATAATGCTTATTTTTGCCTTTGATAATATTTAATATGTCATGGATTATTGTCGGGCTTTATGGGAAAACAAAACCTGTTAGAACTGAAAAGAATTGAAAATAAGATATCTCATTATGTTTTGAGGCAAATGAGAGGGATATTATTTGAGAGAAACATCATGTTCACTTTTTGATTGTTTCTGATAGATAATTGTACGCACTAACAGTTCATTGTTAGCAAGTATCCATTCAAGAAATTATGTCTATTCTAATTTTTAACAATAGACTATTAGAATGCTTTGTCATTAAAGAATATTTTAAACCTGAAAAATATTTAACAATGTAAATTTATATAGATAGTAGTCATAATTTTGATTCTTCTAGCTAAATCAGTGTTATATGAGAGACAATAGAAGATGATGTGGTATGCTAGTAGTACCATTCTAGATTGTGAAGAGGCATGGAATCCGTAGCCGGACAGTACCAGCAGTCACAACTAAACATCGTGGCTGTATCTCATATCGCCTACTTGCCCAACACTCCAGTAAAATTCAAGAAGCCCATTCAGACCTGGAGGCCCCAAAATTGGGCCCCTGACCACTGGGCAAGTGTTTATGTTGAAGCCTGACTTGTTACTTACATTCAGATTTGATAAGCTTTTGGGCCCATGTCACCATGCAGTTCTGCTACCATTCTGTGCCTCTACATTTCTTTCTGTGTTCTCCATGTTGTTCCCACTCAGGTTTTCAGAACTAGGAATGTTTCATATCAAGCACAACTTGTGATGTGTGGTCTCTCCAATAGAAAGGCTACTCTCCAATACCAAGAAGAGTTCATTGGACCCAAGTGATGGTAATGTCAAAGTAATGTTATAAACATCTGCAATAAACTCATGAATCAGAAAGTAATTTTCCTTCAACTCAATCTATCGATAGTGTCAACACGGCACATTTGACTGCTGAGCAAAATTGGAAATGCTCTCCTCACATGGTCAAACAATGGCACATACTCACCACTACCCCATAGCGCCCTCTGATGGAGTTTTTATCACTTTGAGTTTCCACTCAAAAAATATTTCCCGTCAAAATTATTACATACCAATGTGCCCACGGAATTTATTTTTTAGACTGATGAAATAAAGCTAATAACCGTCCACACTTGAAATAAACATTATTATCACATTGCAAGATGTAAAAGGAAAATTTAAACCCATGGAATGTTGATGAAAGCCAGGGTCACTGTAAAGAGAAGCATTGCGTAGAAATATTAACCTTGCGTAAGGAGAATGGCATTATTTACAGGTTGATATGTAATGAATTTATATATCACAGTGATCATAACAGATTATTAGTATATGTATGTGCATCAACAAACATAACAAGAATGATCCAAATTGATCACCTTTATGGAATTTATCAAATGCTAAACATAGAGTAAAACTGTGCCCAAAATTCCTGGGGTAATATTGATTGAGCATGCCTAATTTGTCAAATAAGTGTATCACAATTTTGACACTTAATTATGTGTGTATTTAAATTCATATACTGCATTCTGTAAATAATGACAAACCCCCAAAAAATGTTTGCACATAATGTGTATTCAAATGTTAAAAAATACACTTTAAATGGGCCTTATAGGTGGTCCATTTACTTCAATCTTAATGTTTACTCCGAATTTTAGAGTTGAACTGTTGTCCTTCATGTCCAGCCCTCAATATAGAGCAGAGAGTAGCATTACCCGATTGTGGAAATAACAGTACCTTAATTATTATGTAGAAACAGTATCTTAATCATTATCTAGAACGGTTTGCTTGCGAATTTAAAGGAAAAGTTACAAGTTTACGTCTGGGTCATTTCTGACCCATTTTTAGCAGACAGGGTAATGATGTCCGACTTTATTTTACTTGGATTAGGCATATATCACAAGTCATATTTTTAGTAAAAGGTTCAAAGCCATGTCAAAATACTAGTTCTTTGCGGGCGAAGCTCTGGGACAAGGGATATTGGAAAATTTACTTGACAAATTAACATTCTGTTGACAAAATGGTTGTCATTGCATGAAAATGGGGTCGTGATTGTTGACAAAGAAAATCACAAAGCTTTTTTTCAGGACATTTTCAAAATTATACATTTCTTTATACTCCCACTTTGCTAGTTGAGGTACTGGAAGGTAACTTTCAGTACCTCATAGTAATCACCCAGTCTGTCATGGTTCAAAGTTCTTCATTCTGTCCGCTCTTATGCTAATGTTTCTTTCAGATCCTGGTTGATTTATTTTCATGATTCATCTGAGAAACCATCATATTATGGGTTTTAGTTGGCAACAGTTGACCATATGCACTTGAGAAATGGCAACTTTTGATAAGTTAGAGAAAATTAATTATTTATTTTGACATTTTGCTGTACCTGCATACAAATTGAGATATTAATGATTCATATTAATAAAACATAGAATATCACAAGATAAGATTGCCATGATGTTTAAACATGATATGAATTTATCCCTGGTGGGGATTTTTTTTATGCAATGCTGCCTTCTGGTAACACTATCAAATTGGAGCTTTGCCACATGGAAAAAAGGTCCCACGAAGGATAAATGTCATATTGTTTAACATTTCCCACAAGGAGTATATGTGCAGCACACAATACTTAAAAATATAACAGTGCAATATGTTTAGTATAAAAAAATCTGGCCGTAGCCATGTGTGCTATTATTGTTGAAATCAGATTATTACAGTACCTTTTGTCACAAATTGGTCATGAGGTAATTAGTTTTAATGGACAACCCTCTCAGTAACAGTGACTTGTTTGATGTTGTTAGAGCTTTGTACAAATGCATGCCAGTTGTAATGACTTGCCTAATTGATATGATGTACTCGTATGCATACAACACTTCAATATTTGTGCACACAATGAATAAGCCATACATATATGAGAGTTATATTGGTAATATATATATATATTATTATTATAAAACACAAGCTGTTATTCCCCAAGAAGAACTGACTGTTCTAGAATTGTGAATTGATGTTGCTTTTAGTACTCTTGAGAATAAAATAATTGGACTGCATTGAATCTTTAGTTTTTATTGGGTCACATGAGGTCCAGGAAAAAACTGTTTCATAAAATAAAAAAAACTCGTACATATTTAGCTTTCAGCTCCCATCAGCCGGGCGGTGCGGGAGCTATGGGATTGGGCTATCAGTATATGGGTGTGTGTGTGTGTGTTTTGTCAACAAAAACCTTGACATTTTGCTATATCTTTTCAGCTAATGAAGGTAGAGCCTCAATATTTTTACCGCACCTTCATCCCATATAGACCTACATTAGGATGACCTTGTACATGACCATGACCTGATTTTTAGTGTCACTACTTTAAGAATGTTACCAAAATGTTGACATTTCCCTGAAAACCTTTTCATTCTATACTTATCAGCTTATACAAATAAAGGTTCAAAATATTTACCACGCCTACATCCCATGAATGCCTACATTTGATCATAGTTGGAGGGTGGCAAGCAAATGCTGCAGTGAAACTTGCCAAGCAACTGCTGCATAGAGGTAATCACTTTCATAACTAGCAGCAGCTAATCATATAGAATACTTGCTTATACCCCAGTCACATTTGCGCCAGCCAGGAAGTAAGAATCGGCTGACTTCACACGCCAGGGAGTTCATCAGTAGTAATCTGAGATATGCCTTGGCAGTGGTCACATTTTCACGGGTGCTGCACGGCATGTGCCAGATTAGATGCCACAGATGTCTGTAGGATATCCTAAAGACGTCTAGATCATTGACAGAGGTCTGCGATATCCTAAAGACGGTACTCTAGAGAATGGTTGGATATGCAGCAATATTTGAATCTCCCAAAGGGATGATTCCCAATATCAAAATCAAGACTCTGTCAAATGACACTGTCAAATTAAAAAAAATTGAAAAGTAGAAAACTTATCATGAGAGATTTCTCTTTCAAACTGATTTATTTGTGATGAATATTAGGCAACTGGCTGGAGAAATCAGAATTATTAAGGCTGAATAGTTCTTCTGCATTGCGTTAGGTGAAGTTCAATTTTAATCATTATGTAACCACCCATGTGTCCTTCAGCATTCTGTCAGCCACTTATTACATATCTGTAGATATATAGGGTTGTAATTTTGTATTGCTTCTCCCAATTTGGTTGCAAGGTTTTGCCAGCATAGCTTATGCAGTAAGAGGGAGAAATTCTGCCAGACTCATCCTGTCAGACTGACCCTTCTCTAAAATAGAATAGAGTTTATTTTAGTTATTGGTAGGTAAGACGTGGTACTGACAGGAGGAGGAGAATTTAATCTATTTTACATTTGGCTCACTTTTTAAAAATAATTTTTTGAAACAAAAGCAATGCATTTACAAGTATCGTGTTAAGGGCAAAATCAATTAGTGATAGTGGTAGCCAAGGTGGGTGAAAAGTGCATCAAAACGTCATAAGAGCCTAATACATAATGAACATTATACATGACAATTTAGGGAATAAACAGATAACATGACTAATAATTTTCATTCTGAAATGCACTATGGATATTTAGTTATTATGGCATCGTTACATTTAAATCTTCAAACATTTTTCAATTGGACAAAGCTGTTGACATGATTTTGGAGAAAACCCACCATTTTCATGCTGAATGACATGCATTTTGTTGACAATGCCCAAAATGGGTCTTGCTCATATTCGTCAACAGGCCTCAAGGTGAATTCACCAAAATATGTGATTTATTCATCATGTTCACTTGTATCTACATATCACCATGTACATTATACATAATTTGACAATGGTTTTGGAAACCTGATGCTGCATTTGTCTTGGTGGTTTGTTTGTTTGTTTGTTTGTGATTTTACATCACTTTCAACATTATTTCAGTCATTTCGTGATGAGACCTACTTGTAGCAGATATAGTGCTGCTTCACTGAATTGTCATGTCGCAGGTCCTTGTCATGACAACCTACCCGGTCACAGATTTGCAAGGACAATGGGTTAACCCTTCAGGCACGGGCCTCAGCTCATATCGGAAATTGTATCATGATTTCAACCTCAGAACGGCAGGGGTTCGAACCCACGACCTTTGGGTCACCACAGAGGAACTGGTGCTAATAAGCTGGCGCTCTAACCAACTGTGCCATGGCCCGTGGCCTTGTCTTGGTGGTACCATCACAAGCTTTTAGTTAAGAGTAAGGTATATTAGCCCCCTTCACTCCACTCCAAAGTAAAAATCCATGAAAAGAATGTTTTAAGGTGATCACAGTGACAGACCAAAAATAAGGTCTTGCTATGGTAAGCCATGTGCAATTTTAAGACCTTCATCAAACTGATTGCATGAATATTTAGTATTATTACACCCTTTATAATGATTATTATAGATATTTTTGATTAATGATTGATTATTATGGACATTACTTTCCATGGAATCTTAGCACTTGGGGAAAACAATTATTTGGATATATGTTTGGTATTTGTGGGACAGTTGCAGGACAGTCAGAGATCATGGAGGGGTAAACAATCTGAAACTCACTGCACAGATCTTGCCCAGGTTACTGGCATCACAATGTCACTGCCTCATGTTGTTTACTCTGTCATATCATAACATTCCTCTTTGGTGATTACTATAAGGTGACTCAAATCATTATATTGGTGATGTATGTTGTATTGTGATTTTTGTTTTGTTTTTGTTTTTTGTCTTTTTTGTTTTTTTTTTGTTTTTTTTTTCATTCTCAAAGTTTTGGTGCTGGGTTAAAACTTTTATAACTCCAGCTCATCGACCCCAGTGGCAGATCCAGGGGGGGGTGGGGCTTTGGTGGCTAACCCCCCCCCACACACACACACACACTTTTTTCAGAGCACATTTGAGCCCCCTAGGGTAAACAAATCCTGGATCCGCCCCTGGATCACGTACTGAGTATGCACAATGCTTTCTCAGACATGCCCCACTGAATCCAAGGCTTTATGACTGTCTCATGTGGCGTGTGTTATAAAACACACAATTATGATTCATCTTCTAAAGTTTCGTCCTTTTTAACTTTGGTGAATTGGAGTTTTTCAATGAGCTCGAGAAATAGGGAAATCTGGGTACTGTACTGGAGTAAGGTAATGTTTCAGGAAGTTTCATGCCTTACAGAGTTGGGTGAAATAAAATTTCACAGTGAAGAATGACTCACTCTTTTCAGTTTACCACTAGTCTTATATCGTCTGCTGCATGATAATATTCCGAAAAGAATTGCTAAGTTATTTTGTTACCTCAGTATGCTTGAGTTCACCTGCCCACAAACCCACCCCACCATGCACTCTATCATTTGAAATCACCAAGGTGAAACCTTTTTTAAGTAAAATACCGGCATTGAATTTACAATTAATTCTGAAGTTATATCTCAGTATATAAATAGAAACTGAATTGTATCATCTTCAGTGTCGGCTGATGAGAAGACATCTATAATAATGGTTATTTTAGATAAGAGTAGGCTTTTTGACCTAAATCAGCTTGAACCTTGTGTTACCTCTTTGGGGGGCCTGGGATATAACTCGGTCGTTTCTATGTACATTATTTAGATAGTCAGACAGTTTCCAAATCGATCTGACATCAATGTGATCAAATATACTGTGCCATGCATGCAAATGTTCAAATGCATATTCTGGTCAACATTTGTCCTTGGATGTCCACCAATGCCTATTTATTTATATTTCAAATAAAAGGGGCACACTGTCTAGGATTTACAACCCAGTCCCAAAACATTCATCGTTGTAGCCTTATCATATGATCCAGCATGTCACAGAGCTTAGTTATCTTATGCATTCCTTTTATTTATGGCTTCTCATAAACCCATGACTATTATCAGATGTACATGACTGAGGCTAGGGATGTTGAACACATGGTTTGATATGTACATCTGCAATATTATTTGATACGTACATCTGCGATATTATACATCACTGGTGGACTGAGAATTACGACACATTCTGTTGTTGTTGTTTTTTTTTTTCAACAAAATAATATATGTCAATCATCACAGCTGCACTGTGCCCCAAGGACCACCCTAATGAATCTGTGTATGGTGTGTGAAGAAATTGTTAATATGGCCGGATAATAATACCACAGAAGCTGTGGTGGGTAACAACAAAACATGTCTTCAGAATTTGGGCTGTGAGATTGCTTATTATCAATACCTCATATGAGGTATTGTTATTATCAATGATTCGTTCGAGACGTGTTGACTGTTCCAATCCCTTATCATATGAACGATTCTCATGTCCTGAGGGACCCCCGGGGGGGGTACTCTCATAGTCAGCGTTACCGGGGAAGCTGGGCTAAATAGGGTCCTTTTCGCTGATATTTTCCCTAAAACAGGTTAAGATATTTCATCATTTTCCCTAAAACAGGGTACTATTTTTTCAAATTTCTCCCTAAAACAGGGATCACAATCCCCCTTTCCAAATCTCCCCCTTCTGCATCATCCCTAAATGAGGGTATAAAAAATTCAGCTAGTCCTAAATCAGGGTACCAATAATGATAGAATATTTCCCTAAATCAGGCTCTGGGGTTTTCAGTTCCATTCGGGTTAAGATATTTTATCATTTTCCCTAAAACAGGGTACTGTTTTTCAAATTTCTCCCTAAAACAGGGGAGGGACCATATTGTGGAAAAACTCACTCAACTGTGTCATGATTTGTCTCGACATTCCTGAACAAGGGTCCATTTTTTTATCAAAGTTGCTTGCTTTTCTACTTTTAGTTTTTGATTTCCCAAAAATAGATCATGTGCAATTAAGTTTTCGACATCACATTTTAGGCACAAGTGGTGTTAAATCTGTGTAATAGATCCAGTAGTACCGAGGAATTAGAGCAATGAGGCCAATAACAAGGGGAACACATCAAATATATTCTCCACTTTGTACACAGATAGCATGCACTCCACACATAGTGCGTTCCACAGCAGTCAACACATGCCAGCCACATCCCCATATTTGCATACCTGTTTAAACTTCACTGCCACATGGTTAGTCGGTGATAAATGAATAGCACTATCAATGAAATGTCCGATGATAAGGATGAGAGAACGCTATCATATTTGGACTGAGAGCTATTCAGAAATGAATCACACTTTGTGGCCCGTGGATCGTTGTTCATTTGAGGATTTTTAATGTAAAATACAACTTAATGAATGTGAGAATATTCAACCTGTATAAGATGAGTAGGAATATTTTCCTCTTCAGTAAATTGTTGGTAGCCATAGTTGGTGTGTTGTCTTTCCTAGTCGTATTGTCAATACTTATTCCACCATTTTGCTTCTATATGTACACAACCTACTTGGAGTATATTTCACCAAAGCTTTTCAGCGGCGTCTGTACTGACGAAGTAAAATTAAAACATGCATCTGATGCCATTCCAAAGGTAGTACACCAAACATGGAAAACCAAGGATATACCAGAAAAGTGGACATCTTATCGAGATGAGTGTCGTCAGCTAAATCCTGGATATGAATTTAAACTATGGACAGATGCTAATATAATGAAACTTCTGAGGGACAATTATCCCTGGTTTGTGTCCACCTATGAGGGATATATCTATAACATCCAGAGGCCTGACGCTGCCAGATATTTCATACTGCACCATTCTGGGGGAATCTATGTTGACATGGATCTAAAATGCAGAGTGCCATTTGACACCATTCTTGCCAATATACCAAAAACTGCAGATGTGTTACTTGCAGCTACTGATCCTTTTGGAATAACAAACAATATGATGGGTGCACCCCCTGGACATATGTACTTATCAAACCTCACCTCAGACCTGATACCCAGCAATGGTTGGTATATCACCCCTCATTGGAGTATCATGATGTCATCCGGTCCTCTTTTTGTGTATAAAAACTACTTAAAGTTCCCGTGTAAACCACAGGTGCATGTTCTCACCGTCCAGCAGCATAAACTTTACTTTCAGCATGATCAGGCCGCCACCTGGCATCAATGGGATGGCCTCATTATGGATGCTGTAGATCGCTACAACCATGCTGTAATGATTCTGTTATATCTTATATCTGCATTAGTAGCTGTAAGGGCAATTAGGAAATGTTACAAAGTAACACTCAATGCAAGACGTTCACTATTATGAAAGCAAAATCTCCTTTCCTTATATTAGCAGACAAGCCTTTCCGTTGTTGCTCTTGTGTGGTTTATACATAAACACATTTTTTTCATCAACATCACCATCATCATCCCGGGAACATACATTGCATATGTGAGCTGTTGACATCTTGATAATGTCAATGTCAATGTACATAATAGATTGCCAAATATTACATAAGATTTGCTTGCACAGCAATTTGGGTATGAATCAGTACATGTGTTATACCAGATTTGTTCACTACCTGTGACAAAGAGAATAGGATAAGGCCATTGTTTTGTAAACCATAGAGTAATATAGGTATATTGCAATATTACTCTAAGGTAAAACTAATCATTGATGGGTTTTTTTTAATTGGTTTTTAAATATTAGTGATATGTTTTTTCTCAATTTACTTCAGAAAGCTTCCGCATAAAATGGGTGTTATTAGTCACAAAATGTCACTGCCCTGCCAAACATTGTATAATTTCAATACCTCATCTTATGAGGTATTGATAATTTGCATAGTATGATCTTAGAATACAGTGAATGACATTGTAGTTTGTGAATATTAAGCCATAGCAATCAATTATTTGGAAAGATGGAAAAGCTTCCCTCGAATCTCAAGTGAGTTACCATCAATATTAAATTAATATATGAACAAAACAGTTTTCCAAAAATTACAAAGCAAGCTTTACATAAACTTTACATATAAATATTGAAGCTTGAGATTTTAACAGTCTGAATATTAAATGTACAAATTGTTTGACAATAATTTTTAACAAAATATATCAGTG
The DNA here is from genome assembly GCA_949316495.1 of Amphiduros pacificus. Lineage (NCBI taxonomy): Eukaryota > Metazoa > Annelida > Polychaeta > Phyllodocida > Hesionidae > Amphiduros > Amphiduros pacificus. The sequence goes on along the minus strand of OX439005.1, from coordinate 37,033,660 downwards.
AAAAAAAACAAGCTTATTTCGCTAGATTATCAGATTTAAAATGTAGTCTATGATGAGTCACAATTGTCAAAAAGTTGGATAACATCATTGTCTTCAGGTTTCCAGCTCATATGGTGTCATTTGACACAGTGGATTGCACCTTTGTTCTTATGGCATTACAACTCCATTCTTTACACTCCAAGGTATGACCATGAAAAATGAAATGACTGTAAATACAATTTATGAGATGGGAATGTAATTCTTGCTTTGTAATGGGTGCTAAATTTGGGTATTAAAGAGACATGCATGAGAAGAATGATGATATTTTTTACAGAAAAATACAGGCCTGTCTGACACATAAAATCCGAGAGATGACTACGTTTGTCATAAAAATTGACAATTGATTTTTTGGAATTCATGTGTGCGATATTTGATATCGGCAAACTGAAACAAAAATGTGATGTATGCCTTTGGATTAGTATATTAACTAATTCAAATTGAAGAATACTCCTTATATCTAAGTAAACAATGCAAAGGTTCCTTATGTGGAGGAAGTAGTGCTTGTGGGCCATTACTTGGGTGAGGATATTTATAAGTTTATAAAAAAAAACGCTGATGTGTCGCTTTGCTGATTTGTCGCTTATTTTAACAAACAATTAAACATGTTTTTTTCCTCACTTAAGCATGCCAACTCATCCATGAGATCAGAGTATCTGCTCAAATTAAGAGATGACACAGTCATCATTATTCAATAGGTCAATATGCAGCAATGTATATATATATATATATATATATATATATATATATATATATATATATATATATATATATATATATATGTATATATATATATATATATATATATATATATATATATATATATATATATATATATAAATCAAATGTGCCATATATTATGTGCGAATAAAGAATTTCAAACCACAGATATTTAAATGTCTCTTTCAAACAAACTCTCAAATTTTGAAAAAAAAATGATTTGCAAATCTTTTTATGATTTGAATTTTTTTATACCATTTGGCATACATAAAATGTATCTATGAAAACCTTTAGATGAATGGATTACATGTTCAAACTGAAAAAAATGTCAAGTAATCAGAGTTGCTAAGAATTGAGATAAATTAGATTTTTACATGCCTGATAGATGTTGTTATGTTCTTGGCAAAAACAAACTGATCAAACACAAACTTCTTTAAGACATCATGTCTTGAATATGATAACTAAATTAGCATTGTAATAAAAAAAATAGTTGATCGATTGGTCTTAATTTTTTGCTGTGGGTTACATCAGCGTTTTCCTCCAGCAATATCTCTGATAATCAAAGACTTTCACGGCACAGATTAATAATGCCACCTTTCAGTGGTGTATCCAGGATTTTCTGAAGGGGGGGCTGAAATCTGGATATGTTGGCCTCCTAGTCATTATCAGCCCCCTTCCTCCTTTGCAGCCCCAAAGTACTAGTAAAAAAAAAAAATTTAATGTTGGGGGGGGGGGGTGGGGCTGTAGCCCCTTCAGCCCCCCCTGGCTACGCCACTGACCTTTTGACTTGATTTTTAGTTGTTGTTAATTGAAAAAGAAAAGAAATGATGAGCACAAACCTCTTACTTCCAATTAATTCCATATAAAAATCAATATTGCATTATTGTATGTAGCGCCATCTTGTAACCGTTCATTAAGCCAGGAAAATATTTTATGGCAAGCTTATTTGGACACCCTTCAACCCTCATACAAAATTTGGTGACCTTGGAATTGACCTGTGCTAGGTTTTTTTCCCACTTGTTTCACATAATGTGCTGATAATTTTATTTTTTAAGTTCATTAATATAAAGTGCCACAAAATACATCCCAGTGACACTTTGTCAGTGTAACAGTCTTGCAAATATGACATGTTGACAACCTCATCTATCGATTTTTAAAAAAATCTGAATAATGAACTGTGAAAAGTGAATAAGTTACAAACTTCACACATGTTTGTTTTGTTTTGGTTAGAAAGTGAGTGCACCTGATGCTCCATAGACTTACGGTTTAACCAAATTGGAACCTCGAACATTAGCCCTAAAGGCAAAACAAACGCAAGCGAACACTTGACAAGGGCACAATATCTGTTTATATAATTATAATAATAATAATAATTAAGTTATACATTTTTATATTCTGTGCTATATTATTAGAATGTACAACCCCAAAAACAGGGTATCAATTTCTTCTTGCATCACCCCAAAGTCAAGGTATCATTTTATCTTTGCATCATCCCAGAGACATTTAACTAGGAAGGTCAAGATAGAGGCTCGTGGGATTCTGAGTGGTGTCTTTTTATTTTACTAAATATGAGCCATGTTTACATCAATGTCACTTCATTAAAAATGTAAGAACAATATTTCCTTTTGGAATATGAATATCAATATACAGGAGAGCACATAACTTACAACAAATTGTGAAAAATATCAAAATAAATGCAAAAAACTTGAAGATAAAAATGGACCGCACTGCGATTTGGAAAAGCCATTTCCAGTGTGTCACCTTTGTCAAAACACAACTTCAACGGCTAATAACTTTTACAATTATTAATATTTCTTTCTCAAATTTTGACACAATATAATCTAAAGTATGCAGATTATGATTCTATACTTGATATTATGTTTGTATGGCTATTTCTTTGTGCAGAAAACTCTCAAGCTTTGCTGATTTTTGGCCTTTCATAAAAGTCAGAGACAGTCATAGAATAATTTGGTTACATTTTCCAAACTGTGCAGAATTTAATTAACTATAACCCTGACTACTTTTTGTGTGAAATATACCAAGCATAAGAGTGCACAATCAATTTTAATTCACAGAAGTAAAAAAAAAAATGGCCATTTTGTGAAACCAAACTCCCATTGACTTACTATGGGATCCAACATGTCTGCCATTTTCTCTCCACTCCTCCCCGGGCACTCCTCTCACTTCCCACATTGTTTTTCAAAGGGTTTTTGTATATTCTATCTGGTAACTTATTCAAACATAATCTCAAACAAAGGTTATATCTTCAAAACCTATCCATGTTTTAAAAGATATATTCAACCATAGCAGTGCACAACATTGTTATTTGAGACAAGGTAATTTTGGAAAGTGGTCTGTATGCCAACTTTCGCCACAAGTTGACACTGTCAAAATGTGAAAAATTACCGTCATGATTTTGCTATTCCATCATGAATTAGGGTCAAAGCAAGCTATTTATAATTTATATTTCATGTTAGAATCATATAATAATCCTTAAAAATAAGTTAATACATTATTTATTTTGATATTCCTGCCATAACAAATTTAAATATCAATAGGTTTATTTTGTAGCAGAACCATAACCAAAGTGGTCTGCATGACAACTTTTGTCACCAGGTGGCACTGTTGATATTAAGATTAGATATATTGGTTTATGTTGACTTTACTTATTTTTACAGGGTAAAGAGGGCTAATTAAAAGTATTAAAAGTATTCGTAATACCTTAGAGAAAAGCCGAGCTCTCAAAACCAGAGCTTTATATGATTTGTAGCTCATATAATATTTTTGTGGCACCAGCACGGCATTATTTGATTTTCATAATATTTAGTGACTTTCACGCACAATTCTATAATTAACAGTTTTATTAATAAATAAATGGCTTTATTGGTTTGATAAGGATATAGAGATTTTCCAACACTTTAAAGTGAGTCCAACATTTTCAGGTTGTGCCTTGTAGTTTTGATTTTATAGCATTTTGAATGTGCAAAAGATAAAAATCATAGGATTTTTTCTATCTAGCAGTGAAAATGATAAAATGGACTGAAATCCATTTTTGACTTCTAATTTTTAAAGTAATTAATACAAAAAAGAGTAAAGACACATGATCTTATTATATAAACAACAGCATAAAATCAGTGAAATGTGGCTTTTCATTTTCAAATTTGTGCGTGACACACTACCCAGCTTTACTAGGCCTCTTCAATACAAGCCTAGTGATGACGCGAACAAATGTCTTACTATTTGGGCGCTCATGAATATTAATGAGCTATAGAATTGAGTTACGTCATCGTATCGTGCACGTGCTGTCTTACTGAAAGGCTATAATTACGTCATCACATTGTGCATGTGCGGTTGGATACATTCAAGGGGCGGGGCTAATGGAACGGGTCTGTTTGATCACTCTAGCTGGGTAGCCACGCTGCGTAGGCTCTGAGTGCCCACGAGACAAAAGTGGAGCGGCCAACATATCAAATCAAATCGCGGGAAAGAAGCAGACGATTCATTGAAAACTTAAATTCTTCAATTGTTATGATAAAAAAACGTTTTCAATTCGGAATTTTTGCATCAACATCTTTGGGAACATATATAGATACGGATGATGCTTGTTATATATGTATACAAACAGATAAGTAGGATTTTTTGAGAAGAAATGGATGAGGATGAGACAAGGTCAAGGAGACAAAAATGCGGGAAATAGCAGACGACATTGGACACCATGGTTTGACTGATATTTGGATATATCATGAATAGAAATAAGGTAGTACTGTATTGTTCTTATGATTTGGGCATAAAGAAGAAAATTAAGGTAAGTGGAGTGTTAAAATTTTTATTTTTTCAGGAGAGGAAGATAGTTATATTTTGTTCCAGTTATTAGCAGGCACTAATTATTATTATGATTTGTAGGGTTTGCAGGTCTGGAAGAGGGTGATGAGAAAAATGTTAGTCATAGTTAGTGGAGGATATTGGTTATCTAGGATGTAGTCTCGGTGTTAAAATCTTAATTTTTCCTTGTTGTTTCAGGAGTTGAAGATATTTATATTTTGTTCCAGTTATTTGCAGCCACTAATTGTTATTGTGATTTGCAGGGTTTGCAGGTCTGGATCAGGATGGTGAGAAAAATGTTAGTCATAGTTTAGTGGGGGATGTCGGTTACTTAGGATGTAGTCTCGGTGGGATTAGAAAAGTTGGTAAGGAGGCAGCTGGTAGATATGAAGGTGCTGAAGATCACTAGGTACTCACGTGGAGGACATTTTTAGCCTCTAGTTGTGATTGGTAGGGCTTACGAGGATATTGGACGCCTCAGGCTGTATAGGGATATTGGACGCCCTTTAGCGCGCTGGGGATTGTAGGCCCCAAGGGAAGGAGTGAGTGTTGAGGTGAAAGTTGTCAGTGCAGAAGGTGATAATTAGATAGGGTAGCTTTTCATCAGTGTAGGGGCCTGCACCGGGCGGTCAGCACGAGTGCTACTCACAGATTGGAGATAGTGCGTATTGGATCTCCCCTCTAGCTGGGTAGCCACGCTGCGTAAGCTCTGAGTGCCCACGAGACAAAAGTGGAGCGGCCAACATATCAAATCAATCAAATCAAATCAAATCAAATCATATCTGATCACATAATCGGAGAGGGTGTTATATACCGAGCCCGGTGCAAAGGAGAGTAGTGACACAAGTCCAACGCAATAATTGTGAAGTTGAACCTCCTCCTGAAAATTAGATATTTTTTTCTCATATAATTTAACACTTTTATTTCATTATGTACAAAACATAATCATTTTAATGAGTATTTTGAGCTCATGGCTGCAGATCCAAATCTCAAAATACACAGAAAAGGTAAATGTGGGCACAGGTCCTTGGAAAAAGTCCCTTGTTTCAGAGCGAAAAAATGCTGTAACTTTTTTTAATTTTTGAGATAGAAAGAAAAACTTTTTAAAAAATCATATGTTATTCAAAGATCTAGCTAATGGTATTGGTTTTGTGAAGATCAAAGCAAGCAAAATGATGTAACTTTTTGATTTTTGAGATAGAAAGATAAACTTTTTTTTGAAAATCATATGTTATTCAAAGATCTAACTAATGGTATTGGTTTGTGAAGATCAAAGCAAGCTAATTTTTTAACCGACAGCCCAAATTTAACACAGTGACATATCTCTGAGTCTGATCATGAGGATATCAAAATTTCAGTTAGACTCTAAGTTTCCCAAAATCAGATGTGATGGGTTGTGTACTATACATGTAATGAATAGGGTAGTTTTCACTTATTTTTAGTCAGAATTATGTTAGATATCAAATATTACAAGCAATTTCTTTGTTTTCAACCATCGGGAATTTGACCTAATTATTGACCTAGTTATTGAACAAGTGGAGGTCCTGCTAGGTTTTGCACTAAGGGGCCTTCATGGGTAAAATGCAGACATTACAGCTACACGAGTGTGAGACAGCTGTGTAAGTGAGAGATAGCTGCACAAGTGAGAGATAGCTGCACAAGTGAGAGACAGCTGCAAAAGCAAGAGCTAGCTGCACAAGTAAGAGATAGCTGCAAAAGTAAGAGCTGCAAAAGTAAGAGATAGCTATACAAGTGAGAAATGGATACAATAATTAGAGACAGCTGCATAAGTGAGTGGTAGCTATATCAGTGAGAGATAGTTACAACCACGAGAGACAGCTGCATAAGTGAGAGATACTTTCATAGTTGCTTTAGTAGATTTTCTGCCTTTTGGATTTGAAAGATATATATAATTTTCCCGATTTTCACATTGATATCAATGGAAATCTATAAAAATCATATTTTTGTAAAAGGCAGAAAATTTTACAATGGCATTTGTACCAATAATGGCTTAAAAAGTGGGCTATACATCCCCCTAACATATCCACATGGGACACTTTTCAAATTGATGGCCAATTTTTCACAAGGTGAAAATATTTTTTTTCTCCATTGAAATCAATGGAAAATCCCTGTGGCCTTGGGCTGAAAATTCAATGGCCCATAAAATCTGTTCTATTATCGCTACTTGATCTTGGGCTTGTTTGTTTCGTTTTGGAAAGATCTTTCACAATATGACTTAAAAAACGAGAGTTTCAGTGTGCAACAGCATTTTCATATTTCAAGGTCATGTCAAGGTCATCCCAAGGTCAGCCCAAGGTCATAGGATTTACTTTTTTTTAAATCTTATTTTCAATTGTCAGACATCCCTATAATTTGTTTTTGGCTAAATTTTATATTCTTTGTATAAATAGCCTATGTCCTTCATTTATAAATGGCGATGAGCTGCAAAAGTAAGAGATAGCTGCACAAGTGAGAGATGGATACAATAATGAGAGACAGCTGCATAAGTGAGAGATAGCTACATATGTGAGAGATTGATACAACAGTGAGAGATAGCTGCATAAGTGAGAGATAGCTAGCTGCATGTGCGACAAATAGCTGCATGTGTGAGGGATAGCTGCATATGTGAGTGATAGCTACAACATTGAGAGATAGCTGCATAAGTGAGAGATAGCTGCAAAAGTAAGAGCTGAAAAGTAAGAGATAGCTATGCAAGTGAGAGATGGATACAATAATGCATAAGCGAGAGGTAGCTACATGCATGCATGAGAGATAGTTACAACAGAGAGAGACAGCTGCATGGCTGCATAAGTGAGATTCAATTCAATTCAATTCAATATTTTATTTCAGACTCAACAATCTTGATAATACACATTGAGGTCCATAGTTTAAGAAAAATAATAATAATTAAGTATTAAACAGTAATATACAGTGAATATTATGGGGGACTTTTATCCATTATCAAAATTTACATAAAGTGTTCTGTACCAATATTTCCATATTGCAGATGTATCTTTATATCACAGGCCAGTATGCTTTGTATTATCACATTTTCAGACTTTTCAATTCTGCCAATGAATTTAAAAATCAAATTTCTTACAACAGCTATGCAAGCAGGAACATTAATATTAGCAAACATCAAACTAGCACTACGATACCTTGGTAGGTGTAGCAACATTCTCATAATGTCATTATAAGCAACTTTGTTTGTTAAAGCTATATTTATGAAAATTCCACCACAGCTTTGCTGTGTATAAAGGCGTACAAAATGTTTTAAACAAGCTAACTTTAACATCAGTGGTACACATGTGAAACTTTCTTACAAGTACATTACCCTGTCCATATATTTTACAACATTGCCTGTATATATCTTTATCATCTCTAAAATCATCTGAGATGCAATGTCCAAGATACTTTACATTATTAAATACTTTTAATAGTTCACCATTTAAAAAATAGTCAGGAAAGTTTAAATGTTTGTCTTCCTTAGATCTAATTATCATCAAAGCACTCTTTTTGGAATTATATTTAATATCATGTTCTATCCCATATTGAGAGCAAATTTTCAATAACAATTGAAGGCCACCACTATATGGACAGAAAATAATCAAATCATCAGCATATATAAGATGGTTCAGTAGAACATCACCAATAATACAACCAATTTTGCATTCATTCAATTTCTTCGATAAGTCATCCATGTATACATTAAACAGATAAGGGGACAATATGCCCCCTTGGCGTACTCCATTACTTACATTAAAAGGATCAGACATACAATTACCCCATCTGACAACCATTGTCTGATGAGCATAGCAATACATTAAAATTCTAATTAAATAACCTGGAGTACCACGTTTAACTAGTTTTTCAAACAATTTAGTATGATTAACTCGATCAAATGCTTTAGAAGCATCAAGAAAAGTCATAAACATTGTAGCATTAAGACTAAGATATTTCAAAACAATCTCTTTCAAAGCATAAATACATAAATCAGTGCCATGTTTTCTTTTAAATCCAAACTGATTAGCATGAGTTACTAGTAACACATATTTTTCCATTCTAGTCAACATTAACTTCTCTAATACCTTAGATAAAATACTTGCAAGGGCAATAGGCCTGTAGTTATCTTCACTGTTTATTTTACCAGACTTGTTCTTAATTACTGGAACAAGAATTATAGAAATCATTTTATCTGGCAAACACCCATGGACAAAAAACCAGTAATACATTTTGACAGCATTTGTAAAATTCTAGCACTACAATTCTTTAAATGTTCAGCATATATCTTATCCAAGCCACAACTCTTATTGCTGTCTAAAGTAATAATAGCATCTTGTATTTCATCAGCAGAAACAAGCATTTCATCACAATATTCAACATCATATTTAACATTATTTACAGTGTTACATAAACAATTAAATAAATCATTGTAGTGATTTTTCCACAACTCAATAATTTCATCACTACCAACAACACCCTCCATATTAGTTGGCAAAGGTGTTTTACAATTATTAATCAATTTAACTTCTTTCCAAAACTCATCTATACTATTATTCTGTAGTTTTCTAACAAGTGAATCTCTTCTCATGGCATCTTCATTATTCTTTATAAATGTTAAAGCATATTTAAATCTTGCATTTGTACGTTTCTTCAGCTCAAAAATAGAACCCTGTCTGGGTTTACCCTGTTCACGCCACATAATAAGTGCATCTCTTGCTACAGAATGTAAATCAGATACATGTACATTCCAGCCAGGCCTATGTTTATCTGTACGGGTTGCAGAGCACTTTGCGCTCAAAATATTGACCTTATGAACAATATATCAATGACAAAGCCAAATAAAACATGCAAATTTGTTCCATTTCATCTTGGGTTCAAACTGCAAAAGTTGGCCATATCTTACGTCTGCCATGTCCTGTTGGTGAAGAGGGAGCACCGGTTAATTATCGGGCCTTTTTGAGGCCAGAATCTTAAGCAGGTGAAGCACTTTGCGCTCGTTTTTTTGCCTCTAAATGCTGTTAAATAAAAATTTTGTTGATGATTTAAAACTGTTCTCAAATTACAAGGATATATTTGGGAAGTTACATGGCAAATTTCAGAAGAAATTATTCCGCCTGTCATAGTTAAAATATACGTCCATCCTTGCAACTTATTTGCAAAGATTTATGCAATGACAGAGTTAATAACTTTGGGGAAAAAATGATGATCCCTTGTTCTTCGACACGCAGTGGATCTTGGGATTGTTTTGCAACAATGGCTGCCCTCAATATGTAAACAAATCATATATGTTAAATCATGGAAATACAACTTCACCAACAGGATGTGCAAGGCCCTGAGCGCAAAGTACTAGCGAGCGCAAAGTGCTTGGCAGCCCGTACAAGTTTTAAAGTTAAATAATGGTTCACTAGCTGCATTTAAACAATCCACCATATTATCATACTCATAGTAAGTGCATAAGTCATCAATGTGTTTAGCATCTTTACAGTTTACATTTCTACATCCAGCAACATCATCTGACATTGCAATATTCTGTAATAGGAAATCAGTTGATCTGGCATAATTATCAATATCAGGTTTCTTTAGTCTAGACCAATCAAGTTTACATTTGGTATAGTCATTACTATTGCCAGTTAACAATGGAACACAGTTTACATTTAATTATATTTTAACAGGTATATGATCAGATGTAGCATAAGAATAACAAACCTCCATACTTTGTATTGCAACCCCTCCCAGCCGAAGGCACTTGTAATATTGTAATATTACAACTATCCACAATGTTTCGCTAAACTCAAAATATCGTCTGCTTTTCATCATCGTCTGCTAATGAGCGATAATGGGTTTAAATATCTGACATGTACCCTCGTTGAATAATCTCGCGAGAAATAAAGACGACGCCATTTTCTATTTTGAAAGACTGCTAGTTATTATGATTGTATGAAATCTTCTGAAAATGTATCCAAATTGGCAGCAATGGGGCCAAGGAATGCCTGCTGGGATGAACCAGGGCATGGGCCAGTGGACAATGCCAAATATACAACAACAGCAACAGCAGATGTATTGGCAGCAGTGGAATTACCAACAGCAGCCCGGCATGGTGCCACAACAAACCACGCCGGTGGTGGGAGAGTCAAGTCAGAAGCCAGACAACCCTGCTCCCGATAGCAACCCAGCACCGCCAGTAGAACCCCCACAGGAAGAAAAGCCTCCATTGCCACCAGAGCCACCACCAGAAGATGACCAGCCTCCACCGCCCCAGCCACCAGGAACTGCAAAGGACAAAGTGAGTGTCAAAATTGGTTGAATCCTGCAAGTTGCAAGCACCAGTTGCGGGTAACCATTTTATTTTTTTGTAAAACGGATCATCATCTTGATGCCCGCTGTCATCACGTAAAAATTAAGAAATATTAAGGAAAGCAGAAGTGACTGAAAGAAGCTGTTATTTTTTGCAGCGAAAACTGTGCAGTCATTACCATTAAAATTAATGCTCATCAGTTTTGCACATTTTGGTGTTTGACAGGACTTCATTATTTTATCCAACAAAACATGAATAGTTGATAAAATGTGTGGTATAATAGGGTATATCCATCAGTAACACTTGACATTGCTTCATCTTATAGTGTTATATTCTTGCAAGATTGGTAACAAGTGAAGTCGGCCCCTAAGTGAAGTCGGCCCCCGAAGTCGGGCCCCTAGGAGAAGTCGGCCCCCAGATTTAGGTGGCTAGATTATCAAGTTACCGGAAGAAAATTGACGGCTACCGAGGGTCCCTAGGATATGTTAATGCCCTTAGGGTCAAATAGCCTTCTTGAAGGAGATTTCATGAGCTTTGAGCCGTTACAGAGTGACCGGGGCCGGCTTCTTCTAAGGGCCGAGTTCACCTACCCACAGTGGGGCCGACTTCACTGGTATTCGTAAGATTTATATGTCAGGGTCATATCTTTGCCCACACACTCAAAGTCTTTTTGTACTGATCTCTGTTCCATGCTTCAGTCTTCTTGTCAGAACACGAATTATTGATGCACAAATTCTGTTAGCGTTATGTTAAGCAGCATTGATGGATCCCTAACTCTTCGTATAAATCTATGTTTTGGAAGATTTGAAATGACTGCAGGAGTGGTGTTAAAGGTCATTTTTCTCAATAAATTCATGATTTTTCAGTCATCCTTGGCATGACCCTTGCCCTCAACATTTATATTTAAAAAAATGTCCAATTCAATGATCACTCAATCACACAGAGTAATCCTGAACCAAGCACTCTTTGGATAAATGTTTCCTGCAATACATGGTGCAAGAATCTGCTCCTGACTTGGAAAGTCACTAAGTGGTTATGCTATTATTAGTTTCATCAAATTCATTATTTACATAATTTGTCACAAATTGAGTGTTGTGAATTCCTGTATTTTGAAGGATCTGAAGCCTGATAATGAAGAGGAGCAGCAGAAACTAAGTGCATTGCAACAGCAGGCACAGCAGTGGCAGCAGCAACAGCAGCAGTGGCAGAAGTATCAGAAAGATTGGTATGAGTACCAGCAACAACTTGGCCAGTGGAACCAGCAGCAAATGGGTAAATTCAAATTCTGGAGAAAGCAAACTTTTGCATGAAATATAGAAACAAAGATAAAATATGTGAATGTTTTAACAAGCTGATTTAATTGTGAATTGACAATTTAAATAAACAAGTTCAATAATTCATAATGAGGACAAACAGAGGATCTAAATTAAACAAAATAGGTTCACTTTATTGATAATTTAAAAGGAAAAATAAATTTTCATCACAATAGTACATCTGATCACATAGCCAGTTGTATGGACACTAACATATTGAATTTCAGTTGTTATTATCAAATTAAATAAAATTGTAGACATTATTACATGTAATTGGATACCAAGCACTTGTATATTGATTTTATTTACAGGAATGCAACCACAGCCACCTGTGAAACCTCCCAATTCAGATGGACCAAACATGGGTCCTGGAGGCGGGCCAAATATGGGTCCCGGAGGAGGACCTGCTAGTGGACCAGGAGTAGCAGGCTTTGGTGGATCTGGATCTGAAAACAGTATGTCCATTCTTCACAGAACTTGTTAATCATAGAGTTTACTTTATCTGTGGTCTCCCAAAAATTTTGAACTTTGTACCAGCCAAAATTTTGTTTTTATCAAGTTTAAAGTTTTTGATCAAATCTCTAGAAGCAGGTCAGTCCAAAAGGGAATAAAATTGATTTGTTTTTCAATGTATTTTAATACCTTTAAAATAAATTTTTGTTTGGAGAAATATTACACACTTATGCAAAAAGATTGATGAACAATTAAGGACAAACACATGTGAGTGACGCCGTTCTATGGTGAATGAAAATCTAGATGGCAGTATGTTTTTTTAGTGCATTACTATGCTTGTAGTGAACAACCCAGCATTAGATGCAATGATGAGGGAAGAAGAAGAATTCAACCGTACATACAGTGAATGGAAACAGCAGTATGATGACTGGAAAGAGCAAAATAAGAGTAAGTGCTGCACCTGCCTGGTTTGAGTGACATCTGGTGTCATTACACTATATTTAAAAGGATATTGATAAAGTATAATGGAGTTTTAATATATATTTAACTTATTGCCTGCAAAAAGTGCTAATAAAAAGTACTGAAATTTCACTATTCAAATTATGAGCATTAGCACCTTGTTCTAAAATTTTTCCAGAAAAAAAGTTAGAATTTTGTATTACAAGTGATAAAACATGTATCAGTCATATAAAATTTGAAAACAAACTGCCTCTGAGATCTGGAAACAAATCAGTATGAGGGAAGTGTTTGTTGCAAGGTCTCTCCATCATATGGATGCAAGATTTGAAGTTTTAATGATTTTGCAGATCATCCCAATCAGGAACAATATGCACAATATGAGCAACAGTGGAAAACCTATGAAGAGCAGATGGAAGGAAAGCGTCGTGATCTCATGCAACGCAAAGAGCAAGTGTTGAAAGATGCCAACAACATGAATACAGGATTTAATAACAATATGGGAGGCGGAGGTAGTGGTTTCAGTGGGATGGATGGTCCACAGGGTCCCAGAGGCCCACAGGGTCCCAGAGGTCCACATGGTCCCAGAGGCCCACAGGGTCCCAGAGGGCCATGGAACCAGGGAGGAGACAACTGGAACCAGGGTGGAGACAACTGGAACCAGGGAGGAAACCAGAACTTCCAACAACAAGGGAATTTTGGGGGTCCAAGATTTGGTCCACGTGGGCCAAGAGGACCAATGAATAGGTTTGAGAACAGTAATAATCAGTTTGGGGGAAACAATTTTGATGGACCTGGTAACCGCTTTGGTGGACCTAGGAACAGATTTGATGGTCCCAAAGGATTCCAAAACCAAAGATTTGGTGGGCCATGGACTGGTTCTGGGCCAGGTTCTGGGCCTGAATCTGGGTTTGGTCCGAATTCTGGGCCTGAATCTGGGTTTGGACCAGGGCCTGGGCCAACAGGATCAGGGCCAGCAGGATCGGGGCCTAATCAAGGTAACTTTGAAGGAGATCAGTTTGATAACATGAAGAATCAGGAAGAGAGCAATCAAAGTATGATAACAGAGAATAAAGGGGAAACAAGAGGTATGGATGAGGGACCAGGCATGGACAATAATAATGGGCCCAGATTTGGTGGGCCAAACCAGCGAGGTATGGGGGGAAGATTTGATGGACCGAGAGGAGGAAGATTTGATGGACCTAGAGGAGGAAGATTTGATGGACCTAGAGGAGGAAGATTTGATGGACCTGGAGTTGGTGGTGGATTTGGTGGTCCACGTGGTCGGTTTGATAGTCAAGGAGGGCCGAGATTCGAGGCCCCAAGGGGGAGAGGAGGGAGAGGGGGTGGAAGAGGAGGGCCCATTTCTCTCATGGACATAGATTTTTCTGCACAAAATCAGAATCAGTCTGAAGACATTGGCAACATGGAGCTTGGTATGGACCAACAAAATCAAGAACAAGAAGGTCAAATGGAGAATGAGAACCAGGGAATGGATGTACAGGCAGGCGTGGGGGATGAGTCAGGATTTATGGGTCGAGGTCGTGGCTTCAGAGGTGGCCATGGAGGTCCTCCTGGTAGAGGAGGACCCATAGGAAGAGGACAAAGACCTCTTAGAGGCATGGGTATGGGGCAGGACTATAACGAAGAGGAAAGTGAATCTGCAGGGATGGGTCCAGGAGGTTTTCTTGGAAGAGGAGGTCGTGGTGGAGGCAGGGGACAAGGCCCCTTTGGCAGAGGGATGGGTGAGGATGAGATGGGACCTCCAGGAAGAGGAGGTAGAGGAGGACCAAGAGGAAGAGGTGACATGGAAATGAGAGGCAGAGAAGGCATGGGAAGAGGAGGGTTCATGGGACAGGAAGGAGGACCCTGGGGGGAAATGGGACCAAGAGGAAGGGGAGAAATGGGTCCTAGAGGAAGGGGAGAAATGGGACCAAGGGGTATGGGAGAAATGGGACCTAGAGGAAGGGGAGAAATGGGTCTCAGAGGAAGGGGAGAAATGGGACAAGGGAGAGGAGACATGGGTCCAAGAGAAAGGAGTGAAATGGGTCCTAGAGGGCTGCTTGATATTGACCTCACTGGCCCGAGAGATATGGGGTCGATGGGAAGAGGAGAAATGGGTCCAAGAGGTCGTGGAATGGAAGGATTTAGGGGTAGAGGAAATGGTGAGCGTGGTGGCAGAGGAGGGAGAGGACCTCCAGGCCCTCCACCTGGACTTCCTCCGTATGGCGGCAGAGGTCGTGGGAGAGGAGCGCCCCCTGGAAGGAATAATGAAGGACTAAAGGTACAAGACCATTAATTTCTGAAAATACAGTCAAGAAATGCATAAACCATAATTAAACTAGTTAATGTTAAAATGGTAGCTATTGACTTGATGTTGTTGTTGGATACCAAAAATATCGGTAAATCAGAATTAATTCTAGAATTAGCAGTTTTTGGGTAAAATATGATTTGTTATTTTTTATGTTGGTAGGGTGAATTAGATGATGCACTTCAACATCTGCAGGAATTAGATGAGACATTCCAGAAGAAGAAGGTGGATGAGGAGGCAGAGGGAGGACTGGGTAGCCTCGTGCCTTATGGCGATGATGAAGAACAGGTGAAACCCTTATCAATGCTATATATTTGAAACTGCCTTATTTAGATCGAATTATGAGATTCAGACTAAGTTGAGACATCGGGGAAAATCAGAAATGTTACCAAAATCATGATATTTTGTTGAGTTTTGTAAACAAATTTCAGTACAGGTGAAACCCTTATCAATGCTATATATTTGAAACTGCCTTATTTAGAGAGAATTGAGAGATTTCTTATAAGTTTGAGATTCAGGCTTAATTGAGACATCAGGGAAAATTAGAAATGTTCACAAAATCAGATTTTCGTGATATTTTGTTGAGTTTTGTAAACAAATTTCCAACAAAAATAACATCAGAATCATTCTTTGTGTTTCAGCAGGAAGCAGGAGGCGAATATGATAAGGTATTGACTACTTTATGGATTTAGCATTAATTTTGATATCTATGAAGCTTCTGAGATGAATGATGTACTTATATAAGTTGGCATACTTTTTCAAACTCTCGTCTTGTATTTAGGATAGTGAACGAAGGATTCCAGGAGGTTATGGCGGCAGGGGTCGGAGAGGTCCATATGATGACGTCAGAGATCCGTACAGAGACTACCGGGCACCACCTTATGGCCGGGATGATCCACGCTATGATCCCTACTACGAGGAAAGACTTAGGTATGCCTATAAAAGGTTTGTAGCGGTTAATAAAATTATCTTGGATCTTGAACATCTACTTCTTCAAGCAATATATGCTTTTTATACCAAACAATTTTTTTCCATCCTTGAATCTTTTGTAAAAGGGGAGAAATCTTAAAAAAAATAATAAAAGACAGGCAGGCTTTTTGTTTTGCAACAGCTGTGAGTGAAACTAAGAGGCCACTTTCCATCTGTCCATCTGTGTCTCTGTCTGTCTGTTAGTCTCTCTGTCTGTCCACATTCAAAGCCATGAGCTATATTTAGATGTTATTTTAGAGGGAGCAATCATTCAGTACAACTAGTGCGAGATGATATTAGAAATTGAGCACTTGAAAAACATTCTTTTTACCTGTTAGTTACTAGAAATTTATTCAAAGTTCAAATATCAGTAAGGTAAATATAGTTATATCAATGTGGTCTGTCCTATTATTGTAAGTTATCTCAAACAATTCTCATAATATTTTACCTTTTCTTTAAAAAAAAAACAAGGAAAATACATAGGAACTCTCTGGCTTTTTTTTTGAGTAAGTATGAAATATCTCTTGATATTAACCGAAGTTTTAAGCATGCATATCTAATGTTATTATTTACATGTATTGCAGGGACTGTGACCCATATGGGCGGGATACTTATGCCAGAGATCCCTATCTGAGAGATCCATACTATGCTAGAGATCCTTATGACCCCTATGAGAGATATCCACCTCCCTATGATCGACGTAAGTTGGCCAATCTGCCATTTTTAATCTTTAAGGACAAGCCTGCTATAAGTGAGACTGACCAAATTCTCTCCAAGACTTGTTGGCCAGCAGCTATAATTTATAACTTTGGTACCTAATGTACCCAATGTTGTATTTGGGTCAAATTTCATGATCAAGGTGACCTTATGTCAAAGCATTGTCACCAGTTACAGCACTCGCAAATGTCATTAAATTTTGTGACCTGCAGCTATAATTTATAACAATAATAGAGAAGTTTATGTCCTTCCTTCTTTGGTGGAGGTCAATTTCCTTCCCATCTTTTACAGGGCAAAGATCTTAGCTGGAATATGTTACATTAATGACCAATGAACTGCTTCAGTCTTGATGTTTATAAACTCTCTTTATGATACTAAGAAAGGCAAAGGTAGAATGAATTCTTTTGGTTATTGCAGTGTTATGTGACAGAAGTTATTTTCTTATGATTACAGCGGCTTATTCCTATAGCCCACCTCCAGCGGGTCCTACCCCAGCGCCCTCTGCTGGTGTCCCCAGCACTGTAATTGATTATGGCCATGGCAAGGCTGAGGATAACCCAGCAGAAGCCGAAATGCCACCCGCTCCACCTGCAGAATTGCTTATGAGAGACCCATCAGCCATGGAAATGGTATCAAGAGACACTCAAGGCCCAGACTCATGGAACAGAGATAGAGACAGGGAGCAGTATTCAAGAAATCCCAGTATTAATCCATTTGCAGATCGTGACAGAGACCAGCTTGACCAACGTACAAGAGAACCATACGGGGACAGAGAGCAGTTTAGGGATGCTGAGAGGGGAAGAGAGCCCTATGCAGATAGGGACAGGGACACATATGGAGAAAGGAGAGATTTAGGGCGGGACAGGGACTTTGACAGAAGTAGGGACAGTCAAAATAGGGATCTGGGGAAAGATAATAGAAGTAGAGAAAGAGATTTTGATAGAGGAAGAGACTTTGATAGGGAACGAGCTATGAGAGAAAGGGACAGAGACTTTGGCAGAGATCGAGAGAGAAGCAGAAGTCCAAATTCAAGAGATAGAGGTGAGTTTATTTGTACAGAGATTGACAATTATAAATGTAATATGTGGAACAGATTTCTTGTTGTTATGCATGTTTTACATATGGGCCCCTAAAACCAGGCCTCGATCTTTCAGACTATGGTCGTGAGAGAAACAGAGATTATGGTCGTGAACGTGGCCGAGATGAAAGAGATCAGTTTGGTGGCAGAGAACCTTTTGGGGACAGAGGCAGAGACGAGAGAGACAGAGGAAGAGATGAAAGAGATAGGTCAGTTTGAAAGATACCTGTACGATTATTAGAAGATATCCCCTCAACGGAGAAAATTTAAGTAAAACTTGATATTGAACTTAGTTGAAGAATTGTGCATTAATGTCTGTTTATATTTTAGATTTGGTCGCGAATTTGATTACAGAGGTGGAAATGATAGCAAAAAGCCAATAGGCCCCCCTGGCAGTGGTTTTGGAGGTTACAGTCGCTACGACAGTCCACAACCGAGAGATCCTTTCTTTGGACAAGGTCCACCAGCAGCCCCAACTCCACCACGCCCCATTGAGAAGGCTGAGACAGTGATGCTTGAGGACCTCATCTGTAAGCCAGGTCGCCAGGCCAGGCCAGAGCATATCGTGGTTCTGATCCGAGGCCTGCCTGGTGCTGGCAAGTCTTACGTTGGCAAACTCATCAGGGTGATTTTATTATTGCATTATTTCCCAATTCACCACAAATAACATTTGTTCAATTATTAGCATAGCTACTGTAGTGAGTGGGGAGAAATTTTCTGTCATTCTCTCTGTCCGTCAACTTTTATCTTCAGTGCTGAAGCTACTAGTCTTAGTTCTTAGCTATTATTAGGTAAGATGTTGTGATTTCGGGGGACTCTTTTTCGTTAGGCTCAGAATTTTCACCATTTTGGGGGGATTTGTGAAAACTCTTATAGCTATTACTAAGTTGTCAAGGAGGTTACCATTTTGAATAACATGAAAAATATCACTTGGGGCTAAATTTAACATGTAACATGCTTTTTGATTGGTCAAATTTATCAACTGCTCAAGTCTGCTCTTGAAAAAAGATCTAAAATGATCATTTATGAAGCAATTTCCATAAAATGTTTATGAATATTACAAACAAAAAATAATGATAGCATAGCTCTAAGCCCACTGGTCTTTGTTTTTAATATATATACCTATATTTAATGTTATAGGAAAAGGAGGTAGCTAATGCAGGAAGTGCTCCACGTATGCTCTGCCTGGATGATTACTTCATGTCCGAGGTGGAGAAACGAGAGAAAGATCCTGAGAGTGGAAAAATGATGACCAGAACGGTACTGTCCACAAACATTCGTTCATATTGTGTGTTATTGTAGCCATCTTGAATATCATTATCTTATTTGTTGTAAATTAAAAAAAAATATATAAGATAGCTGCCTCTTATAGCTGGATTTTGATAACTCATTGTGAATGGAAAATCAGCAGCCACAACACCATTTTGTGTTCAGTCGTCCCAGGAATTGAGATACATAGTGACCAAATAGAATTGTTTATTAAATTGAGTTTATTAACCATTTTGGGAACGGAAGATTTGAATAAAAAGTAAAATATGAGGTAGAATGAACCATACCCAAAATCATAGTTTTTTCAGTTATTGTCTAATTTTAAGAGGTGACATGACATAAATCAGCTGACAGAAAGTAAATAAATTGAAATGGCATCCGTCACATTATAGTATTTTAGTTTAAATATTTATAAATAATATTCTACTGGTTTTAGAATAATGCTTGTCTTTTAAGCATTTCATCACCGAATCAATGTGCCCACAATCAATTTACAAGATTCTGGTGTCCATGTAATATTAATATTATTTTGTAGATATTGGAGTATGAATATGAAAAAGAGATGGAAGGAGCATACACAGCAAGTCTACTTAAGAGCTTCAAGAAGCAGGTGGATAACCTTCTCTTCAGCTTCATTATTGTGGATGCCAACTTTGACAAGCTCAGCTATCTGGAGGAGTTCTGGAGCTATTCCAAATCCAAAGGTTTCCAGGTATGTAGACATTGGCTTAAATCCTTATCACGATAGCCAAATGATCACATGTTTGAACTGCAGAATTGTCATGATGTTTCCATGCTATAATCTTATACTATGCATTTTCATGAATAACAAAGATTATTTATTGTCACACAGGTCTTACAAATAATTGTGAAACCCATGGTATTGTTAGATTTGCTGGTTTTTGTGAAATTGTTTATTTTGTTGTGTTTGTTCAAGGTTTATGTAGTAGAAGTTCAGGCGGATGTACAAACCTGTGCCAAAAGAAATGTTCATGGTAGATCCCTAAAAGAAATACAAGTGGTAAGTACTTTTAGGCTCTCGGTGACATCCTTGGGGTGCTGCTTAAACAAATCTCGAGCATCTCTCATAAATGGAGAAATGTAATTGACTCAGATTTATCCCAATCCTGGAATAAAGGGGCCTTAAAAATGTTCATTTTCAACAGAACAGCATTTACAAACTTTCATTTTGCCATGATGCTTTGAGCTGTCACCTGTTTTTTGTTTTTTGTTTTTGTTTTGCAGTACTTTTAAGTGCTTTATACTTATTAGTCATTCTATCCCTTCTAAAAGTATCGAGGGAACTTGTGGTTTTGAATTAATTTTTGTTATAAAATTGGTTTTATATAAATTTATTAAACAATATCTTATGGTGCTTAGATAGTAATGAAATGAATGTTGACAAAAAAAATAGATACATGTTTCCGAATTCCCTTCCTAACTCAGTTCAAACCAGCTACCCTTAAGATTTTTGGGGCTTTCTTGGTGAAATGACATAACTTCAGTTATAATTTCATTTATATTTATATCCATTCTCAATGTATTTGATCACTTTAAACAAAACATTAAAAAAATAGAATGAAAATAAAAACCCACCCACTATCCTATCTTTTCTTATATATATATATACATTCTCAATTTATTTGATCACTTCAAACCAACCATTAAAAAATGGAAAAAATAAAAACCCATCCCTATCATATTTTTACATGGCATATTTTCGGAAACAGAGTCATTATATTTTTTTCCCAATTTATTAGCATGATCAATTTGTTCAATAATGTAAGCAGACATGAGTGCTGATAATTGTACTTGTAGGTGGCAGATGGCTGGGAGGAGTTACCACCCCATTACATCCGGTTGGACGTGCGTTCCTTGCTACAGGATGTGGCCATCACTGAGGTCAGTTCACCAGGGCTGAGTTACATAGGCCTGCTCTGCACTCTATCTGTCCAAATATGTAGGGAAATTAGCTTGTCATGTAGAGACTGGTGAAATTATTATTTTCCCAAAAATATATTTACAGCAAAAAATGGTGCATTTACATTTAAGTTTATTTTATTTTTTGTAAACGTTTTTAAACAAATTTAAGTTGTAGGTGTAAAGAATATTAATATTTTATAACAAATGTTGTACTTAAAAAACTGTTGGGCAGATATGGTGAACATATTGTGTTTTTGATAAGAAGTTATCAGTAAAAATAATTGATTGTGATGCAAGCAAAATGTGGATTCATTGTGATTATTTTTGTTTTCTTTAAAATATTAACAGGGGAAATCAGTGTTAGTTGGTAGACATGACATTTTAAGCAAAAAGGAGGCTTAACATTCATACTGGGTCATAGTCTGAACAGACTAGGGCACTTACCAAGATGCAAAAACACATTACTGCACATGCGCAAACGCATCCACAATTTCTTATGTTTTATGCGTACACGCATTTAGCTTCCAGAATTTATTTCAGAGGGGAAAGTCATTCCAAATCTTTACATATTGCAGAATCACTTTATAAACTTGCTTGTGAGCAAGAAAGTGATGTTCTGTGGCCATTAAAGCGCTAGCGCTGTGGCATGACAGATGATTTTTTTCCTTTGTTTTACACACGACGTCATCAAAAACCATACCATAATGTACTGGAGTAGGTATCTTATTCTTAATACAAACAATGAAATCTTTGTGTGTTGCAGATGCACTTGATGTTGATTTCTGTGACAGAGAACAAACCCAATTATACCAAATTCATATAAACTGGCATATATTTAGATTGACTCCTAAATTGAGACAAACAATTGATAAATTACCATATTTTCTCAAGTTAACATTTGACAATCAAAACTGTGCCATAAAAAATCATGAGGTTTTCCAAAACAAAATAACGAAATAGAAATGTGATTTTTATCTCTTTTTACCCTCAGCCCCTGATGTAATCAGGCTGAGGGTATTGCAGTACTCCTGGCGTGGGTATGTATGTATGTATGTATGTATGTCTGTATGTCTGTATGTATGTCTGTAGCGAACATCCTTGTCATCGCGATAACTCAAGAACAAATGATGGCAGCTTCATGAAACTTGACACACATATGCATCTGGTGAAAACCTCGGACGAGTTCGATGGACGGCGACCTTGACCTATTTTTCAAGGTCACAGGGACAATTATGTGAAATCCCAAGAATCACAATAACTCAAGAACGAATGATGGCAGCTTTATGAGATTTGACACACATAAGCATCTGGTAAAGCCCTCAAAATTTTTCCTATGAAACATGACCTTCACCTACTTTTCAAGGTCACAGGGACAATTATGTGAAATCATCTTGTCATCGCGATAACTCGAGAACAAATGATGGCAGCTTCGTGAAACTTGACACATATAAGCATCTGGTGAAAACCTCGGACAAGTTCGATGGACGGTGACCTTGACCTATTTTTCAAGGTCACAGGGACAATTATGTGAAATCCCAAGAATCGCATAACTCAAGAACAAATGATGGCAGCTTTATGAGATTTGACACCCATAAGCATCTGGTGAAGACCTCAGAATTGTTTCTATAAAACATAACCTTCACCTACTTTTCAAGGTCACATGGACAATTATTTGAAATCATCCTTGTCATCGCGATAGTACGAGAACAAATGATGGCAGCTTCGTGAAACTTGACACATATAAGCATCTGGTGAAAACCTCGGACGAGTTCGATGGACGGTGACCTTGACCTATTTTTCAAGGTCAGGGACAATTATGTGTAATCCCAAGAATCGCAAGAACGAATGATGGCAGCTTTATGAGATTTGACACACACAAGCATCTGGTGAAGACCTCAGACTTCTCTTGATGGAACATGACCTTCACCTACTTTTCAAGGTCACAGGGACAATAATGTGAAATCATCCTTGTCATCGTGATAACTCAAGAACAAATGATGGCAGCTTCATGAAACTTTACACGCATAAGCATCTGTTGAAAACCTCAGACTAGTTCGGTGGATGGCGACCTTGACCTATTTTTCAAGGTCACAGGGACAAATATGTGAAATCCCAAGAATCGCAATAACTCAAGAACGAATGATGGCAGCTTTATGAGATTTGACACACAAGCATCTGGTGAAGACCTCAGACTTCTCATGGTGGACCATGACCTTCACCTACTTTTCAAGGTCACAGAGACAATTATGTGAAATCATCCTTGTCATCGCGATAACTCGAGAACAAATGATGGCAGCTTCATGAAACTTGACACACATAAGCATCTGATGAAAACCTCAGACATTTTTGTATGGAACATGACCTTCACCTACTTTTCAAGGTCACAGTTACAATTATGTGAAATCCCTATCATTGCCATAACTCGAGAACGAATGTTGGCAGCTTTATGAGACTTGACACACATAAGCATCTGGTGAAGACCTCAGACTTCTCTTGATGGAACATGACCTTTACCTACTTTTCAAGGTCACAGGGACAAGCATGTCAAATCCACGTCATTGCAATAACTTAAGAACAAATAATGGCAGCTTCATGAAAATTGACACACATAAGCATCTTGGAAGTCTTCACATGAGTTTGATGGACGGTGACCTTAACCTGCTTTTCAAGGTCACCTGCCCATCTCAATAATTCTAGAGTAAATGATGACAGTTTCATGATACTTGACACACCTAAGCTATCAAAGGAAGTAGATTTAATGGGTTTTTTTTACCCCTGCATCAATTTGCCTTGGTGCAGTGACGTTTTGTTCACAAATATTGTGTGGAGCGAATGTTGTGCAATGAGTTACCAGGGCTGAGGGTTGATGCATCTCTGATGCCTATGTTTTATATTTAATGTTCATTGGTCCAGAATTCAGGACTGGTAATAGAATACCAAGATTTGAATTGTTAAACAGCTGTTGGCCTCATAACATATTGATAGTAGTCATATAAATTTGAATATAGTTTCCAGTAAACAAATTGGGTTTGTTCCTTGTCACAGAACATAAGACATCACCACTATTTCCTGTCTTCTCATAGATTTCTTCTAATTAAGTTTGTGTTGTTTAGTGAGAACTTAAGTACTCAATCAAGTGTGAAATATGAGGAAAATTTATGTCACAAACTTTAGCACCTTGATAATAGACAAGTCTGAATTCAAGCATTTCCTTGGTTCTCATAATAAGATATTTTTGAATGATATGTTTCAAAAATATGTTATACTATTAAATCTTTTGAGGGATAATAGAGTTATTGTCGAATGTCAAATGTCAAATTTAACAAAACCTTTGTTTTTCATTTATCGAAATTTCTTAAACATTAAATGTTTTTTTCTGCCATGTACAGTATTTATTACAATTTTTAAGTTGAAAGACTACACCAGTCTGTCAATATTTCTGATGCAAACACATTAATATTAATCAGTTTTGTAACATTTGCCCAACAATAGGAAAATTCTGACCCCCGATCATAGATTTATCTTGGTCCATGCAGAAAAATCAGAAAAATGTTTTTTATTATTACAAGCCTAATGTCACACATACTTGTAGTCATTTGATGTTAATATCTGTCACTTAATAATCATTTCTCTGTGTTTGCTTTTGATATGTTCTCTGCAGATTGTAGATTGGTGCAGACTGTTAGAGTAGACCTAAGTTTGTACTTGGTGGAAGGGATTTGGAAGGAATGAAATGTGGCTGTGCCCTTGTCTGGGGCCAGATATAAACATCAGATTTATGATACAGAAATTTCACAACAAGTGTCAAAGTGAAATTAATTCTTGTTGGTAAAATTTCAGTAGCAGAATCTGGAATTTCTTTTTCTGTTGCACAAACTTTCTATAAACATAATTGGATATTTAAATGCTTGCCAACCATAAAAATGGCTGCTATTTGAAAATATTGTCAATAAAATGATCAAAATCGTAAACTTCTATATGCTGATTCATGAGAGCAAAATATCCATTGTGTTTATGCACTTTTAATAAACACAATAATTGATTTGTGTTTTTTTTTTTTTTGGTTTCTTTGCAGGTAGACTACAGAGTAAAGATGGATGCAAGGAAGTGTCCAGTGGAAGGTTGTCCTCGCAAAGATGAGCCGCTTCCTGGCGTGGCCCACATCTCAGACCATTGGTTTCTGCGGCACATCAATCTGACGTCCTACATGGTGTGTAAACTGTGCAACGTTGCATCCAGGGACACAACCCAGCTCAACAAACACTTCCGGGAAAAGCACAATCAAGAAGTGTGCAAAGACAAGTACTGGATATTTGAACAGGTCATTAATAACCTGTATGTTGACCCTGGCAAGTATCACCTAGTGACCGCTGAGAATCTCGAGCTTAAGAAAGGGGACTACCTGCAGCTGGATTATGACACCGAAACGGATGCCCTGTGCCCTGTACCGCTGTGCCGCAATTTAAAGTTTTCTGATCCTAAAACTCTGTACACGCATTTTGAGCGGGTTCATGTCCCAGTTGCCATGTACCATTTCTGCTCATTGTGTTTGTATAACACCAAAAATCTGGAGGAACTTTATCAACATTACAAAAATGCCCACCAGAAGGATAAAGGATTTGTAGATAATATCATAGAAGATATAGTCTCCCAAGAACGATATAATCCAGCTTACATAGACCCAGGCAGTTTTAGAAAGTTTAAAGGGAAAATTATATACATGGGAAATAGTGATGATTTGAAGTTGTCAGTGAGAGATGCATCCAAGCTGCCCAGTCTCATAGAGCAAGCTCCAGACCTGGAGGATGACAGCTCAAAGGGAGTGGTAACCACAACAGAAGTATGGCAGTGTCCTGTACCTATGTGTGAAGGCAAAATCCTCTCCTCCGAGTTCCATATGAATCAGCACTGGGGGAGTGTGCATTTTAAGGAAAGTGTTTACTTTCAGTGCCAGATTTTGAGTGAGTGTGAGTACCGCCCCAAACGTCAGCGCGACATGAAACGACATTACAAGACTGTGCATGGCATGGATCAGGATGCTGCCAACAGTCTCGTCCAGCGTCTGGAAGGGGTAGCTGAGCTCAATAAGAACTACATCAACCCAGGACGACACAGGAAACCTCAACATCCAGTACCTCTACCCATAAACACAGCAGCATGCTTCGCTGGCAATGTTTCACTCGGAACCATCTATAAATGTCCTGTGCCAGGCTGTGACCCCAAGAAAGTCTATAATAAGATGAACTTTGAGCATCACTGGCAGGACTTTCACTGTAGACAATGTCTGTTTATCTCCTGCATGTTTTGTAGGGACCAGTATTACAAGCAGGCAGAACTCCTGCGCTCACATTACATAATGCTGCACAAACTGCGAGGTCAAGATATTGATCTCGCCATACAAAAGTCTCAGAGCGTCAAGAAAGTCAATCATAAATTTAGAGATCCGGGTAATTTAACACTTGAAGATGCTATCAAGAGCTGAATTAGTTTATGGAAAGAAATATATTTTTGTTCAAATGAGTAGTGTATGGACTAAATAGCATAGACCACATGTAATGGAAATACAGAGGGCAATCGTGATTGTGCTAAAGTGTATTGAAGATAAATGTTATTTATCCATGTTTTAGAAGGAAACCTTGGCAAGGAAAATAGATAAATTTGCTCTCGCCCAGCTTGGGGTATAATAAATGGAGTTGTGACACCATAAAATCATATGTATGATGTGTGTTACCGCCAGTCTGTTGGGTCTTTTGGTGCCATATGACAATGTTTACCCTCCATAGATAGTAATTAGACCCAGACATGTCACAATTGACATGTTTTTCTGTTGCCACTGAATATTGAAATAAATAATTATTTTCCCTTCTCTTAAAATGTTGACAATTCTAAAACATTCTAGAAATGTCCATTTTCTGAGATTTTAAGAAAATAACATCAAAAGCTCTTTTCACTGATGGCAACTGGCGGTGACATCAGTTCAAATCAGTGACATCAGTTCAAATCAGTTCAAAGGGAGAATGGGTTGATATGGTGTCACAGTCTACAACATGACAACTTCATTCATCATACTTCAAGCTCCCAGTAAGACGGGACCATTCATTATCAGTTAAATAGTTTCTTAAGAAGTTGATTATTGATATGATTGGGTAAAGTAATAGAGTATATATACTGGTAATTTAAATGTTTGAAGTGGCTTGTGCATGACTAATTTCCACCTTGCTTGATTAAACACCTCTCAGAAGTTTGGTCACAATATAAATAGTTCATGAACTATGTGGTTGTCTCCAGGCCTATGTATGGCTGCCCAGCTTTAAGGTATGAGTACTTGGCTCTTGACTTTTGGCCTTGCATATGAAATATGTTCACAGAGTAATGAACTGAGTGTGAAATCTTTGTGTCGGCAAGGTAGATCACAAATTTAAAGAAATCTGCGAAGTTACCTGTTTGCTTCCCGTCAAGCCTGAAATATAGGTGTGACTAAATAGATTCACAGGAGATCTATGCATAGTGCAATGGAGTTTCCTAATAGACCTACAGTTCTTTATGTTTTCCAAGATTTTCACTGAGCAAATATGTTTAAATGCATTCATATGGTAGCTGTGCTTTACAACTTAGCCGTAATACTGAGAACTAATATGAAAATCAGAACTATCCAAAAGACATTTACATACACTAGATATCATGCAAAAAATGGTGTATTCTTTTTTTAAGAATATTGATTATCCTCGCATTCAGTGTATGTTGGAGCAACGAGTTTGTGGACAAAAAAATGAACTTTTCAAATCAATGGCAGTCACATGTTTAATCTGCAAGTAGAAGTGAAATATATAAATCAGTTAAATAGTAAATCATCGCACAAAGATAGACCTAATCAATATTAAGGACAATTTAATCTGCTATATATTTTATTGTATTGTTGTATATTCAAGTTATTGACTAAAATTAAAGTACTATTTCTCCTATTCGGTTGGTTTATTTTATTCTCTTTGCTTATGGCTATTTTTTTGCATATTTTATTTATATTGAGGAGCTCTTAAACAGGTAAGGAAATATTTAAGCAGATATCTACTGAACTACCGATATTATGTAATTATCTTCATCCATCAATTTTTGGTAACATTCTTTTATAGAGATCATGATATGTGTGATAAATACAAATTATGAAGCTCAATTTGGGGGGTTTTCTTTCCGAAAGAATGAGTCCACATTTTGCACCTCGGTTATTTGTTATGAGATGAATGCCTCGATTGATGTTGCAATATTTATCATTTATTAAATTAATAACACAGGTGGAGATGGAAGACCAGGCAGAAGAGAAACCAGAAGTGGCAGAGAAGCCGGCAGAAGAGGAGGAAACGGACAGCGATGAAGATGGGGTATGTTATCTGCTTCTTGTGTGGTGCCCTCTAGTGGGGGATCTTGTGTCTATTTGCAGGTGTTGCAGAGTGAAGAAGTATAATGTTATACACCTGGGTGAGTCCTGTACATTACTGTTGATTTTACATTTTAGTTTTGATTCAACATCATTGTTATGTGCTAGAATGCAACATATGATTCATACTAAGAAAGTTTGGGTTTTAAATGTCATAGGAAGAATTCTCTATGTAGGTGTTAGCGCTGAGATAGGCATTTATGTAACTGGATGACGATCCAAGTGCAAAGAAAATGTTTGAGAGAATATAACCACATACATACACATTGGAAGTATTCAGGAACCCAAGGTGAAACTATTGAGGGTTTGACTTTTGATTTTAAATTAAAAAATGGATTCGTAAGTCACCTGTAATGTGCTGTAATATTGAGAACATGTTCCAAGTTGAGTTATGCTGTATATGATAATATTTTAATAGTTTCTATTTGGCACAATGAGGTTTCTCTCCATTGCCCTCTAAATCAGCTCACCCTTCCCCCAGTAAACATATCTCCCTCAGAGCACATAGAAGAAAAGAAAAAAGCAATAGAAGCAACAGGGGTACATACATATAATACAGAGAAATTGTGAACTCTTTTTGCCCTTTACTTACGAATAGATTAATTATTTTGCTAAGCTCTGGTTTTATCACAATGGTGTTTCCTTATACATGATAACCTTTGATCAGTAACATTCACCGTTGTTAATATCTTGTTGAAATTCCTCAATATGGTGGTGTCCCAATTTACCTGCAGAATCTTTATACTCCTAATAAGTATAATGATAGTATTGTATTTCCCCAAAAGCTGGAAAATGTCCCATGAAAATACTAAGGAATAGTACCCCAATTATTATGAGGTTTTTTCAATTAATTCAAAGTGTGAGGAGATTAATTAAATAGCTTTAATTATGATCATCATGTAAAGTGAAATGAAGAAATGCTGAATGATATATATTGTGAGGGAAACATGTATAATATACTTATATTGCACTTCAAAAGCAGAAGATATAATGCTTATGTCTAAGATGAATATATTTAGAGATATATACCTAAATGTAAGATATTATTCTGGATACCCTGGCCATGGTCTTTGATACATTTGCAATCCTCTAAAGTAGTGTGAAATGATTGCTTCAAAATATTATTTTTCGAAATATTTTCACTTATCAGATATGTACTATTAGATGTTTAAAGAAAGAAATAATATACTTACAAGATTTTGTCTCTTTCTGTAAGAATTTATTAATATTTTCATAATAGTTCAGAAGTTAGATTGCTGAATTTTTATCCCTCCATATGACAAGAATAGAGTACAATGGAGATTATTTAAGATAAGATTTTGGATAATTAAATATTCTTTTGTGAGGTTATTATTCCCAAAGTATGATCAAGTGATGTTGAATCAATGAACAATTAGTGTGAAGTTAAAGTTTGAAATATAACTGTGAATAGATTTGTAGGCTTTGGCATTTTAGATTTTTGTAACAATATTTAGTCAGTTCTCAGATCCACTTGCCCTTTGCTAGTCTTTTTCCATAATATCAGAAATACTCTCCTGAAACAAGCCCAATTGGATTTTTCAAAACACTGATGCTTACAAGCCTGTTAGCGCAAGTATAACTTGTAGTCCAATGTTAAGGTGAAGTCTTTTTATGAATCATATTCTTAGGTACTATTTGTCAAGCTCACAAACAGTGAGCTTGGCACCCTGACACTCATTGTGTAGTGAATGCTGGGTATGGGGAAGTATTTCAGTCTGGGTTGGTCCAACTTACATGGCTAACTTCGAGTCAGTTACCATTTGTGTGATGACCCCAATGGTTTGTTAATAATCACCTTATACTCTTCATGGTAACTTTGTGAGATTCTATTCAGCAGTGATGGTGTAATAAAAAATCAATCTGCATCAGTTTGGGATATTAGCACTAGCCCATAGTCCCAGACCCTGATGCTAGCCTGATTGTCTAGTAGCTAAACATGATTTTTCAAGTATCAGAAAAAATGTCCCTTTGTCATCCTTTTACATATGAGCACATAGAAAGTGTAGAATAGTGAATAAACCTGAAATAGTTCATGCATGTAATTAATAAAAATAATTTACTTTAAAAATGGTTTGGGCTGGTATACTTTGATTTGGGTTAGTGCAGTTCTACACCTACTAGCCCAACTGTCTTGGAGCCTCAAAGTATTTGGCCCAGACTTCTCTATGTAACTTATTGAATGGCTACATTTTCCTCATACCAGAGTCTATAATAGGTCTGCTCTGATTTTGATCTGTGATCTGATTTATGATACCTTTTCGCTGACTTTTAAAGTGGGTGGCACCGTTCAATGGCTTACACCAAATGGTTAAGGCACAAAAAAGTCAGAATAAAGATATAGATTAACTGTATTGAAAAAGGGCATGGAAATGTGTAGCCATCTCATGGGATGCAGCGTTTGATTATCAAAGGAGAATTACTAAAGAGTTGCAATATGCGATGAGGTACAGCACATGATAGACTATATGATACAGCATATGATAAACTCTGATGAGATATGGCAAAAATAGACTATGATGAGATATGACATATGATAGACTATGATGAGATATGACATATGATAGACTATGATGAGATATGACATATGATAGACTATGATGAGATATGACATATGATAGACTATGATGAGATATGACATATGATAGACTATGATGAGATAGAGCACATGAAAGACTATGGTGAGATAGAGCATAAGATAGACTCTGATGAGATAGAGCATATGATAAACTATGATGAGATATGGCAAAGATAGAATTTGATGAGATATGGCTTATGATTGGCTATGATGAGATATGGCATATGATTGGCCATGATGATATATGCCATATCATTGGCCATGATGAGATACAGTTTTGATAGCATGGAATAGCTAGCATGGAATGTCCAAGGTAAGTTGTCTGGGTATCCCAGACTCACAGCTAGGCTGATAACTAATAAAATATTTGTATTTCAGGAAAGAGTAAGTATCCCAAGTTCAAATCTCCTGTGTGGATGAGTGGTGAGTAGAATGATACATTATTCAGGTACAAGTCAGTCTGGCATGGAGGTTCCAGTCGAGGTAGGAGACATACTATACTTACTTTCAAATACTGCTGATATTGAGAGAGGTTCATTTGAATATATACGAAGGAACATAGCCTTGTTTGATGCGATATAATTCATTTTATTATGGTACAATTTTGACATGATAAAAGCCCGTGTAAATATGTTGTGTGTTTAATCACTTCTAGCTTATCATTTAACTGTGGTATCACCCAATTTGAACTCCTACACCAGTATCATAAGGCCAAAAACAGCTAATAGTGTTCAAGAATTGTAAACAGATACATTGAGTATTCTGTTAGTGAAATAGAAACTGAAAAGTTTGCGATTTACAATATTTTACTTGTGCATGGCCCATTTACTCCTTGCATGTTTAATTGTCAAAGTATAAAATCCAAGAGAAAAAAGTGCTTAAATGTATAACAAGGTTCGAAATATGCGCAGTCTCAGAACCCAAAGTCTATTAATGCTGGTCAGGAATTGCCCAACTTTCTGGTCAGAGCTCAGATGCTTGTAGGGATGTCTTGAAGATATTTATACAAAGTATACATAACAATTATTGCTGAAGAAATTACCATATTTCGAACGCTGGTCTAATGATGCTTATTTTATCTTCCATTCATTATGTGATTCTCTTATGTTAACAGCAGTTTTCAAACATAAAACAGGAACCTTAAATTATTATAATATTCAATTGTAGATGAGAAGAACTTAAATGTACTTGTTGTATTGTGTTGGGATCTTTATGAAGTGTCAAAGCACAAATGGTTTTTAAATAAGGAATATATTAATTTATTTATTTTGCCATCTATGTTTCATTAAAGATATGCACACACCTGTAAATTTATTTACATTGTATTATAAGACAGGGAAATTGTTTTGCATATTGAGCTAGACTGCAACAAGTTTGAAAAGATTTGCACAAGCTGTCCATTGTGCAATTTGGTGTGCCAAAATTTTTAAGCCTGATATGGCATGCAAAAGTTATTATTGAGCATAAAGAATCCAACAGAGCTAATACATGGTTGGTTTTCTTTTTTTTTTAGTATTTAGCTCCCCTCTGGTGTTCGTGAGAAGGAACGGGTTAATGCAGATTTTTGTTTCAGCATTCATTTATTCTAGTGTTGAGAACTCCTGTATTTCCTGATGTTTAACCATTGCAAGTTACTCTGCTGTATCAAAACAGGTGTACAAGAAAAGTCGGTGGGAACTAGATACATCAGAGAATAAACTTGGTAAGTATTAAATGTAGAAACGAAGCTATAAAAAACTGTAAACGACACAGTTACTCGGCTATTTGGAAGAATATTCTCGGCCATTTTTAAAGATGATTTTTTTATGTCAATCGCGGATTATATTTATAATGTACAAGAATCAACCAGTTTGAATTATGATTATTGGTGAGATGAAATGTATTATGAGACAAATGGTACCGTTTTTTTTTTGCCACGATTTTTAAATGTAAAGAAGTTTGTCTTCAGACACTTTAATTTGAAAATGGTACAGTAAAAGGAATTGAGCACCAATTTTGCTAAAAATATTTAAAATTCACATATTAGTGATAAATATATTTGTCTTTCACATCTATTAACGTCTTGATTGATGCATTCAAAACATTATTTTATAACTTTATGTAAAACTTCAATTTGTTATGATGTTCATTTGGGGATAAGCCTTCAATACACCAAATTATAGGATTAATGCTTAATACCCTTAAAAAATACACACAACAAGGAGCAGGCAGATGCCAATTGGTCAAAGATAATGGTATTGAAATTGGGAAGATGAAGCAGTACTACCTAACTTGAAATCTTGACTTTTAAAGTTTTTGTGACATAAGTGGGAGCTTGGTTTTACACATGATATTAACTGAGATGTTTGCCATGTGTGTATGATCACATGTTCTGCTTTGTTACACATGTTCTGCATTGGTCTGCATATGAGCAGAAATAGATATTTTGATAAAACTAAAATTTCCAGTACAAAACGTCCAATTTTTAGTTATTTAATTTATAGTTATTTAATTTATAGTTATTTTATTTATAGTTATTTAATTTATAGTTATTTAATTTATAGTTATTTAATTTATAGTTATTTAATTTATAGTTATCTAATTTATTGACATTTTCTTTCATGTCATAATATTCAATATGTTAAAAAATAATCTTCTAATTAGACTAAAAGATATGCTTTATTTTTGAAATTGGAAACTGAAAAATTAAAAAGTTAAATTTTGAAGTGCTATTTCCCAGAAAGAAAATTCTGGAAAAATTGGCTAAATTTTTTTAGTAGTGGTCAAGAATGAGACATGATATCGAGCTTCTTACCATTAGATTCAGTGAAAAAGATGCCAAAAATCACACCCTTATCTCGCGAGATTTTCCAGTATTTTTTTAAAAGATCACTTGTGCCAAGCGCTACCTCATCAAGAACAGTGTAAAACTTGGCATTTTTAAACATATGAGTATTTTATACCAAGAGTTGCAAATCTATATATATATTATACCAAGAGTTAGCATATATATATATATATATATTATCCACAGCACTGTATCCAGCCCCATTTGATGCTACAGACCTGCTGTGTGTTTTAAATCTAAACCTCCATTCAATATGAATTTGAGCCGCCATGCACTATGATCTAATCCACCATCCATCATCAATTTGAATCAGTCTGCAAGCTTTACTTTTATTGACACCAGAAATATGCGCCGTCAAATGCGATTGTAAATAGAAGAAAATTTGAAGATCTGATATGATAATTTGCCGTATTGATTATTCAGTTTTCTTTGGGGATATATGCTCTTTATATTTTAAACACTGCTGATTCCTCAGGATCATCCCGTCAACCTAAATCCCTGTGAACCCGGACGAGAATTTTTTAAGTCTTATATTTTGCTGAAGAAGATATTGTGGAAAAGGCTACGAGAAGAGAAAGTGGGAAAAGTTACCTGATGATTTTGAATGATATCCATGCATCAGAAAAGATGACACCAATGCGGGATGAAACTCATTTCTGACATGAATTATGTTTCCTTGTAATATGTATGAAACAGATAACAATTTATGTAAATCAATTTATAATTTATTCACAATTTGATAATATTCAGCAAGGATTGTCGATAAATTTGTTTTGCAGATAATCAGTGATTTTATGTAAATGATGGGGAATAAAACAATTCAAGAAGATACTGTGTATTTGTTATCATATACACTCATAAACTTCAGTAGGATCAATATCATGAATGAGAGAGCATATGAAGAGTTGTAACTTTAACCAATTTATTAAAATACCCATTATTTTTTGGAAAGGTTTGAATATATTTATATTAAGGATTTATGATAAGGATAAAATTGTCTTTAATATTGGAGTTTATGGAAAAAGAAATTTAACTGAAGTTTATGCCAATAGTTGTGATGTGTTATTATTTGCGTTTTTTACTCACATTTTCACGCGAAGTATTTACGTGTCATTTTTGTTGATATGCAGTTATCATTATTACATCTGTTTAAAATTAAGAAATTGCATATTTTAAGCTAGCTATACCACAGAAACTCAAGTTCAAACATTTATTTACAATTGTTTTTAAAAACTATACAAGACTGACAGAGTGCTGCTCATGTGATAAATGAAATAAGAATAGTAAGAATTAAATGCCAGAAATGTGTTAATAAGGGAAGCAGATGTAGAGCCTAGGTGCACAGGAATGTGTTTGTGTGTTTCAGACCGGTTGGATGGTATTACTGCCAAGTGGAAGCAGCACGAGATGCAGAGGTTAGAGGACTACCTGCAGCTGCCGGACGACTACAACTCGAGGACCTCCCTGCCTGGACAGAAGCGAGTAAGTAAATAATCCTATACCTGGCAGAAACACAAAAAAAAAGAAATCTCATAAATAAATATAATAGAGACCATGGACTGTGTGCTTCTTCATGATATCTTTTCAGGCAGGACCAAGAAAGATTAAAATTTTTGTTTGGTTGTTTAACACATATTGGAAAGTGAGAAAATATATTGGAAAGTGAGAAAAGCCTGCTTGTAGAATTCAAATCAATTAATGTACAATTTTGTTGTATTTTGTTTTTTGTTTGTTTTTGTTTTGTATTGGCCTGAACTTATAACTAGGTTATATTTACTGACCTTTAATATATTATTGACATAGATATGTATTATAGACAATTAGTTTATGATATAGAGGGCTTTGTATTAGGATGGTCAAACTTAACACATTTGATGGATTTTACCAATGTCATTTAAAGGGGATTAAACATATTTCAAAGGACAAGTTTCTTTCAGAGCTTTTAAATCATATATGATATGTTACCTTACCTGGAGCTGACCTGTATCACAGTCATTACTATTTGATTTACCTGCATGTTGTAGGTACGATGGGCTGACCTGGAGAGTGCCCGGGACCAGCAACGCCAACGCCAGCTCGGCTTCGTGGTAGGACAGACAGACTGGGCCGCCATTACAGATGATGACTATGCCCATAAGGCTCTCAACAGAACTAAGTTCATCTGAGTGCCACATACGACCACTGCCTGGTCAGTATAATGATCAAATAGCTTTAGGAGAATGATAGAATTAGAAAAGAAACAAATCCTTGATTGCTATACAAGAATGACAGACTACCCTATTGAATACAAAGTTGAAAAAGGGTTGTCCTCAATGGTTATTTTTAATATATTTAATATATTTAGGCAGAGATTACATGGAGAAAATATGTTAAGATGTAAAGAAATGCAACTTATATGAAAGACTGATAGATTTGTTTTTAATATTACAGATTACAAAGGCCTGGTAAACAGGGAAGTGAGATCCCCTGGTGGAGTGTAATGTTGTCTTGCAGTGAATGGATCTCCAGGTGGATATGATGCCCCGGGTACCTGCACCACAGTATGAATGCCCTGGATACCTGGACATAGACATTCATTGTCACATAGACATGTATTGCAACCTGATCCCATCGTAGCTGGAGCAGACATACACCACAGTATGAATGCCCTGGATACCTGGACATAGACATTCATTGTCACATAGACACGTATTGCAACCTGATCCCATCGTAGCTGGAGCAGACATACACCACAGTATGAATGCCCTGGATACAATTGGTGGCCATGCATTGCTGCTTGTTTACCCTGGATATATTGGGTAGATATGCAACACTGCCCTGGGTAGATATGCAACACTGCCCTGGGTAGATATGCAACACTGCCCTGGGTAGATATGCAACACTGCCCTGGGTAGATATGCAACACTGCCCTGGATACACAGGCGCAGGCATGCACTGTTTGAATGCATTTGATACTTGGGGATAGAATTGCCCTGCTATTTGCATTCCCAGGTTACATTGGGTTAGATATTCATAGCTTCTGCAATGCCCTGGATGCATACTTGGTCTGGACATAAAGATCTCATTGCTTGTTAGAATGACAAAGATTCCAACAAAAATGTCAAGATCTGTATTCATATTGATTATGTGTATTGTAGTGAGATATTCATAGCTTAATCAATGTATCAGCCATGCTGTTGATTATAACTAGACTTGCAATGTTGTTTTTGAAAAGATATAAAAAAAGAAGTATGATAAAAAAAAATTCTTTGCTTGCTCTTTCAAAAATGTCACAGATATTATACATATTGAATTGTCAACAATAATGCAAATGAAATTTGCCCTTGTAGAACATTAAATGATTTTTTTTGTAAATCACAAAAATAATTAAGATTTGTATCAATGTTTTAAAGCAATAGATATGGACTTGTCGAATGTTGTGTTCCTGATGTAACATACAGGAACTTTGGGAATGGATTTTGTTTTGATTTTAAAATTAAAGATCTTGGGGTGGGGGATAGTTTAAAGATAACAGTCAGGCATTAAATGTTTTAGTCACTGGCTCGGAAGGACTGAGATGGTCTCAGATCCAATGGATTTTTGTCAAATCAACTAGCCCATGCCCACCAACTGCAACTTTAGAAATAATCTTAAATTTGGGCCAGTAGAATTTTTAAATCATTGGTCCATACTGGCCAGGAGATTTAAAAATAATCTCTTGAGCTTCACTAGTCCAGTGATTAATATGGAAACCTTAAATTGAGTGTGGTATGTGTGATAGAATGAGTAGTGTATGGATGTGAGCAGGAAAACCGCAGATCTATTGAACAGAGTTCCCTTGAAATCATGGAATTTCAATTAGTTAAAATTACAAGATTAACATCACAAATGGTTTTTAAAGGTCAGCAATAAAACAATGTGGACATCAAACCCTCAAGAGTGTGCTTTAAGGGATGGGAGAGTGTGTAAATGTTTACGGGACTGGTTGCAGTAATGGTGTCCCATATTTTAAGATATGCAGAACTTTGAGCAGCTGAACATGAAAGCACAAGAATCACAAATACAGAACAAAGTAAATTATTGTATTGCTGATGTACATCAAAAATTTGAATGATGCATTTTATTTCCAATTTTAATTGCAAGGCACAAATGTGTATTTAAAAAGGAGTTTTATTTCTCGTGAAACTGCTCTTTTTTAGGAATGTGAATTGAAATGTAAGGCCAGCAGAGGTCGCTCCACAAGATATATTGTAATTCATCTGACAACAGATGGCGACAGCAGGCTTGTAGAGCTCAAGAGTCACGTCAATAAAGAGATCTCTGGATGTTTTTTGTATATATTTGTCTTCTGTCATTTTTTATACTTCGCTTTTGAACTTTGCAAGATGGATAAAGTTATGTGGCCACCTGGCTATTACTTGCTGTGTTGTCTATGGGCCCTTGTGAACTATAGATTTTGGTTTTCATCCTTAATGAGGATAACATTTAATAATATTATATATTACCAATAAAGCTAGATATTCTTTGCACCATAAAAAAACATAGACCAGGATAAAATAATACTACTATGCAGGGTAATCGGAGTGATCACAGAAATCCTCGATACGTGCCCATCGCCCATGCACATTTAATGGTTTGTGAACTTTGCAAAGACTATAAAATGGACACATATTATGAACGTTAGTCCCATTGACCACAGAAATGCTAAATACATGAAATAGCAATCCTGCCCATCATCTTTGTACATTTGCATGCATGGTGTATGGTTTACTTTAATATACAATACATCAACATAAGCTTGTTAGATTTACATTATTTAACCATTAAGAATAGGATACAACACAGAATCGCGACTTGGGAAGAAAAACCATTAACTTTGAGTCTGCCACTAAATTGGAACTAAATGAATGAAGGAAAAAACCACACTATCAGCTTAACCTTTCATGGCCAGATTACATTAAATAAGGAGCATCTGGCACATTTATCTCTCTTAAAATGTTAATGGTAGACCACGCAGCACTTTGTGGAATACATATGTTCTCGGGTTCTCCACAGAGATGGGCACAATTTCTGAAAGGAGATGCTTCTGCGCAACACTAACAACACTTCGCCGCAGAAGATTTATGATGCAGATTTCACCATTGTTGTTTATCTGCAGTGTCTTTAGTGGCATTTATAACACTCTTTGTGCGAGCATTAACATTGACCATATCATATACAGATACTCTAATGATAGACAAATAGCAAGATAAGTCTGATCTAGCGGCCGTTGCAAGTGACAGAATTTGTGAAATCTTTCATTTATTATTGCACCAGTGAGTGCCAAGAATTCCTCTTTACTTCTTTTTCCCTCTTTGAATAGGAAGACATCGTCTGCCGCAAAAAAGTAACACCAAGTGATCATAATAATCGTCTGCCACAAAAAAGTAACATCAAGTGATAATAATCGTCTGCCGCAAAAAAATAACACCAAGTTGTAATAATCGTCTGCTGCAAAAAAAAAAGTGACATCAAGTGATCATAATAATCGTCTGTTGCTTAGAAAGTAACATCAAGTGATCATAATAGAATTTTAATATATTATAGATATATGTTGTATACACTACGAGCATTAAATACACGTGTAGGAGGTGAAAATTTCATTGCAATCTGCACCACAATGATGAAGCAGTGCGCTGGAACATATAATCATTTATTAGTGACTTTGTGTACCTGAACTTGACATGGCCACAACTTCATGCCTCTAAATATTTAGGTAAGGCTCAATTAAAGAGCACTTTTGGGTGTAAATAAAGCGCCTGGGGGTTTACAGTGTGCTGAGCGCTAGGGGGAGGTGTCAAAAACGTGTTATATATCCAGGCTGATAATACCCATAGATCACCCAAGATAAAGTGTGTTTAATGTCCCCGAAAATTACAAGTGAATTGATTAGTGTTGATTTGATAATATGGCTTCTGGCCCTGCCACATTATTGTTATTCTAATTGTCTAAATGTCATACTGTGGTCTGTGGTACAGACCAGGTAAATAAACACTCTTATTCATGATAAATGTCCCCACCGACTGCAAGTTTCACAAAATGCATCGATGTTAACCATAAAACTAATAATCCGTGGAGGCATGGCATTATGCCCTGATTGAGATGCCCTATTTCACAGTATCAAATCTCGGGGGATTGACAAGGTCCATACGGAATGGTAACAGTTGGACAATTATCATTAAAAATGATTTCGTTTACTTTTTAATTTCTTTTTTGGGCTTATAGTCTTTTTTTCTTACTGCAGTGGCGGATAAGGGAATTTCCTTCGGTCTGCACCACTACTTTTCATTATGTCTAAATCCTGCAGACAGATTGAGATAGGTCAATTAACTGAGAGGATGGGGGGTGGCTTGTCCCCTTAGCACTGGGTTTGCCAATGGATATAAAGCGTCACCTGTGTCACACACTCTTATACATTCTATTTGTGAAGAGATACATAGGAATACTTAATGCTGTATTAACTGTTATATTCTTGGAAGCTTGTGAACGTGATATCCGTGTCCTGAGATGAAGTCCTGCAGCCAGGGTGCAATAGGGGAGACTGGTACCTGGCCCACCACACACCTCACACGTCTCCAGATTGTTAGCTTTGCTGTCATGTGTATTGGAAATGCGATCCCTTGTGGCAGGATATGAGACATAATCAACTTGTATTGGCACTTAGATATGAAGAGGTTGTGTGGCAAAGTGTCCAAACGCGATTATATCGGGTTCCAAGAAACATTTCCTGGGTTGGCCAACAGAGGGCAGTGCACTGACTGCGATGAATGCCCTGGTCAATAGGGGGCACTGCACGCAAACATAATAGATCTTTTTGCTAATGTTATTGGCATTCTATCTAAGACACAACCATTAATGTTTAATTTGAAAGCCCGGTCATATTATAGCATGCTTTACTTATTTGACAAGGAAATATGTTAATAAAATCGAAATTGTAGAATATTTTATATTTCCACTGGTAAGGTAATCTTTATGACAATCCTACTTTGACATTTCTTGCAAATCAAATCATACCCTTTTGGACACTTTAGCTTTGACTTAAGCTTCAATATATTATAGCTCTAGCCCGCACAGTTGTGCAAGGTTTTCATCTTTAAATTTAACTACGATTTGGATTTCACTGGTTATCAGTGATTATTAAACTAAAAGGTTAACTTGGGTGAAAGTCATTCTGCACCCGGAACCCAGTTTTTACATATTCAATGAGGATTTCGTAAATTGGCGTCCCGCCCTCAGGACCTCGGAAAGGCACAAGGGAGGAAAAATACTCCAAGGTTCCATTTTCTGTGGAAAAACTTAGCTTAGGATGAATTCGGTTTGAGAAATACTCTATCGCCTGAGGGTGAGTGGCAAGTTATTGTCAGATAATATGCCGTTTGACATTCCACCAATTAGCTGTTCCATGTTGAAAGGTGCCTTCCCTGGTTATGTCGGTATGCTCACTGCCTGTGAGGCTCATTAGACTGCGTGACTTACACACATAATATCATCAAGACCCTGTAAATCACATGTCCACCCACTTAATTAGATATATGGCTATATCTTATATTCAAGCTGTCATATTCCATATCGTTCTTCGTCTATTAAACTGTACATGTATTCCAGTCATGCATTATTGGTGTGATATTTGAAAGCAATTCTCACTGCTCGAGTGGGCCATGTTACCACCTGGTAAATATATTTTCAATCTGTATATTACACCTACAACTGTTTTTCTGTTCTGCTCAAGATTCCAAAATTGATTAGTTTTTTATGTAGGTACATTTGTTGACAAAATATCAGTTAATTCTCTTCACATCATGCAGAATGGTAGTCACTGTATCAGCTGCCTTA
Organism: Amphiduros pacificus; assembly: GCA_949316495.1. NCBI lineage: Eukaryota > Metazoa > Annelida > Polychaeta > Phyllodocida > Hesionidae > Amphiduros > Amphiduros pacificus. The sequence continues at coordinate 36,991,589 of OX439005.1, read as the reverse complement.
TATCTACAAAACTGTCCCAGCGTGCATTGTACCCGACCTAAGAGACACCTGGTGGATCACAAATCTTTAGACTCACACAGTGAGAATTCTAATCCATATCTTACCAGTTGAATGTCATGTAAAACAATAAGCATTTCAATAGTTCACATGACACTGTGAGGGTACATGATGTATGCAGAGAGTAAAGGTCATCTTGATAAAATACCTTGTATGACACCTATATACAAGTAATTACCGCCCATTCACACCTATTTCATGTGCCTTACTCATAAAGAGGCAATCTCTTTGTTAACCGGATAATGAAGAGCCGTTTAACATGACACAAATTGTTGTGAACGTTCATATGTCTTGTGATATAAGATCTTCATGCAGACAGGTGGCACCACATACACACATCTCACCCTTCACTTAATGTGATTACAGGCCTTTGTCTTCAAGAGTGCCAAGCGCATATTATCATCTCAATATGATTCCACAAAAATGCTATTTTTTTTTTTACTTTTGTGAATAGGTTACGTCAGTGCGTGGTAACAGGGTGGTGTGTTTTGATAGCGGGGCCAGCGGTAGCCCGAGGCAAGTGCTCATCTATATCTTCACAAGGCAATATAACTAGACAGCCTTTACCCCCGCGTGCCTTAATTGTGAACATCTTTTCTCAGTTTATGAGAAATCTTGCACAGCTCACTGGACCAGACTCACACAGGTGAAACACATAAAGTGTGGACCTAATTCTCCTCACCTTCACGCCGTCAGACTGGGTCATTTAGCCTGGGGCTCAACACAAGTGTATTCAAAGAGCTTACATGTATAAAGATCATTTAACCAAGCCATTTAAAGCGACATTATCATATATTCCTTCATGTAGGAGGCGAGTAAACAACATTTCGGAGTCTTTCTTTTCAACTTTTTTCTAAGTTATACTTGCCTCTGACAAAGGATCTGAATCATTATAAAGTAATTATCCGCATTCCAAGAAGTTTTTTTGCCATTCTTGTAAAATATATGGGTATATTTATAGTAAATTAGCACAATGGACAATTATTCAGAACAATTCATAAGTCACATGTCCAAGCCAAAAGTGCCAACCATAATAGTTATGCCAGAAATCGTTAAAGCTATTTAATATATATTTTGTAAAAAAAATAAGTAAAAATACTGTAGGTAAGGGAATGTCCAGGGGATGTCTTGGGTTGTCTGAGCTATACAAATAAACAACACCGCTTTGAACAGACTACGTCTGGTATCAGCGCTATATAAATTTTATTATTATTATTATTAGTGAATGTTCCTGATTGCTTTTAACCATTCGAGGCATAACCATGGCGACAGTGTATCAGAATATTTCTGACTGTAGGGGGAGCCTCTGAGCTGTCCTCGGGGTTGGCGCCCTGTAAATTCAATCTTATCTTTCTTACCGTCATATATATTGTGCTGAAGTAGAGGCAAGAAGAGACTGCAACTACTTTTAAATATTTAAAATGATTCTTAAACAAGGACAGGAGATAAAAGATTAGTCTTATCAACTATTCATACTCGTCAAGTACCGCGATCTTTGAAAATTGTTTAAAAATGCCATGGCCTGTTTGTCTTCAGTGATCCTCAAGCACCAAACTTTCACATCATTTGCAAAAACAAATGGCATCTTGAAAAGAAACAGTTTACTATAATTGACAATAATATTATATAGGCTTGGCTGTGTTTGAAGAGTGACAGGAACCTCGCGTATCAAGGACCACCCAAACATTGCTAGAAAACACTCCCATGTAGAGCCAAATAAAATTAGACATTATGCGCGATATTAGACCGCGGGTACAAACAATAATGTCAAGAGCCCTAAAAGACAAAATAAAGTCCCACTCTCAAGTGTCTAGTTTTTCTTTTGGGTGAAACTTGAAGCATTTTTGCTGACAAACTATTTGAAGCAGAGAATACAAAAGACATTGAACCTTTAAGTGCTTTGACATTAAGAAAGAGGAGGAACGAGTTTTTCACATATTTATCTGTCACTTACATGTAAGATTGACATTACATTTTTATTTTCAGATTATTTAGAGTTCCAAGTTATAAGCATAAACATACTATAAGATTTAATGGACCAACAGTTTGAGGTACTTCCAAATACTCAGTAGAAGAAGGGGTGAAAATAAAATAGGTTTTGGTATAATGCCTAAATGGTACATTATAAACCAGGCAACATGTGAAGCACTCTGCTTATAAGAGTAAGTCCGCCCCTCAACTACCTCTGCCTCCAAAGCCCCGACTTGCTACCAAGGCCGCACATCATGAATATTCATATTGTCAAGAAAAATTAATACTCATCGTATCATCAGACCAAATGTGAACAACTACAATATCAACAATTCATTAGAATTGTTTAATGCACAAATCTACCTGACTTTGTCTGGCCCAAATGGTGTCAACACGCTGAGAAACTATATATTTCTATCTTGGAGTAATTATGTAATAATAATAATAATTACTCCAAGATTTGTATATAATAGTACCTACCCATTTGTGTGCTGATGGCGCTGGGAGAGGGACTTTTATGCGACATTTATGCGACCAATGATATTACATAACAATGTCAAAATAGGCAAAATATGAGGTTTTGTTTTGGGTGTTAGATTTGACACTGGTGTGTTTTGACTTTGATAAATGTTCGATTCTATCTAGTCTTTTCATCTTTTTTCTTAAATCTGCAGTTATGCATTTATTAAATTTCTGCTCACTGTTCGTAATATGTCTATCCAAAAATCATTTTCGAGAATTTTATCATTCTGCAAAAAAAATAAATTTAGTTATTATAATTGATGAAATAATGAATTTCCAACAGCCATTTCAAAGTGATCATGTTTTCAGGAATTGGTCAGAGCATATTTTTATAAAATGTTACCGACGAGGATGGGATTCGAACCCACGCGGGCAGAGCCCAATGGATTAGCAGTCCATCGCCTTAACCACTCGGCCACCTCGTCCTGCGTGACCGTAATAATGCTGAAGAAAAATAATTTTATAAAATATATAGATAAACATAATAAAAATATTATTAATGTTCTAGTTTTTAAAGATATCGAGCTACAATTAAGGATCCAATGTGCAAAAAGTCTTTGATCAAATATTAGTATATAAAACGAGTTCCCCACATCTCCACCAAGCAGTGTCCAGTATCACTTCGATCATGACACACTAATTGCTTCATAATTATGTGAAAGGCTAATTTATTATGGCTGGGTAATACCAATTACAAAGCTAAATGTTTAGATTGAATACGATCACAGGGTGAGATCAGCAGATCAAAAACAAAGTGGGGTCCAATTTCCTTGTTCTCAGAGGAGCCGCGCTAATAGGTTTCTGTACATTTTGCCACACTTAACTATTTCACAAAGCGGGTGAGCAAAATAAAACATGTGAACCGGTACCTTTTTCTCTGAAGGAAACAAAAAACAAAGTTAACATATTTATTTCTCAGTGAAATCTTAATGACTTAAGTTGAGAGCTAATTTGCACACCTGTTAAATCTTTACTGCACTAGCAAAAGTTTGCATAGAATAAATTGAACGAGAATAGCCTATTGCACTGAGATATTTCACAACTCAATCTTGCTGTCATTTCTATCAGCGATTAGCATCTATCCAGACACTTAATGCAGATGAGGGTAATTAATGTTTAAGAATTGACTTGATTGCAGCTACCTGTGCTGGAACCACAGGTGTGTGAGGCACTGTTGACAGACTGACAACATAGCATCATCGCTATCTCCGCCATCTCAGACAGTAACTTGAAACCTCTTATTTGGAAATAAGGCAATCTAAACATCAGAATCCAATACCTTGCTCAAATAATTGTGTTGCCTGTGAATATTGGATTATAAAAGTCAAATTCATTTTAATCGTACAATTATAGTCATATATTGGTCATGTTTTAAATATGTTAATTGATGCGTATGGTCAGCAAAACGTAGTAGCCCTGAATATAATGTTTAGTGGACGATGTATTAATGCCACTAACATCCCTTATGAATCTTTTTTATGCTGTTAGGGCCGATACGTGGATTGGATTAAAACTCAAATGCATTCATAATTTCATCTTATTTGAAAAAGAAGCATGATTTATTTTAGAAATGTTTTATGCCGGGAATTTCCAATTACATTCTAATATTTTAGCGAAACATTATAGATCTCTATGAATTGTAAAACCATATATCATCATGTTATGATGCATGTATGTTATTTGAAAATGACATAATTTATCAAACAAGGGGGCAAAATGCACGGCGCGGTTTCTGACCTCCAGTGAGAACAATAAAGACGTAGATGAACAGGGAAATACCCTAAAATGTTCATGGCTTTCCCGGGAATTCCCTGAAATCTTTTCCTTTTTTATTGTTTTATTTCTTTTTGTCATTTCTTCCTTGCCAAATGCAATAAACAACATTTTTGAAGCTATCTCAAATTGATAAACGCTGCCTAGTTAGATAATATTTGGAAAGAATAATAAAAAAAAAATAATGGTCATTCATTACTTGGGCCAATTAGATTTTTTATTTAAACCAAAGTTCATTTTAGTGATGAGTAATTAGGTACACAAGGTGTAAATGAGGTCATTCTGTAGATATAACATGTTATTGCTCACACTGAGATGGGCCATTATCTGCTTGGATCATCTCTGCTCTTAATCCCACCGGGAGTAAAGTCCTATGTGAAAATATACACATCTTACATCAAATGGGGTCGGTGAGACCACTCAGTGTAATCAATTAAACTGTTATACAAACACAGCGAACCTGATAGTGGATCTTTCACACGGATCTTTTTACCCTAGAAATATACTCCCCACCTTCACGTTAAAAGTATTTAATGTTATGTGGTATACTTATGGAATCCATGCAAATGAAAATACCTGCCAACGTCAGCCCGCAATAATTAAATATAGTAAAGGTTTACACCAGCTTAAATTATATACTTGAAGCTTACTTTATATGCTTGATTTTCAAAAGTTGCAACCAAATATTTTTCACCTCCGAGATCAACATGTATTTTTTTCACTTCCAGGTAATTATAAGGTCGAAGGAAACTGCTTAGCGCTGTTATTATGAGTCCATATAGATAGACATTGTCAGGGGAAACAGGACAGTGTTGTATTGTAACACTACAAGAACCCTCAAAAGTGACAATTCATGTCACCACATAAAGAAATATAAGGAGGGAAAGAAGGCTTGAAAGGTGTGACCAATTCAGATAAGAGATTTTTGTATATGTGTGACCCGCACCTGTGGGACCAGGAATTTGCAATAAAAGACCAATATTGAATTTTATCACGGTTTCACCCAATATTCATGAACAAGGCTTCAATTATAATGAGAACTTGATTTGGGCCTTGACAATACAAGCATGAGGGTAGGAGTAAATTATTATCACAATTACATCTTGACCCTGTGCACCACATCTACCAACACTAATATTAAACTAAACAGCTTAGGCTTTGATTATAAATTATATTTTGAATTCTCTTACTTGGAAGCAGTAAAGTTGAGTCCTTACTTTTGTAAAAGAGAATTATTTTAAACAATACAGAAGAAGACTTCCCTGTGTTAGGAGAGCCCTATTTAGATGTTCATAATCAGGTACATGGCACACAATGTTGTGTCCACCAAGCCAACAGGTGCCAATCAATGTGTAGGCTGGAAGAGAAGCATGCTGTGAAAATTGGCCATCATATTTTCTCAATATACTTACAAAATGGCCGCTACTTATATCAAAAGAATACAATGCCATCTTTAAAAATGTTTTCAAATAAGATGGCGATTTTGAACCACTTTCAAATAAACTCAAATATGTCAGTTTTTAGTGGGCATGCACAGGGGGTCTCACAGCTGGACCTAACAGAAATGAAAGGCATGAAAAAGACATCAATAGTTATTTCCAAGTGCTCAGTATTATGGAATGTAATTTTTTGTGTAGTTATTAGCCTCATCACAGACACGAGCAAGAATCTGACGACAGATGCAGTGATGAGGCCACAATAGCGTCTGTCAGACACTTCACAGTGGGGGCACTAAGGAAATAACACAAATACTGATACATTTGACATGGCACCGAAATGAACTTTTATTTAAGTGTCTTATTCGTTTACTAGAAAATTGACACAAAATAGAAAAGTGCTAAAAAAGACTGCAATCTCTGTGATTACCGTGTTGTTTTTGTGTGACAATTGCAGCAAATCGGCGCCATTTGCATTTTAACCTCGAGGCAAGTCGCTTTAAGAAGCGCGGTATGATTATATGAAGGCTGATAACCGGCTATTTCCTCAACTGTCACACATATATTTGTCATCATTGTGAAATCATTGTATTGTCCACATATATAAAAATATGCTCACGACGCATTACCTCCTGGAACTCCTAATATCTGTCATTTATTTGAAGCAATTTTCTCCCTCGAACTTAGACATAAAAGTGATTTTTTTTATCAAAAAAGTAAGGTAATTTGTGGAAATATAATGATTATTTATTTATACGCAGGACAATGCAATGAGCAGTATCCAGGGGCCTATTTATAGGCAGACACATGGTGTAATAGGGGTAATAGGGTAGACTCCTTCAAAACTTTCTTGGGATATTTAACAAACAACATGATGAGGTTTTCATTTTTTTCTCAAATGCATTTGTTCTGTTTACAGAGTTTATTTCACGCTCTTTGCATGGACTCCACATACAGTTAACATTATATTTTTGACCAAAACAATATAAATTCGTTTATTAGTTGGCACATTTTCAATTTTTTTTTATATTCTAGTCTTTATAATACCATTACAGACATATAACAAATAGGAACGTCTCATAAAAATATAGAATGGGAAAAAATAACAGATGGGGATATTTCAGTGTCGGTTTCTTAGAGAAGTAAATCTATCAAACAAATCCGGTTTTCTAAATTGGTTGAAATTAGAGGTTATCAAATAAAGGTAATGTGACATTAAGCAGGCCAGATTAGAGGGCGCCACTCATGCCACCACAATGGCGTCATTATAACATCATCAGCATCCCATTATAGTCTTATGTCAAGGCGTCAAAAATCAAAGTCTCATATGTCTGGTAATGGAGGTGATCATAGGGTATTTAATTGGTATTTAGCTCTGGTCAGAAGGTTTTAAAATGTCACTTGAGGTCACCTGTTCCACAACAATAGGTGAATAAGTCAACTGCTTTCTTGGCATCAAGAAAGGCAGATTACTATTAGGATTGACTTATGTCAAAGCTTTATCATAATGGTCAATACGTGAGTATAATCGTGCTTCATTATTTGAATTACTTCAATTTCATAACTCTTTTGCCAATGTACCATGTAATGATTAATTATGAATATATATATATATATATATATATATATATATATATATATATATATATATATATATATATATATATATATATATATATATATGATATATATATATGATATATAAATGCTCAAATGTCACGCGATGTAAACAAATAGGATAGTATTTTAGTTGTACAATTTGGCAAAATATATAATTACAGACAAATATTTTGGCAAGAAAACCACAAACAGTTTTATTAGAGAGCATGATATTGTGTTGGATTGTGTCATTTTAGTGAATATATTGTTGTTACCTACTCACATAGTCAATGCACAACATTCACTTCGTAACCCTATGAAATAAATGACCGTGATATCTTATAGCCAAATATATAAACAAAGCTCTCCAAAGTCTGACGCCAAACTACACATCAAATATTTTTGTGTACACTGTTGAAATTATGAACACAAATTCCATTTAGAATTTAATATTGGCATTGGTATTTCTGAGATATAGATTCAAACTTACAGATTTTACAGAAATTATACATATGTCCTTTGACCAAAATACAATAGAACTGAAAAAGAGTGGCAGCAAAAGGGTTAAAGCTTGCTCTGTGTGCCATGAGTACCAGGGGTGATATGATGAGGGTTGGGGCCCTCTGCCCCTCACTGTCCTTCTTCATGGGTCACGAAATCAGTCATAAAATGATCACAGGAAACGTGTAAGTACAGAACATGAGGAGTGAAGGATCTAAAGACATTATCATAAATTGTCAGCCCCGCCATTGATGACCTGAACCATTCTATACAGGATGCCAATTCATTGATCAATGTATCTATAGTTATATCATGTTATCCACGAGGGAATACGCCTAAACTATGTTCAATCGTTTTAGGTATAATGATATGTTGAAGGGTTCCTGTGTTTGATGATGATAAAGTCAATTTTGATCCATCTACCATTCCACACCAATCGGACCTTTGAACAATGATGACAAAATAGTCCCAAAACCAGACCAGTTTAAGAAATTATAAACCAGGCCCTTCATTGGTGGGACAAAAAAGGCCTCATGGCCAATGATGATAAAAAAGGCCTTTGATCAATGTGATAAATCAAACACTAGAACGATGATGATAAACCAGACCTTTGATTGATGTGGCAAATCGTATTAAGACCAATGATGATAAACCAGACCTTTGATTGATGTGGCAAATCGTATTTAGACCAATGATGATAAACCAGACCTTTTATTGATGTGGCAAATCGTATTTAGACCAATGCTAATATATTAATCCTTTGATCGATGTTGCAAATCTTATTTAGACCAATGATGATATATTAGACCTTTGGTCGATGTGACAAATCGCATTTAGACCAATGATAATATATTAGACCTTTGATTGATGCGCCAAATCTTATTTAGACCAATGATGATATATTAGACCTTTCATTGGTGGGGCAAATCGTATTTAGACCAATGATGATATATTAGACCTTTGATTGGTGTGGCAAATAGTATTTAGACCAATGATGATATATTAGAACTTTGATTGGTGTGGCAAATCGTATTTAGACCAATGATGATATGTTAGACCTTTGATTGGTGTGGTAAATCGTATTAAGACCAATGATGATATATTAGACCTTTGATTGATGCGCCAAACCTTATTTAGACCAATGATGATGAATTAGACCATTGGCTGGGATGACAAATGAGAATCGGTTGGAATGAATATAATTGCGTCAATCCCGGGGCTTGTGGTTATATAAGGTGTTGGAAGTTATAAATTAATAGGAATGATGTGATGTCAGAGTTAGCACATGAGAGTTTCACATAAATCAGGGCTCGGGACCAATATAATTCATATCATACAATTGAACAGTCAGATGTCTCAAGAGTCTAACACATCGTTAATAATAAGTTGCAAGTTGCTTCTTGAACACATTGTAAAGGTGAAGGAAAAAATAGTCTAACTCAACTGCCCTATCGCAGGTTAAAGAGAGTCTTTGGTCTCGTGTCACCTCCAGCAATTTTCCATTTATATATTTTCTGCTTTTCAAATCACTAGGATATTTCACAAGGTAACCGAGAACATTGCATTCAGAAAGCACGAATGCGAGATATGTGTGACGGAATACATAGAATGACATGACAACGTACAACGTTTGCAAATCTATCATGTATCTAACAACACATCTTGTTTGGTGTGCCAAAACAGTCCATACAATCTCCTTATCTATTGGCAAAAAATCACACCTTTGAAATGACCAAGAAAAGTATGGGAATCATTCTAGAGGAAGCATCAACACGCCACTGTGGTAGAATAGGTGAAGAATTACTTTTGACAGTCACACATACAGTCAACGTATTCATCCAGATATTTTTGGCACGTCCTTAGAGTTCATATGCGGTTGAACTGCTATGATATTACAGAGGCCTTATCAGAGTATTGGAGTGACATGTTAGGTATGTTCAAATCTAATGTCCAAGATGTCTGGCCAAACATCCGTTGTTGGTCAACAATCAAACACATATAAACCCAAAACTATCTATCTTTATATCTCAACTATCTCTTATATTTGTTGTGTGAGTTTGGGCTCTAACTCAGTCAGACGATTTCAGGATCTATTGATTCCAAAATCTGACAGAGAGTATTGTCTTGTAATATGACATACACGTGTGTATAATGATAATGGGTCTGGTTCTATGATGTGACATATGTGTTGAAATAGGAAGATTTATACAGGAATTTTGAAGATGATGCTTGATAATGCCAGAGGCAGTTTCCAAGTCTCCCATTTTGGGCCCCCCCACTGTGTATTCTTAATTAATTTGCTGCAGCACATGATGGGGCACTGAAGGGATAAATGTAAAAGAGGTACGCAATGATACTGGAAAAAATGTGAACTGAATAATATGATTATTTTCTTCAAGTAATCTAATAAACATTTATTCTCATAAGACGTTATGAAATATATTGATTCACACTTGACGAGAATTCACATGACACAATGTACCGCCTCTCTGTTATTATAGTTGGACATACAAAATACAACAAATTCGTATGTAAATGAGTGGATAATTAAAACATAATTTTCTATATGAATATGTACACACATCTACACATAATATGTGAATAAGTATAATAACTTAATATATTTTGGATTATAGCAATTATTTGAATTCCTATTTACAAATGTTGTCAATATTTTGACAATTGCAATGCCATTACATTATTATCATGATTGGTTTAGCATTAATTATCAAAAAAGGTTTTTTTGTACAAACTAAAAAACCTTCTCTTTAAAAATGTTGTGATGTAGCACCTGGTGTCAAGATATGTAGTATTAATGTTTTGATTAATGAATGTAATTTGATCGTCACTTAGCAACTGTCTCTGATTATATTCTTGCAATTTGATTGGCGGATATTATCTAACTCTGCAATATGATTGGCTGCTTCAGAAATAGCACAATATTACTAACCAATTTTACATTTTCTTTTTAATAATATTTCACACATGAGTATATCATATTCAATACAGCTTAAGGTCCTTTAAATTCATTGCAAATGAAGTATGTATCAGTTCATAAAGTTTGTGATGACATTTGCTGCTTCTATTACCATAGACAGATAAAGACATCGGCACATATATCTGTATATAAAGTTTTAAAGGCACAAATGATATCTCATCGTGCCTCGCATAAAAAATCCTGCAAAAGTTCAAATATTGTTGTGCAACCCAAATGCACATGTCCATGGCTATGAAACTGTCAAAGATAAGTCATGGGGTTCCTGTATCAACTCATGTTGGGCATTCCTGATTGGCAATGAAAAATCAACATGTTCACATTCATCTTCACTTTCCCCGGGATCTATGTCACATTCTTGGTCATCGATTTCCAGTTCCGGTTCTCCTATTTCCAGTTCCGGTTCTCCAATTTCCAGTTCTTCTTCATCACTATCAATGCCCTCCGCATGGCTGACACCATCAGAGTTTTCTGCCCCATCTGGTTTATTTTTCTCTTCATCTTCTTTCTTCCTCTTTGCCTCTTCTGCGTGTCTCCATTTCATTCGTCTATTTTGAAACCACACTTTAACCTGAAAACAGATGATAGAACCTTCAAATGTAAATTAAATATCAATAGCGGAGTTTGAATGATAGATCCTATTTTAACCATTTCAAAGACTTTTCAGTCTAACAGGAGAAGGACTCCGTTCTCAAATAATTGGATCCAAGAAATCTGTATCACGTAATACAGTATGGAGTTGTCAAATGGAAATAAAAAATCCATCTCAAATCTCGACTTAGCTTAAACTTACAAAGAGAGCTATGAATAGAATATGATCTTTGAAAAAGTGTGAACATGCCCCTGGGCAAAGCCCGGTGTAGATGAGACTGACATGTGCCTTATTCTTCAGATCTAGGATTACAGAGGTGAATGACAACCCTATAAGGAGCTATGAGTATATTTACACCAATATCTGTCGGTGATGATGGGTCTGGCCGGCAATATTAGGAAGCAAAGTATAGGACAGAGAGGAGTAGGCCTAACATTCATTTCTCCTATGTCAGGTAAGCAGATAAATATCCTGTGCATGATAATACAGTAGCAAGTCGATTTGGCCAATTATGAAGTATATGTGAATGGGAAAAGATTTGACTTTATGACTGTGATGTCTTGTTGATGATTATCAACAATAGAGCCAACTACAAGCCTATAATTGCTGGCGAGGACCAGCCATCCACGTCTTCCAGGCCTTCACAGGTCGTGTCAAAATTGGCCTCAAAATGATACTCTGACTTAAACTTGTCTTCATAACATGTGGACGAGCCAATAAATAGCATGTGTATTATGATTATAAAGATAAACTGGAACAAACAATAACAAGACACTATGAAAAAGTGTTTTGTTAGAATATTTTCTGTTTATAAATAAAAGTAATCTTCAAAATTTTAGATTAAATGAACAAAAACATGCTATGGAACAACTTATCAGAATCCAACAAATCAACAGATCCATTGAAAAGAAAGGGAACAAGATGTCCACTTGAAATCAGACATTTATATGGGCAGGTTGTGTTAGGACATCCATCTTTTTCTGTCAAGGTTACACTGGTTTCCCCTCAGTCCTGTACAAGACACGAGCTGTCACACAAGAACCGGGGACCAGTTAGTAATTGTATGTTGTCACACCATGTTTTCTCAACACAAAACTCTTGTGAAGTATCTCGGCGTAGACTTCACGTCTAGCATCAAGTGCTAAGTGATACACAATACTACTAGATTTTATTGTATTTTAAACTTTATTTCCCCATAAAGAAACATATATCAGTTCCTTCTACGTGCTAGCGTTAGAGTCACCATCAGCACGGGACACCACAAATAAGTTAAAGTCAAAGTAGGTTTCATGGACCAATATGTCAAAGTCCTTAAAACTAATATACAAAATCATTAAAATTCTTGGTTCCATGTGGTTGCCTCTTCATAGCGTGCATGTCTATTTGAATTAAAGCTTCGGGACGATTTTCAATGTGACTTTTACCCCGCAGTATACAGGACAATATACCATCCTTTTGTCATACAGCAGAATGTAAATGACATCATAAACATTTAACTACATAAAGGTCACATAAGTTCCCAAGTGAAATAGCAGTTGACTGCAAATTTCAAAATACACATAAGCTCATAAAATCGAAATTATTTACTTAGCATGTGTGAGAAAGATTTTGAAGCAAACTACTACAGGAGCTAGGAAATTATAGATTCCAGTATTTTATTTTGAGAATACTCCATACATTGTTTAAATGATATGTCACTTGAAAATATATGACGATATCAGATATTGATTTTTATATCAAAGCTTATATTTTAAGTTTATAAAGTTTTTTAAATGTTTTATAAAGTACCTGGGCATCCGTGAGACCCAACATGGCGGCCAGCTGCTTCCGGTCGGGTTTGGTCACATATTTCTGGACCTCGAACCTCTTCTCCAGACCCTTTCTTTGGAGATGTGAAAACACGGCTCTTGACCAGGACCTTTTCCTCTTGGGCTGAGACTGTTGTTGAGACTGGGCTTGCTGGGAGTGGTGAGATGATGTGTGGGAACTGGGGGGATGATGGGGCTGAGAGCTGTGATCTGTCAGAATGGCATAGGGACCTGAAAGCACACAAAAAGGGAACTACGTAATCATAAGATATCAACATGTAATAGAAAGAGCATAACTTAGAATATATTGTCTGATAGATGTGGATAAATATTATGCTTTATTGTTATGATGTATTCAATCTTTACTAATTGTTTAAACAACTTTAAAACATGATCTAATCAGGACAGCTATTTGAATACTGAAAACACTGCCCGAAAGAAGATTATATTCTAAGAAACCACCGATTCTAAAGAATACGCCATTAAAAACAATACAATGATCTCAGCAGATAATAGAAGTACACTCTTATGGAACGATTTTTATCAAGAAATGCTTCCTGTAATTTAATATTTTACAGAAAACTTACTAAAGAATGTTATATGAGTATATCATTAAGAGTAGAAATCATTATTGAGAAAGTACTCATTAAAAACCTATCTAGAAATATGAAATGAAAAAGAATGTTAAAATTAGGGAAACATGATCAAAAAAGTTGCATAACAAACGTAGTATGCTGTCAGCTGTTTGAGGTAAGGCGAATACTTTCAGCACTTAAATTAGGGATTGTTGGTATATCTAATAACCAGTCCGGTACAGCACATGATTATACACTAACAAACATCCGTGTTTGGTACAGCCAAGTATGGGCAAACAATTTCTAACACAATAATGTTAGTAATTTCTCTTAAAATATGAAGTACAATCATCCTGATGAGAAAAAAATAGCAATGAGGAATAAGTAAGACACAGCAATTGTCCATGCCGAGTTTGACCCAGGCTAACCTGCGCATTACAGGCCTGTTTCATTTTAAAGGACTCTATTCGAATGTTGGAAATTTGTGCAATTGTTATAAGCATAGGCCTGTGCATAATCTGTACGATGTTATCACGACACAGCCAGACCCAGGTAATAATGGGAAAAATAGCCTAATTGCTGACAAAACGTGCTGCTTTCTGCTATACACTTGACATCTATTAACTTCATGTGGACTGCGATTATTCTCCACTTGATGGTCTACCTCTACACCATAACCTACCAGAATATGTTAATGCTGTTCTCATTACAATTGATTATGAATATGCATATATATATATATATAAATATATATATATATATATATATATATATATATATATATATATATATATATATATATATATATATATATATATATATATATATATATATATATATAAATGTATATGAATTTATAGGCTGACTTTGTATTGCTTAGCAAATTAGATGTAAAACACATATTGGTCTATTTGACTAATGTCTCTCCAAGTGAATGAACACAATGAGAAAGTAAAAATATGGTTAATAATGGCATAATGAAGACATGGGTGTTTTTCATTTCAACAGATATTATGGAATGTAAGAATGTGTTCTTTCAAGTATGAAAATGACTTTTATTATGTGGTCTATGATTTCGGCTTGAAATATTTGCAATATTTGTACAAGTTATGAAAATGATGGGTTTTCAACAACTGGAATACCTGGTTCTGACTCATAACAACATAATAAGTGAAATTACGTTTTTTTTTAGATTCCAGTTTCAAATGAATTTTAATATTTGCACACGGATTTTCTTACATACAGTTATTTATACGCCTCCAAATGTCACGTTTGTTTTCACCTGATACTGCAAGCTACTATTTGCCCCATGATTATGACAAAAAAAACCCATTTTAGTTTAGAAATATGCGCATGATTATCGGTCTAAGATTGAAATCGAGGTTCATGGTAAGTCACGTGTTCATTCGCGTCCAACACCTGTTTCTTTTATGGTGTCATATCATGAACCAAGAACACTGGTTATTTCTCTGGCGACGATGTTCTTTTTTGCGGTGTTGATAGCCTCTCAGATAACGTGTGTGATTTGTGAATATAGTGCATAATTTGAAGGCCAATTGAGCATGGCAAATGTGTGCTATAATTTTCCTGTGCCTTATTTGCCTTTGATTATGGGGCAACACAATAGCTGCATTGAAAGTTGCTGATCAGATGGAAAATTCCTAATCGGGCTAATAAGTATTATAAGGTGTTATTGGACTGACTGGCAAGTTGGTCTCAATCTTTTTATGACTATACAGAATATGGAAACCCATTAGTGCACGCATATCTCAGGAATTTTGATGTAAATCTTAAAAGAAATATAATAAGAGCACAAAAAAGCTTCCACTAAAGTTGAGGCCAACACATTTGACTTTTTCTTTGATGTGGATATTTACCTGCACTTCTTTTACTTTGAAGTTTACCGACCATAAAGTTTTAAATTATCATTTTCGTTCCACAAATCGCGCTGTCTTACATTAACTAACCGGAACTGGTCGAATGAAAAGAAGAATTATGACATCAATCTCACCATATGGTATATCCAAGAAAAATTTTTTTTACCTAATAATGTGAAACTGTAAGGCCACGGGCTAAGTTTGTAAATCTCTGTCATATGTTATTTGTTTGTCAATTTAAAACACAAGATTTAAACATGTGTTTAAGGCTAAATGTTCATTTTCTGCAAATTCAATTAACCTTTCAGATTATTATATTACACTTATCGAAGCTACATTTTGGGTTAACTAAAAGATATAGTATTTAAGGAGCACTGTGTGTGTGTATATATATATATATATATATATATATATATATATATATATATATATATATATATATATATATATATATATATATATATATATATATATATATATATATTTTATTACTATAAGTCACAATATTTTATTACTATAAGTCACAATGATGATACTGATGATATTTTATTACTATAAGTCACAACACGCTTGCATTGCGCTGTAAAGAACTCACCCATATATATATATATATATATATATATATATATATATATATATATATATATATATATTATTTATATATAGAGTTGTCATTTTGCCATTATGTTGCGTGTTGATGAAGCGATCTATCTGTAGCAGAGTGGTCATATCTTGCCATACTGTAAATGAGGTACTGGGAAGTCATGTAATCCATCATTCCTCACAGAAGGCAATGACAATATAAGCCAACTATTTGACGTAACCGACAATATCCTGTACAAAGGACGTTGCGTGAAAATGTGTCTGAACCTTGACCATTGACAGGAGGGCATTCCCCCATCAGGCAATCAGGGAACGTTTTTTTGTGTGTCATAAACTTCGCCAAGGTTGTACAAAACATGTTTTGCCTTCAAACCATGTGGCATATCAATCGCTTGACCTCAGGTTTTAAGAATCTGGAGACTTTTGACCAGGGTGTAGTTCAACTGAGTGAGAGAAAAAAACCGCTTGTGGAATCTTTTAAAAGATGGCAATGAATTCTCTTGAGATATGAAAGCTAAACATGTCAAAGAAGACATATGACCAGTCTGGAATGCAAGGCTCAGTCACGGCTGGGCACAGGTCCAGAGATTGCAATATCAGATAAACCACCTTTACACAGATGTCACAACATATTATGGGCTCAAAGGTGCTAAACTTCTCTCTTAATGGCTTTTACCCTTGCACTTGGCAATGACACCATCCCATCACAGGACAATCATGGACGCAATCAAGAGTACTTTAGACAAGATTAGATAATATATTCTTCCAAATTGACATGCATCATCTAAATTTCATTGTACTGAGGAAAGGAACGTAAATTTCTTTTTTTTTGGGGGGGTGGGGGTGGGGGGTAGGGGGCATTTAAAGATATTTGTCTATTCGTGATCATAAGAACTGTCATTGTGGTCTCATGCCAAGTGTATTTTATGTCTCTCAATATTTCGCCTCTTGGGGGCAAAAGGTTTGAATAATTCATAAAATCACAACAATAATCTGTCATTATCCCACCCAAGAGGGTAACCTGACCGATGAAATATATGTTAATTGACAGACCTTTTGGAAGGACAGATATATACATATTTATTTCCAAAAGCTTTTTGGATACAAATGGATGGCTGTACACAACATCTTTGGCCTTTAATAAATATGAAAGCAAATTTAACCTACTTTCAACCATTCTGGAGTTTTATTTTGTTCACAGCTTATAGCTCCAACTGTCACAATTTATTTTGCCCCCAAAATAATATCTGTGAAGGCGCTCCCCACGCAACACACTTTCTTATCCCCCATATTGGATTCCGTTTCCATTTAGACCTCTTTAAGTCAGGAACTCTCTCTTTTGGGAACGAATATGACATGAAATCAATTTTCAGAGTGATCTGGGATAGTTTAGTTATGCCTTGATTTAAGACTGCCAACTTATATTTAGCCTTCATTCTGTTCTTGACAAAAATAGTTCAGATAAAACAAGAACCTATCTCACATTTTACTCTTTAAAGTTTCTGTGTTCTTTGTCACGTACGTCTTCCTTATCTTCGTTATGTTATGACAAGCCTATTGTCAAACCTCTGCGTATATTAAAGGACAACATCGTTCTCATACGTGAATAGTAGCAAACATATCAGATTGGCTTTAAAAATAGGAATAAGATCCGCATTGCACGGAACAAAGTAAGATGTCTATCTTGAAATAGATGGTTGTGACAATTTTGGTTGCATAATGAATCACAAGAAGCTATCTTTATGTGTCTATTAGAGGGTATTTAGTGGTATTTACTGTCTACTGATGATATTTTATTACTATAAGTCACAACACGCTTGCATTGCGCTGTAAAGAACTCACCCACGCCTTTGATCTGCGCCATATTGCCTGGGTAAACACATAATGTTCTCAGTCTTTTATGTACATTTTATGAGGATCGAGGTGTATAATATTCGATTGTATTCCTCACTCGTTAGATGGTAATAAAGGGAGGAAATTACAAATTATAGTACTTTCATGTGACGCTAAATACCTGTAAAATTGGCCCTAACCGTCGCTGCTCAAGAGTCGTTAGTACCAATTATCTAAACTGCGAGTCAAATTTTATATGACAAGTTCCAAAATCATGAGGGTTGAATATATTAGATTTTGTCATACTAGCAGTGCAAGAAGAGTTTTTGAATACACACCAATCATCAGTGTATGTTTATAGGGCTAATGATTTGATAAAACACATGGGGAATCTGGGAATCTTGATATGTCTTAGTAAACCGTAAAACCGCGGCTACTGCATCCTCAGTTCAAATAACACGAAATAAAGCATTCTTGATTTATCCATTAGTTTACATCTGCATTGCATGATGGGATAAGATTTTCAATAAGACGATCGAGAGCATTCTTGTGTTGTTCAAAAAGGTTGTTTCGGATTCTCATAAGTAACTTATGGCCTCTTCCTATTGGAAAAAGCACTGGACTTTGTGTCACGCAAACTTTTCACTGACTTCACAGATAACATTCACAGAAACCTGTCATAATTGTCCCGTGCGAAACTCTGCGGGTCGAAATCACTGAGAAAACTCATAAAATAACACTGAAGACAATTCCATTGACCAACTCATTTGTCCCCCCCCCCCCCCAAAAAAAAAAGAAAAAAGAAAAGGAAAGAAAGATTGCTGCTATGTGGGAAACGATATTTAAGATGCGGAAAGGCGCTACAACGCATCATGATAATGACTTGTAATAAAAGGTAATACACTCTGTTTAAAAATCACATACGGTTGCTAAAAGCCCTTTTAGTTTCATAATGACAAGGCAGAAGCAGAAGTTGATTGATACTTGCTAAAAAGTCAAACTGCAGCAATTTGCCAGGGTCATGACCTCTGCATAAATCCGTCTCTGTTCAAAAAAGTCGCAATGAGCTACTTTGGTCATTGCTTTGGTTTTAAATATATCTTGGAGAGAGACACCTTTCATGACCTTGTTAAAGATAATATACCTGTATTACTGATATTTATGTGCCAACCAACAACCACATCGTCCTGTCGTCTGCTTCGGGGCACCAGAGACGCGCGATACAGATCTCGAGACTTGCAACATTCAGCGAGACTTCAGATAGAGCGGTCATGCTTTAGTGATGAAAGGCGGCTAGAAATGCTCGGTTCTTGTTGCAAATGTGCCAAAATTGCCTCAAATGAGCCCAAATGACAAAGAAGAGTAGTTACTTATGGTCAACAAATGATTGTCGTCCGCCTGTTTGACAATGACCACTTACTGCCCACTTTGTATCACCTGTGTCATTATTAGACCCTTCGACAAGGTCATATACCACCGCCTTCTTTGTTATATCGCTTTCAAATATTTCATTCTAAAAATGTCCATATGTTTCTGTGACTGAGATTTCAAATATAAAAAAGGCAAAGTGAATGAAGCACGGTTCTCAAAGTTGCATGCTTTTGCATATAAATTGAGCTGCATCAGGGGATAACAATTCTTTGAAAGTGTCTGTCTCTTTAGTTCAGAATAAAAAAAATCTAGCAATTCATGAAAACATTAAAACAAATATCTTGATACGTTTTCATGGTATGTGTTAATTTCTGAGGAGAAACAGGTGGTTAATGATTTATTAATTAACTTTTTATGAAATCAACCTATACATTGCTTACCTGGAAATTCAGACGGTCTGTGCATGGCGTAATGATGACCTAATGGATGAGACAGTCGTGGATGCTGCCCTTGGTGCTGCCCAGGGCCTGGATGATGCCCTGTGTACTGCTGATGATGGCCGCTAGGGGTCGCCCCGTACGGGAGTCTGGGGTAGGAGAAGGTCCCACACTGGGAGGGGGTGTGTATGACGGTGTTGCTGCACGGGCAGAGAGGATGAGTGCATGGCGGTGAAGGCGGTGAAGACCGTGATGAACACGTCGGTGACGTGGGTGATAAAGGTGATGATGACGTCACTGGCGTAGCTGCCTTGTCCTTGGGACCTGGATTCATCGAAATAGTAATACTTGTTAAGATAGCGTTCATGGTTATACATCAAACAATTAAATAAACTAATCGTTCTTTTCAAAATGTCTTCTCATAGATAACTTTTAATTTTTGAAATACCTATCAATGAGGACAGACCTATTTATTATATTCTAAGATGATTGTTCTGAGTGGATGCTGACGCGTGCTGTTCCACAAAGATTGTATCTTTTAATCAATGCTATTTAATACATCAACATTGGAGCAATTGCAGATTTAAAACTAACATTATCGATATTGGGATATTTATCTTGTTCAAATGTTGCTGTTTTTTACAATTTATAACTGAAAAATGAAATAAAACCAACTTGAACTTTATATTTCACTTTGATTTTTCATCTATTGTTTAATTCTTGATATAAACTTTGAGTAATTATATAATAACTCCAAGATATGAGTAATAATATAAAATTGTGGAAAATTTGTTTAGATGCGTATTTTTTCATATATCCTAATAGTGAGTTACCAGTATTATTTATAGTCTGGTTTATGCCACATCTTCTGTCCTGGTGATAAGGTCAATGGCAATATAAGGACAGTGCTGCAGAATAAACCTACAAGGACCCTGACAGTCTCCTTGGCTCATCTTATTAGAAATATAAATACCTGAGAAATGCTTTTTCTCTAAGTTGAATATATATTTAATTAGTCCTTACTTTTTGAATTCCAGATTGCACAAGGGCACCTTTTGAATATGATGGAAATTGACTTTAGCATAGAACACAATCTTAATAGAACAAGTACATCTAAAACTCCCTTCCTCCCTGTATCTTCCTCAAAGCATAGAAAGAATTTGGAACAGTCAATCTTTGTTTTGCATGATATTAATTCTAGATTGTCCATATCCCTTTAGAATAATTTATTTATCAACTTGACAATTTTAGTAAATCAAAATTGAAAACAAGCCACTGTCCAAATCTCTGCTCTGATTCAAATTCAATTTATTCGGTATTTTTTTAAACAAAACTTCTAAAAGACAATGGCAAGAGTAAACAGGTAAAAGAACATGAAGTCACAAGATTTGTACTAACTTTGAGGTGTGGGAAGTTCTTCCTTCTCGTCCAGAATTCTGTCTATTCCAAACTTGAGGTCCTTGCTTCGTACAGGTGGGCTATCGGGAGCCGAGTCCAGCCCGGGGAAGGTGAGGGGTGCCCGCATGACAGGCAGAGCCAGGCCACCGAGGTGGGTCGGGAGAGTCCCCGGGAGCGGGATCACGCTCGGGTACAAAATGTCCGAGATATAGAAAGAGGTCCTCTTGATGGCCTCGCTGTAGATAGCGGCGGCGTAGGGCCCGGTTGGTAGAGCAGCGCCTGCCGAGGACGGTACCCCCTCTGCCGCCGCCCAGAACGGCACGGACCCCGGGGCTGGCGGGCAGGCCACACATCCACTGCTACCCGTGTACATCCCGCGATAACGTCCCGCACTTAACTCTGCGATGAGGCGCTTCCTTTGAGGACTTCAGGTATAGACCACCTGACCTTTATATAAATATATGTCCACCCTTCTTTCACTCCTTTTGTGACAAAAAGCGAAGGTAAGAGTGTCCGGAGCGGAACAAGCGGCAAAGTTTAGAATATCTATGCCGTCCTGG
The DNA here is from genome assembly GCA_949316495.1 of Amphiduros pacificus. Lineage (NCBI taxonomy): Eukaryota > Metazoa > Annelida > Polychaeta > Phyllodocida > Hesionidae > Amphiduros > Amphiduros pacificus. The sequence goes on along the minus strand of OX439005.1, from coordinate 36,969,681 downwards.
TGTCAAACGTACCCGACACTCCAATAAGACAAACTGTAATGTTTCACATGCGTTGCCTGGAACCATCATACGGTGAGACTCTGTGATGGGGGCGGTTCCATCTCAGTGACCACATGGGGGTGAACAGGCTGCTGAGAAATCTCATATTTACCCATAACCTGTCCTCATTGGACTACAAACATGATTTCCTACTTCTAAAAACATTTCTCAGTATTTCATGAAAAAAAGTTCAACTAGTTGCCACAATTTATATAATAAAATCATTGGAGAAAGTATATTTCACCCATTTTCTTTTACCCTGTCCCATTTTCAAAATAATAAACACATCCAGACTCAGAGGGTGGAAAATTGGTTACCCCTCCCCTTTCCTTCTCACTTTCCCTGATTGGCTGCCCGGCCATACACATCTCAATTGCCTGCAACTTAACACCTCACCACCAACCCACTAGCTCTACCAGCATATTTCACGGAGATCATTGAGAACAGTAGATATAACCATGTTTGTGGAGCTGTGAGGAGATAACCTTATTTAAGAATCTTATTAATCTAGAATTGTTCCATGTAAAAATAATATTTTAATAAAACTTTTAATTTTTTTATTTGTTTAATCTTAGAAGAATAAATACATTTAGAACGATAAAATGTGGGATGCTATGCAACTGGAGTGCTAAGAGTCTAAACTCAATCCCCATATATTAAAATGGACCAGCCCTTACCGCACGATATGTCAGCTAGTGGTAATTAGCGCGTAATCAGTACTTTATGACTTGTTAATTTTACACTCGGCAGGGGTCAGGTATTTAGAAATGGAAATACTGTGATAAAAAACAAGCCATGATAGATGTGCGTCTTAAGCAGTGATTTGAGGAAGTCCAGACTTGGCTATGGTAAATATCACCTACATAGATACATTTATAATCTGATTGGTTTATAAACAAAACATCAAGTTTGCATTTATAAACTCATTTAGAGAGACCTCTTGTGAGACGCGATAAACCTTCCACATCGTTTACTTTAGCCGCTGAGTCATTTTCTGTTTTTTTCTTCATTCAGACAAATATCTTTTATTGCTGTTGAGTATCTTGCATTGAGTGAAACAAGACACACATGATATCATAACAACTGTATTTCACCATCCTAGTGATATTTAAAAAACAAAACACAAAAAAGAAACTAATATACAAGGTGGGAGGCATATCATGAGCATAGGATCACACAGAGCAAAGACCAAAACACAATTCTAGCAAATAAATCCTTATTGTTATTTTTTTTTTATCTTTTAAATAATTATCTCTGACCACCCAAGATATATTCAAATATACGCGGTGATTGGAAGTTCACAACAACAAAATACGATACTCTTATATCGCAGTTTATTAGGTATATTTATAACTATATCCTTGAGTCCTTTGCGAATCATATCAGTCAGTAAAATGTGATATCACTAGGAGAACCTCCCAGCAATTCAAAAATAAACAACATCAGAAATTTGAGTTCAAATGAATTAAAAGGAACATCGGGAACTTTTTCTGGTCCCTTCGCTTTTTCTATACACGAATCAGAATCATGTTTATTCATAATATTCTTTGATTGTATAATCTTTTTACACTTTTTTCATACGAGGAAATCATTTACCCCATCAAAATATCACAGCAACATTTGCCTGAAGCTTATTTTATATCCCATACCCCTTTTATAAATAAAAAAAAGAAAACAAATCAAAACCTCAAACGCAATAAGATATCAAGTCAATTGAGAAAAGTCCTTGACACCAGGACTTCTACGCTAATCTTGTTGAACATTTCCGCATTTATTTTATCGAAATATTCTCATTAAATTGTATTAATGTAAGGGAACACCAATATTGGCGTATTTATGCGTATTGTTTTCATCACCGCTGTAGATATAAGTGCGGGAGTTTTCTACTAGGGGCGGAAGTCCAAGACGGCTGAGATATGGAGGGCTGCATTAGGCTGACCTTTTAATGTAAGAATCGTGATACTGTTTTAATTGCAGATTGATGATAACAGATTCCCTTTTTTCAGTTCATGGGGTTAGTTTAATGGGTGGTCTTGCATTGTTATGTTTGCCTACGTACACATCGTTTTTTTGGTAAATACTCTCTTTTCATTAGAGAAATTAAGATTTAAAGGTCATGTCCATTTTACGACATTTCACATGCACAAGTTTTACGACATATGTCACACGCGTGTTTAAAATCAATGCTTTAAATATTCTCAGAGTGTTGTCCATGTATCTTCGGAGGGGGTGTATAAAGAATTAAAATATAACTGACAATAACATGAAACACTTGTCACAAAGTACAGTAAATATATCAAGTAGATTGATAACATTACAGATTAATCTGGTACATTGCTGCTTTCTCGTCATGTTGATAGAGCGATCAATGGAGAGACTCCCCGAGGGTGAAATACATACCCTCCCAACTCATACAGGGGTGAAATGTGAACCCCGCCCTCCACCCAGAGCAATTAAACGCTGACATATTGTTCTATCGAATTTCTCGTTAACTCATAATATTTTGGTATGTCCTAAATGTCTGATCCATATATCTGTATATTTATATATCAGGTAAAGTGGTCACCTCGCGAATCTCACTCAACTAACATCATATGTCATAAAATCATCACTAAACATCTTTAACTCCCGTTTGCAACACACAAATAAATCTATGAAAATGTGTGTGCACCATTGATGATTTACATGCTCAAAAGGCGGTGTTTTTAGGGGTGCAGGTATGGTGTGTCGGGGCAATGATTTACCCGGCCCGGCTGCAACATCTCTGTGGCACCTCATCAACCCTTACCCCACGGCTTCACGTCACCTATTGTTTATAGCAGGGACATGTCTATTATCGCCCTTATCTGCGACCACCCCCAAACTGCGGCATTCATCCTAATCAATCAGGGTACTGGCTTCTGTGTTTTATTATAACTTAACGCACGAGATGAATATTTGTGATAGAACTGTTTGGTCATCATGTATCTCTAACCATATCAGAGTGTTTGTTAATTTTATCAAATATGGGCATGTTCTACTCGTGGAAGAAGTAATTTATTTCATGTACTTTTTAGGTTTGTATTTCCATTTTACTGAGTTGTCCGCACTTAATGGCAATCTGTTTCAGTCCCAAAACAATGGGATGCACGCACTATTTGTTTAAATAGAACATACAGTTCAATTAAACAGATGATGTAAATACCAGAGATGCTTGTAAATATTTATATATAGATCTTCGATAAATTAATTCTTTTAATTACAGAGCAATATAGTTTTGGCAAATAAATGGTTTTGCCAAGACTGAATCACCCATGCAATGAACAGACCTGTCAATAAACATTACATTGTACACATATCATGAAGTTACTGGCAAATAAAGCAAACTCAAAAAGGAAATAAAAGTTTATTATAGCGACAATTAGTGTTTTTCGCTGGCAAACCAAGAACCTCATTTGATAACCTTTTGTGGTAAACAGGAAATTGAACTACGTTTCTTATCAGCGGCCGACAGGGGTCACCTCTGTGTAGGTGGTGCTTGGAGCAACAGTAACAGCTTCAAGTATGAGCTGAACATGTTATCAATATGCGTTTTTCTGACCATACGTGCCAGATTCATATGCAACTATATTTGAGATAGCAATAGCAATAGTAATTACATCATGTACACGATATGAAATAATACAATGAAAGCAGAATCGGTGGTGTTTTGGTGTCTTGGTCGGATACATGTTTTTCAGGTGGATGTTGGTGGATTCTGGAAAACAAACTCGTTTCAGGTCACGGAGAGACATTTTTCACCTTAACATTTATTTATTTTGCATGGGTGAGGGGTTACTTTACCCCACTGGATCTGCCACACACACATTATTCGTTCATTCATCTTTTTAGATAGATTGAATATCTAGAAAAATAATCAAAAGGAAATTATAATCTGTCATTGCAGTGATATATTTGGAACTGCCTAATGTTTCGACCAGACCACCAGAGGTTTATGAACAAAAAAGTTGAAAAAATATCGGCGGCTTTTTTGCCTTATTGCCACCATATCAGCTAACTATCTGAATATTAACAACTGTATTATGAATGATTTGTGGAGCTAGCCACATGGCACTTGCCAGCGAGCACGTACCACCAACCTCATGTAATTCAGAAGAGCGCCAGTGGCCGAGGCAGGATTTCACCATTACATAAACTTTAGTAAAGCTTAGACTGAACTTCAGCCCTATTTCTGCATGGACCCTCAAAGTATAAAGGTTCACAGGGGATGGTAGCTTTGAAAAGTATTTTTCACCTTTCGTGCCATTTTATTTTATTTTTCACTCATTGATCAATCGTTTGTTCTACTTAAGATAGATGAAATATCATGTTTATTTCAGCTTGAAATGTTAATCACAACATTTACAGTGTTGCGGGTTCATCAAATGAAACTGCTTTTAACAAAGCAATTCATGTTAAAATACTTAAGTTATGTTAAAATACTACAAGATCAGTAAACGGGGCGACTCGGGGTATCATTAATGTAGATATTAATTAAACATTGTCACTTTTAAATTTGGTGTATTGTCTTTCCCACATTAATATCTACAAGGATTGATATGTCATATTGTACATGAAAATATCAATAATGGCTAAAATGACATTTCTCATTGAGAATTCCACAATACAATATGGTATTCAAACTAAATTTTTATATCAAACAGCTGTTATTGTTTGGTAAAAATGGAAAACATATCTATATTAATTTCAAACGCTATGAAAACCGAACAGTGCTGTCCTCTGTGTTCTGCCGAAAATTATCGCAACAGGTGGCAGCACCATCCTCGTCATTGCCCTTGCCGTCATCTTTGGTACGACAAAGTGAATTATATTAAGATATCAGCTATCTCCTTAACCATTAGTTTAAAAAAAAGATTACAACAAGATTAGAAACTAATATGATATATTATCAAACAAAGCTAAAAACACCGTATTCAAAAGCCAGACTTGCACAATGATTGAACAGGCTTTTCTTAAATGCAATTACCCTTTTACTGCTCAATTTATGTTAATCTACTATTTGACATGTGGGACCAGGACATTCGAAAGGAGTATACGATAACTCTTCAATCTTCGAATTGAATGGACTGTATCTTGCTCTGTGTTGCCAGGGTCTCATTCCTGCATTTCCAAGTCATATTTTTTCTAGCATTTTATCTGTGATACAATGCTAGAGTCCAATTCACATCACATATACAGGTGAAACATTCAAAATGGTTTTCAATTGGGCATTTTGACAGTGGTCAGAGGTCTGAATATAACGTATATGAGAACACACATATATCTCACACACTTATCAGATGGAAAAAATACATTTTGTATATTGTTTATGAGTCTCACTCGTGACCATTTCTTGATAGAAAATGGCTTGTTGGGTTCGTATATAAGCTTAAATTATTCATCAAAACATTTTAGATGCCCAAGGACACGAATTGTTTGTATATTTACTCTATTTACCCTGGTCGCCGTGAATGAAAGATAACCGCGATCTTGGAAAGTTGACTGGATGGAGAGAAACTGGTATTGAGTGACCTGTCTATCTACTAATGTATTAGAGTTGTTTACTTTGCGACGGAATGTTCATTTGTTCTAAAAAAAGAAAGGCTTCATAAACACATGGGAGAAATACTGGAAGCACAGGGTATAAATCCCCAAACCGGAACATCTGTTCAATATTGTGAACAGATGTGCTGCCTTGGAGTTAAAAGAGTCTTACTCTCCATAGAATCTTACTCTCCATAGAATCTTACTCTCCATAGAATCTCACTCCCCAAAGAGTCTTACTCCTCAATAGAATCTTACTCCTAAATAGAATCTTACTCCTCAATAGAATCTTACTCTCCATAGAGTCTTATTCTCCAAAGAATCTTACTCCTTAAAGAGTCTTACTCCAAAGAATCTTACTCCTTAAAGAATCTTACTCCTAAATAGAATCTTACTCCTCAATAGAATTTTACTTTCCATAGAGTCTTATTCTCCATAAAATCTTACTCCCCAAAGCATCTTACTCCTCAATAGAATCCTACTCCTCAATAGAATCTTACTCCTCAATAGAATCTTACTCTCCATAGAATCTTACTCTCCATAGAATCTTTCTCTCGATAGAGTTTTACTCTCCAAAAAGTCTTACTTCCCAAAGAGTCTTACTCTCCATAGAATCTTACTCTCCATAGAATCTTACTCTCCATAGAATCTCACTGTCCAAAGAGTCTTACTTCCCAAGGAGTCTTACTCTCCATAGAATCTTATTCTCCGTAGAATCTTACTCCTCAATAGAATCTTACTCCTCAATAGAATCTTACTCCTCAATAGAATCTTACTCTCCATAGAGTCTTATTCTCCATAGAATCTTACTCCTTAAAGAGTCTTACTCTCCATAGAATCTTACTCTCCATAGAATCATACTTTCCATAGAGTCTTATTCTCAATAAAATCTTACTCTCGATAGAGTCTTGCTCTCCATAGAGTCTTACTCTCCATAGAATCTTACTTCCCAAAGAGTCTCACTCTCCGTTTTCAACTTTGGGAATATCATAGATGACTATAATTGACTTAGATTTGCATTTAAGACTTCATGCCTAAGGATGGGTCACATTTCGACCAACATACTCAAAGTTTATCTGTCATTTTCTGGAACCTGTTGATTATATGTAAAATCAGTTAATCGAGGACTGCAGAAATAAGAATTCATATTCTGAGACTGTCCACATATGCTAATGCTAGGTGGAGCCACCAGCTAGCGTTGTAATATCCTGAGCTATTTGATCCCCAGGGATATAAAAATCTCACCATACATTTTCAGAGATATCCCCCATCTTATCTGACATTTTATAACAAGTTGCTCAAACTTTTAATTATTTAATCATCAACCTTTATCCAGATTCAAAGACTGGGAAGTCAGTGTGTTGGGGTTAAGCTGGTGTTGGGGCTAAAAACTGATCAGTCTCATAAATATAAAATGTTGCCACAATACCTTAAATATATTCTCTACGACATAGAATTCCATAAATGATAAAAAAAAAATTTCCGTTATTCAGTACATTTTGAATACAAACAATAAATTATGGTTAATAATTTACTGGAATTTATATGTCAAAAGATCTTGACACTCGTACGCTGGATAATGATACTAAAATATTCACCCTCCACGTAGTGTCGCCACTATCACACCGACTTATAGGCTCTTGACACCATTTCTGGTTTGACCCAGTTGCAGTTGATATTGGAGTACATCAAGATCAGCCATAGAAATACTCTGACCGGGGAACGTGTAGCTGCTTGAACATCTTAGGGTAAATATGTATTTAATGCCTATTAAGTTCTCTGTAAATAATTAATGAAAGGGAGCTATATTATTAATGTTGAATAATGACTGCTTTATAAGACCAGAGAATTAGAAAAGCTAACCTTAAGAAAAGTTTTTGACATATAGATGTAGAATGTTAAAGCATTGGTGAAACCTGGAAAGTTGCAGGCAATTTTACAGTGGTTTAAGGTATCTGAAAACAATATATGATCTTAAAATTGACATACATACAGGCTATCTATCTGAAATCCACTAAAGAACATCTGCCCTGAGAATTATGATTTTTTGTGACCACCAAGTACTGCCAGGACTAAACAGGAAGTGTGTTGTGTGACCTTGACCTTTGAACTGTCAGGGGGCTCCGTAAGTCATAGGAGGTGTTGTTTACCAATTGTCAAAATTGGAGCAACACATTTTTGGCCATTTTTTTCCACTATTTAGAGAATGAATTGGAAGATAATACTTATCATGATGATAGTGCCTTTTCTTGGCTTCCTTTTGGTGGTAAATTTATTAAAAACGGATGAATATTTATGAAGTTATAAATGAAGAAATCATTATTTTTTATATTATATATGTTTGCAAAAAAAAGTTTAACAAAATTCTATACAGCCCAGCTTTTAAGGTGGAATCCATGCAGCCTTTGATGTCTTCCCATTCAATGGTGTGAAAAACCCCAAATTTCATCAAAGAGGGTCATATCATAAATTTTACTGATACCAATTATCAGCATTCACAGTTTTGCCATTCAAAGTCATTGTGATTTAAGGCCAAACCAGTGATCAAAGGGTTTAATGTCACTTTTTCAATATCACGGCCTTCAAGTTAAGGGGGATTCCATGCAACCTTTGAGTCATGTCTTCCCTTTTTGACAGAAAGGTTTTCATATGCATAAGATACTTTTCAAATAAATAGTATACTTTTCCCATAAATGATATATCTTTCACAACCATAAGATATTTGTCACAACCATAAAATATTTTTCACGGCCATGAGTTATTTCATTGATTCAAATAATATTAAAATAATCTTATGTTGTTCTGAAGTATACTCCTGGCAATAAATTGATAAATTGTACAAAACATCTTCACCCTGTTTCCCAAGCTGGACAGGTGCACAACTGGTAACTCATTAGGTGTTTACACAAGATCACATACCAGCTAAACAAAGCTTGTTGACAAAGTGTTCAATTGCTGGTGTAGGTTTTAGCAGACAACTGATCAACTTTCAAGTGCCACAGAAATTTGTTAACAGAGAATATTTTGGGTACTACTACATAAAAGCACTGTTTAAGGTATAAACATTCATGTTATGTAAAGAAAATGTGTCTGAAAGTCAGGTTTCACCAATGCTTTAAAGCTGCCTTCTTCACAAATATTATAAACTTTATAATCAGATTGGAGACTAAGTCCTGTGTTGACCTTTTAGCATTATCTATTTTATTTAGAACATGTGAACTCGTTCATTTTAAATTTAACATTTACATTTCATATTCAACAACTCAGCAAAAACTACTCTTTTTATGTTCATAAAGTCTACTTTTTCCGTTCTACTTGCTCTTCATATAAAATAATTTTAAACCCTTTTGATTTATATTGCATATGCACTGTTAAACATGTACCTTACTGTCCCAGGCCCAATTTCATTATAAAATAAATACTTTTTTGATATGAGAACATTCATTAATTAATGAAACGATTGACAGGGGAGAGCAAGCGCGACTTATACCTGAGGGCAATAATTAAATTCAGCTTGATTTTCAATTAATATTTCTTCAAACTCAAAACAGCATATTAGAGTCAAGCGTATTAAACATAAACGCAGAAATTTATCACATGCAAGACGTGCTTTCAATATTAGGTAGCCCTTATGTGAAATTGTCAAACACTGATTTGGTAGACTAATTTGGCTGAGGCAAGATTTGATGAATTTATTTGTTTTATTGCTGATGGACCGGGGGATCTTATACGGTTATTAGTATAGCCAAGAAGGTTTTAAGGAACACCTAAAACTTCCTTAAATTGGTATAACTGAGTTAGCTCACAGATTGACGTGTTCAGAAACTGATCTGCTTCAAAAGCAAATTTCAATATATATTACTCATTTGACACATGTGAGGTGATATTCACCAGGGATATTACAGTAGAATGGGGATAGTTAGTGAAATAATTTACCCTGTATAATGCCCCAGCCGCATTTGCGCCGAGCGCCGGCCGTGAAGTAAGTAGGTTTCCACGGATACCGGGCGCCGGGAAGTTCTATAACGATAGTGTGGTATGCCGTGGGTTCGGTCACATGAATGAAACGAGGACATTGCGAGATGAAACAAAAGAGACGTACGTCTGTAGGATATCGTTGGGAATCACCAAGACTACTTTTTATGTGGTATATTGCAACCAGCCATATCCCACATCAAAGACATATATTATTGGTTTTCCAAATTATCAAAGTCAAAATTGGTTTATTATTTCATTAGATTTTATTAAATTTTATATTTTATTAGATTTTATATATTTTGGTTATGGATCCCAGAGTCAATTAATGCTTTCCTCAGGCATCTTGCATAAGAGATTTGAGAGGGTTCCCAGACAGACTGGTCAAGCTCACCTGCAATCAGGTAGTAATTGTGGCCCTGTCTGATTGGACACCCTGGGAGGACCAGGAAGCTAGGTCCTTATTAGTGATCAAACCCAGAGCCACAAAACGATTTGACTTAGCATTCAAGCTCAGCTTGGAAGCAGCTTTGGCATGATGAGTATGGCTCTGGTTCTGGTCACTCAATAAGAGGTGAGTAGCATACTGATAGGTTTTTGTATACTGGTATACACATATGTTTTATATTTTCAAAAGCAAAATAAATGTTCAAGTTCAAATACATGGACTTTTTATTTGATCACAAAGGTAGGTTAGGCATTTATCTACAGTGAGGGGCTGTAAGCATTCCCCCATGTTGTCTCATGTGCCCCTGATGCTCAATTAGTCATGGCAGGATCCCACGTACAGATTAGCGAGTTTTCCTCAGATCAGCGAGTATCACACAGATCAGCGTGTCCCACAGATTTTCCCCAAAGACATCTCACACATTAGTAGAAATATACCACAAGACTACTCCTGAAGACATCTTGCGATGGCCGATGCTTGTGTCGTTATCTACCGGTCAATTGACCCCCCCAACCCCCCCCCCAAAAAACTATTTGGCAAAAAATCCTATTTTCACGGTACGATGCCACCGGCAGCCCGAAGCTAATCTTGCTGTATGCCCGCGGGACACTTAAGGGAGACTATTGTATATCGGCCATAATTTTAGACATCGCACATATTGCCGGGAATTCTTAGCTGCAACATGAAAGTCCGCCTAATTTTTTCTGACATTTGGTCTTAACCTTAGGTGGAGTCATTCATCAAAACTTGGCGTTTATCTGGTCTGTGGCCACAGATCTAATATTGAGCACTTCGGTCAGATAGAAATATGACCTAAGTGCTAATTCACTCCAGGGAACAAGCCGGGTCCCAGGCAAAAAATGTGATTTTGAATTCCTATCATAACAACCCCCTGTCTGTGGTTTTAGCATTATGGTAGTGATGACAGTCAGTTGCTTAAATTCCTCAGTACACATGCAATTAACTAGGTCATCTAAATTAAGAACAGCATATTTGCCAATTACCTGGCCAGCCAGTGACTTAATTGCCTGATCTAAACATGGTACTGGGAAGCTAATTTTGACACTTGTACCAGGGAGATGCATTTTGTGCTAACCAGTCAAAGCTGAATTTGACTGTAGTGTAATAATTGTTAGAGACAAGACAGAAGAATTTGCCACTTTGAATATTGCATATTGTCTTCCAATGACAGTCATCTTGAAACTCAGATCTGTGCACTGCCTGCAGTGTAGGGATGCTAACAGACTCGAGATCAACAGCAGGGAGAAGGCACTCCTGTATACTGGTAATCCTGAGGCCATTTCTGACCAACAGCCTATACAAATCCAAAGTTGTTTTGTCATGCAAGTGAACTTGTGAAGTTTTACTTGTCTTTAAAAGGCAAGTTTCAATCTCTTTGGCCAGCAATCTACATCCATTCCAGTCTTCAACATGTTTAAAAGTAAATCGTATCAAACTGCTTAGACTAATCCATGTTCTGCTACTATCCACAGGAGAGACTTTAGATCCATTTTTGAAACACTTGCCATCATTCAATATTTGCCTACGGCGCACTTTTTTGCATTTGTCATAAGTCTGATACTCCGCATTGAGATAGGTAAAAAAATCCTCAAGATCCACCCAGTTACCATCATCTGATTCAATGATGTTGAACAGTTTGGACAAAGCTGCCATGGTGCATAATGTAGCACATTCTTCTGGCTTTCCTTGTAGAATGATAATGATGTTGTTGGTGTGAGGTTTTATAGCCTCAAAAATGTTGGGTGTCATATTTACTGACATTATTTTTTGTGTAAATTAATCATGCCAACATCATACTTGCTTATGGTAAGATGACATGATCTGCTTCTAATAGTTGATTTTACCTTGTTAACAGTATATAGTCAATCACAGCCAGTGTCAATCAAGAGATTTGCCCTGTTAGCATCTCACACCCCAATCTGCCTGACAGCTGGCATTTCACGCTTACAGTGTGATCAGAGACCCAACACTGACTAGCTATCTCTGACTGACACCTGGCATCTCACAGCTTTGATTTTCCCTCAGTAATCAGAACAAATTATTTTGACACCTAATTCACCACTTAATGTAATGCAACTATAGATAAGTTATTTCAATATTCTCCTTCCCGAAAATCCCCAATTATCACTCGCACATAGGTGGCGCTACGAATTTCGTGTGGGTCTGTAACTGACAGCTGATAACAAGAAATCACTATTTTGAAGATATCTGAAAATCTATACCATTTATCAGAAAACCGAAAACAGTTTTGAAATCAGTGAGATAATAGGAAGATAGTAGACAACATTTGGGAGAAATGACGTCGAGATAAACAAAACTTAAGTGTCTTTGATGCATAGTGAGGCAGTCACACCAAGCCAAGGTGACGAGTTGTTCATGTCACTTCTGTCAGGCAACCATATGCTTTCACACTATTGTCATCCAAAATCATTTGAATTTTATGATCAAAGACCTTTTTTGTCATTGTTTCCCAGCTCAAGCTTTGAAGGGGAATTGCTTGTAGCCTTTGTGTCATCTAAAATTGTTGCTCCGAGGCTCTCAGTTGTCATGTCTTCCTGACAGCTCCGTCCCGATTAACAATCATTTACGATAACAAATATTGTACAGGGCAATACATAACCAACATATTAAGATTCCTAGTGGAATTTTAATACAGATGAAAAAAAAGTTTGTTCAATTTTGTGGATTCTAGTCGAAATAAATGGGAAATCAGTGAGTGCTTCTCAGTACTGTTAATATTTGACTCACCGAAACGTGTGGCGACACCTAGTGGCCGACGGCGTATGACGTACGAGTTTGGAAAGGCAATAACACAGTAAAAATATTCATTAGCTAGTATGTGTATCAATTGTATGCAATATACACATTTTACACAAAGAATATGTCACAACACTGATATGTGTCAAAATGCTGGTCACTATCTTTCAGTCAATTGCACAGATTAGAGAAAGTTAAAGTTTGACAGAAGTTGGTCTGGCTCACACATGTGGCCAGCAAAATAATTGTTTTGTGTGCTTTATACCTGGTGCAGGCTATATCTAGCTTCCCTTATAACTGGAGTTACATAAAATGAACCCTGGTTGTTAATTGGTGATGATATGAATTAAGACAAATTGCTTGATGCAACAGGGCAATTAACAGATAACTGTAAACCAAACTGAGCCCCCAGATGGAGGGGTGGATGGCCTGTCCACCCTGATCCGGCTTGTTCCCTGGAGTGAATTGGTAAAGTGGCATATTTAGGTTGCAGTTGGAATGATTCCAGTGAAACTAATATAATTGAATCTGTATGTAAGAGTATCTCACATTGTATACTCTACATTTGCAGTAAATGCTATTTTTTATGTTTACAGGACAGCATTCTTTTGAAAAGCAGACATGTCTCACGGTAAGCTGCCCATAGGATATGTTAAAACTAAGGTAAGTGAGAGAACAAAATAGCAAGAGTATCATACTTTTATAGACTGGGAGAGTTATCTCATAATATATTGTCATCGCTATGCTCTATGCCATACTTCTCCAGGCCTGTAATACAACCGACGACAACAGAGCTGCGTTTCAGTTTATCAATTGCTTGCTCATGTCTAATTTGATGATGTTGGCACATTTCCGTATCTGACAACAACGTGATGAGTATATTTTCGAAAGTAAAGATGCACTTAAAAGGCTTTGGAAATGTAACTGCAGTTCTGGTGTCGTCGGCTGTAATAAGGTTTCCGAGAACAAGCTTTAAAAAGAAAGAAGATAATGTCGGATATTTTTTTTATTTTCTTCATAATATATTTGAAAACGATTACCAGACTCTCTACCATACAATAATTAAACATGACATACATGTTTGAAAACGATTACCATGCTTTCTATAGTACAATAATTAAACATGACATAGTCGGAATGTAACCGCAGTTCTGGTGTCGTCGGCTGAAATAAGGTTTCCGAGAACAAGCTTTAAAAAGAAAGGTCTTCGCGGTAAGAAAAAAACAAGATTGGATGATATTGTTTTCTGGATGGCATTAAAACTGATATGGAACATCTGATATGGAACATCTGATATGCAACATATGATATTCAACATCTGATATGCAACATCCGATCTACAACATTTGATCTGCAACATCTGGTATTCAACATTTGATATTCAACATCTGATATTCAACATCTGATATTCAACATCTGATATTCAACATCTGATATTCAACATCTGATATTCAACGTCTGATATTCAACATCTGATATGCAACATCTGATATTCAACATCTGATATTCAACATGTGATATGCAACATCTGATATTCAACATCTGATATTCAACATGTGATATTCAACATCTGATTTGCAACATCTGATATTCAACATCTGATATTCAACGTCTGATATGCAACATCTGATATTCAACATCTAATATTCAACATGTGATATTCAACATGTGATATTCAACATGTGATATTCAACATGTGATATTCAACATGTGATATTCAACATGTGATATTCAACGTCTGATATTCAACGTCTGATATTCAACGTCTGATATGCAACCTAGTTTTTCGTTAAAAAAGAATTCCACTGAATTCGTCTGATATTCAACGTCTGATATTCAACGTCTGATATGCAACCTAATTTTTCGTTAAAAAAGAATTCCACTGAATCATATTTTTGACCTTTTTCCGAACACTGAAATTAACCTTAGCAATGCAATGTTACCTTATTATGCAATTAAGCTCAGCGATAAGCCCACTTTACAGAAGATATTGTCGCAAAAATTTTCATTTTCTTCATAATATATTTGAAAGTGATTACCAGACTCTCTACCATACAATAATGGAACATGACATACATGTTTGAAAACGATTACCAGACTCTCTACCATACAATAATGGAACATGACATACATGTTTGAAAACGAATACCATGCTTTCTATAGTACAATAATGGAACATGACATATATTTATCATATTGTTCTGCAGATGATGAGGTGAAGAAGGCGTTAGCTGCCACCAATCAGCGTCTTCTGGAGAGTTATGGGAAGCAGGACTGGGCGGGCTGTGCTGCCTGCTACAGCGAGGACTGCCAACTCTATCCACCAGGAGCAGAGGCTGGTGTCCTCAAAGGAAAAAAGGGTAATCTACAGTTAAATGAGTTTGTTGAAGTAAAGAGCTCATTTTGTGTGACCAATATGAAAATATGTGTACACTATATTATATGGTTGAGAAGACTAGACTTTAATATGTATATTTATTCATTATTCATTTAAATACACACACTAACCTAACACATACACACACAATTTCAATGATAATCTTTTTCTGGCTATCAGGAGCGGAGGAGGTGTTCTCTGGTACATACAAAGCTACAGGTTGTACTGTATTCGACTTGGAAGCCATAGATCATGTCATCGGTGAAAATACAGCAACCCAATATGGTCATTATTCTCTCTCTGATAAGAGTGGAAAACAGGTTGATAAAGGAACGTAAGTTGCGGTTTACAGGAGATTAACTTGACTAAGTTTGGTCCTGAATGGTAAGGCGTCCCCTTACCAGCGTGACCTATTTTACATTAGACAGAGAGATCTAACGATAGTATTCACTTAACTGTCCCCAAAACGCACCTAAATACAGTGGGGGATAGAGCCTTCTCAGCCATAGCCCCTGGGCTATTGAATTCCCTCCCTAATGATATTAGGAGTGCTACTTCGGTTACTGTATTGAAGGCCAAAATGAAGACATACCTATTTAGGAAGAATGTACTTGATGCATTGTCTGCTATCAGCGCTATACAAATTTTATTATTATTATTATTATTATTATCATCATTTATCATTTAATATTAAATATATTCACTCTTTGTCTCTGTACGAGTTTTTTATATTTCGGGTGAATGTGTCAGTATTAGTAATAAAGCAAAACGTGTCTTTCGAAAAATATTTCTTACAATTATAGCAAAAAAGCAAATATGTCCCAAATATAGAAATATTATATTTAGAAAGAGTGGATCGCCTCAAACTATCTAGAGTCGTGAAGATGTACAAAATAGGCGTGTCTGAAGTCATTACATATTCGATACATGAGAAACTATGTAAAGTATTGCATGACTTGAGAGAGGAAAACTCATTAAATTTTCCAAATTTCTATAACCTATAACTAATTATATTGTGTATTGATTGATGCAGATCTTTGTATTCGTTTGTTTTTGTTCATTCTTAGTTTATACCAAGCACAGACAATTGGTTAGTAAATATGGCCTAAATCATTATCCAAATTCCAAATTCAATTTATCTTAATTAATCTTTTCTTTTATGATATCTTAAATATATCCTAATTCATTAATTTAGCTATGAAGTAATATGATACCCTATTTCATTGTTCTATTGTGGCATATCTTTAAAAGCATTAAATTTGTGTGGTTCAGCCAGTGAAGAATACCTTAATAGAAATTCAACTTAATCTTGCACGTTAAACACTTTATAGGTTTTGGGTATGTTGAATCATATTAATCGCAGCTGTGGCTTTATGATTTTTAGGTTCGTGGCAACATACAAACAATTTGGCAAAGAATGGTTATATATTCAGGATTTCTTCAACTCAGACCTAAAGGAAGAAGATAAATGTGAGACACACATTTTGTTTTAGATTTAAGAATGACACATCTATCAAATCCGTCATTATAGTTATAGACTTTCATTCCTATGGTAGATACACAAACTTCATCTCCATGCCAGATACACTAGCTTCATCTCCATATTAGATAAACTAACTTCATCTCCATGTTAGATCCAATAACTTAATCTCCATGTTAGATACATTAATTTCACCTCTATGTTAGATGCACTAACTTTCTCTATGTTTGATACACTAACCTTTGCTCCATGTTAGAAGCAAAGAAGGACCCTTCAAGCTTAAATGGGAGTAAAAGGACAAATCAAAAGTGAAATTGAATGATCATTACGTGATAGACTGAAGCGTGGGTTTCCGTGTAGATATTCTGCATTGCTTGTTTTTTTCCTCTGCATTTTTGTGACATTCTCATAATAACATGAGCCATCAGTGATTGACTTGAATATTGCATTGTCACAGTAACATTATAAGGCTGCACAGAAATCTATATACTCCTGTTTCCTTTCAGCCATTGATGATGAGATTCGAGATGCTAACAAAGAATATGAAGGTTATTTCAAGGACAATCAACTGGACACTCTGGTGGCGGAATCCTACACAGAAAACTGTCGGCTTATTCCCCCAGGAAGTCCCACCATCGCCGGCAGAGAGGGCAAGTCAGGTTTATCAATGATTCAGTAACATCATCATCATCATCATCATCATCATCATCATCATCATCATTATTATTACTTATCTGATCCGTAGAAAAATGTGTACATGATTTAATTCACATTTCTTGAATTGCAACATTGCTTGATAATCAGCTGAGCAGAAAAATGTGTACACTATTTACCAATTCTTATTTTTTTGTGATCCACCGGTTATCTCTTGTGTCATGCACAATGCATGCTGAGATAGTTTTGCAGACATGAGAGCTAATAAAATAACAACCATTCTGTACATTGTGATGGAAATATATTTATATTTGGCTACAAATGCACACACAGAAAGAAAAACTATCAGTTTGGAATCTTGAGAAAAATAAATTAACAGTTATGGACATAATAAACTGGTCGCAATATAATGACATGAAAAATCAACATAGATTACTACTATGAGCTGAGCTTACATGTCTACAAAGTTCCCCCATACGTGACAGATTTTAACGCACCAGGTGGCAGCATGGCCCACTCGAGCAGTGAGAATACCCTATTGTTTTAATTTGTCCTCATGAAATACTTTCAGGCGTGAAAGGGTTTTATGCAAGTTTGAAGGCGGGAGGATCAGCTACCATTGAGATTATTCAAGGTCCGATAATAATGGTCACAGATGATGCTGCGCTAATGACAGATTCAGGGCTCAAACTTTTCGATGCTTCTGGTAAACAAACAATAGATGGAATGTGAGTAAATTAAATTGAACTGTGTCCCTACGCTTGAAATGGGAATGATATTTTACTATTTTTCTTTTAAATAATCATTAAATTATAAACAAACTAGATAAAGTCCTCAAGGGGTTATGATATAATTAGTGACATATTTCCATAGATTCATTGACAGATTTTAAAGATAGTATTACTTATTTATGCTATTTCAGATGTGAAGTTCTGTTCAGAAAGGAGAATGGAAAATGGAAAATGCAATATGACATATTTAATGTCAAGTAAAATTGCATTATCATCACAGTCAATTTATTTGATGAATTGGTTACATATTGTATTTATGTCAAGCTACCATTCTCAATAGTTATCAGATTGACAATAAATGATAAATACTTGCAAGACTGTTATAAACAAAAATAGATAAATCAAAATGGCGTAGTTGCTTTGTAATAACAAATTAATTACCAAAATAAAAATAAAAAGCTCTTTTGCATAAAAACAAATAAATCTTTTTTCTTTTTAAAAATATTTAGGTTTTTTTTCTCAAAGAGTGCCCCTTTAGTAGCAGATACAGAATAACTAAAATATGTATCTCAATGGAAGTGGTAATTTACATTTTCAAATTATATTCCCTGGCATGAGGTCAATGAATGTTTTTCAAATTATATTCCCTGGCATGAGGTCAATGAATGTTTTTCAAATTATATTCCATGGCATGAGGTCAATGAATGTTATCAAAGTTTAAGGATTAGATTTATTAACGTCTCCATGCACATTGAAAAAGATTTGGCAAGAAATGAATTTCACAAGCAAACGTTTCCAGCAGATTACTCAATAGAGAAGGTTTGTCTTAAGCGGAATTGTCGTTATTGCTCTGAGATAGAGACTGAAATAGACTTTCTTTGGTAAAATGTTGAATTAAAAAGAGTTCTCGGCAATCATGTAAGTGTTCAGAGGTAAACTACTAGTTCAAGAGTTTAAGTTTCTGCTTTCTATGAATTTTAATAACTGAGGTTGAGGAGGGGAAGCTTAAAAACGTAGGTGTTTCCTTTGATAAAAACTTGAGTATGACAACCCAGGTGAAATCTATGTGAAAATTCAGTCTTTATCACGTAAAACACCTGTGGAGAATGAGTTACTTTCTAATGCCTCAGTCACATTTGCACCGGGCGCCGGCCGGGCAGTAACAATCGGCCGACTTCCCAGTCTGCCGGGCGCCGGGGAGTTTATTAGCAACAATCTGAGAGATGCCGTAGTTGTGGTCACATTATTAAAGGGCACCGCACGGCACGTGCAAGACTGAATGGCACAGACGTCTGTAGGATATCTTAAAGACGTCTGTCTCATTTGACAGACGTCTGAAATACATCCTAAAGACGTCTATGATATATCGCAGGGAGCCCGTGGGATCATCTGACGATGGTCTATGAACACATGAAATAAATATAATCCTATTTTCACCGCACGATGCCACCGGCGGCCCTAAGATAATCTGCCGATGTGCCTGCGGGACACTGCCGGGACCCTGCCGTGCACTTTAAGATGAAATTTGCTGATAAGACATCGGGGAAACGCCGGCAACTTTTATGTGGCAGCTAAAAGTTCCCGATGACCCGGCCGACGTCTAATACCTCAGTCACATTTGCGCCGATTTCAGTAAAGATGCCCGGCCGATGGGTATTTTTTACAAAATCGGCAGGCATTTCAGATTGCCGTGCGGGCACCGGGAGATCATCGGCCACAATTGGGCATCTTTAAGACGTCGGCCGGGTCATCGGGAACTTTTAGCTGCCACATAAAAGTTGCCGGCGTTTCCCCGATGTATTATCATCTTAAAGTGCACGGCAGGGTCCCGGCAGTGTCCCGCAGGGACATCGGCAGATTATCTTAGGGCTGCCGGTGGCATCGTGCGGTGAAAATAGGATTATATTTATTTCAAGTGTTCATAGACCATCGTCAGATGATCGCACGGGCTCCCTGCGATATATAATAGACGTCTTTAAGATGTCTTTCAGACGTCTGTCAAATGAGACAGACGTCTTTAGGATGTCTTTCAGACGTCTGTCAATGATAAAGACGTCTTCAGGATATCCTACAGACGTCTGTCAATGATCCAGACGTCTTTAAGATATCCTGCAGACGTCTGTGTCATTCAGTCTGCGGTGCCCTTTAATAATGTGACCACAGCTACGGCATATCTCAGATTGTTGCTTATAAACTCCCCGGCGCCCGGCAGACTGTGAAGTCGGCCGATTGTTACTGCCCGGCCGGCGCCCGGTGCAAATGTGACTGAGGCATTAAAGATGCCCAATTG
Organism: Amphiduros pacificus; assembly: GCA_949316495.1. Classification (NCBI taxonomy): domain Eukaryota; kingdom Metazoa; phylum Annelida; class Polychaeta; order Phyllodocida; family Hesionidae; genus Amphiduros; species Amphiduros pacificus. Next base: position 36,949,347 of record OX439005.1, on the reverse strand, counting down.
TGGCCGATGATCTCCCGGTGCCCGCCCGGCAATCTGAAATGCCTGCCGATTTTGTAAAAAATACCCATCGGCCGGGCATCTTTACTGAAATCGGCGCAAATGTGACTGAGGCATAAGTGAGGGTTCAAATATTGAAGCTCGTGCCTTTGTTACTCGCAAATTGGACTAAGGACATTAGTAGGTACAATATGCTGCAGCCAGGGTTGTAACAAGAAAGCATGACTATATTTCAAATAAAATGAAAAAGGTGAATTGGCAACTGGTAAAATACCGGATCTTGTATAAAATAAATCTGCTGACATGGAAGGCTCTAAATGGACAATCACCAGAATATTTGTCTGTGAGAAATTGTGGTAGAGGTTTGTGATTAAGATTGACTCAAGTACAAGTGTCTTGTACTCATGAGCTGTCTGCAAACCAAATGATAAGAATAGGTTTGATCTCAACCTATTTCGTATTAATATATATATATACTAAGGGCATGAAAGCCCTTACACCACATTTCTATCAATCTTACGTATCAAATTAGATTTAAAATAGTTAGGTATATCCTAAAATGTTATATATCCTTTATTTTGTATATCCTAAGATATGAACACACAATATTAAGATAGCAAATTATTATTAGAAACTGTTATCCTTACCTTATGCTTCCTTGAAATATTTTTTTCATAGAGTTGAAATTTGTGTTCCAAGATAAATATGAAAAACCAGTGATTGGGTGGTGGAACACCCTGTAAATAATATTATTCTCTAGGAAATTTACAAATATGGCACCCCCTGTTGTTTAATTCCTCATAATATATGCAAAGAACTACAAGGCATAGTCACACCCAACTCAGCATAGGATTATAGTATTCTATGGGAAACTATTGATGTACATAATTCCCTCAAGTGGATCACAGACCTTTCTGATTTTTATAGAAGTGATGTTAGATTTGGGCAGAAATATAAATCAAAGTAAGGCTAGGTTAAGTTTTGAAACATTGTATTTAAGGATTGGATGACACAGATCAGAAATATCCACACTTCAAGGTCATAAATGTGTAATTAACAACTTTATTCATGGAATAAAAATGATCTCATCCAGAGTTGTAATTTAAGCTTTCATCCCTTTACTTTCATCCCACCAGTTCCTCTGTGGTGATCCAAAGGTCATAGGTTCGATCCTCGGCCATGCCGAAATTGAATTCATGATGCAATTTCACACTGAGGCCCATGCCAAAGGGTTAACCTGTTGTCCTTGTAAACCTGTGACCGGGTGTGTTGTCATGTCAAAGACTTGCGACATTTCAGTCAGGCAGCACTATATCTGCTACAAGTAGGTCTCATCTCGAAATGACTGAAATAATGTTGAAAGTGATGTAAAACCCAAAAAAACAAACAAAAACAAACAAATGAGAGATAGGAGTATTGACATTGCATTGAACACACAATTTCGGTGTTTCCCTACCCAGCGCTGATAGGTAAAATATAAAACCCATATTTGGCCCTATTTTCAAATATACCTCTAATCTCCTACATATCAGAAACAATTATGCTGGCTCCGATTTTTAAACTGCCTCCAAGAATTTTTTGGGGGGTTTTTCAAATCAGCATTGATAGGTTAAAAAAAATAAAAACCCATATTCGGCCCAATCTTCAAATATACTGCTGATCCCCTACATGTTGAAAACAATTATGCTGGCTGCAAGGCCACGGGCCGTGGCGCAGTTGGTTAGAGCGCCAGCTTATTAGCACCAGTTCCTCTGTGGTGATCCAAAGGTCTTGGGTTCGAACCCTGGCTGTGCCAAGATTGAACTCATGATACAATTTCCCATAAGAGCTGAGGCCCGTGCCTAAAGGGTTAACCCGTTGTCCTTCTATAAATCTGTGACCGGGTGGGTTGTCATGTCAAGGACCTGCGACATGACAATTCAGTGAGGCAGCACTATATCTGCTACAAGTAGGTCTCATCACGAAATGACTGAAATAATGTTGAAAGTGATGTAAAACCCCAAACAAACAAACAAACAAATTATGCTGGCTGCGATTTTTAAAAGTGTATTTTACCACCAACTACTTCCATGAATTTTTTGGATCTTTTCCTACCCAGCCCGGATATGTAGAAAAAATGAAAACACATTCTTGGCCCCGTTTTTCGAATATATACTGCTGATCTCATAAATATTGGAAAAAATTATGCCAGCTCCAATTATTTTTCCTAAAATGTATTTTACCACTAACTACCTCCATAAATATTTTGGAGGTTTTCCCACCCAGCCCGGATAGGTATAAAAACCAAATATTTGACCCTATTTTCAAATATTCTGCTTGCTCCGATTTTTTTCCTAAAATGTATATAATAATAATAATAGACTTTATTTTCTGAGGATAATACATATTGAGGCGAGCTCATCTTCCATATGGTCCTCTAAGGTGTTAGTACATATTATATACACAGTTACATTAAAAACTTTAAAAACATTAAAATCTCAGTTTCTAGGTAAATGCCACTTCATGTATTCATGTTTAAAACTTTCGAGTGACTGTGCTTCCCTTACATAACTTGGCAGGGAATTCCAAATCAAAGCACCAGAGTATGCAAACGAGTCTGTATACACCTTGAGATGTTTGTTACATTTCTGAAGATACAAAAGTGTCTTATCACTAGAACTCCTTGTTGTTCTTGTATTCACCTCATGGACATATTTGAACATGTTTTTCATATACACAGGGGTGAGGCCATTAAGTGATTTGTATACCATTTGTGCTTTTCGATATTGAATTCTTTCCATTACTGACATCCATTTGAGTCTTTGTAGTAAAGGTTTTGTGGCTGTCTGGGTATTTTACTACTAACTACCTCCATGAATTTTAAAAAGTTATCCTTCCAATTTATTTCATGCATTCAGTTAATTCGGATTTTTTATTAATGTTTTTAACATTACAATATTTGTAAACCATATAAATACAATTTTACAAATAAAAAACTTAGATGAATTCTATGAATTGTTGTTAAACACTTTTTGAGATCATCCGCTGTTGAGATTCTTCACATTTTAATGACAAACCGATTAAAATATCATAAAAAACATTTAATTTTTTTTTAAATGAGTCCTTTTTTATTTTCTTAAACTATTTTAATTTAATAATGCATGTTGTACAAATAAACAAGAAATTGCACAATTTGTATCATATATTTAATTTAGGATTAATATGCGATATGGTCCCTAGTCAATTTTTCACAATGCTTGAAGAATCCTATACCGAAAGAACAAGTTGTGGCAAACAAAGCCATAGCATTTCAACATATTTAGTTATGCATATCTCAATGAACAATGCCTCTGACAAGATTAGAAATTTAAACAAGAAAAAGTGATGATGCACATGTAACACGGATGAGAAAAAAAATAACAAACTAACCAAAACTGTCAACAAACAGAACAAAAATTAAAATAAACAAAACAAAAATTACAACAAACAAAACAAAACTTTAAATAAACAACAAAATACATTTAAATACAAACAATCATTACAAACTGATGGGGTAGTTGAAATTATTTCTATTCATCTTTTAAAAATATGTAATTTGGTATATGAACGAATTTTTTAGCACGCCTTTTCAGGCTCGATTACGGAACTTGCTCTATTATCGCTCAGGCGCTATCGCAAATCATCGGAGATCAGACGTTCGCATGTCATTTCTGTTCTAATTATCCCTATCTGCTTTCCCATATACGCTGCATTTTTAGAGCGCTGCGATCGTATTTGTCCCAATTCTTTGCACACTGCACTTCCGGAACAGCGGCGACGGCTTGATTAGGGCAATGTCGCCTCTGCCTTTCATCTTTCCATCGTTGTTTTTCTCAGTTTTGCCTCTGTAATAAACTACGTGGATTGCAATATACTTATATAAAGATTACATAAAAAAAACGCTTTATGGCTGTCATTTGCGTGTCAATGTACAATGTCAGTCTAAATTTTCCCTCCCATCTTGTAGCAAGGCGGGCGGAAGTTTACAATGCAACATCTTTCCCGTCATGCATCGCTCTCACGCGCCAATTTCGTCATTTTTTCATGGGCCAGCTAAAAAGCCGTGAGAGCAGATAGCGAGAATTGTCCGATTTACACCAAATTTTAACTAAACTTACTGAAAATTCCTTGTTCTAGCGAATGGGAAGCATTTTAAAGAGATAGTTTAATGCAACGATGGGCGAACACGATGACGTCATTTTGAACGTTCTGCTTTGTTTACATGACACACTTCTTTTCTTTTGTTCACTTCTTTTAGATATGTATTCATTCGCCGGACGCATGCGCGAATTGGAATCTTTCGCATGCACACGACTACACTCCACAGTGGCGTCAGTTGCTTTAACAATAATGACCACAGAAAAAACAGAATCACAAACCACAGGAAATGAATACGCATTTCCCATGATCGTACCGGTCACAGAATAACACAGATAGTTCCTTTTTTTGACAAGCATTGCCGACAGGCAATGCTTGTCAAAAAAGGAACCATCCCTGTTACAAAAAATTAATGGAGTCTCTGAGGCCATCATAAAGGCCAGAGAAGAGTTAAATGTTTATATGTACAAAGGACATAATATGTTTTTATGGGATTTGCCCTGCAGAAAAGACCTAACTGTAATATTCCATAATCTTATCTATGATGGCAATCCTTCCAGCTCCATACATGATGATTAAATCTAGGGGTAAGCAGTGTTGTATTTTGGACTTGTATATCAAATATGAATAAATACTTGTTAAATTGGAAAGAAATGTTTCCCCCATATAAAAATCCAATTTGTCCATCGGTTACATCCAAATTTTCTACAAATTTGCCAAACATAACCAGAACAGCCAGGGTAGGAAAACTTCCAAAAATACTATGAAAGTAGATATTAGTAAAATACACTTTAGAAAAAAATCTGAGCCGGCATAATTGTTTCCAATATGTAGGGGATCAGTGGTATATTAAAAAATAGGGTGGAATATGGGTATTTTTTTTTTTATTTACCAATCAGTGCTGAATAGGAAAATCTGCATAAAATTCATGGAGGAAGATATTAGTGAAATACATTTTTAAAATCAAAGCTGGCATAATTGTTTCCAACAATTAGGGAATCAGTGGTATATTCGAAAAATAGGGCCAAATATGGGTTTCTATATTTTTATCTATTGGCGCTGGGTAAAACCTACAAAATATTGATGGAGGCAGTAAAATACATTGGTAAAATACAATTTAGAAAATAAAATCAGCTATTTGAACATAACAAGAATATCATCAACAAATTCCTGAATGTTTTGCCATACACATTATACATGAGGGCATGGTGAGGGCATATCCTCCAGAATATCAAATATTGAATATCCTACAAACTTCACGAATTTTGTAGAATGTTCAATATAGAACATATCCTTCCAACTTCACAGACGACGCCAAAACCTGGAATATTTTACCTGTTGAGATTAGGACTGAAACCAAACTAGAACCATTGAAGTCAGAACTTACTTGTACTATCTGAGTGAAGCTTATTAAAATGTTTGAAAATGCTCCAATTTGTGCGCTACTTTCATGATTTCAACCTGTGGAGGCTGGGTTGGAATTGAAAACCCCAGAACCTTACCCCTTTACGCTGACTAATACCTCAGTCACATTTGCGCCGATTTCAGTAAAGATGACCTGCCGATGAGTATTTTTTTACAAAATCGGCCGGCAGTTCAGATTGCCGTGCGGGCACCGGGAGATCATTGGCCACAATTGGACATCTTAAAGACGTCGTATGGGTCATCGGGAACTTTTAGCTGCAACATAAAAGTTGCCGGCGTTTCCCTGATGTCTTATTAGCAAATATCATCTTAAAGTGCACGGCAGGGTCCCGGCAGTGTCCCGCAGGGACATCGGCAGATTATCTTAAGGCTACCGGTGGCATCGTGCGGTGAAAATAGGATTATTTTTTATTTCATCTGTTCACAGGCCATTGTCAGATGATCCAATGGGCTCCCTACGGTATAATATAGACGTCTTATGGATGTCCTACAGACGTCTGTCAAATGAGACTGACGTCTTTAGGATATCTTACAGACGTCTGTCGGCGCCCCCTGCAAATGTGACTGAGTCCCCCCTGCGTCTCCAGAAGTCTTGTCTATCTTTGTAATTTTAAAAACCTTACTCTCCCCAGCTATTGCAAGAGAGAAAAGACTGGTTTCCCAACAAATCAATAGCTGATCAACATGCAGTGTTAATAATGCCCCAACAAATATAATGAGCTCTACCAGACATAAGTTGTTTTAACAGTCATACTTTACCAATGCCTAAGCAAACTTTAATCTGATGCCATAAATGACAGTACCTTCATACTACATGTCTGAAAAACGTTTTTATGAAAACGATTTCTGTATCTTAAAATATTTTCAACAGTTTTCTATTGTTTGAACTTCTTTTGCTGCTTACTATACCTAGTCTACTACTTGAAATACCAAGTCTACTGCTTGATATACCAAGTCTACTGCTTGATATACCAAGTCTACTGCTTGATATACCAAGTCTACTGCCTGATATACCAGGTCTGCTGCTTGATATGCCAAGTCTACTGCTTGATATACTAAGTCTACTGCTTGATATGCCAAGTTTACTGCTTGATATGCCAAGTCTACTCCTTGATATACCAAGTCTACTGCCTGATATACCAGGTCTGCTGCTTAATTTACCAGGGCTCGACATTAACCGCTTGCCCGGCGCTATTTTTGTGGTGACCGGGCAACCACAGATTTCTCATATGCTTGCCCGCCGGGTAAGTGACTTATTCTACTAATAATTTACCTCAATGTGAAGGTCCGTAGCGAAACGTAAAATCCGCCATTGTTGTGCACATTTGATTCCGCCCCGCAGGGGTTCAATTCGTGGAAAGTCGAGTACAAGATACCTTTTAAAGCCCGCAAAGCAATTGATTTTGATCACGTGTACGCGGCGCACATTTTAATTATCAAATGCAGCCATTCGCCTGGTCCCCTATCGTGATTTCTTTATAAATTCAATGAAAAAAGATGGGGTACCAGTCAAAAACTTCGTACATCTTCGGATATGCTCGGCTCGTTTCGCACTGGCTGCTGAGACATTTGGAACGTTAATTGGCACAATTAAACAGTGATGAACAGTTGCTTGACCGCATGACCTCGTGGATCCTCTGACTTTTGTGTTACAAATATGTTCAATTTAAAACCTCCAAGTGCTGGTCAGACACCAGGAAGACCTGGAAGAAAACGAAAGTCAGATCTTCAAAAAAGAGAGTCAGATGCTCTATATGAGAAGACAAAGAGAGTCAGAACTTTTCAGTCCCACTCGTTGCAGAAATGGACATGGCTGCAGTATGACCGACCTACAAATTCATTGCATTGCAAGATCTGCAGGAAATGGCCATCACATGCAGACAAGTAAGTACACTCAGAAAATGTTTGATCCTGGTAGACCCTGGTTATTTCTAAACCAGTCTCAGTCTAACCAGCTTGCCTTTGTGGAAACCCCACGGTGACAACAGTAACAAAGGAGTCAAACAGTTTCACATTTTCTGCATCAACTTTTATTTGAAATTTTAGCTCGGCCACATTTTGCACATTTTATCAAAGGAGAGATGAGGCATGAGGGCCTTGCGAGAAAGCCTTGATTTTTTTTTATATTTTATTTTTTGAAATTTATCTTTCCATAGTGTCGGTTATCCAATTTTCAAGTGAGATCTTGCACAAGTGAATCATGAAAAAAAATGCACTTCTTGCGCTTGAATCCCAGAAGATCAAGAATTTTGTGGAATTTCTATTCAATTTAGTGCAAAATTAAAAAAAACACCATGGCCTTTTACTGTTATTTCTTTGTTTCAGGAATTCGTCATTATCGGCCATATCTTAGATCGGTCCAATGCTTTTGACCCCCATGAGAAGAGTGCTGCACATGTGAGATGCCAGGCAGCTGAGAGTAAGGAACTGCGGAAGCATTGTTCAGATCCTGCTGTCCCCAAGCCACCTGTGCTGATTGGTGTGCACCAGAATAAGGAGATGGACATTGGCTTTGCTGACAAGATGGAGCGCCTGTTCCACATAGTATACTACATTGCTAGAAAGGAACGCCCTTTCTCAGATTTTGAAGGGCTGGTTGAGCTCGCAGAGAGGACAAGGTCTTCCATGCCGCAGGAGTATAGGTCTGACAAGGCTTGTGCTAGGTACTTTTCTTTCCAATTACGATCATTATAATTTTGTTCTTTAATTTATAGCAATGATTTTTATTGACTGTATTAATAATAGGAAAAACATATTTTCAGATTCTTGCAAGATATATATTGCCAAGAAAGGGAAGGGTTCCTGGCAAAGGTCAAGGAGGCCCGCTTCATCAGCCTTTTGGTAGATGGAGCCACCGATAGTGGGAACCTCGAAGACGAGATTGTTTGTGTGAAGTTTTGGGACAGGTCAAAGGCAATGTCCACACAGCATTTTTTTGGCATACAAGATGTCAAGAATGCTAATGCTGCTGGTGTCCTGGAAGCCATTGACACAGGTATGTTGTTCAATACCTAAGTTAGAGCCATTGATTTATGTTACCACATTTGGAGATAAAAAGATATTTCTGAGTTACAGAGAAACAGTAATATAGAAAGTTGGATAGAATTTATGAAAATTAAAGAATTTTTAACTTGTTAGCTTACTTACTTAGACTTATATAATACACTGAAAGGTAATATGACTTCTAATTCCAGTGTTCCAGTTAGCTGGTGTCTCAGAGTGGCGTCACAAGGTGATTTTCCTGTGTGCTGATGGTGCTCCAGTGAACATGGGCCAGAGGAATGGGCTAGTGATGAAGCTCAAGGAAGATATTGAGTACCTTTTGGCAGTCCACTGTGTGGCTCATCGTTTAGAGTTAGGAGTAACTCGAGTCATAAAGGAGAACAGTCGGCTCAAGCGGCTGCAAGAGGTGCTCATGTTCTTGTTTGAGCAGTATCACTACTCACCCAAGGCCCTCTGTGAACTGCGAGAGTTGGGGGGAGCACTGGAAGAAAAGGTTTTGAAACCTTCAAACCTCAAAGGGGCGAGATGGTTGCCTTATATTCACAGGGCTACAAAGGTATGGAGAAATTGTTTATTGCATGATTTCCACCATGTTTTATTTTTTTTTGAAAAAAGACTCACATTTAAATCACTAACATTCTTGTGACCTTGATTTAAATATTTCCAGATCTTGTGCACCAGTTATGGTGTTTTTGTTGCACACCTCCAAGATCAAGTTAGCCCAGAGAGGAGACCTGTTCCATCACCATCTGTTGTAGGGAGGGCTAAAAACATCCTCAAGTACTTGCTACATTATGAGAATGTTCAGTTTCTTCATTTTATGTGCGATGTACTGGAACCTCTAAAAATTTTCAGTTTGAGGCTCCAGGCAAACAATGTCACTCCAGGTATATCAAGTCAATTTGTAGCCAATCACGTACTCAGCAGCATTTTTCTCACGTAACAACAAATAGAATACTCTTAATAAGTTTGAATTTTTTCACTTTTTCAGGTGAAGCAGTTCAATACCATGAGGCCTGTAGTACAGCTCTGGTTGAGCTGAGTGTTGAACCTGGACCGATGCAAGCCAGAGTGATTCAGGCAGCAGCTCTGACTGGCAAATACCAGCAAGTGGAGATGTCGAGCTTTAGCACCAGTATCCTCAAGGATGACAGGGAGAATATTACAGGTATCTAAATTATCAGTTCAGTTCTTGTCATATAATCCTTAATTGAAAATCTCTTTTTCTTTATTCTTGACAATTTTTTGGTTTACTTTCAGACAGCATTGTTAGCCACCTTCAACAGAGACTGGGGGATCTTTCGAATGGCACTGTTGTTGCCATGTTCCAGGCATTTGATCACACGCAGTGGCCCCTCCTAGATGACTCCAAGGAATCAAAGCAGAGGTTTGCCGTACATGGAAGGGAGAACATAAAAGGTCTTGCCACCCATTACAAGGCAGTCTTGGAGAGGTCTGATGTCTCCTTGGAGTCTGTGTTGGATGAGTTTCGGCTGTACAAGACATGGGCAAGAAACAGAACAACAAGTGTCAGGGAAACACTGGCTACACTTCTTTGTCAGGGTAAATACTAAACTTAATGATGTATGCAAAAAAATTGGATATTTCTTTATGCTCTTATTAAGCTGATACATAACAAAAATATTTGACTACTTTCAGATGATCTCAAGCTGAAATACCCTGGTATTGGCCTTTTCGCAGAGATTTATCTCGTTATGGCAATCAGCACAGCTGTTTGTGAACATGGCTTCAGCTGCATGAAAAGGGTCAAGACAGATTGGCGCTCATCCTTGAGACCAGTACAGCTGAGCCGCTTGATGTACATAACTTTGGAGGGTCCCCCATTACAGAAGTTTGATGCCAAGGCATGTGTGGGACGCTGGTGGAACTCAGGGGTCAGGGTCAGGAGGCCAGGCTTCACAGCCTGGTCAGCTAGAGTCAATCAGCCATCTGAGGAAGACCTAGTTGAAGAGCTCAGGGAAATAGAAGTTGAGATGGAGGAAGAGCTTGCAGCTGTTGCAAAGACAGGGAGTCTTCGGCTCGTTGAGTTGAACAGCTGTGAGGGAGGAGAGGTGAGCTGTGAGGGAGGAGAGGTGAGCTGTGAGGGAGGAGAGGTGAGCTGTGAGGGATGTGAGGTGAGCTGTGAGGGAGGAGAGGTGAGCTGTGAGGGGGGAGAGGTGAGCTGTGACGGAGGAGAGGTGAGCTGTGAGGGAGGAGAGGTGAGCTGTGAGGGAGGTGAGGTGAGCTGTGAGGGAGGAGAGGTGAGCTGTGAGGGAGGTGAGGTGAGCTGTGAGGAGGGAGGAGAGGTGAGCTGTGATGGAGGTGAGATGTAATTTGTAAGAGTGGAATTTGCTGGGTTATGTTATATTTCTAAGTCAACTGTAAATAGGTGAGTTGTGGGGGAGATGAGATGTAATTTGTAAGAGTGGAATTTGCCATTTTGAGCTGTGACATGAAATGGTACTGTGTTATGTTATATTTCTAAGTCAACTGTAAATATATTTGTTATTTGTATTCCATCCATCCACATCATCAGAATCTTAGCCAATGATATGTAGAATAATTAGTATTTCTTATCTGTGTGGAACACAAAGATCTGAATTGAGTCACTGTTTTTTTTTTAAAGAATCTCAGGTAAACCTTATGTTTATATGTATGCATTTTGTTATTTGTACTGTGTGCAACATCTATTTGTGTCATATCTGAATTGTGTTGATCACAAAGAACTGAACCACTAATTTTGTATTTCATGCACATTGGAAAAATTAAGATATTATTTATTATTAAGATATTGCATTACATTTTCCCCAAACTCAGGATATATTGAATAAGTCATATTTTGTTAAAACCAGAACATGTACTTAAAAGTAAGTAATAAATCTATATTTACAACAAAATGTTTTTTGGTATCCTTCAGTGGGAGAGTCTGGAATATTTACCTGTTGGCCCCTCTCACCTTATACCCAGACTTGAGACTGGCCCATGAATGTTAAGCGAAGGGTACTTATTAATAGAATGAAAATATGTTTTATAGATAATTATAGTTAATACTAGACTACAAATCACCACATAAAGCAATCACAACACCAAAGGGAGAAAAATATACAATTTTGAAAGATCATTACAATTGAACCCTTCAAAACAAGACATTGGGTGGGTTAAGACCAAAAGTGGTGCAGGTGCTACACTACTGTGCAAAGGTTCCAATCATGCCAAAGCCATTAACCACATGCAACCTGAAAATAAAAGATCAAATAAATCATTATGTTGCCATAGCCCAACCCACTGATGAAAAGCACTGCTTTGCATAGCAAAACCCGCTGCCAAAAAACCCGCTGCTTTCCGGGTAAGTAGAATACAATTCAGGGTAAGTAGATTTTGACTGTCACTTACCCTGTGGGTAAGTGAGTCAAAATAGTTAATGTTAAGCCCTGTATACCTTGTCTGCTGCTTAATATACCAGGTCTGCTGCTTGATATACCAAGTCTACTGTTTAACATACCAAGTCTACTGCTTGATATACATTAATTTGGAATCAATTAAATTGGAGAACAGTGGCTATCGCACATTTGATGAGAGAATGGATTATAATAAATGTATAGATGGGATTGAGGTGAACTTCCAGTGACCCTTCATTACCATTTCAACAGTTTTCGGTCTGTTTAATGCCTCAGTCACATTTGCGCCAGGTGCCGGCCGAGAATTAAACATCGGCCCGACTCACAAGGTCCCGGGCACCGGGGATTTTATCAGTGACAATCTGACATATGCCGTCACATGGTCAATACCTTTAATATGCTGTGGTCACATTACTAATGGACATCGCACATGCAAGATTTAATGGCACAGACGTCTGTAGGATATCCTAAAAACGTCTAAATCATTTGACAGATGTCTGAAGGACATCCTAAACACGTCTATATGATATCGTAGGGAGCCCGTTGGATCATCTGACTATGGCCTGTGAACACAAGAAATAAAATAATAATCCCATTTTCACCGTACGATGCCACCGGGAGCCCTAAGATGATCTTAAGATATACCTGCAGGACACGCAAGGGAGCCTGCCGTGTACTTTAAGATGATATTTGGTTATAAGGGGCAATCTGAACTGCCGGGCGATTTGGTAAAAAATACCCATCGGCCGGGCATCATTACTGAAATCGGCGCAAATGTGACTGAGGTATTAGTCGTGTGGTTTTCCTTATGTCACAGGAGAGTCCTTTACAAAAAAAGGAGAACGAAAAATAGAAATAGAATTTGTGTTAAATTTGCATTTTGAATGACCAACAATGAAGTGTCAATCATCAGCTTTACACATTATTAATTAATAATTATATATCAGTTTGAGATCATATCATTATTAGTGCACATGGATACTTGAGTAGGTCATACAGAGCATTAATATCAATTAATAAAGCCATGTTTGGATATGGTTGCCCAGATATGTTTTTGATGGGTGCTATAATAATATGTTCCACCAATCATATTCAGTGTGGACAACATGACCATATATGTCTGTGAGGGGCAGGGACATATGCGCGCATGGTATATAAGCTTAACGATGGAGCAGATCGGTTCTGAAGGGTGTCAATCATGAGCAGTTCAATAGAAACAGCCAATCTGCAATAAAAACAGCCAATCTCGAGCAGATCCGTAAAGAATATTGAGCAACTTAGTAAAGAACAGTTCCAGTCAGCAGCTGCCATACCTTGACTTATCATGAGCTCAGAGGAGGACCCCAAGACCGAAGAGGAGAATGGGGAGGAGGAGAAGACAGAAGAGGAAGTCCAGGTTCCAGGTCTGCCCATTTCTGTTCCTCTCAAAAGCGTTCCAGGGGGTGAACACATGGCGAAACTGAAGGCGGTAGAATTGCCCATTGACACGACTAAGGTAGGTTGTCACTTATCTACTCTAAATAACATCAACGATTGTAATCAAGGGGCAATGAAGATGAAGTTAAGAGCATGTTAATCAGTGGCATGTCCCTCACTCACCTCTGTCATGTGCCTCGCCCACCTCTGTCATGTACCTCGCCCACCTCTGTCATGTCCCTCGCCCACCTCTGTCATGTGCCTCATCCACCCCTGTCATGTCCATCACCCACCCCTGTCATGTCCCTCGCCCACCTCTGTCATGTGCCTCACCCACCTCTGTCATGTGCTTCACTCACCTCTGTCATGTCCCTCGCCCACCTCTGTCATGTCCAATCACCTCCCTTGTCATGTCCCCCTCTGTCATATGCGTCATCCCCCTCTGTCATGTCCCTCGCCCACCTGTGTCATGTCCAACAACCTCCCTTGTCATGTCCAATCACCTCTCTTGTCATGTCCCCCTCTGTCATGTGCCTCGCCCACCTCTGTGATGTGCCTCATCCCCCTCTGTCATGTGCCTCGCCCACCTCTGTCATGTGCCTCATCCCCCTCTGTCATGTCCCTCGCCCACCTCTGTCATGTGCCTCATCCACCTCTGTCATGTCCCTCGCCCACCTCTGTCATGTGCCTCATCCACCTCCGTCATGTCCTTCGCCCACCTCTGTCATGTGCCTCATCCCCCTCTGTCATGTCCCTCGCCCACCTCTGTCATGTGCCTCATCCACCTCCGTCATGTCCTTCGCCCACCTCTGTCATGTCCAATAGTCTCCCTTGTCATGTCCAATAACCTCCCTTGTCGTGTCCCCCTCTGTCATGTGCCTTCACGTCCACTGTCATGTGCCTTAACATCCTCTGTCATGTCCCCCATCCACCTCTGTCGTGTTCCTTGTCATTTTGGCGCCAAGAGTAGGTTGGGATATGACCCACCTCTGCCAAGCCTTTGGTCCACCTTTGTCATGTACTTTTTATATCACACTAAACAAATGCCACATCTTGGCTCACACAAAACCGAAATTGATTATTGCGTCTCTTTTTTCCAGTGCTGTACCATGATGTGAAGACTCTGGCAACAAAATAACCTTTTCTCTCCACGGAGTGTGATTCTCACTCTGGATTCGAATCTCCCACCTCTCAGAACAGGTTCTCATCCGATCCTTCCTGAATCCATCCATGTCAATCTTCATCTAAACTGTATTACGGTTTAATGACATTAAACTAGAAATGATAATTTATTTCACACATTTTCTTTTTTATGCTAATATTTGGACAGGAAAAGGTCTCGTGTGTGCGTTGTAAGTGCATGCCTGTATATGTACATGCCCAGCCGAGACAATAGTAGATCAGACTGAAGATTTCACAATGTCTTAATTAGAACAATATGCACAAGTATATAGATGGACAGAACCTGTCTAGCCTTCATATTATAGCAAATAACTTATCCTACAGCATGTTCAGCATATCCGTTTGAATGGTATGTATTTAAAAACACATTGACTAATTATATGTCCAAAATGTATCGTTTTCTGCAAAATAAATAATTGAGTGATTGACATATCCCAGCTGGCAAAATTGGTTGAAATGACCTAAGCATTGACATGGACAGCTGCACAGATTTCATCAACAGATTTTGATGTGATTAGCTGGTGGTACATGGAATGAAGTGAATTATTCACATGAAATAGACGTGAATTATTTAAGTGACGAAGATGGGCAGGGTTAAGGCAGTGCGAAATGATGAAATACACCGAACTCCATAAATAGTATAACATAAATGCAAATTTTGACTTTTAGATAAACATAAAATGGCATTTTTATGTCTATTTTTCAGGGACAAACTGTCATTTTTGCCATTTCAAGATGTTTACACATTTTAAAAAGATTCACCAGTGACACATCATTTTGTAATGAAAAATATTTATATTAATAGAGAAGAACAACATAATATGTCTTCTACCTATCTGCCAAGACGCCAAATGGTTATAATCTGAGGATATCATCTTACTACCATTTCCATAAAGGCTGAAATTCATTTTGGATAATTACATCTGATCTCTGAAGTTGGACACTTTGTCAACAAACTTGGTCTTTCTGACCAGCGATCTAGTGCTAAGTTATGCTAACAATGATTGGTGTATTTTAGTTGATTTCGGTAAGTTAGCATACTGTAAAGCATCATTCAAACATATCCCAACATACAGCGTGAATGCTTTAACAATGTCATACAATATTGGTCAAATAATGTCTTAGAATCGTGTCTTTCCCACATCATTAAATTGACCAGAAACTCAATCTTTAAATTAATGTCTTAAAGCTTTTATAAAATCACAGAGGCCACTGACAATTTTACAGAGGTTTGGGGTATGCTTAAATGATATGTGGCCACGAAACTGTGATACAAGCAAACTATCCAACTAAAATCAACCAAAATGCACCTACCATGGTTATTGTATTTGTTGAAAGTGCAAAGTACTGGCTGTAATCTAGTGACCACTATGGGATCACATTTGTACAAGCGTGTGACTTCAGATGTGGTCTGTAAAGGTGACAGGCCTGTGACAATAGACAAACATTAATGGACAAAACAGGCCTTAGAGAATCAGATCACTCCTGTGTCCCAATCTGAAGGTGCCTTATTGTTCGCAAAAGAGTTGGTCTGCTGAACAATGTTTGTTGAAAAAGCGTCCAATGGATGATTTAAATTATGCATTTACATTACGCAAGGAGAAAGTGCTTGAAAATCTTATTTCACAAATGCTTTAACCGTGTCTCAAACTGGAAAAGAAATACATATATTGAAAATCACACTGATGACGTCAGACGTGGTTATCAGGTTGCCCACGAGTTTCCAAGATTCCAACCATGTACTTCTCACGGGGTGTGTCTGTTGGGATATGAATACAATGATTCTATTTTGATATGAAATACCTGTTTCATGAAATGTGTTTAATGGCATAAAATTGTGTCCTTATCTGAGATGCTATTGTAGGGTTATCAAAGAGTGATGTTATTCTAGAGTGAGTGATCACATAAGGATGTAATTCTAAAGTTACGTGATCACAGAATGATGTTATTCTGGAGTGATGTAAGTGATAGGTATAATTATTTAGCAATTTTACTAGTTTTGTATGGTGTCTTGTTTACCAGTATTGACCATGATTAGATACTATAGTTAAATCAATATTCTTTCTGATTCACACCAAAAAGATTATTAATGTCCGTATATTGAATATGGACCGATACATTTCCGATACATTCGGACTTAATCAGTGACATGTCTGTGTAACATTACAGGTTAGATGCTCACTTCTTTTTACAAATAAAGGATCTATTATAATCAGTTTCTTATTTTCTAGGTTATTGGTTATTGTGTGTTAGCTTATAATAAATAAAAATCTGACAACAGACAACAAATTGTCTTTTTTTGCATAATATATTGATAATATTGACTTAAACCGAAAATCTTGAATTTTATATTTCCAAATATTTGAATTTTGGCTTTCTACATCAAGGGTTTAATACATCATTATTCAATGTCAGCCATACGAACGCGTTCTTGCCTGTACGTACATAACATTAAAATAACATTATATAACAATAACAAGTATACATTAACTGCAACCAACTAATAAAGGACCAACAAAGAGTGAAAACCCTATTTAAATTTGAAATTGGAAATCGATGAAATTTCCCGATTAAACTTTATTCTTATTGTCTTATCCATGCTCTTATTTGTATCAGTTGATAGAGGCGTCTGTCACACAAATCAAGAGGAAACACTAAAATTGGAGAATTGGCCATATTATTTAGGATTGGTACAAACACATACCTTACAAACGATGGTATACCACAAAATGATTATGCATTTGCTCTTAATAACATATTTAAAATCAATAAATGTAGTGCGCGCATTATATTTTGATATAAAGATAAGATACAATTGATGCAGCGTATGGTACCCATTTGTCGCTAATACATATATTATGTACCACACATCGAGACTGATACCAGAAAACCATAGATCATAACGGCACCAAGTTTTTATACGATTTTATCTTTCTATAACAGCTGTTAATATTTTATGGTTTTATGGGAGGAGGTTGGTAATTGTCGCATTTGATGTCTTTATATTTTATTATATACATATACAATTTCCAATTTGAACTTACATAAAAACCAGCATAAGTCTGTCAACACAAATATTTAGAATAGATATGTAGTTTGCTATCTGGAAAAAAGAAGAAAATATGAAAAAATGGTTCCTGGTACATATATAATAGACAGGAATTCTTGTAATACATTTAAGACACGTTTTAATTGGGACTAGCGTGAAATCAATTTGGGAGTAAAGTATAATTTATAAATTGGATAAAGCTAAACCATAGTATTATTAAGTGGTATTTATGATTATTTTGCTTTGTGAAGGTTAATATATATATATATATATATATCGCAATTCCCGGTTCGTTGTCCGTTATGAATTGTGAAGCGCTGATGATATATCTCAAAATTAATGTATTCATGGAAACACATCCACAATAGGATATATAATAGATTTATCACCAATATAAATTGTAAAAGTGCCCCTGATACAGTCAAAGCTCAAGCATATCAGTTACCAAACTAATCTTGCTCTACATTTCCTATTAATTGATGTGTACATAAACGTCATACAAATATACATAGATTTCAACAAAATGCTTGTGTGAACAAACAAAATCTTATCACAAATATTTTATATAATGAACAGAAATGGCTACTTATCCAATAAAAGAAGCCTTGAGGGGAAATATATGACTGGGAATTTATCATCAAAGATAAACATTCACAAACGTCATTAGATTTTAAAAAATTATATCTAAAATTAATGTCAGATTTATTCAGTTTTTATTGCACAAGGTTTCCCAAGATTTCAAAGGACGTTTCTGCACTTTCTCTGCAATCTCTGTAATGTCCAGTCATGTGAGTCACGCCCACCAAAATATCAGATACAGACCTATATATATATATTTTATGATAAAAAGTCTGTATCTCTATCTTTACATTCATAATTGAGGTCACGACCTGAGATCATTGGTTGACCAAGACGCTAACCAATCAGAATCTGTGTGAATAATCAATTATTCTTTCACCAATCAGTTCATAGATATGACACTATGAATATACTATATTTGCACGAGATATTCACTATTCCAAATGCAGAATTTCACCAACTTGTCTTGCATTGCGTGACTGTATGAGTGGTAACTGATGGATAAATGTGTGAAGAACATATATATTCTTTCTTAATCAAAAGTAAATGTCATGAAAAGAAGAAAGGTAGTTTGAAAAATCTTATTGAACATTGTAATAAGGACAATCACTGAAGCATCACCTCAAGGTACCTTGGTAATATGGTCCCCAGAATCTGACAGTATTCCTGGGGTAACACCGTCATCACTAGGTGGCAGTTCATAGTCTATCAGTGGCGCCCTCTGTGAAATGTTGACTGAACCACGCAATATTTCTGGGGGCGTATTGTTGCTTTCTGCGTGTTTGTGGCGATATCTCACAGAACACAGCACATATATTGTAACAGAAATACTGAGAAGAACTGGTATTAATATAATACCTAAATACACGTGATCTCTTGGTATGCATTCTACTTTTATTCTGTCTTCAAATGATGAGTCCGGTCTAGTTTGGATGACAACTTCTTCATTTGGGGACAGAAAATCTAGGCGGAATCTGCATCTTTGTCCTGTGCAGTGATCATCGCTGCCATTTAAATCATAACGCAGACGAGTCAAATCAAACCTGAGCTCATATATATCAACAGTCATGACTTCATCCATATTGAAGAATACAAAGTGATATTCATCTGAATGGTGATACTTGATATCAAAATGAATGTTGTTCTTTTGCGAAACATTGCAGATTTCGGGGGACACAGGTGAAATATATTGATATTTATCCTCACAGTCACAAAAATACTTATCCCTTTTCCACTTGTCTAAATTTTTTCTTCCTTTTATAATGAAGAGGCCAATTCCTGTTCCATAGGTGGGTATTTTGCTTGGACAGATCCGTATATTGATGCTAGACGTGTAACCTGCCTGTCCAAGCATATAGAAGTCCCACTTCACATAGGCGAGTGGACTGACATGGAGATTGGTTGTGAGTGGCATTACTGTTTGATTTTGCCATCCGTCTATGATCTGTGGATGATCGCTCATAAGCCAAGCAGAGAAATTATCATTACCTCTCAACACAATGTTCTCACAAAAAAGACTGTATCCTTCTTTTGTCACAGTGCGCATGTCCCAAGGAGATACTTCATAGGAATGATTGTTATAAACAGCAAGTCCCAGAATACAACAGGTAACACTTGTAATTAGAATTGTCCAAAACCATAGCACAAAAAGCTTTTGTTTGTAGGTGTTTGCCTTCACAAGGAACAAGACTCCAAGACCTCTACAAACATGGTTAATGCAGCAACACCATTCTCCCTCGTTGACATCTCTATTGTTTCCACGGGATGAAAGTGAAATGTTTCTTTTACGAAGATGATGGCTTCCATGGTGACTTCCTTCCCCTGTATCATATTCTCTCACATGGTGACTGCCTTCTCCTTCTTGGTGACTGCCTTCCCCTCCTTGGTGACTGCCTTCACCTACTTGGTGACTGCCTTCCACTTCTTGGTGACTGCCTTCTCCTAATTGGTGACTGCCTTCCACTACTTGGTGACTGCATTCACCTACTTGATGACTGCCTTCTCCTACTTGGTGACTGCCTTCTCCTTCTTGGTGACTGCCTTCTCCTACTTGGTGACTGCCTTCTCCTACTTGGTGACTGCCTTCTCCTACTTGGTGACTGCCTTCTCCTTCTTGGTGACTGCCTTCTCCTACTTGGTGACTGCCTTCTCCTACTTGGTGACTGCCTTCTCCTACTTGGTGAATGCCTTCCACTACTTGGTGACTGCCTTCTCCTACTTGGTGACTGCCTTCTCCTTCTTGGTGACTGCCTTCTCCTACTTGGTGACTGCCTTCTCCTACTTGGTGACTGCCTTCACCTACTTGGTGACTGCCTTCCACTACTTGGTGACTGCCTTCTCCTACTTGGTGACTGCCTTCTCCTTCTTGGTGACTGCCTTCTCCTTCTTGGTGACTGCCTTCTCCTACTTGGTGACTGCCTTCTCCTATTTGGTGACTGCCTTCTCCTTCTTGGTGACTGCCTTCTCCTACTTGGTGACTGCCTTCTCCTTCTTGGTGACTGCCTTCTCCTACTTGGTGACTGCCTTCACCTACTTGGTGACTGCCTTCCACTACCTGGTGAAAGCCTTCCACTACTTGGTGACTGCCTTCTCCTACTTGGTGACTGCCTTCCACTACTTGGTGACTGCCTTCTCCTATTTGGTGACTGCCTTCTCCTACTTGGTGACTGCCTTCTCTTTCTTGGTGACTGCCTTCACCTTCTTGGTGGCTGTCTTCACCTTCATGGTGACTGCCATCTTTTTCTTGGTATCTGCCTTCACCTACCTGAGGACTGCCTGCCCCTACTTGGTGACTAACTTTTCCTTCTTGGTGACTGTCTTCACCTCCTTGGAGATTAACATCGACTTGGTGACTGCCATCTCTTCCTTGGTGACTGCCTTCACCTACCTGGGGACTGCCTTCCCCGACTTGTTGATTGTCTGTACCTCCTTGATGACTATCCCCGCTTACATGATGACTGCTGTCAGTTTCACGATGTTCTATTGCATCTGTCATGTCTAAAATTTAGAATGAAGCAAGACCAGTATTATTGATATTAAGGTGGGAGTTGTTGTGAAGTCCACCAGAGTACTTGAACATATCAAGAGGTTAAAAGACACCTTTGACCATGTTTAAATGTGTGTCCAGGGAATATAAGGGCACACATGAACTGTCCTAGTTAATATGAATGTTGTGCAACCTCTTTCTACTTTAATCTATTGATTTCTTTGTATGCAGGTCTTAAACCTGATAGAAATATATGTCATAATGAAGTCTGTGTTATAACACACTGTTATATAAGCGAATGGAGGCGACGAGGAACAATGTGCACATACTTTTTGTCACACAGCCCACATGTGTAGCCAGTGGTGGATCCAGGAGGGGTCTGTGGCTAGGGAGCTTTTGGGAACTGGAGCCCCTTACTTTATGGGACTGGAGCCCCTTACTTTATGGGACTGGAGCCACCTACTTTAGCACATTTGAGCCCCCCCTCCCTCCCCTAGCTTAAAACATCCTGGATCCGCCCCTGGTTGCAGTGTTGTGACAGTGAACATGTGACAAATTTATAGCAGTTTTGAATTTCAACACTTCAGGGGGCAGATACAGGGTTAAGGTTTGAGAATTAGGTCACACATGTCTCTCGACCTCCACCACAGGCAGCCAGGGTGATATCACTTACTTTTATATAGGTTAATACTAAGCATGCTAAGAGAGTGGTTGGGACTTTCTCTTGTGCATGAAAACAAATAAACACATTTAACATTTTGAAAGACAGTGGAATTACAAGATGACATGTGAGACACAACATTCAGTTCAAGTGCAATTAGTGGTGGGTATTATAACACATAATTTTGGAGCTATATGTTCTTCTGAGGGGCCTGGAGATCTCAGACCTGGCTGTCAGTGTCACAGACCAGACTGGTGGACATCTCAACTGCATAAATAAACATAGAATTGAAATTTTTCAAACGTAGACTATATTCCAGTCAGTGTAGTCTACATTTACGGCAACTTCTACTTCCATCACTAATTTTATATAGGTTAATAGTTAATATATAAGACTGAGACAGAGAGGGGCTGGGGACTTTCACTCTCTGGCAACCTGTGATATTAACTACCTTAGTCATCATGGCTTCCGCACATCACTTGTGCCGTGAAAACAAATAAACACTTTTAACATTTTGAAAGACAGTGGAATTACAAGATAATATGTAAGACACAACATTCAGCTCAATTGCAATTAGTGGTGGGTAACACAGAATTTTGGGGCGATATGTACTTCTGAGGGGCCTGCAGATCACAAACCTGCCTGTCAGTGTCACAGACTGGCGGACACCTCAACTGCATAAATAAACATATTTTTTTTGCAAATGTAGAATATATGAAAATTAATAACTTTATGCACAAAAGAAAGGTATGCTATATGTTTGACTGTGTTAAAAATGTTTGAGTTTCAACTGCCAGTTTCAGACAGTTGGCAGTCACTGTACTCTAACGTCCCCCAACGACGGAGACTCACAAACCATAGGTAACACTACATTTACGACAACTTCAAAATGATGAGAAAATATAAATATCATTTTCAAAAAGGAAACTGTATACAAATTCTTTTTTTTTATAAAAGACTTTCTTGTTAAAACACATACTATGTCAGGACATTAGCACATACTATATAAAGACATATATAGGTCAGCCACCATTGGGTGTCACTTTATTTATAAATCATGTCAAATGTTAATTCATTGTCTTAAAGGTATTTGCACAATTATAAAACAATAAAAGGTTGACACCATCGTTGTCCATTAGGCCTCTGACCACTTTTTTTTCAATGCCCACCAAAAACCATTGTAAATTCAGAAACAAATATATGTATTGATAGTAAAAAGGCGAGGATCCTAAGATGATCTGCGACAACGATCGCAGTCCCTACCAAAACCAACAACGGTTTCGATCACTTTGATCTCTTCAGTTGGATGGGGACTGACTGTGTTATCCTATGATTTGTTTATATATGAAAACTGAGGAGGTGCTAGCACCTCTGGAGGTGCTGCACCTCCTCTCATAGCGCCTCTGGAGCGGAGGTGTTTGTGGGTCTTGTTGCCTCATTATGGAGGTGCTGTGAGGGACCCCCCTCGAAGGGAGCTGCGTACAGTGTTATATGAGCGATATAATGTCTTTAAAACCACGTTTTGGTCGATTAGGCTGGCGTTTTTTGGGGTGTGTTACGGTTTTTTGCACCAAAACGAATCATTTTGATTTGTTAAATAATTCTTTTAAAATTTACGGCCCCTCTCCCTTGAAGCTGCCAGACTAGTTCGTTTATTTTGCGCTTCATACAGCCCCGGCGCGGGGTAGGAATGTCCATTTTTTAAACGAATTTCTGTATCCATGTCTTTCTTTTGTGAGCGACGGGATTTTTTTCAGTAATATTAAACATAGGAAATATACCTTAGTTTTGTTGGGTTCTTAGCCGGTTTTCTGGCCATTTCTTATTTGCGTATCTGTATTGTACCTTTGTTGTATAATTAAATACTTTCCCGTCTATTTTGGCGGGATGGAGCGAGAACAAGAAACAATTTTTTGTTATGAAACTTTTATTTTCGTTTCTGTGATTTTGATTCTCGTTTCTTATTTTTACATATAGTGCATTGTTTGTATTGTCGAGATAGTTTTTGGTAATTTACAGCTATTCAGACGGCTTGGTCGTCGACTGGAATCTGGAAGAGTTGGTCCAGAATCTTCATGTAGGCTGTGGTGGGGTTTTTTGTATCCCATTCAAAGTCCTCCAAGAGGTCCACAAAATTTATGTGGTCTTGGGGGGCCATGGGAATCTTCTCTTGGGGAGATGGTGGTTCTCTCAAGGGTGGAGGTGTGTGATCTTCTATCCTCTCAAGATACCCTGTCCCCTTGACTTCAATTGGTATATCTGAAAAATGAAGTGGATGTTTGGTCACATTTCTAGAACGTTGGTAACCTTTTTAGGGATGTTACTAACCTTTCAATCCAAGGTTCTGCCCTTGTATTAGTTTCTAGTGAATTTGTAAACGTAAGGGGGATTCTTACTATCTCTGTGTGTGTAGTCTATGGTCTCTGAAGTGGAGGCCTGTGTAGACTGACTATGGCGGTGGCCTGTGGTGGCCTCAGCTAATAGTAACAATGTGATGTCATTCTCTGACATCAGAGAACATATTTGGTCTCTTTTTTGGTGCTGTCGGAGGTTGTCCCGTCTGGAAACGTTGTCAGACATGTGTGACATTCGTATCTCACTGGTTGGAGAGAATAGGCGGATTTTGCGTGGCGTAGCATTGCTCTGCGTGTCACGTAACGCACAGCTTGTGCGTGGTCTGTTCCACCATTATGTGCTGAATGGTTGCTATGGACCCATTGTGTATTGTTACGGTTGCTGGGGCAACGGCGGTGTTCTTGCTATGCGCCGTCGCTCGTGTATGTCTATTTTGGGCTCTCGATGTTGTCTCGGCGTGAGAATGCGGTCAGCTTTTCAAGGGATTGATTGCTTGATTTGCCTTAGCGCTGAGTTGGAATACTCCTACGCGCCCGAAATAGTTTATTGTAGTTATTTTCTGTCATTTTCAGAAAATGACAATTTTCTCCGGGTTTTCGGTAGTTTAGAACCTATTTTAATTAATGGTATGGTTCAGTGTTTGATCGTGTACTCTTAGCCGTTTAGGGGATAGATTTTAGACTAGATTGTAATCTATTTTATCAATAGTATGTCTGCAAAGGGTAGGAAAATAATCTTTTTATCTCCCCTTCTCATTCAACCCGTTTGGTATGAATGTCCTCAACTTGTCTATCCATTCCAGTTCTCTGGCAATCTGTGTTTGGTCGTGTGGAGTTGGTTTTTTGTATAGAATGTATATTACCTGAAATTCCATGTCACCTATACTGTGACCTGGTAGGTTGAAGTGGTGGCCTGTTGCTTGGTCACATTCTTTTCTCCGTATGTAGCCTAAATGTTCATTGATTCGTTCTTTGAAAGTTCTGTAATTTTTCCTACATATTGCTTCTTGCATTGTTTGCAAGTGATTAGGTAGACTAGGTTTCTTGTATTACAGGTGTATTGGTCTGGAGCTTTGTATTCCCATCCAGTATGGGAGCTACGCACCGTTTTGTGCGTTCTACATGATAGGCAGAATTGGCACCTCCATGGTCTTCTGCAGGGTGGTGCAGTTGGTTTAGGTGTTTTGGTTGTAGTGTTGCAAGCAGCTCGGACTAATTTGTCTGAGATGTTTTTTGGACGTCTAAATGCTACCAGGGGTTTCTCGGGGAAAGCATCTTTATTGACGGACAGTTTGAGTAGTGGCCAGTACTTCCCTAATATTTTGTGGAAGTTGGGGTTGGCCTCATTGTAGGTGATGACTAGTGGTGTCTTGGATTGCTGTTCAGTTGGTTTGTCTTTTGGTTTCAGCAGATCGTCACGGTTTGTGTTTCTTGCCCTCATTCTAGAGGATTCTAGGATATCGATTGGATATCCTCTAGTCTTCTTTTCTGAGTTCAGAATGTAAATCATAGTCTTCAATGTGCGTGCAGTTCCTTCTGATCCTCAAGAATTCCCCATAGGGTCCGCCTGTTTTGCAGTGTTTGGGATGTGAGGAGGTATAATTGATTGTTGTGCGTGTCCGTGTCTTTGGTATACAGGTCGGTGTATATGGTGCCGTTTGCGCCGTCGACCTTTACCAGAGCGTCAAGAAACTCCACCTCGACCTTGGAGTGTTTGGAGGTGAACTTGATTTTCTCATGCGCGGAGTTACAATATTCAATGAAGTCTAGGAGTTTCCCTTCTCCTTGGTCGAATACCATAAAGATGTCCTCTATGTACCTGAGATACAGGGCCGGTTTAGACGGGGCGTTCTTTAGGAGTTTTTCTTTTTGGTGTGCCATAAAGAGGTTGGCATATGAAGGTGCTACTTTTGTGCCCATATTTCCGACTTTGTCAGAGGAGAAGGGCCATGTCTCCTACCCACAGATTTTGCCCCACATATTGAAGCCTCAGGGGCTATTCTAAACATGTCTAGCAAGCATGTGTAACCTCCCATTAGCCTCTCAAAATTTGTTAAGACAGTGCCACAACACAACACTTTGAAAGTGCTATATATGGCAATATATGATATTTCAGTATGTCAGGGGAGAAGGGCCATATCTGCTACCCGTAGATTTTGCCCCACATATTGATGCCTCAGGAGCTATTCTAGACATGTCTAGCAAGCATGTCTAACCCCCCTTTAGCCTCTCAAAATTTGTTAAGACAGTGCCACAACACTTTGAAACTGACATATCTTTTATAGTATTCAGTTTGTTTGGGTAAAAGGGATATATCCTTTTTAAACAGGATATATATCCTTTTTTATGCCGAATTTCACTTGATCCTAGTTGCTTGCATAGTAATATAAATTTTGGTACATTTTGAAAAAAACGTCAAATATCCAATATCCAATATCCAATAAACTTCAAGCTTGTGCTTTTACCACATGAAAGCATTTCTGTTTTCCCATCATTTATCTTCATTTTATTTTCTATTAAGAATTTCTTTATCAGTTTAATACAATATTCCATTTCTCTACAGGACCTTCTAGCTTTTTCAGATTTTAGCTTCTTCAGATTTTGGATCAATAGTAATATATAGTTGTGTAATATTGCTTGTCATATTTCAGCTACGACTCAGGTAGGACTCTATTCCCGGGAACAGGTTTTTTCAAAGCCTCCACATACATTTTTGAAACAACTGATACTGAACTTTCTACCATTATCATTTAATCGATGCACCTCCACCAGAGGCGATGTGGTGAACCTACCACAAGGTGGCTATTGATGCTGGCTCCGCACATTCATCAAGCTGCACACGTCACTCTTTATCTTGCTAAAACCTTCTTAAGTTATTTTCAGAATGATAAAATATGATGAATATGACCCTTTAAATTAAGTAATGCAAAATAAAATAGATTATGAGAGAAATAAGATATAAAACTATTTTCAAAAAGTAGGCTGACAAAACAAAACAAAATTCTATTAATTGTCGATATTAATGAAATAACACAGGTGTCGTCAATCTTCAAAAATGATAGATAAAGTGTAATACAAGTTTCGAGAACTTTGTATCATGTTTTTTTTTTTGGGGGGGGGGGTTGTTTGCCCTCATCCTTATCACGTTTATAACAACTTATTAATAGTTATAAATGACAAATTCAAGCACATGGCCGGTGAAAGTAATACCAGAGGAGTACTTATCTGGGTTGGTCAGAGGTGAGAGTTGTGCCTGTGGTGGACAGTGTGGACAGTGTCATCAATTTGATTTGAGAAGTTGACCACTCCATTTATGTTTCATGGGCACTCAGAGCCTATGGCTACACGGCTAGAGAGGAGACCCAATCTGTATGTAACACTGACTGCCCGGTGCAGGCCTCTTCACTCAGGTGAAACTATTTTATCTCACTCTAACCCACTGCGCTGTCAACTTTAAAACCACACACTCCTCTATTCGTGGGGCCTACAATCCCTGTGCAAGTAAAAAAAATCAACCCATTTAAAGGGAAACTTTCACTTCTCTGAAACATTATTGTAGTTTGGAAGATAATTATAACGCGCATTGATCTGTGGGCTCTGTTAATTATGACCGCTCAAGGGAAACATTATTTTTTGGAGAAAAGTAGCTCTTTTAAATGCACGTGCTGGAAAAAAAAGAATGACGTCATCGTGGGGCAATTACCTACTCACATAGATAATTAGTAAACAAACAACAATGCAACCAAAATATCGGTGTCACGATTTTCGGTTTTAGAATTGACGCACTGTAGAATGGTTATGTGCGTTGGAAAGAAGAGAAAAAATGCAACATTTTGGAGCAAAAAGCATGACAATCGGACGAGCGTTCTTTCCCGGGGGGGGGGGGGTACTCTCATAGTCAGCGTTACAGGGGAAGCTGGGCTAAATAGGGTCCTTTTCGCTGATATTTTCCCTAAAACAGGTTAAGATATTTCATCATTTCCCCTAAAACAGGGTACTATTTTTCAAATTTCTCCCTAAAACAGGGATCACAATCCCCCTTTCCAAATCTCCCCCTTCTGCATCATCCCTAAATGAGGGTATAAAAAATTCAGCTAGTACTAAATCAGGGTACCAATAATGATAGAATATTTCCCTAAATCAGGCTCTGGGGTTTTCAGTTCCATCCGGGTTAAGATATTTTATCATTTTCCCTAAAACAGGGTACTGTTTTTCAAATTTCTCCCTAAAACTTGGATCACAATCCCCCTTTCCAAATCTCCCCCTTCTGCATCATCCCTAAATGAGGGTATAAAAAATTCAGCTAGTACTAAATCAGGGTACCAATAATGATAGAATATTTCCCTAATTCAGGCTCTGGGGTTTTCAGTTCCATCCCAGCCTCCGCGGGTTAAAATCATGAGAGTACCCCCCCCGGGAGTTCTTTTGATATTTGATATTTGACGTTTTTTTTCAAAAGGTGTCAACAAGTATGTATCAGTGTACCCTTTTGGGACATGGTGAAAAAAGTTATGTAAAAGGATATATATCCTGTCAAAAACGGGTATATCCCTTTTCCTGTGACAAATGAGTTTTTCAGTATGATTAATGGCCTTCTTAACCTTGTAGCACAGTCTTAATCATTTATTCTCAATATATTAATGGAGAATAACTGTATACACCTTCATACTCTTTTGGTATTTGGGTAGAAACGTTATGTAAAAGGATATATATCCTGTAAAACATTGAAATATACCTTTATCTATGACAGTCACATTTTTTTGCATGTTAATGATTCCCAAGCATTGTTGCACTGTTTTCGCAATCATGGATATACTAATGGAGGGTTAGAAATACTTGCCCGGCATGTCTAGAACATATCCTGTGGCATTAGAATGCGAGGTAAATTATATGAGCAGGAGATATGGCCCTTTTCCCCTGGCAAATGGAAAAAAAGTTAATATAACACATTCCGGGGGATTTGGCACTGTCTTCGCAATCATGGATAAACTAATGGAGTGTTAGACATACTTGCTAGACATGTCTAGAACATATCCTGTGGCATTAGAATGCGAGGTAAATTATATGAGGAGGAGATATGGCCCATTTCCCCTGGCAAATGGAAAAAAGCTAATATAACACATTCCGGGGGATTTTGCACTGTCTTCACAATAATGGATAAACTAATGGAGGGTTAGACATACTTGCTAGACATGTCTAGAACATATCCTGTGGCATTAGAATGCGAGGTAAATTATATGAGTAGGAGATATGGCCCATTCCCCCTGGCAAATGGTAAAAAGCTAATATAACACATTCCGGGGGATTTGGCGCTGTCTTCGCAATCATGGATATACTAATGGAGGGTTAGACATACTTGCTAGACATGTCTAGAACATATCCTGTGGCATTAGAATGCGAGGTAAATTATATGAGTAGGAGATATGGCCCTTTTCCCCTGGCAAATTGAAAAAAGCTAATATAACACATTCCGGGGGATTTTGCACTGTCTTCGCAATCATGGATATACTAATGGAGGGTTAGACATACTTGCTAGACATGTCTAGAACATATCCTGTGGCATTAGAATGCGAGGTAAATTATATGTGGGTAGGATATATGGCCCTTCTCCCCTGACAAACTGAAAACTATTAAAGATATGTCGGTTTCAAAGTGTTGAAGCACTGTCTGAACAAATTTTGAAATGGCGAATGGGGGGGGTTAGACATGCTAGTTAGACATGTCTAGAATAGCCCCTGAGGCATCAATATGTGGGACAAAATCTGTGGGTAGGAGATATGGCCCTTCTCCCCTGACATACTGAAATATAATATATTGTCATGTATAGCACATTCTAAGAGTTGTGGCACTGTCTTAACAAATTTTGAGGGGCTAAAGGGGGGTTAGACATGCTTGCTAGACATGTTTAGAATAGCTCCTGAGGCATCAATATGTGGGGCAAAATCTGTGGGTAGGAGATATGGCCCTTCTCCTCTGATATACTAAAATATATATATTGTGATAAAGAGCACATTCTAAGAGTTGTGGCACTGTCTTAACAAATTTTGAGGGGCTAAAGGGGGGTTAGACATGCTTGCTAGACATGTCTAGAATAGCTCCTGAGGCATCAATATGTGGGGCAAAATCTGTGGGTAGGAGATATGGCCCTTCTCCTCTGACATACTGAAAAATCATATTTATTCATATATAGCACATTCTAAGAGTTGTGGCACTGTCTTAATAAATTTTGAGGGGCTAAAGGGGGTTAGACATGCTTGCTATACATGTCTAGAATAGCCCCTGAGGCATCAATATGTGGGGCAAAATCTGTGGGTAGGAGATATGGCCCTTCTCCTCTGACATACTGAAATATATATACTGTGATATATAGCACATTCTAAGGGTTGTGGCACTGTCTTAACAAATTTTGAGGGGCTAAAGGGGGCTTAGACATGCTTGCAAGACATGTCTAATATAGCCCCTGAGGCATCAATATGTGGGGCAAAATCTGTTGGTAGGACCCTCCTCCCCAGTTCCCACTTCTTTGGCTAATAGATTTAATGAGTTCTTTACTCCTTTTGTGCACTAACAGAGCCTGAAGTTCTACAACTTGTCAAGAAATCGTGTAATAAATCGTGTGATCTAGATTTACTAGATTTACTACTTCCTATCATAACACTTATCATAAACAAATCATTGTTAGATCACACTGTTACAGATGATATGAAAATTGCTCTTATTACACCACTTTTGAAAAAGCTGGGTCTAGAATTGATTGAACCAAATTTTAGACCAGTATCCAACTTGTCCTATATTTCTAAACTAACAGAAAGGGCCGCTGCAAACCAACTTGTTCCTCATCTAGTAAGGAATGGCCTTACTGATAGTTTCCAGTCTGCTTACAAACAATATCATAGTACTGAGACAGCTTTATTAAGGGTTCAAAATGATATTTTGTGTGATCTGGACAATAGAAAGACAGTTATCCTTCTTCTCCTTGACTTATCTGTGGCCTTTGATACCATTGACCATAACATCCTGCTTAGAAGACTTGAGTCTAGAAGTAGGGTTACTGGTAAGGCACTACGTTGGATTGAATCCTACTTAACTGGAAGACGTCAACATGTTAAGGTTAGACTGAGTAAGTCTAGCTTGCTGAATATTAAGCATGGAGTACCCCAAGGTTCAGTTCTTGGACCAATTCTGTTCATGGTCTATATGTCGCCACTTTCTGATATCATCACTAGACATTGTTTGAACTGAAGCACACATCAAAGAGACACTCAGGAAAGGTTACTGCCATATCAGGAATATTGATTCCATAAGAAATTGTCTGGATACTAAAACTGCTGAAGTACTGGTTCACTCACTGGTTACCTCAACCTTAGACTATGGAAATGTGCTCCTAATGGGGCTCCCAAAGGGTGAGATTAAGAAACTACAAATTCTTCAAAATACTGCTGCACGACTGGTCAGTATGAAAAGGAAGTATGATCTTATATCTGAGACTCTAAGGAATCTTCACTGGCTCCCTGTTACCTGCAGAATTGACTTTAAAATACTACTTCTCACATGGAAGGTGCTTAATGGTAAGGCTCCTCCTTACTTGACCGATTTACTAAAGGTCAAAGCTAATGTTCGCAGACTAAGATCTAACTTAAGCCTAGACTTAGAAATACCTTCCACTAGAATTAAGACAGTTGGAGATAGAGCTTTTTCAGCATCAGCCTCAAAGCTCTGGAACTCTATACCTAATGAGGTTAGGACCTCACTGACTCTTGAGGTTTTCAAGAGTAGACTGAAGACTATGTTTTCAGGAAGCATTACTGCGAATCAGTACCCAGAACAGATTTGTCTGGTGTTGGCGCTTTATAAGTTTTTATTATTATTATTATTATTATTATTATTATTATTATTATTATTATTATTATCATTATTATCATTATTATTATTATTACAAGTGAACCGACAATAATATGAAATGGCAGTCGTTAATAATTGGAGTAGAAACAGATAGACAGATGGACGGATGGACAGACAAACAAACATTTTCCCCATTCCTTAATCTCTGTGACTTCAAAGAAGTCAACAGATCTAAATACCTTAGCGTTGTCAATAATTGGAGTAGAAAGGTGATTGAACACCCAATGAAAGGTGACTGTGTTTATCTTGCTTACGAGATGCACAATTCTTTCAACTGAATATTACACATAAAAGAGATCACAATTTCGTCAATAATTGATTTAACCTGCACTGAAGACGTCTTGATGCTGCGAGCAAGGTAAACACAGTTGTGCACAATTCTTTCAACTGAATATTTGTCAATGATTGGAGGAGAAAGATCATATTGACATTGCAAGCAAGATAAACATGATGACGTCATACAGGAAAGTGTCATCATAATGACGTCACCCCAAGAAAGTGTTGTCATAGTAATGTCGGACATAATGACGTTATGGTAACATCATAAATTATGTTAATATGATCTTGCACAATATTGCTGTTACCTTTTGGTTAGCTCCTCCCTCTGTACTGCTTGAAATACCAGTTTTTGCCTATTTTGACTAATAATAAAAGGAATATATGCTATGTCCCCTCCACCTTTCTTAATATTTCATCTTTTTCTTTCCAATGAGCCCAAGATCAAGCCGATCAGTGCAGCGGATGCTCTGTTTGAATTAATTAATGACTTTCTCATTCCTATTCATATTATTGATAATTATTATTATTATTATTCACCTCAGGATTTTATGAGTATAGTAAATCTATTTTTGAACAGTTGGAAATCATCGGGATTATTGTTAAGGCTGAAAATCGTTTTTATCGTTGGTTTATCGTTTATGACTTTGAATGTAATGTTGAGGGGTATAGATCTCCAAAATGTTTTAAGAAGAGGGATTATGATGATATTGTAGATGATAACCTATATGGAAGAGTTTGCCTCTACCGTGCAAGCAAAAGCTTGTAGTAAATGGAAGGATGTTATTGAACAAATTAATATTTTGTTTGACGTTTGGAAATCTGTGCAAGCAAAAGCTTGTAGTAAATGGAAGGATGTTATTGAACAAATTAATATTTTGCTTGATGTTTGGAAATCCACAAATACAGATGATGATGATGATGATGATGATGATGATGATGATGATGATTCAGAACATAATGAATTCATAGAAACCAATGAAGTAGAGGAAATCGAAGGGTTAACCCGTTGTCCTTGTAAATCTGTGACCGGGTGGGTTGTCATGTCAAGGACCTGCGACATGACAACTCAGTGAGAAATCTAGGTATATAGCACATTGCTCGGGTGAATGCTCTGTCGGTCTGTGCCATATGTTTCCAGTTCAAAGCATCATATACTGTCAATACGGTGACTGCCATACACACCAACTTTACACTTAAGTTTGTTTATAGTGAACCACTGATTTCCATGCCAGCTGGTATAAGCTGTAATATAATTAATATGCTGCAGTTGAAATTCATTTAAAGAATTCCTGAAACCTGGAAGGTTCCAGGTGATTTTACAGTGGTTTAAGGTATCTGAAAACAATATATGATCTTTTTGTGACCACTGAGTACTGCCAGTACTAAACAGGAAGTGTGTTGTGTGACCTTGACCTTTGAACTGTCAGGGGGCTCAGGAGGTGTTGTTTACCAATTGTCAAAATTGGAGCAACACATTTTCGGCCATTTGTTTCTACTATTTAAAGAATGAATTGGAAGATAACACTTATCATGATGATAGTGCCTTTTCTTGGCTTTCTTTTGGTAGTAAAATGATTAAAAACGCATGAATATTTATGAAGTTATAAATGAAGAAAAATCATTATTTTTTATATTATATATGTTTGCAAAAAAAAGTTTAAAAAAACTCTATACAGCCCAGCTTTTAAGGTGCAATCCATGCAGCCTTTGATATCTTCCCATTCAGTGGTGTGAAAAACCCCAAATTTCATCAAAGAGGGTCAAATCATAAATTTTACTGATACCAATTATCAGCATTCACAGTTTTGCCATTCAAAGTCCTTGTGATTTAAGGCCAAACCAGTGATCAAAGGGTTTAATGTCACTTTTTCAATATCACAGCCTTTAAGTTAAGGGGGATTCCATGCAGCCTTTGAGTCATGTCTTCCCTTTTTGACAGAAAGGTTTTCACATGCATAAGATACTTTTCAAATAAATAGTATGCTTTTCTCATAAATGATATAAATGATCTTTCACAACCATAAGATATTTGTCACAACCATAAGATATTTGTCACAACCATGAGTTATTTCATTGATTCAAATAATATTAAAATAATCTTATGTTGTTCTGAAGTATAATAAAGTGATAAATTGTGCAAAACATCTCCACCCTGTTTCCCAAGCTGGAAAGGTGCCCAACTGGTAACTCATTAGGTGTTTACATGGGATCACAAACAGCTAAACAAAGCTTGTTGACAAAGTGTTCAATTGCTGGTGAAGGTTCCAGCAGACAACTGATCAACTTTCAAGTGCCACAGTAATTAACAACTGGAACACACATCTCTTACATGTCATATTATTCAACTCACAGAGATCAGAGTTAAAAATTATATGTCCATACAATGATTAGCAATGGAGCCCCAGAAAAAAAAAACAATATTCCATTTCAATTAATAATCATACATTAGTCAACAGTTCACGCTATTTGT
This sequence comes from Amphiduros pacificus, assembly GCA_949316495.1. Taxonomy (NCBI): domain Eukaryota; kingdom Metazoa; phylum Annelida; class Polychaeta; order Phyllodocida; family Hesionidae; genus Amphiduros; species Amphiduros pacificus. The sequence goes on along the minus strand of OX439005.1, from coordinate 36,914,530 downwards.
AAGACATATTCATTGAAAATATATATATAATGAATGTGATTACCCTCTATATATTTTCAATGAAATATATTTCAATCAAATATATATCATAATGATATTCATTGAAAATATATATCATAATGATATTCATATTCATTGAAAATATATACAAGATTTTCATACATATTGTTTCATGCTCATTGAAAATATATATAGGATAATCATATTCACTGAAGATATATTCAGGATTTTCATATTTAATAACAATATATTCATATTCATTGAAAATATAGGTATGTTCTTCATTTTCATAGAAAATATACATAGGGTATCTATAAGTTTTGCGTAAGATAGTAACTGGCCAGGATTTAAACTGGGAATGCCTGAGTCACAAGGTTAATGCTTTGACATTCGATGTCATTGTTTTTCATTTGGTAACTGCATATGTGTTTTTAATTCTTCCTGGATGGGTCCTGGTAACAGACCAGAGCCACTGCTTCCGCCTCCTGCTTCAATTCAAACCTACAAATGTTATCAAATCTTTAGGGATTTAGGAATTAAACAATGTTATTTGAATCTATTGAAATTATTATGTTTTTTTTTCGCTGTTACCAAATTCTTGTCATTATCCGCTGTCGATTATCTAATAAAGATTTGAAATGAAAGCCTGTTAAAAACCTACTTAAAATCAACTGATGAACACAAACAACTCATTGCTTTCATTTAATGCCAACCTGCAATAACCTAGCCCGATATCAATATCAATATAGGAAAGAGGAGGAAGCCTTACCTTTGTCGAGCTTGAACCAGTAATGTGTCATCTGTGGCCAATTGCCGTGAAACTCCATTTACAATCACACTGCTACTGCCCTCCTGAAAATAAAAAGGGCATGCAATTAGTGTATCCATATATATATTATATATATGGAATACCTAAGATGAATACCTATACGCATACATGTATGCTGAATTACTATTGATTTCATTAATTGATATTAAACAAAAATATAAAGGATCTTCATTTTTGAGGTTGAAGGGTATGCAGGGTATCAAATGTACCAATTGCCATATGAATGTTTCTGCATTATCAATCCGGTCACTGGATTCTCCTGCTCCATATATGAAAACCTGAAACAAAAACAAATCTGATGGGAAACTATATATAAACGGTTTCTAGTGTGGTACGGTTTTAGGATGGGTAATATAAATGCCAGTCGACCAATTATGAACTTGTATTTGATATTAATGGTACAAATTCTATAGATCTCACCTGGAACTGATAATCTCCTTCAAATATCTTCTTGCACCCTTTGGCATCAATCTCTTGTCTGTTCTGTCTGATCCAATCTTTCAGTGGAAAGGGATCTACAAGTTTTCTCTCGAAGTCCAATGTAACTGGTGGATTTTCGGGAATTGTGCCTAAAATTTTTACATTTAAATGAGAAATACGGACTTAACTAATAATCTTCAGGTAGAAAGATATTTGCATTACATTTCAATCTTGATGCTATTCATTTATAGTTACATCCTTTAGAGATAAAAGTAATAAAAATATATCAATATATAAATATATTGTATAAATGATTATATATCATATAATATACCTGGTATGGGTTTCCCTGTTTCATACTGTTCTGATGCAAAGAAGCTGTGAATAGAAACAAGATGCAATAAGATCAGGTAAGATTAACAACAGATATATTTACATTTTTGATAAAAGTATTCAGATTACCTCTCAGAGTCAGTAACACTCTGTTTCATATCAATTCTTATCAGCTGTCTTCATTCTGAATGATGACTTTCACCCATTCATAACAAACATAAAAGCCGTCCTTAATCATAGACCTCCCCTTAATCATCAGTGGATAAGAAATAAAACAAAAATCTTTAAATAAAGAATCTTTAATACACTTCTTATTATTACAAATATGATAAAATTCATATTTATTCACCCTTTAATGATAGGGGCAAGTTGTGTCCCTAAGTCTGTACAGTGAAACCATGCCTCATACAAGGACTCCAGTGTGGGTTTTCCATTCTCTTCCACGTGGTATCTGAAAGAAAACCCAATATTTATTCATGAGAAGATGATGCCTGTTCTGACACGAAGCTTAAGTTTAATAACCACTCACTTTAACACAGACAATAAAAACTTCATGAGGCTGAAGTGCCTTGGACTAAGACCCTACATTGTTCATGACTTGATTCCATTGAATTGTAATTTAATATGTAAAAGAGCTGTGTTTTCAAACTACAGGTTAGGAAACTGCGAATTTTGATATTATCCCCAAATGTATATTCAACAAATGTATGAATTGACTTTTTAGAAAATTTAAATCTTGAATATTGGAATACATGGATATTCATACATTTGATTTAATCGTCATTGTGTAAAATAATGTTCATAATTTTATGACAAAACTACTTTATATCATTGTATAAATTATTAACAACACAGTTTTATTTCTTTTTAAAAGAAATCTTTCTTGTTTTTTGTTGCATGTCCATACTGAACATATTAAAGTTCATTTATTGCACAGCATAACGAAAAGAGTCTTAATGACCTTGTTTCAGTAGTCTTTTACTTTGGAAGATCAATTATCTTTAAACAAATATATTGTGGCATGGGGAAAACAAATGACAATGTAAAGCCGGTACATCTGATGTGGAGAGGTTTAACAAGGAGGACCAGATTGGGCTTGACCTACTGACCTGAGTCCATCTAACTCTGTCTCCTCTCTCTCACGCTCCAACACCATGCCCATTGTATTTGCCTTCCGCTGTGGGGAGTGTGCAATCCTCGAAGGCAACAAAAAGATCTGAAAGGAAAATTGATTCACCAGATGAAGAGGCATTCTAAGAAGATGAAACAATCACAATTTGTGTTTAAATTAAAGATATATTAACCGCTAGTAAACCGTTTGTAAATTTGTTTTATACAAAATGCTATTTTAATATGTCCTTCTTGTTTAATTATTTAAAAAAAATATTAATGATATTGTGAGGTCTATTCTGAGACTCAACACCAATAATTTACTCTTCATTATAAAACAATATGTAATCACCTCTCCTTCCTTAATTGGTATATCCTTGTGCTTTCCCTGTTCAATCACCTTTAAACACATGTCACCCTTCCGCATAAAGAATAACTGAAACAGTTGGCATTAATTTCAGACCTTCCCACATCAATATCATCATTTTTTATCTTATTTTTTTTACTTACGTCTTAACGTCATTGGAAAAGTTTATTATAAAGGTAGATGGCCTTAAGGTGGGTGTAGGAAAGAAAACAAAACGGTGACACCACTTCGTGGAGAAAACCAGCTACGAGCGTGAAGTTCTTTTGATATCTGATATTTGATATTTGACGTTTTTTTCAAAAGGTGTCAACAAATATGTATCAGTGTACCCTTCTGGGAACATGGTGAAAAAAGTTATGCAAAAGGATATATATCCTGTCAAAAACGGATATATCCCTTTTCCTGTAACAAATGAGTTTTTCAGTACGATTAATGGCCTTCTCAACGTTTTAGCACTGTCTTTATCATTTGTTATCAATATATTAATGGAAAATAACAAGATACACCTTCATACCCTTTGTTAATTGGGTAGAAACGTTATGCAATAGGATATATATCCTGTAAAACACTAAAATATACCTTAAGCTATCACAAACACATTTTTTAGCATGTTAATAATTCCAAGGCACATTGTAAGAGTTACTACACTGTCTTCGCAGATTTTGAAGAACTAATGAGGGGTCAGACATACTTGCTAGACATGTCTAGAATATATCTAGTGACATCAGAAGGTCAGGAAAAATATATGAGTAGGAGATATGGTCCTTTTACTCTGCTAAAATTCACATATTTCAACATATTTTGAGTTTTCAAATGCGAACATTCTAAGAGATGCCACACTGTCTTTGCAGATTTTGAGGGACTAATGAGGGGTCAGACATACTTGCTAGACATGTCTAGAACATATCTAGTGACATTAGAAGTCGAGGAAAAATATATGAGTAGGAAATATGGCCCTTTTCCCTTGGCAAAATGTGCATATCCAATACAGCACATTCTAAGAGATGCCGCACTGTCTTCGCAGATTTTGAAGGACTAATGAGGGGTCATTTTTCCTCGCCTTCTAATGTCACTAGATATGTTCTAGACATGCCTAGCAAGTATGTCTGATCCCTCATTAGTCCCTCAAAATCTGCAAAGACATTGCAACAACTCTTAGAATGTGCCATATTGGATATGCACATTTTGCCAAAGGAAAAGGGCCATATCTCCTACTCATATATTCTTCCTCGCCTTCTAATGTCACTAGATATGTTCTAGACATGCCTAGCAAGTATGTCTGACCCCTCATTAGTCCCTTAAAATCTGCGAAGACATTGCGACAACTTTTAGAATGTGCCGTATTGGATATGCACATTTTGCCAAGGGAAAAGGGCCATATCTCCTACTCATATATTTTCCCTCTACTTCTAATGTCTCTAGATATGTTCTAGACATGCCTAGCAAGTATCTCTGACTCCTCATTAGTCCCTCAAAATCTGTGAAGACAGTGTGGCAACTCTTAGAATGTTTGCATTTGAAAACTCAAAAAATGTTGAAATATGTGAATTTTAGCAGAGTAAAAGGGCCATATCTCCTACTCATTTATTTTTCCTCGCCTTCTAATGTCACTAGATATGTTCTAGACAGGTCTAGCAAGTATGTCTGACCCCTCATTAGTCCCTCAAAATCTGAGAAGACATTGCGACAACTCTAAGAATGTGCCGTATTGGATATGCACATTTGCCAAGGGAAAAGGGCCATATCACCTACTCACATATTTTTCCTCGCCTTCTAATGTCACTAGATACGTTCTAGACACATCTAGCAAGTGTGTCTAACCCTTTATTAGTATATCCATGTCTGGGAAGGCTCTGCAACAATGCTTGTGAATCATTATCATGCTAAAAAATGTGTTTCTGATAGCTAAAGGTACATTTTAGTGTTTTAAAGGATATATATCCTTTTACATAACGTTGCATAACGTTTTTTACATAATGTTTAATACCAAAAGGGTATGAAGGTGTATACAGTTATTCTCCATTAATATATTGATAATAAATGATTAAGATTGTGCTACAAGGTTGAGAAGGCCATTAATCATATTGAAACACTCATTTGTCACAGGAAATGGGATATATCATTTTTTTGACAGGATATATATCCTTTTACATAACGTTTTTCACCATGTCCCAAAAGGGTTCACTGATACATACTTGTTGACACCTTTTGAAAAAAACGTCAAATATCAAATATCAAATATCAAAAGAACTTCACGCTCGTAAACCAGCTTGTGGAAAAAATTGAGACTCTCACATCTGTAGAAAAAAAAATTGATCGGATGGTAGAATTAGAGGGAAAAAATGGAGAAAGGCAGCCACACACAAAAAATGGCCTCACTTCGCTTGGTGCGAGAAACCATATTTGGGGGCCAGGCATCAGCGACAAATACATATTACATCATAACTTTTTGTTTTGGCCAACATAACATATAATCCAAATAGGTCCTTTAATATATATATATTTGCAAGATGTTTATCTTGATGACTTAATATCTATGATTATGCAAAAGAAAAAAAAAGCGTCTTCTCAAAAGGCATTTTATTTATCATTTTCATAAACATAAGTATAAATTTGGGACCGGTGCACAATAATTAAGGGATGGACCATTCTGCACCACTGTGACAATTATTTCAATCAACTGCACATATGATAATAAAATTGATCAGCGTGGTTATGCCAGGTAGTGCTCAGCAAAGCATATGAAGATATATTTGATAAAATAGCTGATATTTTAATGATTTGAAACGTGCCTATCGGAAACTACAGTCAAATGAGTGTACGTTTTAAATTATTCATTGTAATAAATATATGTCTGCACTATGTTCATAGTGTAACAGAAACACAATGTTTATACTTACAGAAATATGAACATATCCAATAGATAAAGTATGGTCACATAATCAACCTACACAACATTATATGACATAAAGCTGAGAAAACATCTAGTCAAGTCAAACAAAAACGAAATTTTGATTAAAAACGTATATGCGCAAAGATAGAATTAAAAATATTCCTAGATGTGATAAATGGGTTCCTTATCAGATGTGGGGTGACTGGCGCCTTGTCCAGGCACAATGGAGAACAATGTATGTCATAATATACACCATAAACAAGCATAGATTGTACTTCACAACTGATAACAAGCGATAATACACCTACCTCCTCGCCACACTCTATGTGATAATCCTTCCTCACATTTGGACCTCCAACAAAAAACACTTTCAATTGACCTTCATTGTGCCTGGAAAAATAGAGAAAGAACTGATGGGAATAATTAAAGATGACAATTATACCATTTATTATATGTTTAGCACTGAAATGGGAGGGGTTGCAATCTTTTACTTGTGTAGCTATCTCTCTCTCACTTGTACAGTTATCTCGCATAGGCTATATGCAGCTATCTCTCACTTATGCAGCTATCTATCACTTTTGTATCCATCTATGATTTATCCAGCAATCCCTCACTTATGCAGCTGTGTCTTTGCTGCAACTATCTCTCAGGTGTACAGCTATCTCACTGTTATAACTATCTCTCGCTTGTGCAGCTGTCTTTTATTGTTGTAACTATCTCTCAGTTATAAAACTAAAGTTTATTGTGACTATTTCTCACTGTTGTAGCCACGAGCTCCCTGTGGTTGTAGCTAACTCTCTCTTATGCAGCTGTCTCTCACTGTTGTACCCATCTCTCACTTATGCGGCTAGCTCTCATTGTTGAAGCTTTCTCTTATCTGTGCAACTATCTCTCATTATTGTAACTATCCCTCACTTGTGCAGCTATCTCTTTTGCAGTTACCTATCACTTATGAAGCTATCTCTCACTGTTGTAGCTCTCTCTCGCTGGTATAGCCATCTCTCACTTGTGCTGCTATTTCACCGTTGTGAATATCTCTCGCACACAGGCACAGCTCTCCATACTTTTGGTTGGTGAACTCTTCTGTTTTGGAGATTGTTAAAATTGATCAAAAGAGTTCTGGATCACAGTTTCCACAATGCAAGTCCAATCAGCATGTTTGACACATCATTGGAAAGCTCAAAAGTTTCCAATTCTGAAAAATGTATTTTTTAGTCTGGTCACATGACTTAATTAGCATATTGATACCTCATTAAAATATGTGATTTTTTAATTTTACAGAAACTTAAAATTTAAAGTTTCTATGAGGAAGAGCATACAATTTTAGCTGGATTTCATAATCTATATGTGAAAATCGAAACATTATTTATTGTTTAAATGGCATTCAAAATAGTGGGCAGAGCTTAGATTCATTATGATTTTAGGCTCCACCCCTTTTTTCAAATGCTTTTTACGCACTTAATAATTGGCCGATTAATTTCTTTGAAATATAAAAATAACCTAGAATTTTAAGTAGTATCAGAATATCATACCTTTTCTTAGTTTACGTTAAAAGTAATTGAAAAAAATGATTTATTATGTAAAATTATGCAAATTTGGTCATGTGATAACATTTTAAAAAATAATTATGAATCTAGAAAATTTTCAGGTTTTGATTGATGTATTACGCATGTTGATTGATGTATTACACAAAATTATTTGAGAAATTATGTTCAAAAGTATTTAGAAACAGGAAGTAGATCCTGAAAATTGACAATCCTGGGTGGAAGTATTGAGGGTTATCTATGCATGTGTGCTCCTGTGTGCAGCTATCTTTCACTTATGCAGTATCTCTTACTAATATAATGTAGCTATTTCTCACCTTTGTATATCTGTCTTTCACTGATGCAGCTATCTCTCACTTACTAATGTATCTCTCACTGTGGGAACTATCTCCTTATCTGTTACTTTTGTGCAGCTAACTCGCTTGTTCAAATTTTTCTCACTATTATAACTGTCTCTAACTGTTGTAGCTATCTCTCACTGCCTCTTTGTGCAAAACCTAGCAGGACCTCCACTGGTTTAATTATTAGGTCAAAGTCCTGATAATTGAAAACAAAGCTCTATTCCTTATATACATATTATTAATACTCTATTCCTTATATACATATTGCTCAAAACATCGCATAAACTTGCAAAATAAAACTGAAGTGCAGACTGGTTTAGCGTTTAATTTAAGCTTACATTATCTGGAGTACAATGTGCATTATCGTGTCCTAGGCTACAATCATATGACCTGGTTGATTCTACGTACATCATTTTGTTGCATACTGGTGGAAGGAAGGAGTCCTTGTTCTCTTGAATCCATTGTGGTACACAGAAATGCACCAGCGTCTCGGGCAGCTCATCAGTCATGATTGTTTTTGTGAAGACTGAAGCAATTTTCTGTATTCCCAACTAATATATGTTATCTAAATATTGCAAGTCAACAACTGGACATAAATCTTTGACCCAAATAGCTTGCACTGATTAGAAGAAAACAGATCGAACAGTACAAAGCATTTTGGTCCAACAGATATTCCCAGAGACATTCAAAACATAAAACATCTCTGATATTCCATGCGTTTCGTCCCATATTGACATGGTATTATGACCATATTTCTGGAAATCATTCTGTGGGTTCGATCCCCGGCCATGCCCAGATTGAATTCATGATACAATTTCACACATGAGCCTGTGCCAAAGGGTTAACCCGTTGACGAGCATGAAGTTTATTGGATATTGGATTTTTGACGTTTTTTTCAATATGTACGAAAATTTATATTACTATGCAAACATCTAGGATCGAGATAAATTCGGCAAAAAAGGAAAAATATCTTGTTTAAAAAGGATATATCCCTTTTACCCTGAAGAGATATGGCCCCACATATTGATGCCTCAGCGGCTATTCTAGACATGTCTAGCAAGCATGTCTAACCCCCCATTAGCCTCTCAAAATTTGTTAAGACAGTGCCACAACACTTTGAAACCGACATATCTTTAATAGTTTTCAGTTTGTCAGGGGAGAAGGGCCATATATCCTACCCACATATTGATGCCTCTGGGGCTATTATAGACATGTCTACTCTAAAGTATGAATTTTACGAAATATTGAACAATTTATGTCAAACTATAGGACTAAATAAGATTTTGGTGAATAGAATTACATTCTATACATTCCTAGCTAGTCACTGGAAAGGTTATTACGTTACATATCGTGATTCCCCCATTCTGATCCCCTTGTTTTCCCCTATATTGGGCCTCTGTATTATATCATTTGAATATGATGTCATGGGAGTATTTACTCAACTAAACAATGGAAATATGACGTCATATTGCTCAAGTCTGAGCAAATACTTGAAGTAAGCACAACAGATTCTTAGCATGATTACATACATATATAAAAAAGCATGAACGTGATCAAAGAGGAAGGGTGATGAGATTTGAAAAAAAAAAGTTGCAGTCTGAGGTATTGACTGCAATAAAATTCACCACTGATAAGAGTGTGTGGTCTCGCTGTTGCGTTTTTACGTTGCCCTCTGGTGGACGCTAGACCAGTCTCCACTTCAGTTTTATTTTGCAAGTTTATGCCATGTTTTGCACAATATGTACCTTAGGAATAGAGTTGTTTTCACTCAATTTTTATCAGAATTATGTTAGATATGAGATATTACCCACAATATGCTTATTTTTCTGTATTAGAGCTTTGTTTTCAACATCGGCAATTTGACCTAATTAATGACCTATTTATTGAGGTCCCACTAGGTTTTGTACAAAGGGGCCTACATGGGTGAAATACAGATATTTTTAGCCAGCATGATTGTGAGAAACAATGTGAGATAGTGAGATTGCTACAACAGCAATCGCTGCATAAATAAGAGATAGCTGCATGAATAAGAGATAGCTACCTAAATAAGAGATTGCTACAACAGCAAGAGATAGCTGCATAAATAAGAGATAGCTGCATAAACAAGAGATAGCTGTATAAATAAGAGATAACTACATAAATGAGAGATAGCTGTATAGATAAGAGATAGCTGTATAAATAACAGATAACTGCATAAATGAGAGATAGCTGTATAGATAAGAGATAGTTGTATAAATAAGAGATAGCTGTATAAATAAGAGATAGCTGTATAAATAAGAGATAGCTGCATAACTGAGAGATAGCTGCATTGAGACATGAAAAATAGCTGCACAACTTGCGGTGAGAGATAGTTACAACAAGTGAGAAATAGTTACAATAGTTGCAATATTGAGAGATAGCTGCAACCATTAGAAAGTTACAACAGGGAGAGATAGCTGCATAAATGAGAGACAGCTACATAAGTGAGATGACTGCAAAGTGAGAGATACTTACAGCAGTGAGAGATAGTTACAGCAGTGAGAGATAGCTTCACAAATGAGAAAAAAATACATAAGTGAGACAGCTGCACATGTAAGAGACAGCTGCATCAGTGAGATAGCTAAGACAGCTGCATAAGTGAGAGATAATTACAACAGCGAGAGACAGTTACAGCAGAGATAGATAGCTGCACAAGTGAGAGACAGCTGCATAAGTGAGAGATAGCTGCATATGTGAGAGACAGCTGCATTAGTGAGAGATAGTTGTACAAGGGGGAGACATTTGCATAGGTGAGAGATAGTTACAAAAGTGAGACAGTTATAACAAAGATAACTGAACAAGTGAGAGACAGCTGCATAAGTGAGATAACTGCAAAGTGAGAGATTGTTACAACAGTGAGAGATAGCTTCACAAGTGAGGGGTAGTTATAGCAGAGATAGATAGCTGCATAAGTGAGAAACAGCTGCAAGAGACAGCTTCATCAGTGAGATAGCTGTACAAGGGAGAGACAGCTGCATAAGTGAGAGATAGTCACAACAGAGAGAGACAGTATCCTTTCCCAGCCGAAGGCTCTTGTTCAGTGAAAAAAATACTATCAGAAAATGTAATTTATAGCCCTGCCAATTTATGCGCCGTTATAAATAAATTGACCTAATATATATCATGTCATCATTTAAAATCAACAAAAAATAACAATAACAAATTGCAACAAAAATTTTATAAATGCTATATCATTAACAATATTTTGTTTTAAAAGTTTATAAAAAGCAATATGAATATGAATTATGAATTTTTTATAAACATGTATAAAAAATAAAAGGTTTGGAATATGCATTTTTCTTTTTTTCATAATATTTTTTTTTTCATAATTGAAGAAATCAGAACAGAAATGGACAGATTTATTTGAAGTTATTTTGGATGTATGGTATTGTAAGCTTCAAAAGAGCAACTATTCTGATTTTTTTCTTTAAAAAAAACCAAAATGTGTAATAGTACTTCAATAAAACTTTGGCCAATTCATTTTTTAAAAAAATGAATCTTCAATTTTTCACTGTTCTGAAGTCGGCAACTATGATAGGATCAAAGGATTTTGAATCCATTGTGTGAAACAATGCGTTGCTATGACGCCATAGCTTAAATAACAGCTGTTGCGCCTCCATTCATAATTACTCCAAGATAATACATCTCAAGATGGCGACGAGCGGGAAAGAAGCAGACGAAACATTGAAAACTTAAATTCTTCAATTGTTATGATAAAAAACTTTTTCAATTCGGAATTTTTGCATCAACATCTTTGGGAATATATATAGATACGGATGATGCTTGTTATATTTGTATAAAAACAGATGAGTAGGAATTTTTGAGAAGAAATGGATGAGGATGAGACAAGGTCAAGGAGACAAAAATGCAGGAAATAGCAGACGACATTGGACACCATGGTTTGACTGATATTTGGGTATATCATGAATAGAAATCAGGTAGTACTGTATTGTTCTTATGATTTGGTGATAAAGAAGAAATTTAAGGTAAGTGGAGTGTTAAAATCTTTATTTTTTCAGGAGATGAAGATATATTTTGTTCCAGTTATTAGCAGCCACTAATTGCTATTGTGATTTGTAGGATTTGTAGGGTTTGCAGGTATGGAACAGGATGATGAGAAAAATGTTAGTCATAGTTAGTGGGGGATATTGGTTATCTAGGATGTAGTCTCGGTGTTAAAATCTTTATTTTTCCTTGTTGTTTCAGGAGATGAAGATAGTTATATTTTGTTCCAGTTATTAGCAGCCACTAATTGTTATAATTGTGATTTGTAGGGTTTGTAGGTCTGGAACAGGATTGTGAGAAAAATGTTAGTCATAGTTAGTGGGGGATATTGGTTATCTAGGATGTAGTCTCGGTGGGATTAGAAAAGTTGGTGAGGAGGCAGCTGGTAGATATGAAGGTGTTGAAGATCACTAGATCACGTGGAGGACATCTTTTGCCTGCAGTTGTGATTGGTAGGGCTTACGAGGATATTGGACGCCTCAGGCTGTATAGGGATATTGGACGCCCTTTAGGGCACTGGGGATTGTAGGCCCCAAGGGAAGGAGTGAGTGTTTAGGTGAAAGTTTTCAGTGCAGAAGGTGGTAATTAGATAGGGTAGTTTTTCATCAGTGTAGGGGCCTGCACCGGGCGGTCAGCACTAATGCTACTAACAGATTGGAGATAATAGTAATAATAATAACAAAATTTCTATAGCGCTTATACCAGACAAGTCTGTTCATAGCGCTGTGTCGGGGAAGTGCTTCCTAAAGAGATAGGTCTTCAGTCTGCTCTTAAAGCTTGTGACCGATCTACTTCTTCTAATCTCATTAGATGTTGGTTCCATAACCTCGGACCTACAGATGAGAAAGCTCTGTCACCCACTGTCCTGAGTCTAGTCCTCGGGACTAGACTCAGGACAGGTAAGTACCATCGTTCGATCTGAGAGACCTATCCCCATCTTTGATGAGGAGTAGGTCATGCAGGTAAGGCGGTGCCTTACCGTTTAACGCCTTCCAGGTTGTGAGAAGGATTTTGAAATCAATTCTGGCGTGAACTGGTAGCCAGTGCAGGTCCTTCAATTTACCAGATATATGATCAAACTTCCTAATCCTTCCCACTACACGAGCTGCAGAGTTTTGCAGATACTGCAACTTCTTGATATCAGATTTGGGAAGGCCAGCAAGGAGACCATTTCCGTAGTCCAAGGTAGAAGTGACAAAAGCATGGGTCAGAGTGATAGCAGTCTTTTCGTCTAGACACTGTCTGATAGCTGACAGGTTACGAATGTGATAATAGCCCTTCTTGCACATTCTAGCTATTTGGGCCTTCATGTTCAGACTAGGGTCAAGGATGACCCCGAGGTCAACTACTGAATCACTGGGTGATATATCAGTATTGCCCACCTTGATAGTATCAGGAGTACTGCTATGGATAGAGGAGTTGTGCTGGTTAGTGCATATTAGCATCTCAGTCTTACCATCATTGATCTTCATCTTATTTGAGATTAGAAAGTTCCTGACCTCACAGACACACTGTTCCAGGTTTTGTCTACTGATATCAGCTTGGATGGCAGAGCTGTGATCAATAGGGATGTAGATCTGAGTGTCGTCAGCATAGATATGATAATTCAGTCCATATTTAGCTAAGATGTCTGCCAGGGGTGTCATGTAAATGGTGAAGAGAATTGGGCCCAGGACCGAACCCTGTGGGAACCCATATTTTATGTCCTTCCAAGAGGACCTCTTCAGACCAACCTTGACACATTGTTTCCTATCACAAAGGTATGACCTTATCCATGATAGAGCATGACCTTTGACGTGGCATCTATTCTCTAATCTATTAAGTAGAATTTGATGGTCAATGGTGTCAAAGGCCGTGGAGAGGTCAAGTAGTAATAAGATTACTGACTCTTTATCATCCAGGTCCCGCAGGATGTCATTTTGCACCTTCATTAGGGCAGTCTCAGTACTATGATATTCCTTGTAAGCCGACTGAAGTTTATCTGTAAGACCATTCCTTACAAGATGAGGAATCAGTTGCACTGATACAGCCTTTTCTGTAAGTTTAGAAATATAGGTAAGGTTAGAGATTGGTCTATAATTTCTTTCGATCAGTTCTAGACCTAGTTTTTTCAATAACGGTGTAATAATGGCAATTTTCATATTATCTGGTACTGAGGCATCCATTAGTGACTTGTTTATAATGGATGTAATTCTAGGTATAAGGTCATCCAAGAGGTCAAGTAGTAGCCATGTTGGAATAGGATCAACTCACACGACTTTTTGGCCGACCCTCTGATTAGTTTACGGACCTCCTCATTGGATAAGGGGAGAAACTTCTCTAGAGGTGATATGATATGGATCTTCCTATTGTTCGCAGTGTCACCTGGTGGTGAAACCACCTCAATTGGAGCTGCGTCCAGGTCTGAGCGTATTCTTTCTATTTTATCAAGAAAGAAGTCATTGAACTTTTCTGCCAGGGCGACTTCACAGCTTGATACAGGCATTGGCATGTTCTTATTCTTGTGCATGACCGTGTCAATGACTCTAAACAGTTTTTTGGGGTCATGCTTGTTTTCTTCCACAAGTTTGGAAAAATAATCAGATTGTGCTGATTTAAGCATGGAATTATATTTGTTTCTTTGAGCACTGTATAATTCTTTATCAATCTGGAGTTTAGTTTTATTCCATTTTCTCTCAAGTCTCCTCTTAAGAGACCTTTCGAGCTTTAGCTGGTCACTCATCAATGGTACTGGCGTACGTTGAGTGGCATGCTTGAATGGGGCATGTTTATCCATTAGTGCAGTTAGTTCCCTATCATAGTAACCTACTAATTCACTGAGGGAGAGATTTTCCCATGTTGAATTACTATTTGTCAGGGATCTGACATCATTTTTCATGGAGTCCCTGTTTAAATCCCTAAAGTTTCTAAACTTGATAGATTTTTAGGGATTTTAGGGGCTTTGATCCCTAGGTTCATTTTGATCATTTTGTGATCAGATATATATTCATCAACAATATGGCTCTTTATGGATTTATTGCCTTTGATGATTAGATCAAGGGTATTGCCTAGTCTATGAGTAGGTTCAGTCACCCATTGACCTAAATCAAAAGTGGATAGAATATCCATGAATTTCTTCTAGTCAGGCTTGTCTGGCTTGTTCACATGAAAATTATAGTCACCTAAAAAGGTGACCTCATGATTGAACGAGCCATAATAAGCCACTAATTGAGTGAATTCATCAAAGAACTCAGAGTAAGTGTACTTATTCCTATCACATGGCTCAGGCTTGTAGATTGTGACAAAGATAAATTTTTTACCCTTAATTAGGATAGATGCTTCCATGAACTCCATTGTTTTAACCATTGGGGGCTGCAAGGTGTTGGTTGTAAAAGGAAGTTCAACCCGGTGAAGAAGCCCCAGGCCGCCCCCAGAGCGCCCTCTTCTGGGGAAGGAGTGGAATTTAAGGGCCCCCTTGACAAGTTCTCTTTTGACTTTATCATCATCTATTCCATTTAGCCAAGTTTCTGTCATGAAGAGGGCATGTAGATTATTATGAAGGAAATAATCTTTGACCATAAGAACCTTATGTGTAATGCTTTGTACATTGCACGAACCAATTTGAATGTGGTTATCAGGTTTTGTACTGAATACGTTAGGTATTTCAGCTTGTGAATGGTGAGTAGTGTCGCCACCTATGATAATTTGCTGTGGAGTGCCATCTATCGGTGGGCGAGTTTGTGCATAGGAGCTCTCTAGTAGCGGAGAGAAGAAGTTACCTTTGGAGGGTATCCAACGAGTACCCCTCGTGTTACCTGACCCCATACCCGATGGATGCGGGCTACAACTCGGTGAGTGTTGAGTTGTATTGAGGTTAATCGTTTTTTTACCCCCTGGACTTGCGTTAGTGGGGTGAAAAAGCGTGGTAAGAGATAGGTATTTTAAGTAATGCCGTGGAGCCCTCTGCCAGCCAGCACCATGCAGAGAGAGAAGGCATGTTATATTAACTGAGACAGAATTATCCAGAGTCAATTTGTTTTGAGCCGGATAAAGTTCAATATGTTCATTTCCCAAGTTAATGGATATAGCCGAGACATCAGGGCACAGCTTAACGTGGGATGGGGTTAAAATATTAAAGTTAATATTTTGAAAGGTGTTGTACATATTGAAAGCTGTCATATGTTCATTACACAGTAATATTTGATTTGACTTAATACCAAAAGAAGGGAGAGGTATATGCATATCATAATCACTACTGCACAGACTGTTAATATTGAAACATGAACATATACAAGAAAAGACATGCCCATTCGGGTTCAAATATTTATTTACATCATTTTTAACATCAAAGTATCCACAATGGTATTCTCCAGTAACGTTAGAAGGAGAAAAATTAATGTCAGTGTTGTATGATGTGCCAAGTGCATTTTTAGTGAAATATTTTCTGATCTCAATCTTGGCCTTGCGGACTGCGTCCAGGCAGCCTTTAACATTCACCTCACTAAAGCCTGTGCCATCTTCGAGTTCCTGGCGTTCTACTTCTACTGTGGCACTAGTAGAGGCTTTAATCCGCCTTATGTTCTTCCCTCCCTTGCCCAGGATTCTATTGGCAACAATGCTCGACACATAAAGAGTGTTCCCATTAGATTTAGGAATGTTCTTTTTCTTTGCAGGATTTGCACTGGTTGACGGTTTGTTGCTCTCCTCCTCATCGCTCACCAGGAGGGCGGACTTCGGAGGCGGAGTCGGGGTCACCTTTTCAGGTAGAGGTGCGGTGTTTATGCTGGACACAAGTAGGGAGATGGTGCTGTCCAGAAGGGTACCATCAGGCGCCAGTAGTGCATCCAGGGAGCCCGAGAACTTTGGGATGTTCACAAAGGAGACACCGGGTAGGGAATAGCTCGCCATCATCCCTGTGAAGATGATCCAGTTGCCCGGGACCGTAGCGTTCCTCATGGGGGGTGGCATCAGTACAGCCACAGTGGGCCCCTTGGAGCGGATAGTAGCTATAAAATGTGTGAACCTATTGTAGAAGTTAGATCCGTCCTCACCAGCATTTAGGTCACTCATGTCAGGGACAATGATGACGTGATCCGCTGCTTGGACACGATCAGATCGTGTCGATACGAAATGGAGATTTTAAGCAGTCGCCTTAATAGTACAGTCAGCTCTGACCAGCGAGGAAGAAATCTCGTCCTGCCGTCCATCTTTGGGGAGCACAACGAGCTAACAACTCTTCGAGCTAACTGTGGAAGAGGACGATATGTTCGCAGCCTTAGGTATTAAGGTAAGTAGGACTTCATCCTTCTCTTTAATAGTGTTCAATGTTGTAGCGAGATCACTCGAGAGGATTTGCCTATCGGCCTCCCATGTGGCTTGGTCGGCCTTTAGCTCCTTGATAACAAAGTTTAGGTGATTTATCTCCGAGTTGGCCTCATTGGCAGTGACCAATAGAAGCTTGTAGGACTTCCTTGTTGGCATTGAAGATAGTAGATTTGGTCACCGGACCCCCAGACGTGGAAGACTTGGACCCTTTCATGGAAGTCGTCTTCTCTACAGGAGTGGGTAGCGTAGCCGACGTGGCCGGCGTGACCGACGTGACTGTGACTCCCACTTTGCGTCCTTTTGCCTATTTTTAGGGATGGCTACCAGGACGGTCTAACCAGTGTTATGCATTTCCTCGTCAGAAGAGGCATCATCGGCAGGGAGGTCTTCCGGATTAGGCACAAACGTAGCTATAATCTCGTCCCTCTCCAGAACAGCTTGCTGGGATTTTTGGAGCTCCGAAGAAATTGCTTCCTTCTCGGCTTTTTTTCTGGCAAGAGACTGGACCTGCTCCGTCAATCTAGTGTTGGAGGAATTAGTGGCATTATTCAAGACGACCAATCTGTTGTGGGCGTCCTGAAGGGCAGAATAATTATCGGCCCCTTGCTGAGGAGTCGGCGCAACAGGTACCGAGCCGGCTGCCGAGGTGGCCACCAACTTGGCATTGTCCTTCCTGTCCGCCTTGTTTCGAAGAGAATGCTTAGATATGGAAGCTTCTTTGGTTGCCATTGTTGAACAATTAAGGAATATGACCAAGATAATAAGGAGCAATGTACTGCAGATAGGCAAGTGTAGAACTGAACGAGTGGACAGCACACCTCAGCTATTTATCTACAGTGGCAGAGAGAGCGATCAGAATATACGGGTGAGTTGAGATTTTGTTTCTATTTGTGGTCAGTAGGTTTATATATCGTACAATGTTGTCAACAATGCAGTATTGGGGTGAGAAAGCTTCAAAATAGTTGTAAGATAACAAAAGGCTTAGCGTGCGTGAGCACTGGGAGATTTGATTTTATGGATTGGACAGGCGTGCACGACTTGTCGGGTATATGTGCACTTTGATATGATAAAAACTTTATTGGGTTTTTGGAACCGTGTAACAGTTTCAAATGGAAAGGAGAAATAGTGGGATTTGGTGATATGAGGAAGTTAACAGGCAATTGTCCCGTGAGTGACCTCGGTATTTTGTTATTTTGGGGAGTTTGCCCAGTAAATAGGCTTGGAAACATCTATTGAATAGACTGAGAGGTTGTCTAACTGAATAGACCAAGAGGTTGTCTAACTGAATAGACCAGGAGGTTGTCTAACTGAGTAGACCAGGAGGTTGTCTAACTGAATAGACCGGAGGTATTTCCTACAGAGTAGGAGCCGGAGGTTAGTCCGGTGCAAGTTTATAGAAGACCGTTGACACAAGCAGAAAGCGATCCTGGTCGCGGTCGCCGTGTCTCGACAAGACAAAATAACGAATGAAGCCAACTACCGCGAGCAAGAATGTTCGAAATCTGCATTGAGTGGTCTTCAGAAAAGTCAGAATATGGTGAAATTCCAACTAGAAGGGGGTGCACAAGTCGTAGTAGAAGTAGAGGCAGTGTAGAACTTTTAATAGTGATCGTAATCTGTCAAAAAGCGATCAATTTTCGGAGCTCAATGAAAATACTGCCATTCCGTAAACCACGCATGCGCACCCCCAATTATTATTATTAATATTATTATTATTAATATTAATATTATTATTATGATTATTATTATTATTATTATTATTATTATTATTATTATTATTATTATTATTATTATTATTATTATTATTATTATTATTATTATTATTATTATTATTATTAACTTGCAATAGTGAAAGAAGTCTTGACGTTGCAAGCAAGGTAAACACAGTTGTGTGAGGCTCTGATATGTACAATTCTTTCAACTGAATATTGCACATACAAAAGACCACAGTCTCGTCAATAACTGGAGTAGAAAGATGATTTAACCTGCAATGAAGACGTCTTGATACTGTGAGCAAGGTAAACACAATTGCATGAGGCGACGAGATGCATAATTCTTTCAACTGAATATTACACATACAAAAGACCAAAGTATCGTCAATAATTGGAGTAGTGGAGTAGAAAGATGATTTAACCTGCAATGAAGACGTCTTGACGTTGCAAGCAAGGTAAACACCGTTGCGTGAGGCTACAAGATGCACACCTCTTTGAACTGAATATTATATATACAAAAGACCATACCCTTTGTCAATAATTGGAGTAGAAAGATCATATTGACATTGTGAGCAAGATAAACATGATTACGTCATACAGGAAAGTGTCATCATAGTGACGTCAGACAGGAAAGTGTTGTCATAGTGATGTCAGACATAATGACATCATGGTTACATCATAGATTATGTTAATATGATCATGTATAATACTGCTGTTCATTTTTGAAAAGGTCTTCCCTCTGTGCTGCTTGAAATACCAGTTTTTGGCTATTTTGACTAATAATAAAAGGAATTTATGCTCTGTCCCTTCTACATTTCTTAATATTTCATCTTTTTCCTTCCAATGAGCCTAAGATCAAGCCAATCGGTGCAGCGGATGCTGTGTATGAATTAATTAATGACTTTATCATTCCTATTCATATTATTGATAATTATTATTATTACTATTACTACTACTACTACTACTACTACTACTACTACTACTACTACTACTACTACTACTACTACTACTACTACTACTACTACTACAACTCCTACTACTACTACTACTACTAATACTACTACTACTACTATTACTATTCATTCTTAAATACATTCGATCAGATTGGTATATTATTTATTCAAATACAATACAAAATGTGGAATTGACAATATTTGAACATGTCATTCATGATGGAAATCAACAGGTCACCTGTCAGCGGTATAAGGACATTCCCCACTTGGACATTCCCCACCCAGACATTCCCCACCTAGGACATTCGCCACCCGGACATTTCCCACTCACCATCATTCCCACCCCTCAGCCCCATACACCATTTGATACACCCCCTCCCACCACCATCACTTCCTTGGGGCCCCGTTCCCTAACCATGCAGCTAGTTGTTGTTTGTTGCTGTTAATTGTCCCTGTGGATAGTCATTCTTGCTAAAGGCTGTTGATTGCCCTAAAATTATTATTTGCCTTGGAATCTAATGTTGTGAGTGTCGCATACAGTTTAGGCCATGGGCCGTGGCGCAGTTGGTTAGGGCGCCAGCTTATTAGCACCATTTCCTCTGTGGTGATCCAAAGGTCATGGGTTCGAACCCCGGCCATGCCGGGATTGAACTCATGATACAATTTCCCACATGAGCTGAGGCCTGTGCCAAAGGGTTAACCCGTTGTCCTTGTAAATCTGTGACCGGGTGGGTTGTCATGTCAAGGACCTGCGACATGACAATTCAGTCAGGCAGCACTATATCTGCTACAAGTAGGTCTCATCACGAAATAATTGAAATAATGTTGAAAGTGATGTAAAACCCCAAACAAACAAACAAATCGCATACAGTTTAGGTGTTATCAACTGTATATACATATTTGATTGGCTCTCAGTATCACATGATTACTTTGGAGCAGATCATAGGAAATTACAATTGTTTATGCATTGAGCAAATCTAGAGTTATTTCAAAATTGGGAATAAAGAAAATACCTTTATTCAATTTATTTAAATTTAATTGCAAAATGAAATATCAATTTAATTATAAGTTATAAGATACAATATATAGCTCAACTTAAGCTACTAAGTAGTTAAGATTTCTATATTTGTATCTATACCCCTGTCAAACTGTGATTGCATTTGAATGTGAATTTCTTCTTTAATCATCTTACTTTCCTGTCGATTTCACCTAGAAATATTATTCTTATAGCCAAATGGACTATGTTATCATGTTAAGCAGGTCTTTTTACTCTATGTGTGTTATTTGCAAGTAGATGTGTGAAACAGAAATTAGTTTTTCGACTTGATCAAAACGCAAGTAGCGCTAAGGAATCCATAGGCGCTCAATGCACAAGTACAGTAGTTCTATAAGTTCACAATTATGAGGTGTAAGGGTAAACAGATACCGAGTGATTGCATCTAGGGAAATAGAGTCGTACACTAAGTGGGTGGGAAATGTCCGGGTAGGGAATGTCCGGATGGGGAATGTCCTAGGTGGGGAATGTCCGGGTGGGGATTGTCTGGGTGGGGAATGTCCGGGTGGGGAATGTCCGGGTGGGGAATGTCCTAGAACCCCGTCAGCTGTATATGTATAATGCCTCCAAAATAGTTTACTAGTTTCACAGTTGTTTAAACACTAAACAGAAGCAGAAACAGAATTTCCATATTTAAAAAACAATTAAAAATTTTCAATCATTATTTTAATTTTCAAATACAACCACAATTTGAATGAAGAAAAGTAATAATGCTCAGAAGTATGTAGAATGATTTGCCCACTATTTTAGACATGTTAAAGTGACCACACACCTCACTAATCTGATGACTAATCTCAGCAAGCAAGTGTTCTCAGCAGGACCCCAACTCATTTTCTTAATCTCTACTGCTGGTACCCTGACCTGAGACTTTCCTCTTTTTGTCAGGTATTTTAGCTTCGGGGAAAACATGTCATGTTTAGATTCGAGGCAGAAACACTGAGTGAATATACATGCTAATAATTAAAGTTTTATAAACCAATACAAAACATGAGGAAAACTTTAATAAATCTATGAACTTTGAATAAGTTTGCCTCCAATATTTAGGCTAAAACAGAGTATGAGAGCTGTCCCCTGATGTACAAACCAGACACTGCAGAACCTTAACAAGATGTCCAATAAAGTGGAATGGTTGGTTCTTTTTATCCCACTTTAAAACTGCTATACAAGTGTAAGAAAACAATGTTAAATTATTAATTTAAATAGGGTTCTCAAGACAATTGGTTGAATTGTTGACATTTGAATTGTTCTAAATAAAATTACTTCTGAGTGGTGAATGGAAATGAATCAAGTACCAGAATGATCAGCACACAATATACCTCTCGACTGAAATACAACAATGAGTGTAAAATGCCATCTTTAAGACTAAACATGTTTAGCTGCACCCCATAACTTTATCAAGGTCAGAGTTTGGGACACAGGGGTAATCCAAGGCAGCAATCAACTTGGACCCAAAGTTATCTTTAATCATCCCTGTGAAGTGGTCATCACCCCTTTCTGTTCTCTGTGGGGGTATTTTTCACAACTTATCACCTCTTGGTGTATTTTAAGATGTGAATATCCATCTTTGATGATACTGACAGGTTCAAGACAGTTTCAGTCCACTGCATGAACACCATGGCATGGAGAGTGAGTGGATGGTATCAAGTGTCAGAGTGGGCCTCTCAAGTTCAGATGATCAAGAGATTTCTATGCTACGTGTCAGAAGGAAGAATGTTCCATAAAATCTATAACTTAAATTGTTTAAAAATTGGAGGTGTATTATTTCAAAGCTAATATCATAAAATTACGGTATCATGATGATTATCATGGTGACAATCAAGTGAGTGAGTGAGTGATATCATATGTTTGTGCAGGCTGTGTGGGGGGGAACATATTACATGATTCAAGACCAGAGAATGTAGAGGTCGAAACAATTCTTACACTGGGAAGTGAATGAGAAAGAACCATAAGAGACTCCGCAAAGACAGACCAAAAAATTAAACCCCAAAAACACATTTGTGGTGTGGCCCCTGGAGGCTATAAAAGGAACTACATTAACACTAGGTGGCATTGTCACATACTCTTTATTTCATTCTGGACACTAATAACATATCCATATATATGGACAGTACACCACTTCGCAGGTGCCTGTATGCCTTTGCCCGGAATTCCGGTCACACGTCACTGGAACTTGTGGTTGTTGTTTAGGGTTTCCCTGTTCTATATTTATGTCAATCAATCAGAGCAATCCCCTCCATAATAGAGACATTATTCGCCCGCTGCACAAACCCATTGCAACGAGATGTCCTTGATAGTCCTAATATAGATGTGGACTACATAGTCTAATTTCATTCTGAAAGGTTCTTATCATAAGTGCACATGTTAGCTACTGTGTGATAGCATAGTTAAGGTGTTGCCATGTAAAAAGTATAATTTATAAACATATTGAATCATCTAATTTCATGATAATACTATCTCAACAAGTTTTTAAAATATGAAAGAGGGTTTTTAGAATCACTCTAGATTTTCCAAACATCATTAAATTGTATATAATGGATAATGAAGCAGAACAGCAATATATTTGAAACATATTTGTGGTTTTTTTTGTTAAAATAAGAATGGATGCAAGAGCTGGCCTTGTACATACTGTATGTACAAGCTGGCCTTATGAACAAATTGTAACAAATTGGCAGATATGGATATTTGGGTCTTTATTTTCAATTTATGTTCAATTTCACCGGGGATTTGGGCAGTATTTTAGAGAGACAATTCCAATTTTTCCAGTTGTTTGTTGTGTTGAATACAATAGACATTTCATTTGAAATTTCACGGTAAGTTGATGTATTATGAGGTCATTTATTCGTATGATATTGGCCTATTTATGCTGGTTCTCCCCATCAGGAATGGTCTGGATTGTCCCAGTGAATTAGGTGGTTTTGGAGATGTGCCATGAAACTCCAGATCCACCTGTCAATCACACGATTAATACATCATCTACCGAATCACAGCCATAGAAATTAATGTAAGATGATACGACAAAGCATATATTTAGATAAGTAGACCACCTGTTGCCATTCAACGTTCGGAAGTGTGTCTTATTAAAGAACTTATACTTGGTAAAGCAATTCAAATTTTATCACCTCCAATTTAGCTTTGAATAACAATATATTAGAATTATATTGCCTATTTGATTTTGATCTGTTTTTCTTCGGGATCAAACTATTGTCATTTCTTTTAGTAGCGCCCTCTTTTGATGATGGCTGAAATTGATTATCATCTGTAGAAAGTTACAGCAGAATTTATTCTAGAATACTCTTGCCGAAAAAGAACAGGGATAGGCAAATTTCTCTATTTAAATAAATATATATACATATATATATATATATATATATATATATATATATATATATATATATATATATATATATATATATATATATATATATATATATTCATGTAAGGATATGTATTCATAACTTTTAATGCAAGTGCAATTTTAAAGTTCATTATAGTCGATGACCTGGTAAGGCTAATCTGTAGGTTTTGACCCGGATCAGGTGAGTACAAGGAACCTGTTCAGAGTTCCACGCTTGTGTGCTGTATGCTTGATTAGTTAACATTAAAGACACCTTGGGCTTAAAGGTCAGACAGGACTACGAAAAATTAGACTCAGTATTCCTATTTGAATAGGATTTGAATAAAAATATTGGTAATAATGTGACGCATTGAGAAATCTGTAATAAGGTGAAAGCAAGGAGGCGTGCTACCTCGTTCCTTTCTGCTTAAAAGGACAAAAGCCTCGCTTATATGATATGTCAATTGGTGAATCTACTATCACATGATCTTAAGTTTACTTTCACTTTTGAAATAGGTCCTTCCAAATAGGCTTCTAAATTAGGCACCTCAAATAGGCTCCCATGAACAATCGCCTCCAAATAGGTACCTCAAATAGGCACCTCAATTAGGCACCTCAAATAGGCACCTCCAAATAGGCACCTCAAATAGGTACCTCAAATAGGCACCTCAATTAGGCACCTCAAATAGGTCCTTCCAAATAGGCTTCTAAATTAGGCACCTCAAATAGGCTCCCATGAACAATCGCCTCCAAATAGGTACCTCAAATAGGCACCTCAATTAGGCATCTCAAATAGGCACCTCCAAATAGGCACCTCAAATAGGCACCTCAAATAGGCACCTCAATTAGGCATCTCAAATAGGCACCTCAAATAGGCACCTCAATTAGGCACCTCAAATAGGCACCTCCAAATAGGCACCTCAAATAGGCACTTCAAATAGGCACCTCCAAATAGGCATCTCAAATAGGCACCTCAAATAGGTGCCTCCAAATAGGTGCCTCGAAATAGATCCCTCCAAATAGGTGCCTCGAAATAGGCACCTCAATTAGGCACCTCAAATAGGCACCTCCAAATAGGTGCCTCGAAATAGGCTGCCCTGAACAAGCGCCTCCAAATAGGTACCTCAAATAGGCACCTCAATTAGGCATCTCAAATAGGCACCTCCAAATAGGCACCTCAAATAGGCACCTCAAATAGGTGCCTCCAAATAGGTGCCTCGAAATAGATCCCTCCAAATAGGTGCCTCGAAATAGGCACCTCAATTAGGCACCTCAAATAGGCACCTCCAAATAGGTGCCTCGAAATAGGCTGCCCTGAACAAGCGCCTCCAAATAGGTACCTCAAATAAGCAACATCAAATAGGCGCCTTTAAATAAGCGCCTCAAATAGGCAACATCAAATAGGCACCTCACATAGGCACCTCCAAATAGGCAAGTCCAATTCATCATTTTCAAATAATCTTATCTAAATAGGCAATGTTAACAAAGATAAGTAATTTTCCAACAATGTTATTTCACAGTTTGAGCTATACTTTCGATGATGAAGTTGTATTCTCAGGATCCCCATGCCATAACAAAAGTTGGAGGGTGAAACATTTTGAATAATATAAATTGTAATTTAAGGGCGGATCCAGTATGACCTTTAAACAATCTTGATCTCATATACTGTTGCAAGCGTTTCAATACCATTCAAAATACAATATTTTGTTTTCTTTATTTAACCTTTCCTGTAACAACAAAAGATGGTGAAAATATATTTAAGAGCATACGGGACGTTTTTATTTATTTACACTTGAACTTTGCTGTTGTGAAATTCTACCCTATACAATCATCATTACATAAGCATTAGAAATGATATATGACTGAATAATAAAAGCTTTCTATTCTGGGTCAAAACACGAGAGTTTCGTGTGGTGAGAATTTTCGCAGTTCATCCCCCATTTACATCTCAAACTGCGAGGCCATGGCAAATCTTATGTCCCTGAAAAAAAGGTTAGCAGGCCCGTGAAGACACATGGTTCCACATGGCTGCATGTGGTGCCTAGAAACCTTTTCACGATAATCATCCGACCATGATACATCTTTGGGACATATTAGAAACGACAAGCACATGACAGTTTGTTTTATAAGTTGTGCGGCTCTTGTGTGTTTGCCACTGTTGGAACACAAGTCAATTTCTATTTAGCGAAATCGCTTACTTAAATATACAATTTTACCTATTACTTTCTAAATTAATTAACTTAATAACTTAAATTAAATGGATCCTTAAATTTATTTTGTCCCCTTACAATCCTTTTACTCTAATAATCTACCTTAAGTGTGCTTACTAGGTTGAAATGTATATCCTCTCCATTTGTATATATATATATATATATATATATATATATATATATATATATATATATATATATATATATATATATATATATATATATATGGAAAGACTTGCACTGACATAATTTGGCGAGAACCTATACGCTTATATTTTGAGGACATCTTATTTCACAACTGTTACTACAGTTGCTCAGGGTATGGGTTTAAAAATAAATCATTATATATTAGTGTATGATGTGAGGCCACCAATGCGTGGTTGGACACCTGTACACTGTCCATTGTTGCACCTCTGCCAATCACAGGACGCCGGCCTCGTTCTGGACATCAGCCAGCACGTAATTGGATCCCAAACACACATCAAAAGGTCACAGCAAATCTTACCTACAAAACTTAGATACAAAACACAGGTGGTGTCATTTATATGAGCAGAAAGAGACAGACCAGGATGGGATACGGTAGCAATATAGGCGATCAGCAGACAGGAGCACAGGCCACCATCTGTGAGATGAATAGTCAATACCCCCAGACTCAGTACCTGGACACTCAGATACCACAGTAAGTACCTTTAATATAGAAACAGTCACCATCCCAGATTTGGCATTCACACACCGCAGAAAAGGTGTTCGGTATTTGTGAAAGTCTTCCTCCCAGAACCAGCACCGATTTGTCAAAGAAAGGGCCTTTAGCTCTGAGTCACCATCCCAGTCTCAGACACAACAGAGTATAGGGCCTCGCAGACTCCGTATTCACATACCACAGAAAGGGCATATAGTATTGTAAAAGTCTTCCTCCCACACTCAAGTGTCCAGACACAATAGAAAGGCCCTATAGTGATGTGAAGGTCATCCCAGACTCAGTACCGAGTTACCACAGAAATTACCTATTTTATAGAGATAGTCTTCATCAAAGATTGAGTACCCAGATAGCTCAGCCGGAAAAAACGAATGCAGTTTGAAATTTATCAGCACCTACATCTGTGCAAAGACTGCAATGTATCTAATACTGAGGCCCTATGCGTATATACTTATCTCAAACTTAATATCTTGCTGATTTACTGTAATAGAAACCAAATGATTATATGCTTCAACAATTAACATCCCAAATTGACTCCGCCCCATCATTATGCACAGAGGTACACGAGGCAATACTTGTCAAGTGAACAGTTCACCTTTCCCCTTTTTTATATTTTATTTTATTTTTTGCCGTCAACAGCCAGATAAATGATTGAAAGTCATTTGCTAGTATAACAATTCTGGATATTTTTTTTTATGGTAAAATATATATATATATAAGGAAGTATGGATTATTAAAGAGCAATAACGTGCAGATTATATTTCAATTCACGGCATGTTTAGTGCCATGTCAATTGAACAATCATCACCTTGTCTTCTTCCTTGACGTGTCTGACAATTTACTGCAAATATTGGCAAGCTCGCCAACACACATAACTTGGTCAACTGAATATATTTCTGGCATGAATGCCCTTTCCAAGAAAGGAAAATCACCTATATGTTCTATACATACCAAAGACCCTCTCATAGGATCAGAGACATGAGAATTTGGACAATTATTATGATTGGCTTTTTACCAACACCTTCTCATCAGTAGCTCATGTCCTTTGCAATAATTATACCAGGAAGAAACGGCTCACGGTGTCACCACGCAGGTTGGACGCTGCAAAGTTTTCTCGTGATGGTGCATCCGGTCTGACTCCACGTGGTCTCGCTGTTCTGAGCCTGAGGACACGCGACTCGCTTTCCTCCTGTCACGATGCGATAAACGGAACAATGTGTATTGTTCTATTAAATTAATACATCGTGATTATGATATTCAGCAGAGCACATCATGCTCTGCAATTAGTCCTTCAAGAACATTTTTAAAAATGCAAGAACCAAATCACAGATTAATTTCACATGCTAATAAATGTATCTTGACTTGCATGATTTGTAGCATATATATAAACTGTACAAAACCACTTGTGTTCAGTAAATGTGTATATATATATATACTTGACCTTGTGCTTTGCTTGCATTTGTGGTCCTAAACAAGATATTGTTGCAGGGCACAAACTGCTATTTTTAAAGTGATAAGTCAATATATTATCCAGACATGCATGAAATTATAGAATTAATGTCAAATACATCACGTAACAGTTGCCTATGTGAACTTATGTCTGTGTCAAGGACATTTATACTGTGATAGAGCACGATTGCATCCTTTCAAACCCTTTTAAGCAGACAAGAAATATAGGCATCTGAGTGGATTAATTGTAAGGTATACATAACACCAGCCCCTGGGCTTCAGATATGGGGCGGGTAGACTTGGTGCAATGTACCTGCAGGTGAGAGCAGGGTCCCGTGATCGCACCCAAGGCAATATGCGCCGCCATACAACCAAACAAAAACCTCCACACTGACACTACAAACACACACGGACACAGACAGAGCAAGCGGGGCAAGCGAGGTCAACTGCAAACACTCCTACAAAACATTAATCCCTTGTTTAAGCTAAACATTTTTTCAAAAGTGAACTGAAAGAGATTGAGGGAAGAGAGCCAAATATTAGAGGTTATTTTAGGTGGATATGTATTCTATTTGCAAGGTGATATTTGGATGGGATCAATATGCTAAAATCACTGAGGACAACACACTGCTGAGTATATAACACTCCACATTAAACCTGTAACAATGTTTAATGGTTTAATTGATCTTTTTTACTCTAATCTTTTTTACCCAATATCCATTAAGACAACATTAATGTGTGATAACAATTAGGCAACATTAAGAATTTTTCAAAACCATTATTTAGATATAAGATATAACAAATATGTTCTTGTTAAATCAATTATTAGAGTGTTCTGTGATGAACTTTAGATGGTGTATTGTTATGTTATTAATGTTGTATATTCGCAGGCTGGACTGTGGGATGTCTTGTGGAGAGCTGATGGATCTCCTGGGCCCTACGGGGGACACTGGGGGTGGGTGCGGAGGTGAAGACACCACGATCCTGGACCAGTGGGAGAATATTAACTTTGACATGGACCTAGCCATGGCGGTCCTGGAAGCAGACACATGCGGTGAGCCTGCCGGGTACACGCAGCAGTGCCCGTCCGCTGGGTACACCTCCTCCTCTGATAGCTACGCAGACCCCACGTCCCCGCCCCAGCAACATCAAGTCAAACACAAACAGAAAACGTCCATCAGCAGGCGCAGAAAAACACAACAACTTGAAGATTTTGACTCTCCATGCCATCAAATGGTAAGATAAACCACCCCCATTAAAATTGCTTTTCAAAAGAACAAAAAAAAAACAGGATCACTTAATCCGGGGTCAGAGGTCATCTAACTAAGTCAGTTAAGCCAGCTAAGTCAAAAACTTAGCAATTATTAATTAACACAGCTTGTTCAAACCTTCCCGGGCCAGATGAATAAAAAAATGTAACATGGTGCCGATTATGGTCAAAATAAAGACATGGGCGGGTCTTTGGAAATCGTGAAGCTTAAACATGACCGATACATGCAGTTTAAAAGTGTACTCCCCATTTTCTATTTGGAGAGCTCTATTTAGATAGCATTTTTTCTCGATTTCCTGGAAACACTCTACCAAATGGGAAGATTAGGGAGGGGGTATGATCAAAACAAAATTAACCCAGTTAGTTGCCAATGCTGATGCTAATAGGAGACGGGTCAGATGTAAGTTTTGGCAGCCTCAGGTGGATGAGTCAAACTGGACATGACTCAAATGGGCCTTTCCCCATCCCAAAACAACAATATTACAACCACTAGCCGTGCTTAATCACATTAAACACATAGTAAATGCACCACATCCAAATATATGTTCATAAAATGCGTTTATTTAGTCTGATTCGATATAAAATATGGCATAAAATTAGATATAGAAGTGAAACCAAATACAGAAAACGAGACAGTAGTCTTAAGTGAATAATTATAGTTTATCAAAGTAGTATCTAATTTATTTCATTACCGATAAATATATCATATTCCGAAACAACACAAAAAGCTAAGCATGAATGTGACAGATATGAGTGAAATACAAGGGTTAATTTAGAGATGTAGTAACTGATAATGATTACGCCATTTTCCTTGGCAGCGCATTTGTCATCGCGATAACAGACAACAAAGAGCCTACAAAGATAGAAGAGTGAGAGAAAGGAAAAAAAACTCTGTTTTGCAACTTTCACTCCCAGGTAACAGTTGATAGCATCAGGACAGATAGGGAAACCTGGGAGGGACAATGGAAAGCTTTTAAGGTGGGATCAGGCAGGCAGAACAAGAGGTTCCACATGGCTGATATATGAACCAGAAGTTCAGACACAGTCTGTTTACCTGCACCAAAACAAACCTGAACCCTGGCCACCCAATATCCATCATGCTTGCATCAAGCCTAAAAATAAATCAGGAACAACTCCTGGAACACACGGTCATGATAAGACAGATCAAAGAATAGGAGTGAGGTAATTTTACACCACGATGGAGACAGGTGTATTAAACACGCTGACATAGCCACTGATGTTTGATCTTAATATAGCATTAAATTAAATGGACATTATTTCTCAATAGGTTGCCAAAACAATTGCATGTTAAAGTCCTTTTATACACCAGAAATGTGTTATACCTTAAAAAAGAAATGATATTTTCTGTGTATGAACTGCGCATCAAAAGGTAAAAGGAATATATACTTCTTATATATCCAGACACATGTGGGAATCGCTACGTGCTTGGGCGATGGCAATGGCCAAGTGGGAAATGGAGAGTTAAAAAGTTTCATGTATGTCTCTATCAAGAAATTAATAAAAAGCGAAATGTGGACAAGTCATTTATGTAGTTATGATCAAATAGATTGCATCTCAGATTTTATGCAGAATTGCTCTTATGTGGAAATGTACTGTGACACGGTTCACTGGAGAGAGACATGATGCACTTTCTGATCAGATATTTAATCAAGAGGCTCCTCCCCATCTGTGCCATACTTTAAAAAGGGTGATACAATGTCAAGTATTTGCCGAGACACGCGTGTTATATATGGGAGTGCACCATGACCATGATTTATGAAATAACCCATGGATTAAAGAGTGACACTCATAATAGCTGAATAGATATATCTATGGGGATGGCAGACAAACAGCTTGAGATTACACAATAGTGACTGGTTAGGTGCGGTACAGTATTGTGTCTCTATTTGTCTAATCCCATATTTTATGTTGATCAGACAGATTTATTTTCCTCTATACCCGCCAACAATGTGCACATACGTCTACAATCCTTTTATTCCACATTTATTGAATATAAAATAAATCTTATATTATGGCGGACTCAGCTGTGGAGTTATGTGAAACCATGTAATGGATTTTTGGTGGGGCGGCGGTGCCAACTGTTGCGGACTTGTTGAATACAGAGGTGTGAATGTGTTATTGGTTGTATTGACGGCTGACAAGGAAGCCAGACATCAGGTCACCTAGATAGGCCTGGCCTCCATTCTGTCATTGACACCGCCATATGCTTTACACATATCATATTGCCTCAAATGAAATCTGCCAATATGTTGGATTCTCATATAAATGTAAATGT
Organism: Amphiduros pacificus; assembly: GCA_949316495.1. Taxonomy (NCBI): domain Eukaryota; kingdom Metazoa; phylum Annelida; class Polychaeta; order Phyllodocida; family Hesionidae; genus Amphiduros; species Amphiduros pacificus. The sequence continues at coordinate 36,882,391 of OX439005.1, read as the reverse complement.
AGCCATACTTTCTAAATGAATTATATATCAATATCAGAAATTCACAGTTGAGTGGGGTTTTCCTCGCATGGTTCTTCCAATTGAAAATAATTGATTAATTGATTATAAAAAATGCTTATTTTGTGCATTTAATAAAAAGTTGATGTTTCAGTAGAATCTCGAGAAATAATAGCATTAACATGTGATAATAACTTACAGCCATACGGTGTTGAATCGGACAGGAAGTTGCGTCGCCGGGAGCAAAACCGAATGGCAGCTCGGCGGTGTCGAGAAAGGAAGAAGCACCAGAGAACCGAACTTGTCAGGGTACGTTTTAGATCCATTTTCTAACTTTGTCAAGAAAATGCCAAAACTTTTCAAAAATATATTCATCGCCTCGTACGTGCTTTAATCATTTTCTCTTTTTGACAGGAGTACTACGAATTAGTGAGTTCGAATGCAGAACTACAGTCCCAAATACAGCGTCTGCAGGTCGAGCAGACGAGATTAAGAAATACTCTCACATCCCACATGACACAATGTCCGATGAACACACCAGGAGGCCCTATGCAGTAAACGCATCTCTGATATCCATCCATAACATTATATTCACATCTAGTAGAATAGATAATATTTATACAGACTATTGCAGCTGGTATGATGATACCAAAGTACAAAGACAGTTGGAAATGCAACGAAGATCTTTCAATATTGAAATGAATCAGTATCGGCAAAAGTCGCAAAATGTTGACAGCGACATTTTAGTTGGTATATTTTGTGTCATCATTTTTTAAATTATTTCTGACTGGAATTATAAGTGTAATTAATACAGGGTGCTAATATTCTGGCAGAAACAATGTAATTTAAACTTAGACACAAATTCTTGTGGAAAAGGCTACCTCAATTTGCACCAAATTGCCTTTTTTGTGTAGTATCGTTTTGGTATATTCAGTTTACTTGATGTTGACCCTTTTGATGAATGAATTAAATTCATTTCCTAACAAGGTCTTCACAAAGGTACACGCAAATCATAACAGCTTTACAATATTATATAAAAAAAGCTTGTCAACAATTGATGATATAATCTTCATATTATTTAATATGTTATTTTTTCAATGATCTCAATGTGTATATAAAGAATATAATCAGAAGATATGTGTATATCATATAGATCGAACCCTTGCTGAGCAAGAGACATATATATTTCAATACTTTTTGGTAAAGTCGGCTTTGTTCTTGAAATGTTTTACATAATGCATATATATCATTGTATACCAACAAAGAAATATGGCGTCGGTATACAACACTATTACACACGTTTTTATATATTTAGTGTTGACCTCATCTTGTATGTTGGCCAAGTTAACTTAATCAAACCTACCTGTGGTGCTTAATATGGCTTGCTAGGACTTTTCATGAAAGAAATTTTGTTGTTTACTGAACTAATTTAATATCCTCTTTGATTTGACGAAATGATTTAGTTTATCCTGTATCTAAACTTTCAACGTTTATACCATTTACAGCAGACTTGGAATTTGAAGAGAGGTCCAGTTTATGCTATTAAAAAAAAGAAATGTTGTCTTAAAATATAAGTGACATAAGGATTTTCTATCAGATTGCTTATGTAGGGTGACTTACACTCACTCAAACGGTTTAGAAGGGTTTGCAATTATGATTTATTTCTTACTATATTCTGTATATCCTTCTAAAGTAAATTCACCATTTGTCCTTTTTGGCTAGTCACCGGAAGTGAGGGTCTAAGCTCTGTGTTTTTCTGTTAATTTGTTGGCCTAGTCGGCTGAGAGGAACAGGTGACTGAGGTTATATTGACTTACATTTGAGCTGTCCATCGAGGTCCAGGTCAACCACTCCATGTGGACACAGTTAATGGGGAATCAATGTCAGCAGGGTCCAGTTAAGGTCAATAATCTCACTTATACACACTTGTATATTGCTGTGAACATACCATCCACTTAACATACAACAGCAAGGCTAATTGAAACACAATGGAATCTTTATGGCATTCAAAAGTCCAGTTTAGGTCTCTCTAGTTTTCAAAATCTATTCAAAATTCTGACGATTTCCTCATCATCAATCAATATATGAATTAGGATGGATGCCAAAAAACATGGCTCATGTACGTTTCGGAGGGAGGGTGAATGATTTCATTTATTATAACACATGGGCAAGTGCGGCTTATCAATAGGAAACACGCAGTGTATATTGAGGGTAATATTCTAGTTTGTCCCATGAAATGAGGACCACTGTCTTGAAATATCCAATATTGACACATTGTTTAAAAAAATTTAAAAGCATAAAGGTTAAATTAGCCATTAAGATGGAATGATTTCAGACAAGAAGGATCTGACATCTATTTATAACATATCTGGAATCAAGCTGAGAATGATTAAGGCGAAAGATTGTCATCAAACAGAAAAAAAAATAGTAATCATTAGAACAAGTCCGCCATAAAAGTAATTTCCATAATCTAATCTATATAATGTAATTTTTACACTATATACATGGTTGCAGTTATGAATATTTAGAATGTCAGTATTTTAGATTATGTTCCGCATGTGCTCACAGCACGTTAAAATGCTATATTGTATCTGTTTTATTGATTTGATGTTCTTCTTGAGGAATACTCTAAACCAAAGGTTTCAAAAGATACTCATCGGATGTATGCCAAATTAAAGTACTGCACTGCTTCGGAAGTGTATTATATATTTTACACAGATGTTCCTCGGAATGAGTTTACAGTTTTATAGATATTGAGGTTACTGTCAGTATGTATGCCAAATATATCTTATCTGAGGCAATTAAGTCCCTTGCTTAAATACGATATCAAATGTTATGCTGTATAAAGGCATACCATCATAAGGTTTATTGTAGATAATCGTATATAAATCCATTAACATATAAATACTCAATGAAAAATATATTCAACAAAATTTGATAAGATTGTTAATATTTTAACAATAATACAGAAAGTAACATCATTAAGTGCGTGTTGACAGTAATATGGGAAATGACATCATTAAGTGCATGTACAGCAATAATATGGAAAATGACATGATTAAGTGCATAGGACTAACTGTGGCCTATGATTTGCAACAGGCCACAAAGATACTTAATGTGTATTTATTTGTTCTTTGGTTATAACAAATAGTGTAAAGTGGTCAAAGAATGAAACTGAAGCATATTATGACATATAACAATTTTTAATAGAACATTTGAGGCGAATTATTAAAAAGATTTTTTTTAAAGAAGTCTCGATAACTTACACTATTCCTCCGTGCATATGAACTATGATCGAAGTGCCTTCTGACCAAAAAACATATCATGATAAATTTAGTGAGAAATGTATTAAACTATAAAATCAAATTTGATTTGTTTAAATTTCAGTGGGTTGATTAATGTACCCATTATTGGGAATTGTATTCCAATTGTAATTTGTTAACATTACAAAAGAGACATTTTATAAATGATATAAAGTTTGATATCTTTTACAACTATGTGCCATGATATTCATATATGCATGATTAGATTAAGATAGGATTGACAATTACTAGTTTACGTTCAACAATCCTGGTAGGTGTTTTCTGCCTGTATGTTACAAAATATAGATGTAAAATGACAATTGAAAATAAATGACCATTGGTTTCATGAACATTTGAAAATAAATGTATTATATCAATAATGTTACTCCTTATTTTTACATCAAAATCTGTTATTAAATTCTAAAAACTTTTATCAGATATATTTGATATATGTAAACATTTATCTTTAATAATACCATTGAAAATCGACACCAGTCTTGTTTTATTAACACGCAAGGGACGTTTTTAAAATAAAAACGAAAGGTTCAGGGAAATATTTGAAGACAAACAAACCCAATCCGGATCCGGCACAAAAAAAATTGACACACGCGTCCCTCAGAATATAATAAAAAGGGAATCTTGCTTTTGATGAACACTGCCTCATTATGTGCATGGAGCAATACAGGTACACCGTTATACAGATAATTGTTTATTTATAGATGCATGTGAAAATAAAACAAAATAAACGGGATACCATATAATTTTAACCATGTCTTCCACACATTTCACTCATTCGTACTTCACACATAACGCTTTTTCCGTTCTATGTACGGAGATTTAGATTTTTTTAGTATACAGGGCCTAAGGCCAAGAATGAAGTCTATATTATAGGAAAGGCTGTTCTGAGAGACCTAGTATACTATAAGTGAATGGAGGTGACGAGGAACAATGTGTAAATATATCTTTCGTCACACACCCTGTGTAGCCAGTGGCGGATCCAGGAGGGGTCTGTGGCTAGGGAGCTTTTAGGAACTGGAGCCCCTTACTTTATGGGACTGGAGCCCCTTACTTGAGCACATTTGAGCCCCCCCCCCAGCTTAAAAAATTCGGGATCCGCCCCTGGTTGCAGTGTTGTGTACATGTGACAAATTTATAGCAGTTTTGAATTTCAACACTTCAGGGGGCAGATACAGGGTTAAGGTTTGGGAATTAGGTCACACATGTCTCTCAATCTCCACCACAGGCAGCCAGGGGGATATCACTTACTTTTATATAGGTTAATACTAAGCATGCTAAGAGAGTGGTTGGGACTTTCTCTTGTGCATGAAAACAAATAAACACATTTAACATTTTGAAAGACAGTGGAATTACAAGATGACATGTGAGACACAACATTCAGCTCAAGTGCAATTAGTGGTGGGTATTATAACACATAATTTTGGAGTTATATGTTCTTCTGAGGGGCCTGGAGATCTCAGACCTGGCTGTCAGTGTCACAGACCAGACTGGCGGACATCTCAACTGCATAAATAAACATAGAATTGAAATTTTTCAAACGTAGAATATATTCCAGTCAGTGTAGTCTACTTTTACGGCAACTTCTACTTCCATCATTACTTTTATATAGGTTAATAGTTAATATATAAGACTGAGACAGAGAGGGGCTGGGGATTTTCACTCTCTGACAACCTGTGATATTAACTACCTTAGTCATCATGGCTTCCGGCACATCACTTGTGCCATGAAAACAAATAAACACTTTTAACATTTTGAAAGACAGTGGAATTACAAGATAACATGTGAGACACAACATTCAGCTCAAGTGCAATTAGTGGTGGGTATTATAACACAGAATTTTGGAGCGATATGTACTTCTGAGGGGCCTGCAGATCACAAACCTGCCTGTCAGTGTCACAGACTGGCAGACACCTCAACTGCATAATTAAACATAGAATTCGAATATTTTTCTGCAAATGTAGAATATATGAAAATTAGTAACTTTATGCACAAAAGAAAGGTATGCTATATGTTTGACTGTGTTAAAAATGTCAACTGCCAGTTTCATACAGTTGCCAGTCACTGTAGTCTACATTTACGGCAACTTCAAAATGATGAGAAAATATAAATATCATTTTCCAAAAGGAAACTGTACACAAATTCTTTTTTTTTAAAAGACTTTCTTGTTAATCAATGACATTTTTAGCACTGTTTAAGCTATATCTAGTAAGATAAAGCTTGTCACTGGTGCTCAAGGCCCTACCCTTTTCAAAGAGTGACTGATTTATCGTTTGCATTATCACATAGACATGATAACACAAACCACAGATTTTGAGAACCGGTCCTGAAGCACTGGCTGGAATGGGAAACAACTCAGCAGCATATATCATAATCGGGAATCCTACCCCAAACTTTTAGCATGGGAGACAGACGTCTTGCCAACTGAGCCACGTTCCATCTCCTTTATGGAAATAAATTTTTTGATAATTCTTAATGGGGTTTTAATGATTAAACAGTTGTATAAATCACTGCCATTTCATCTTGAGACATAAAATATTACAATGTCATAAATTTTGCACTACATTCCATAAGAAACTTGATTTTGCACTACATTCCATAAGAAACTTGATGAGAAACTTAACAGACATAAACAAACAAACAAATAAACAAACAAATAAACAAACAAACAAACAAACAAATAAACAAACAAACAAAGAAACAAACAAACAAACAAAGAAATAAATAAATATATAAATAAATGAATGAATGAATGAATGAATGAATGAATGAATGAATGAATGAATGAATGAATGAATGAATGAATGAATGAATGAATAAATAAATAAATAAATAAATAAATAAATAAATAAATAAATAAATAAATAAATAAATAAATAAATAAATAAATAAATAAATAAATAAATAAATAAATAAATAAATAAATAAATAATAAAAATACAGATTTCCACCTGACGCCGCCGTAGAGGCAATATGTTAGCCGTACATAAAAAACACAATACTACAGATGAGGCACTATGTATCTGGAATTTTAATAAACTAACACTTGCTAATGCCACAATATTGTATTGGAACATGTGCCAGAGTGCAACACCTAGTAGAGGAGTATTTAGAAATGGCAATATTCAAGACCTGACCCTGCTTGACCCGGCTGCCCAGGTGTCGCAACCACACAATAACAGGTCAGAACTGCTGCCAAAATACACCCTCACGAAAACACTGCAGCTCCCTCAAAGTTCACCAATATTGCACCCTTCAATTATGCATGATGGAGGTGCAGCCAAGTTTAGGGATTTGGTCATACAATATGGTACAATGGAGGGTTGGCGATGGTGACCTGTTCACCATTCACCTTCCCAGATTGAGCACCCTGAACTTTGAAGGACATCACAAGCTCAAACTTATCATCATCTCTGGTGTCAAAGGCCACCTATCACCTTATTTAAGTGGAGCTATTTGCAAACTGTGGTGTAGTGCCAAGATTTATTAAAAGGAGGGTCAAAATGTCCAAGGCATAAGGGTCAAGCCCCGGGGCTATTTGGTAGCAAACACAGTGGGGTGTAAGTATTTTGGCACCAGTCTGGACGTCAGACCCCCTTTAGGATCAAGATTCATCCAAAAGGTTTAATGTGTGATTTCTTCCCCTGCAAATAATTGTTTTACATTGATACATTCCTGTTATTTGTGGATTTAATATTTGTCATATAAAAAACAACAACCAATCGCCCAAATTATACATATATACTGAGCATATATATACTGAGCCTGTCTCTGTATTACTGATTACAACAAACACCTAGACTGTGACATACTGAGCCTGTCTCCGTATTACTGATTACATCAATCACACAGACTGCGACATACTGAACCTGTCTCCGTATTACTGATTACATCAATCACACAGACTGTGACATACTGAACTTGTCTCCGTATTACTGATTACATCAATCACCCAGACAGTGACAGACTGAACCTGTCTCCGTATTACTGATTACATCAATCACACAGACTGTGACATACTGAACTTGTCTCCGTATTACTGATTACATCAATCACCCAGACAGTGACAGACTGAACCTGTCTCTGTACTACTGATAACATCAATCACCCAAACTATGACACACTGAACCTGTCTCCGTATTACTGATTACATCAATCACACAGACTGTGACATACTGAACCTGTCTCTGATTGCTGATTACATCAATCACCCAGACTGTGACATACTGAACCTGTCTCTGTATTACTGATTACATCAATTACACAGACTGTGACATACTGAACCTGTCTCCGTATTACTGATTACATCAATCACCTAGATTGTGAAAGACTGAGCCTGTCTCCGTATTACTGATTACATCAATCACCCAGACTGCGACATACTGAACCTGTTTCGTACTACTGATTACATCAATCACCCAGACTGTGACATACTGAACCTGTCTCCATATTACTGATTACATCAATCACCCAGACTGCGACATACTGAACCGGTCTCTGTATTACTGATTACATCAATCACCCAGACTGTGACATACTGAAGCTGTTTCGTATTACTGATTACATCAATCACCCAGACTGTGACATACTGAACCTGTCTCCATATTACTGATTACATCAATCACCCAGACTGTGACTGAACCTGTCTCCGTATTACTGATTACATCAATCACCCAGACTGTGACATACTGAACCTGTTTCGTATTACTGATTATATCAATCACCTAGACTGTGACATACTGAACCTGTTTCGTATTACTGATTACATCAATCACCCAGACTGTGACATACTGAACCTGTCTCCATATTACTGATTACATCAATCACCCAGACTGTGACATACTGAACCTGTCTCCATATTACTGATTACATCAATCACCCAGACTGTGACATACTGAACCTGTCTCCATATTACTGATTACATCAATCACACAGACTGTGACATACTGAACCTGTCTCCATATTACTGATTACATCAATCACACAGACTGCGACATACTGAACCTGTCTCCGTATTACTGATTATATCAATCACCTAGATTGTGACATACTGAAGACCGGCCCCACTAGCACAGTTGGTAGAGTGTAGGATCTGTGCCTTTAATGGTTATATAAGTGGAGGGCGGGAGGTGGTGGGTTCGATTCCCACTGGCGGCAGTGTAACTTTCACACTGGTTAAAAGTCTCGAAAGTCGACCTGATATGGCCATAGTTGCTGAAAGGGTCGTTAAAACACCATTTCACATTTTTTTTGACATACTGAACCTGTCTCCGTATTACTGATTACATCAATCACACAGACTGTGACATACTGAACCTGTCTCTGTATTACTGATTACATCAATCACCCAGACTGTGACATACTGAAGCTGTTTCGTATTACTGATTACATCAATCACCCAGACAGTGACAGACTGAACCTGTCTCTGTATTACTGATAACATCAATCACCCAAACTATGACACACTGAACCTGTCTCCGTATTACTGATTACATCAATCACACAGACTGTGACATACTGAACCTGTCTCTGATTGCTGATTACATCAATCACCCAGACTGTGACATACTGAACCTGTCTCTGTATTACTGATTACATCAATTACACAGACTGTGACATACTGAACCTGTCTCCGTATTACTGATTACATCAATCACCTAGATTGTGAAAGACTGAACCTGTCTCTTCATTACTGATTACATCAATCACACAGACTGCGACATACTGAACCTGTTTCGTACTACTGATTACATCAATCACCCAGACTGTGACATACTGAGCCTGTCTCTGTATTACTGATTACATCAATCACCTAGATTGTGAAAGACTGAGCCTGTCTCTTCATTACTGATTACATCAATCACACAGACTGTGACATACTGAACCTGTCTCTGTATTACTGATTACATCAATCACCCAGACTGTGACATACTGAAGCTGTTTCGTATTACTGATTACATCAATCACCCAGACTGTGACATACTGAACCTGTCTCCATATTACTGATTACATCAATCACCCAGACTGTGACATACTGAACCTGTTTCGTATTACTGATTATATCAATCACCTAGATTGTGACATACTGAACCTGTTTCGTATTACTGATTACATCAATCACCCAGACTGTGACATACTGAACCTGTCTCCATATTACTGATTACATCAATCACCCAGACTGTGACATACTGAACCTGTCTCCATATTACTGATTACATCAATCACCCAGACTGTGACATACTGAACCTGTCTCCAAATTACTGATTACATCAATCACACAGACTGCGACATACTGAACTTGTCTCCGTATTACTGATTATATCAATCACCTAGATTGTGACATACTGAACCTGTCTCTGTATTACTGATTACATCAATCACACAGACTGCGACATACTGAACCTGTCTCCGTATTACTGATTACATCAATCACCCAGACTGCGACATACTGAACCTGTCTCCATATTACTGATTACATCAATCACCCAGACTGTGACATACTGAGCCTGTCTCTGTATTACTGATTACATCAATCACCTAGACTGTGACATACTGAACCTGTTTCGTATTACTGATTACATCAATCACCCAGACTGTGACATACTGAACCTGTCTCCATATTACTGATTACATCAATCACACAGACTGCGACATACTGAACCTGTCTCCGTATTTTGATGACATACATCACCTATTGTAGCCGCCGCTCTTGAGCTGATGACCTTCAACCTGTCAGACCTCAGACACGTGGACCCCGCCTTAACTTTACTTTAAGTACTTTACAAACCTCTTGAAAGCTCACATCAAGTCATGTATACAACACTGATAACCTTGTTTTCATTTTTTCTGTCATTACAAATGAATGTAATAAAATTTTTATTTTAAACAAATATAATGTCATATATGAATATGGGTTAAGAATGGACTACCACTGATTAGCATATTAATGACGAGTCAAATAATCTCCGAAAATGTTTTCCAATCCATAAATATAAACCTTTCCTTCCCGCAAGCCTCTAGACCCTGAAAGGCCCAAGTAACAGTCTCACTACTTGACAGGTGGCAATTTGTTCTGTCTGCAGGCAAACAATTATTATAAAACTGAATTTTTAATGCTTAATAACATCTCTCATCCAATACAATCATGTCATGTCATCTTCAAACGTTCTGCCCTTTCTCCTGCTTGGTGTAGTTATTCTGAATAATGCGGTTTTCCATAACTATATACCTTACTTAAATGTTTAGAACGATGTTACCATTAACTTCTTCCTTTTGGCTGACTCTCAAAAGTAACAGTTTTACACTTAATGCCAACCTTTCTAACTGGACTTATTCCACAGAAAGAACAGTCTTTCATCGAATCTGTTTCCTTCCATTTTTTACCCCTTTTCTATGTCTAACAACAAGTTTTCATACAAATGTGGTAGGAGTGCGTGACAGGACCTTGGCCGGTGCGGGATCTGTCCACGCGGCCGGCCCACTTGGTTCACGACCCTATCCCCAGGCCCTGGCCTCGCGCCAGACACCAGACACACGCACTGACATGCAGCAGTTCCACAGGACCGATATACACCACTAATTGTGACAAAAAATCATTCAGTAGCACAGAACATCATAGCTATATTCGTTTTCTGATGAATATTTTTGAAATATACCACAAATGAAAAGAACCAGTTATTTACGTGGGACACCATAGCCGTATCTGTTTTCTGATGAATATTTTTGTTATATTCCACTTTATTCGTTTTTTGATGAATATTTTTTAAATATACCATTAATGAAAAGAATCAGCTAGCTGCATTGAACACCATAGCTATATTCGTTTTCTGATGAATATTTTTGTTATTGCTTTAATAACCCAAGGATGATGCAACACATTCTGACCTCACACTACTTAAGTAAATATGATTGCGACCATAATGAGTGTGTAAAGCAACTGCGCTGCTTAATTGATATGTTTGAAAAGTTCCTCAAAGTATATAGGGGACAGTTTTCTTCGCCAGGTAATTGTACTTTAAAACCACAAGATCCTGTGTCAATCTCCTTTGTCAGAGGAAACTTTATTTGCATTTCCTTATTTTTTTGTCCACCTCTGATTTTAATGTGTGACCAGGGGACACATGACTTGGGCTCATGCGCGATGTAAGTGTTTGTCATTACACGCTCCGTGCAGCATGAAAACATATTGCTGGCACGAAACCCAGACACCCCGTGCCAACTTGATACATGAAGTCTGACTATTCATATCTAAAAGGAATATTTAGCAAGATATCGATTGAATTGGCACGCTCGCTTTGATCTTGGTAATGATGTATATTAGTTCAGATTCTGAATTCAATGCACTAAAGAGACTTCTACAAACTCATGCGGTTTATTTTAATTCTGTAACTATTGCAAATTTACAAAGGTGTAAGGAAATTAAGGGGTTAGTACATGAATGATATAAATAAGTCTTTAACACTATTGAAAATCAATACAAAGGTCATTTTTATTTCGAGAAGATCCCCAATAATACTTTTCATAAACACATAACAACTGTCAAGATTTACACATAAAATTCATAAATACTTCCGGATCCTAATTCACAACATAGTATAAATATTTCGAAAAAAAACCAGAAAAATAACAACAACAAAAAACAAACAAAAAACACACAAAAAAAATAAAAACAAAACAAAACTAAACAACAATGGTGTTCAGAAGTAAAGAAGGAATATGTTAATTTTCTTCTTAATGTATAATGAAGCCTTAAGCATCATTCATATTTGAGAAAGATGTCCTGGCTGATAAGAACAATGTAATTAATTCCTTTCCTAAACAATATTCAGAACTATATAAGGAAGTCAAATTTAATACAATATAAAATGCCCTAGTTTTATTCAAAATGTAGAATTTGGTCGTAATAATAGTCATAATGCTAAACTAATTAGGAAAATCTTTGACATTTTTCAGAACAATAAAAGTAATTCCTTGGCAATATTAAGATTTTAAAATGGAAAACCCTGACATCATTTAGAACTGCACAGGAAAAGGAACAAATAACAAACGAGTCTGAATATCAATAAATGATGCCAAGCAGAACTTTCTAGAACTAAGGGAACAAATCACAGATAACAGCATGATTTTGCATATAATGCAGCCTTACATCTGCTTAATTGTTGATCAAAATATGAAATGGCTTAATTTGCTGCAGAAATCATGCGATCTAGTTCAAATTCCCACCTGGCTTCTTCATGTTTTCTTGGACGAGCTACTGCCTTTCAATACAGCCATTAAAAATAAATCACTGCCTAATGCTTCTGTAACAATAACACAGAAACTGTGTGTAATTTTATGTGTCATTTATTTTTGTTTTGTATTAAATTTAAGAAATATTATATTGTGCTAATATGCAAATAAGAAAGCTGAGCACAAGGCCAGCAGAGTTTATTCAATGACATTGTACTAAATGAGGTCATATGTGATCTACCAGTAAGATGCCTTAGAAATAGGGCCACAAAACGGAATCGAGATGAATCAATGAAATAGAAGTCCAAGAGCAGTTAGAAAAAGAAAAAGCAGATATTTCTTCACAAAAAGGGAGAAATAGATACATTTGAGATAATAAGAGAAGACCATAACAGTCAGTTGCCAGATACATGAAACTGACTAACTATTGGTGTGGGGGATAAATCCAAAAATGTCAGTATAAATGAATATGTAAAATTCAAGAGCATGTGAGTAAGACAGTAAGTTTCGTACCACTTGTAGCCACCTATTCTAAGAAGAGAGAAAAAAGAAGAGAAGAGAACGACCAAACATAAAAGAAGAGATGATGAACCAAAAGAGAGAAACATTCATATTAGAAGACTGTAAATTGTGATACACCACGGAGATAATCACACAAATGCATTTCAACCTTAAATAGGATGACATAAACTTCTGTATGATACAGAATGTCTGACCTAGACATCCAGTCTGACCTAGACAAAAGAAAATCAGTAATACTACAGCTACTTGATCTCCTGGCAGCATTTGATAATATTGATACCGCTCGTTAGACTTGAGACGAGGTTCAAAATAACTGGTCATGCCCTCAACTGGATTAAGCTATAACTTATGGACAGGAAACAGTGTGTTAAGCTGGGTAAATCTATAAAGTATGATGTCCCAAAGGTATTAGTCTTGGGACCTGTCCTCCTCACTCTTCACATGTGTCTTCTTGCAGACATCATTGCATATTATGAACTCAGCTTCCACATCTAAGCAGCTGACACACAGATTTACATGGATCAGAAATATAGACAATGTGAAGATACGTCTTGAGCGAGAAAAAATATAGCAATGAAGTCAAAATCTTCCTCATCAGAAACAAGATGAAACTCATTGATGAGAAGCCAGAGATGCTCATTTGTGCTGATATTAAACTCACTGATATTAAACTCACTGAGTTTACGGTAGATATTGGTATGGCTTTTGACCCAGACATGAATAAATAGGGCGCTACCATATTAGAAATATTTCTATTATTAGACAGTGTCTGGTGACAAGACGGCTGAAACCTTAGCACATGCCTTGGTGACAATTATTCTAGAATTTGGTAGTGGCCTTCTGGCAGCTGACATTAAACATCACCAATGCCTGCAGAACCTTGCAGCATGTGTAGAAAAAATAATTGGAATTGCATTGGCTTTCAGGCTGTACCAAAGTTAACTTCAAATTCCTCATTACCACCTATAAGGCTCTAATTGGTAGGGCACCAGCGTAACAAGACCTAAATACCACTAGATCAATCAGAACTCTACAGTCTAAAAGTAGTTTTTTAGTTCCCAGAACACAAATGACACCAGATGCGGACAGGGCATTTTCTATCATACTCCCTAAGCTTTCGAATCATCTCTCTAATAAGATCAGGACTAGTGTATCAGCTAAGGTTTTTAGGAAATATCTAAAGACTCACCTACTCAGGAGACACTACCTTAAAATGTGCTATGAACAGACACTGCCTGGTCTCAGCGTTAAAGTAATTTTATTAACATTATTATTGGTTGGGACTGCGATCGTCATCATTTATCTTGTATAGTATCACATTTTCACTATTGTTATTATAGTTGATTAAAAATAGGGAAGTTTAAATTTAAAAATATAAATTGCTTGTATTATTTCTTTGTGTGTATTCAATGTAGTAATGGCGATATGCATCTTTTAGATTTAATAATGATTAAATCTAAGATATAAATCAATTCTTTATACTTACAAACAGCACATAGACGTGTTAAGCTTTTCATGTGTCAAAGTTGACACGCACGATGCAAAGTAAAAATCACTACAGTTTAGACATCTCCCAAATAAACAAAACGTATCAATATAACTTAAATTCAATCAAAATGTGGTTGTTTTATACATATTAGCGACTGGGAAATCAACACGCCTATCTGTCATATGGTATATCAAATACAAATTACAATTTATAGATGCTGAAGCAATTGCCATATAATTATCTATTAGTGTATGATGGCACCATTGTCAAAATGGACACACAAAATAACATGGACACATTTGAAAATAATAAATAAATCCACATAATAATCACTGGCTTTACATCAAACGAGGATCATTTAATTATTTCTTAGCACTTTAATCAAATAGGTCCCTAATATTTGAAACATCTACCATACAATCATAGCACAACATCGTGACAAAAGCCGGATTTATAGATGAAATTACATGGTGCATCCAATTAGATTATTTTGATAAATCGATCCGATCTAGATGTTTGCTGTCTGCATTAAATCAATGAAGAAAATGATGGACAAAGACCGAGAAATTCTGTGAATTGGTTTTGATTGTGTTTATGATGGTGACTTAAGATATGGATTGCTCTTTATTGAGCAAGCATTGATCTCTCTCTGCCAAATAAAAACTCCTCAAACATCCAGAGGCAATATACCACCATAAAGAGATCATAAAGTCATGATACTTGATACCTTATTTAAGATAAAAGAATAAAGGGCATCACCAGTAAGCAGTAACCTGGTACAGTGGAATGTGTCTAATAGCAAGACTTTTTGTTTTTCCAATATATCAAGTGAACCAAAATGAAAGGTTTAAATCACAAATCGCTATATATATATATATATATATATATATATATATATATATATATATATATATATATATATATATATATATATATATATATATATATATATATGTATATATATATATTAAGTTTTATTCTTATTATCTTCATCATTATTAGATCTTTGGGATGCATATCGCCATAACATAAAATACCCACCTAGAACTGCCATATACAATCATAAATCCATTCCTTGTTCTGAAAAAAATATCAACTTGAAAATAAGTAATGGCAAGCAAAAAATCGTCGAAAATATATAACAGTCCTTGATACTGTCAAAACCTTATTAGATATTAAACTGGCCCAAGCCTACAAAGTATCCCAGCTAATGTTGTTTATACATGCCAGGTAACCTTAAGCAGTCCTTAACATGATTTTAATTATCTCCTAAAAATTACCCTTATTATTCATTGTGATGATTTTTGTCTAGTTTACGTCAAAAATACCTTTTGATGTTTTTACCTTGAGTGTTGTATTCTCAGTGACATATTTACTAATATTTAAGAGTTTGGACTGTCATATTTTCAGCATTCTATTTGTATTATATTTATTAATTTAGGATGTATGAAGTAAAGAAAATGGCAGACTTTGCATGAATTCAATTAATACCTGAGAATAATACTACGTAAAGTGGCAGTAACAATTTGATTCTCATTTTCATCTACATTGCATTTTATGAAGCCGTTTATAATCATATCTTATAATCATTTGCACTGTTTTGGGTCTGTGAACATTTGCATCATTGCAGGCAGTAAAGCACTCTCAGGCTGGATGTGACAGGAGTGATTCAGCTTCAGTTGTTACCAGGAAAGGGTAGATGACAGTGCATGATATACTAGCAGTGCAGCATTTTCAGGTTGGGGTGACAGGGTATATTCTGCTGTCAGGTTTTGTAAACAAGGGAGGGTAGATGACCGTGCATGATGTGCTAACAGTGCAGAACTTTCAGGTTTGGGGTGACAGGGTAGCTTCTGCTGTCAGGTTTTGTAAACAAGGGAGGGTAGATGACAGTGCATGATATACTAGCAGTGCAGCACTTTCAGGTTGGGGTGACAGGGTAGATTCTGCTGTCCGTTTTTGTAAACTAGGGAGGGTAGATGACCGTGCATGATATGCTAGCAGTGCAGAACTTTCAGGTTTGGGGTGAAAGGGTAGATTCTGCTGTCAGTTTGTGTAAACTAGAAAGGGTAGATGACAGTGCATGATATACTAGCAGTGCAGAACTTTCAGGTTTGGGGTGACAGGGTAGATTCTGCTGTCAGTTTTTGTTACAAGGGCAGTGTAGATGACAGTGCATGATATACTAGCAGTGTAGCACTTTCAGGTTGGGGTGACAGTGTAGATTCTGCTGTCAGTTTGTGTAAACTAGAAAGGGTAGATGACAGTGCATGATATGCTAGCAGTGCAGCACTTTCAGGTTGGGGTGACAGGGTAGATTCTGCTGTCAGTTTTTGTTACAAGGGCAGTGTAGATGACAGTGCATGATATACTAGCAGTGTAGCACTTTCAGGTTGGGGTGACAGTGTAGATTCTGCTGTCAGTTTGTGTAAACTAGAAAGGGTAGATGACAGTGCATGATATGCTAGCAGTGCAGAACTTTCAGGTTTGGGGTGAAAGGGTAGATTCTGCTGTCCGTTTCTTGTAAACTAGAAAGGGTAGACTACCGTGCATGATATACTAGCAGTGTAGCACTTTCAAGTTGGGGTGACAGGTTAGATTCTGCTGTCAGTTTTTGTTACAAGGGCAGGGTAGATGACTGTGCATGATATACTAGCAGTGTAGCACTTTCAGGTTGGGGTGACAGGTTAGATTCTGCTGTCAGTTTTTGTAAACTAGGGAGGGTAGATGACAGTGCATGATGTGCTAGCAGTGTAGCACTTTCAGGTTGGGGTGACAGGGTAGATTCTGCTGTCAGTTTGTGTAAACTAGGGAGGGTAGATGACCGTGCATGATGTGCTAGCAGTGCAGCACTTTCAGGTTTGGGGTGGCATGAGTGATTCAGCGGTCAGTTGTTGTTAGGGTAGAGATGACAGTGCATGTTGGCAGAGGAGTTGGCTCTGTGCTCTCGGTTGACACATACATAATTACACTAATTCTACATCAACAGGTATACACCTGCCCCTTTGTGGGACGGGATCCAAGTATTGAAACAGGGGCGCGCTCCCTTATTAACAAACCGAGAAACATGGCAACTATATTACAAAGAGTGTGCTCTATTTTCATTTACAGCAACCCATGTTGTAACATTTCTTTTCTAGATAATTATAAGATTATGAGATTATAAAAAAATGCGGATAATTATTTCTATAATTATGATCATGAAAATTTGTTTTAACTATGAAACAGCAATATTTCTATCGTGATTATGATTAATTTTAGAATCTGTTGTATTTATTGCATTACTCTCTGGATAATAAGTTTATATCTGCGTATCTTATATTTGTAAAATAGAAAAAATAGTATTTTTCTTGTAACACATGGAACATTTAGAAGGCGTCGATAAAATATCATTACATGTTTTACTGACATTTACATTTGAAAAGGTTATATCAATTTTTATTGGGGACCGAATCAGATGATTTTGGTTCAAGACCAATATCGAGATTTTAAATGATTTTGTTCATTGAGTGGCATAATTCACTATGCATAACCCGTCATGAGTTAAAATATGTCAATTTTAAACTTTGATCCACTTCCTGTCTGGACATATTTAGAAATCACAACCAGTGCCGCATGGTTCAGCTCGGCACATTTCAACAACTTATTCCATAATACTTTATTGTCATTTTAATATGTGGTACAATATATTTTACACTGATTGCTATTGTAAAAAATCTACAAAAATATTTTGCACCAGTTAAAAATCAATATCGAACATATTTCGATCAATCAAATTGTACAATTACAATTACATTTCAAAGAAATATTTCATTTGTTCGAAATTTTGTGAATATAAATTTTGTGAATATAAATTTGCATAATATATTTTGACAGCAAGTTGTAAACAGATCACATCCATAACTAATATTTATGAAATCATTAAATATGTATCATTTAACGCATAAAAAACAATAAACTCTGTAAATCATCTGATAAGAAATCATCTGATAGAAATAATATTGGCTTAATATTGGCGTTAATTTTAATATTATATATAAATATTAAACCAAAAGGTTGCGATACCTTTGCTCTTAAATATATCAATAGATGTATACGTAAATATAATTAAAATAATTGTTTGGACGGTATTGCTTGGACGGTATATATATATATATATGTATATATATATATATATATATATATATATATATATATATATATATATATATATATATATATATATATATATATATATATATATATATATATATATATATATATATATATATATATTTTAGGATACATTACAATTTCCCTTTAAGAATATCCATTAAAATGGGCGCTTTAGTCACGGCAATATCATCTTTCATTTGTTGTGAGATTCTGAAATTCTGTTAAGCCTTGTAAAATGAAATATTGCCGTTGTTATTAAACCAAATAAGCTTGTAACAAAATCGAATTATAGGGTGTCTATATCGAAAAGAGTTCTATAAAGTGAGGTTTTGAGAGGACCCATGCTCATGGAAATACTTCATTTTACATTGAGTTAACAAATATCTGAAATTACTTCACAATCTATATTGCTCAGAAATATCTCAGTCCAAGAAGATCTATATCACATTGAGGCTACTGGATGAGCTGAGAGTTATTCCAGTACTTATATCACAGAGTCGCTGAGTATACAAAGGTGCTTTTATGAGTGAGGAGTAAATCACGAATTGTAAGGAACCCATAAGCATTGACGACCACCTTGATGAGTATTATATATAGAGCCGGCTGAACCAAGTTTGCCTCTATTCACATTAAACAAAAAATGTTGACACACCACACCACATTTGTCTTCCTTGATGTTTGTTATTCATATTTCAAGGCCGAAAATAAAATAATTTCGTCCCAAGATGAAGGGGGTTAAAGAAATTATTTTTAAAAAAAAACTCAATGTGGCCTATTATTGAAAAATTCTCAATGTGGCCTATACTTCAATTTGTTGATCTAGCCTAGCATTTCCGCCTTGTTCTAATACTAGCACAGCGTCTGGGACATTGTAAACCGCTCCGGGATTTGATGGAATCACGCGCATTCGCTTCTTCAGTATCTTGACATAAGTGACGAAAGCGCCACCTGTGAGAAGAACCGCTGCTGAGACGCTGCCTGCAATAATGCCAGCCAATTGTGCAGTTGTTAAACCTCCAGGTGCTGAAAATAGATACAAATCTATCGTAAAATAATCTCATGTCAAAATTAAATAGGCATACTACTAGAGGGCAGTGCTCTAAAATGTATAAAAGCACAACAGGAGGTCACCAAACATACAGAGCCACCTGGTGGATTCGCATTGCCGTCATGATTGGAAATAGAAGTTGCAATTCAGAATTGGTGTCAACTGACGACCTGAACAATCATATTTTACCTGAAGGGGCAGCTGTAGTCGTATCATCAGTTTCTGTTGTAACATTGCCGGTGGCTGATGATGTCACATCTAAAGAAATGAAATCATTTGTTATTTATCAAGATGACCCAACTGGTTAACACAAATCTGGATAAACTATTTTATGATGTAGATGTTATTTATACAGTGATATGCTTTTTTTATTCAAATTTCCAAATATGAACCCAACAAAACCTTAAATATCGGAAATAATTTTATTGAATAGAAAGTGCAGTTTCCTTGTAAAAAAGAAAAACGATATACCATAATTTGGGTAGATGCCAGATTTTTTATTAGAATTTTCTTCAATTCATTAACTGTTTGAAATAAATTGAATTATAAAGTAAATTATCTGATAACGATCTATTTCCCAAAATACGGTATTCATGTAGAGTGAATATATGGTGAGAATTTGTTGGGTTCATATATACTAATACGATAGAAAGAAAGGAAGTTTCATACCATAGTGTCAGGAGAAATCCACCACGTGAATTAATATCTATATCTGCTCTAAATCTAAACAAGAGCTAATTATTAAGACTAGAAAGATCTGATAATTCAGATCTTATTTCCAATTTTGAAATGGAAGAAATGGAAAAGATAACTTGAAATACTTCTCTTCATAAAACTTATGCGTAATCCAAAAAGATGGCCGATTCATCTGCGTAGATTGATTTAAAAACCGAGAGAAGATAGACCGAGAAAAAAGATCTTGAAACTTGATCTAATGATTTTGGGAACGAAAGGGAGAAGGTTTGTAAAAGGGTAGAAACTGCACTTTTCTGTTCTGTGATTTTAATAAGCTTTGAATATATATATATTCATATCTATAATTCTGTTATTTCTGTTATCTGTAGAATATCTAAGACGTTTTTGACTTGAAAAGTTTGGAAACAAATATTTTTGATCTGATAGCAATTTAATATCTAATTTATTTTTTGATATATTAGAAGAGACCTCGGTGAGAATGTTGTCATTCTTACCTTGTGCAGTTGTGGGAGAAGCACTTCCGGTCACTGTGGATGGCCTCTCACTTCCGCCATCTGCAACATCAATGAAATCAACATCTTTAATGCAAAAATCAATAAGATATTACGTGGTAAACGATTGTCAATTTTTTGAAATCTTGAAAACTCATTTGTCAGAAAAGAAATATGGGTCGATCGATGGAGCATCTATTCGTCACCATCACCTCACCAGAATTTGATGAGGGATGTGCCATTCATTTTTGAAAGGACGAAATATCAATCCAATCAGAGAAAGATTATAACCTCAGTGGAGGTGTTAAAAATATTTCTCCCCCTTGTAAATAGCTTGAGCCCCCTTTAACCACCTTGCTATGCAATTCCAATCTTTCGTAAAAGAAAAGATCCACTCTTGTCATTTCAAATAAAAAATGCATATGAAATGTCCCTTTGCGTAACATACTACGTATCAAATATTTCTATAAAATCAATATTTGATGTGATATGCATATTTCTTAACGACATGGGATGCATTTAAATCTATGATTGGCAAAAGATATCCTTTAGGGAAACATTCGCAAAATGATGACATAAAGTGAACATTTCAAGGGAAACTTTTCTTGGTGACACTCGACGAGCATTCACATGCTGTGAACTATTTACCTTTATTGATTACATACATATATAAAAAAAGCATGAACGTGATCAGAGAGGAAGGGTGACGAGATTTGAAAAAAAAAAAAAAAAGTTGCTGTGTGAGGTATGGGCTGCAATCAAGTTTGCCACTGACCTGAGTGTGAGATCTCATTGCTGGGGCAAATCTATTGCGATGGGTTGCAAGATAAGCTTTGGTTAAAATGAAAGAATATTGAAGACTTTTTAAAAGCTGGTTGAAATCAACAACAAAAAATAAGATGTTGAAGAATATATCTTCTCAGAGAATATATTGATAATCAGATATCTGCCGTGAAAAGATCAAGGCATTGGAAGCTGCCTTCCCTGCCATGGAAGAGTGCAAAGAGGTGAGATGAACTCTCCTGAAAAGAGAATTCAGCTCATAACAAGAAATTGTCAAAAAGTAATTAGATTCATTCTAAAGCAAAACTGATAGATTCCATTACTTCTGCAGCATATTCTATAGATGCTGAGTAAAGAGGCATCATTTAAAGTATGCCAAGTTTGATTTTGTGTTTGACATGGAAGCTGACACCCCTAAACACAATGACGTCAAATAGTGTCCTGGTTCTGGTTGCCATGGCAAGCTACTCTGATACATATAAGATGAGAAATGTGCGCCAAAAAATCAGAGCATAGTTCACATCTTCAGGTGAGTAGATGTATTTCAGTGATGCCAAAAAATAAAATGCAATTTGTCAATGAACATTTGCAGTTGAATTTGTGTTAGGATGCAATCATGAAGCATATCTTATGGGATTATAAGTTGGAATGTAATTGGATTAATTGCAATGTTTACAACACTGGGCTTCAATTTCACTCAGCTAGACTCCCTGGAGTGGAACGCTGAGCACTACTCGTCTGCTGTTGACAGGTTTGAATTTGTTTATATTGTGAAATTTGGCCAGACATAAAATGTATAACATATTCAGGTAAGTACAAAGACATTGATGTGAATATCTTCCGAGTTGAATATCTTCCCAAGTTGTTGAATTTTGACATATGGCAGCTCTTTGACCACATTGACAAAAACGGAAAACTGCTCTGATGAAAAACATCATAACTCGGAAGATAATCAAGCAATTTTAATTCTGTTTGAAAGAGACTATAGTTTACAGATATATCTATTAGCCTGCAAAGTTTGAAAACTGTACATTGTGTACTTTTTTCACATCGGCGGCCGAAAGTTGTTGAAATTTTTGACATGACAGCTCATTGACCACATTGACCAAAAACGGAAAACTGCTCCGATGAAAAACACCATAACTCGGAAGATAATCAAGCAATTTTAATTCTGTTTGAAAGAGACTATAGTTTACAGATATATCTATTAGCCTGCAAAGTTTGAAAACTGTACATTGTGTACTTTTTTCACATCGGCGGCCGAAAGTTGTTGATTTTTTTGACATGACAGCTTATTGACCACATTGACAAAAACGGAAAACTGCTCCGATGAAAAACATCATAACTCGGAAGATAATCAAGCAATTTTAATTCTGTTTGAAAGAGACTATAGTTTACAGATATATCTATTAGCCTGCAAAGTTTGAAAACTGTACATTGTGTACTTTTTTCACATCGGCGGCCGAAAGTTGTTGATTTTTTTGACATGACAGCTCATTGACCACATTGACAAAAACGGGAAACTGCTCTGATGAAAAACATCATAACTCGGAAGATAATCAAGCAATTTTAATTCTGTTTGAAAGAGACTATAGTTTACAGATATATCTATTAGCCTGCAAAGTTTGAAAACTGTACATTGTGTATTCTATTCACATCGGCGGCCGAAAGTTGTTGATTTTTTTGACATGACAGCTCTTTGACAAAAACGGGAAACTGCTCTGATGAAAATCATCATATCTTGGAAGATATTCAAGCAATTTTAATTCTGTTTGAAAGAGACTATAGTTTACAAATGTGTCTATAAGCGTGCAAAGTTTGAAAACTGTACATTGTGTATTCTATTCACATCGGCGGCCGAAAGTTGTATTGTTTTCTTCACTTTGTCCAAAAATGCAGAATAGTTAACTACAATTGGCACAGACATGATGCACTTGCCACATAGGATATATACAGGTAGGTTAAAAAAATGGTTTGCTTTATTCAGTAATGATTCCTCAGAAAAATCCAGTTAAGCAGGTAAGAATATTTTTCTGATTGCAAATTTTTTATTTATTTGAGGTCAAGCAACTGCAAACTTCATTGACATATTGTGCGAGTTAATCAAAAGCTATTGAATAAATGTAGTTTTGAGGGTAATTTTTCAATATACAGTGATGAAAGTCTTCAGTTAATAACCTGTGAAATTCAAACTTGCCTGAAAACATGGAAAAATCAAAAGAACACGTGCACAATGATTCTCAAATAAACAGCCATCCACAGAATATAATCAAACAAATAATGATTATTTGCCAGAAATTAAGAGTTTATCTCAATTTTAACATGTTCAATCCCATCGTTCAAGAAAATTTGGTGTCTACAATTTTAGATTTGTATGAGCCAAGTTTTCTTTCATGCATACGATATGTCCGTTTGTTGCCTCCTTTCATTTCTGAATACTGCAATACACTGGACAATAATGTGATAGATAGAATGCATCCTGCCATACTTGAACATTATACTCCAGTTATGACAAGCCCGGATGGGAATTGTCTGTGGAATGCAATCTCTTTGTGCCTAATTGGTACTGAGCAACTTAGATTGCCTCTAAAATTGTTAACTGTTTACACAATTTGGAAGAACAAAGATTATTTTCTTAATCTAATTAAAAATGATTCAATCAGGGATCTAGGTACACCAAATGATAGGTTAAATAAACTCATTCAGATAGCCAGGACTAATACTGCTTAAGGTGCATTTTCTGCACAAAATGACACAACTCATCGAGAATTGAAATTTTAAGGGGGAATTCAGGGAGAATTATCATTACAAATCTATTTGTGTCATTTATGTAATGAAGATGTGCTGCTAGGGCCCAAAATCATATTCTACAGTTTGGAATGTGATGGAATGTCCCAATAAAAGGGGGACACACACTTCAATGTTCAGTTATGTCTTTGTCATTGGTAACACAAAATTGTTAACTCGTGCAAAAATGTCTTTTTTTATAAGATTCTTTTCAGGAACACCTATTGCGAAAAAACTGATGTCACCAAGAAGCGCCAGCCACATCAGTTTTAGATAATTTAGGTGTTATGTTTATCATTAACATGCATCTATTTTATCTTTCAAATGTGGTGGATTTAAACTACATAACAAGTTTAGAGAATCTTCATCTTACCCAAAACATGTCAAGTTCAACTTTGGCACAGAATAATCTTTTATGACTACATATCAATACTTTTGCTCCAAATTGTTAAATACTTCATAAAAAACCATTTCATTTAGTTTTTATTGCTACAAAATTGAGATAGCTGCACATGTGAGAGATAGCAACAGGCGAGCAAGACAGGGTCACATCCCAGCCGGAGGGTGACGAGATTTGTGAAAAAAAAACAAATTGCTTTGTGAGGTATGGGCTGCAATAAAATTTTGCCACTAAAAAGAGAGTGCGATCTCGCTGTTCTGTCACCACGTTGCCTGCCCTCTGGTGGAATTTGCTGATGCCAGACCTTCACTTCACTTCAACTTTAGTTTGCAAGTTTATGTGATGGGTTGCGTACCATACATGTAATGAATAGGGTAGTTTTCACTTATTTTTGTCAGAATTATGTTAGATATGAAATATTACCCACAATATGCCTATATTTCTGTATTTGAGATTTGTTTTCAACCATCCGGAATTTGACCTAAATATAGCTGCATATGTGAGAGATAGCTGCATATGTGAGAGATAGCTGCATATGTGAGAGATAGCTGCATATGTGAGAGATAGCTGCATATGTGAGAGATAGCTGCATATGTGAGAGATAGCTGCATATGTGAGAGATAGCTGCATATGTGAGAGATTGCGACTTCTCCCAGCCGAAGGCACTTGTATACTCAAAAATAGGAGTCCCTGAGATCATCATAAAGATCTGTGATGGGTAAATGGGTACTTATACGAAGAACTGTATACGTACAGGGTATTGCCTGCTCTCAAATTAAATCTATCCCATTCTGAGCAAAAAACTAAAACGAAATTAATGGCAATCCCCCCAGCTCCAACCAAAGCACACCGTGGGAGTGAAATATAAAGTATTGTGAGTTGAGTGATAGTACACTTCAATATAAGCTAATGTAGTGCAGATTTCTCATCCCCAGTGTGAACTTAAAAAATATCAAATTTCTCCACCGTCCATATGCAAATTTGTGCATTCATTGTGAAGAAATAAAGAATATTTTCAGAAATACTACAATAAATAAAGTAAGTGACAACAATTGCACAGCGAAACCAACCTGTTGTGACAGCCTCTGTGGTTACAACTGGTGTGGTGGGTGGCTCGGTGGTGACCCTCTCAGTTGTGACCGCCTCAGTAGTGACAGCCTCTGTGGTTACAACTGGTGTGGTGGGTGGCTCGGTGGTGACCCTCTCAGTTGTGACCGCCTCAGTAGTGACAGCTTCTGTGGTTACAACTGGTGTGGTGGGTGGCTCGGTGGTGACCCTCTCAGTTGTGACCGCCTCAGTAGTGACAGCCTCTGTGGTTACAACTGGTGTGGTGGGTGGCTCGGTGGTGACCCTCTCAGTTGTGACCGCCTCAGTAGTGACAGCCTCAGTTGTGACCGCCTCAGTAGTGACAGCCTCTGTGGTTACAACTGGTGTGGTGGGTGGCTCGGTGGTGACCCTCTCAGTTGTGACCGCCTCAGTAGTGACAGCCTCTGTGGTTACAACTGGTGTGGTGGGTGGCTCGGTGGTGACCCTCTCAGTTGTGACCGCCTCAGTAGTGACAGCCTCTGTGGTTACAACTGGTGTGGTGGGTGGCTCGGTGGTGACCCTCTCAGTTGTGACCGCCTCAGTAGTGACAGCCTCTGTGGTTACAACTGGTGTGGTGGGTGGCTCGGTGGTGACCCTCTCAGTTGTGACCGCCTCAGTAGTGACAGCCTCTGTGGTTACAACTGGTGTGGTGGGTGGCTCGGTGGTGACCCTCTCAGTTGTGACCGCCTCAGTAGTGACAGCTTCTGTGGTTACAACTGGTGTGGTGGGTGGCTCGGTGGTGACCCTCTCAGTTGTGACCGCCTCAGTAGTGACAGCCTCTGTGGTTACAACTGGTGTGGTGGGTGGCTCGGTGGTGACCCTCTCAGTTGTGACCGCCTCAGTAGTGACAGCCTCAGTTGTGACCGCCTCAGTAGTGACAGCCTCTGTGGTTACAACTGGTGTGGTGGGTGGCTCGGTGGTGACCCTCTCAGTTGTGACCGCCTCAGTAGTGACAGCCTCTGTGGTTACAACTGGTGTGGTGGGTGGCTCGGTGGTGACCCTCTCAGTTGTGACCGCCTCAGTAGTGACAGCCTCTGTGGTTACAACTGGTGTGGTGGGTGGCTCGGTGGTGACCCTCTCAGTTGTGACCGCCTCAGTAGTGACAGCCTCTGTGGTTACAACTGGTGTGGTGGGTGGCTCGGTGGTGACCCTCTCAGTTGTGACCGCCTCAGTAGTGACAGCCTCAGTTGTGACCGCCTCAGTAGTGACAGCCTCTGTGGTTACAACTGGTGTGGTGGGTGGCTCGGTGGTGACCCTCTCAGTTGTGACCGCCTCAGTAGTGACAGCCTCTGTGGTTACAACTGGTGTGGTGGGTGGCTCGGTGGTGACCCTCTCAGTTGTGACCGCCTCAGTAGTGACAGCCTCTGTGGTTACAACTGGTGTGGTGGGTGGCTCGGTGGTGACCCTCTCAGTTGTGACCGCCTCAGTAGTGACAGCCTCTGTGGTTACAACTGGTGTGGTGGGTGGCTCGGTGGTGACCCTCTCAGTTGTGACCGCCTCAGTAGTGACAGCCTCTGTGGTTACAACTGGTGTGGTGGGTGGCTCGGTGGTGACCCTCTCAGTTGTGACCGCCTCAGTAGTGACAGCCTCTGTGGTTACAACTGGTGTGGTGGGTGGCTCGGTGGTGACCCTCTCAGTTGTGACCGCCTCAGTAGTGACAGCCTCAGTTGTGACCGCCTCAGTAGTGACAGCCTCTGTGGTTACAACTGGTGTGGTGGGTGGCTCGGTGGTGACCCTCTCAGTTGTGACCGCCTCAGTAGTGACAGCCTCTGTGGTTACAACTGGTGTGGTGGGTGGCTCGGTGGTGACCCTCTCAGTTGTGACCGCCTCAGTAGTGACAGCCTCTGTGGTTACAACTGGTGTGGTGGGTGGCTCGGTGGTGACCCTCTCAGTTGTGACCGCCTCAGTAGTGACAGCCTCTGTGGTTACAACTGGTGTGGTGGGTGGCTCGGTGGTGACCCTCTCAGTTGTGACCGCCTCAGTAGTGACAGCCTCTGTGGTTACAACTGGTGTGGTGGGTGGCTCGGTGGTGACCCTCTCAGTTGTGACCGCCTCAGTAGTGACAGCCTCTGTGGTTACAACTGGTGTGGTGGGTGGCTCGGTGGTGACCCTCTCAGTTGTGACCGCCTCAGTAGTGACAGCCTCAGTTGTGACCGCCTCAGTAGTGACAGCCTCTGTGGTTACAACTGGTGTGGTGGGTGGCTCGGTGGTGACCCTCTCAGTTGTGACCGCCTCAGTAGTGACAGCCTCTGTGGTTACAACTGGTGTGGTGGGTGGCTCGGTGGTGACCCTCTCAGTTGTGACCGCCTCAGTAGTGACAGCCTCTGTGGTTACAACTGGTGTGGTGGGTGGCTCGGTGGTGACCCTCTCAGTTGTGACCGCCTCAGTAGTGACAGCCTCTGTGGTTACAACTGGTGTGGTGGGTGGCTCGGTGGTGACCCTCTCAGTTGTGACCGCCTCAGTAGTGACAGCCTCTGTGGTTACAACTGGTGTGGTGGGTGGCTCGGTGGTGACCCTCTCAGTTGTGACCGCCTCAGTAGTGACAGCCTCAGTTGTGACCGCCTCAGTAGTGACAGCCTCTGTGGTTACAACTGGTGTGGTGGGTGGCTCGGTGGTGACCCTCTCAGTTGTGACCGCCTCAGTAGTGACAGCCTCTGTGGTTACAACTGGTGTGGTGGGTGGCTCGGTGGTGACCCTCTCAGTTGTGACCGCCTCAGTAGTGACAGCCTCTGTGGTTACAACTGGTGTGGTGGGTGGCTCGGTGGTGACCCTCTCAGTTGTGACCGCCTCAGTAGTGACAGCCTCTGTGGTTACAACTGGTGTGGTGGGTGGCTCGGTGGTGACCCTCTCAGTTGTGACCGCCTCAGTAGTGACAGCCTCTGTGGTTACAACTGGTGTGGTGGGTGGCTCGGTGGTGACCCTCTCAGTTGTGACCGCCTCAGTAGTGACAGCCTCAGTTGTGACCGCCTCAGTAGTGACAGCCTCTGTGGTTACAACTGGTGTGGTGGGTGGCTCGGTGGTGACCCTCTCAGTTGTGACCGCCTCAGTAGTGACAGCCTCTGTGGTTACAACTGGTGTGGTGGGTGGCTCGGTGGTGACCCTCTCAGTTGTGACCGCCTCAGTAGTGACAGCCTCTGTGGTTACAACTGGTGTGGTGGGTGGCTCGGTGGTGACCCTCTCAGTTGTGACCGCCTCAGTAGTGACAGCCTCTGTGGTTACAACTGGTGTGGTGGGTGGCTCGATGGTGACCCTCTCAGTTGTGACCGCCTCAGTAGTGACAGCCTCAGTTGTGACCGCCTCAGTAGTGACAGCCTCTGTGGTTACAACTGGTGTGGTGGGTGGCTCGGTGGTGACCCTCTCAGTTGTGACCGCCTCAGTAGTGACAGCCTCTGTGGTTACAACTGGTGTGGTGGGTGGCTCGGTGGTGACCCTCTCAGTTGTGACCGCCTCAGTAGTGACAGCCTCTGTGGTTACAACTGGTGTGGTGGGTGGCTCGGTGGTGACCCTCTCAGTTGTGACCGCCTCAGTAGTGACAGCCTCAGTTGTGACCGCCTCAGTAGTGACAGCCTCTGTGGTTACAACTGGTGTGGTGGGTGGCTCGGTGGTGACCCTCTCAGTTGTGACCGCCTCAGTAGTGACAGCCTCTGTGGTTACAACTGGTGTGGTGGGTGGCTCGGTGGTGACCCTCTCAGTTGTGACCGCCTCAGTAGTGACAGCCTCTGTGGTTACAACTGGTGTGGTGGGTGGCTCGGTGGTGACCCTCTCAGTTGTGACCGCCTCAGTAGTGACAGCCTCTGTGGTTACAACTGGTGTGGTGGGTGGCTCGGTGGTGACCCTCTCAGTTGTGACCGCCTCAGTAGTGACAGCCTCTGTGGTTACAACTGGTGTGGTGGGTGGCTCGGTGGTGACCCTCTCAGTTGTGACCGCCTCAGTAGTGACAGCCTCAGTTGTGACCGCCTCAGTAGTGACAGCCTCTGTGGTTACAACTGGTGTGGTGGGTGGCTCGGTGGTGACCCTCTCAGTTGTGACCGCCTCAGTAGTGACAGCCTCTGTGGTTACAACTGGTGTGGTGGGTGGCTCGGTGGTGACCCTCTCAGTTGTGACCGCCTCAGTAGTGACAGCCTCTGTGGTTACAACTGGTGTGGTGGGTGGCTCGGTGGTGACCCTCTCAGTTGTGACCGCCTCAGTAGTGACAGCCTCTGTGGTTACAACTGGTGTGGTGGGTGGCTCGATGGTGACCCTCTCAGTTGTGACCGCCTCAGTAGTGACAGCCTCAGTTGTGACCGCCTCAGTAGTGACAGCCTCTGTGGTTACAACTGGTGTGGTGGGTGGCTCGGTGGTGACCCTCTCAGTTGTGACCGCCTCAGTAGTGACAGCCTCTGTGGTTACAACTGGTGTGGTGGGTGGCTCGGTGGTGACCCTCTCAGTTGTGACCGCCTCAGTAGTGACAGCCTCTGTGGTTACAACTGGTGTGGTGGGTGGCTCGGTGGTTACCCTCTCAGTTGTGACCGCCTCAGTAGTGACAGCCTCAGTTGTGACCGCCTCAGTAGTGACAGCCTCTGTGGTTACAACTGGTGTGGTGGGTGGCTCGGTGGTGACCCTCTCAGTTGTGACCGCCTCAGTAGTGACAGCCTCTGTGGTTACAACTGGTGTGGTGGGTGGCTCGGTGGTGACCCTCTCAGTTGTGACCGCCTCAGTAGTGACAGCCTCTGTGGTTACAACTGGTGTGGTGGGTGGCTCGGTGGTGACCCTCTCAGTTGTGACCGCCTCAGTAGTGACAGCCTCTGTGGTTACAACTGGTGTGGTGGGTGGCTCGGTGGTGACCCTCTCAGTTGTGACCGCCTCAGTAGTGACAGCCTCTGTGGTTACAACTGGTGTGGTGGGTGGCTCGGTGGTGACCCTCTCAGTTGTGACCGCCTCAGTAGTGACAGCCTCTGTGGTTACAACTGGTGTGGTGGGTGGCTCGGTGGTGACCCTCTCAGTTGTGACCGCCTCAGTAGTGACAGCCTCAGTTGTGACCGCCTCAGTAGTGACAGCCTCTGTGGTTACAACTGGTGTGGTGGGTGGCTCGGTGGTGACCCTCTCAGTTGTGACCGCCTCAGTAGTGACAGCCTCTGTGGTTACAACTGGTGTGGTGGGTGGCTCGGTGGTGACCCTCTCAGTTGTGACCGCCTCAGTAGTGACAGCCTCTGTGGTTACAACTGGTGTGGTGGGTGGCTCGGTGGTGACCCTCTCAGTTGTGACCGCCTCAGTAGTGACAGCCTCAGTTGTGACCGCCTCAGTAGTGACAGCCTCTGTGGTTACAACTGGTGTGGTGGGTGGCTCGGTGGTGACCCTCTCAGTTGTGACCGCCTCAGTAGTGACAGCCTCTGTGGTTACAACTGGTGTGGTGGGTGGCTCGGTGGTGACCCTCTCAGTTGTGACCGCCTCAGTAGTGACAGCCTCTGTGGTTACAACTGGTGTGGTGGGTGGCTCGGTGGTGACCCTCTCAGTTGTGACCGCCTCAGTAGTGACAGCCTCTGTGGTTACAACTGGTGTGGTGGGTGGCTCGGTGGTGACCCTCTCAGTTGTGACCGCCTCAGTAGTGACAGCCTCAGTTGTGACCGCCTCAGTAGTGACAGCCTCTGTGGTTACAACTGGTGTGGTGGGTGGCTCGGTGGTGACCCTCTCAGTAGTGACAGCCTCAGTAGTGACAGCCTCTGTGGTTACAACTGGTGTGGTGGGTGGCTCGGTGGTGACCCTCTCAGTTGTGACCGCCTCAGTAGTGACAGCCTCTGTGGTTACAACTGGTGTGGTGGGTGGCTCGGTGGTGACCCTCTCAGTTGTGACCGCCTCAGTAGTGACAGCCTCTGTGGTTACAACTGGTGTGGTGGGTGGCTCGGTGGTGACCCTCTCAGTTGTGACCGCCTCAGTAGTGACAGCCTCAGTTGTGACCGCCTCAGTAGTGACAGCCTCTGTGGTTACAACTGGTGTGGTGGGTGGCTCGGTGGTGACCCTCTCAGTTGTGACCGCCTCAGTAGTGACAGCCTCTGTGGTTACAACTGGTGTGGTGGGTGGCTCGGTGGTGACCCTCTCAGTTGTGACCGCCTCAGTAGTGACAGCCTCAGTTGTGACCGCCTCAGTAGTGACAGCCTCTGTGGTTACAACTGGTGTGGTGGGTGGCTCGGTGGTGACCCTCTCAGTTGTGACCGCCTCAGTAGTGACAGCCTCTGTGGTTACAACTGGTGTGGTGGGTGGCTCGGTGGTGACCCTCTCAGTTGTGACCGCCTCAGTAGTGACAGCCTCTGTGGTTACAACTGGTGTGGTGGGTGGCTCGGTGGTGACCCTCTCAGTTGTGACCGCCTCAGTAGTGACAGCCTCTGTGGTTACAACTGGTGTGGTGGGTGGCTCGATGGTGACCCTCTCAGTTGTGACCGCCTCAGTAGTGACAGCCTCAGTTGTGACCGCCTCAGTAGTGACAGCCTCTGTGGTTACAACTGGTGTGGTGGGTGGCTCGGTGGTGACCCTCTCAGTTGTGACCGCCTCAGTAGTGACAGCCTCTGTGGTTACAACTGGTGTGGTGGGTGGCTCGGTGGTGACCCTCTCAGTTGTGACCGCCTCAGTAGTGACAGCCTCTGTGGTTACAACTGGTTTGGTGGGTGGCTCAGTGGTGACCCTCTCAGTTGTGACCGCCTCAGTAGTGACAGCCTCTGTGGTTACAACTGGTGTGGTGGGTGGCTCGGTGGTTACCCTCTCAGTTGTGACCGCCTCAGTAGTAACAGCCTCTGTGGTTACAACTGGTGTGGTGGGTGGCTCGGTGGTGACCCTCTCAGTTGTGACCGCCTCAGTAGTGACAGCCTCTGTGGTTACAACTGGTGTGGTGGGTGGCTCGGTGGTGACCCTCTCAGTTGTGACCGCCTCAGTAGTGACAGCCTCTGTGGTTACAACTGGTGTGGTGGGTGGCTCGGTGGTGACCCTCTCAGTTGTGACCGCCTCAGTAGTGACAGCCTCTGTGGTTACAACTGGTGTGGTGGGTGGCTCGGTGGTGACCCTCTCAGTTGTGACCGCCTCAGTAGTGACAGCCTCTGTGGTTACAACTGGTGTGGTGGGTGGCTCGGTGGTGACCCTCTCAGTTGTGACCGCCTCAGTAGTGACAGCCTCTGTGGTTACAACTGGTGTGGTGGGTGGCTCGGTGGTGACCCTCTCAGTTGTGACCGCCTCAGTAGTGACAGCCTCAGTTGTGACCGCCTCAGTAGTGACAGCCTCTGTGGTTACAACTGGTGTGGTGGGTGGCTCGGTGGTGACCCTCTCAGTTGTGACCGCCTCAGTAGTGACAGCCTCTGTGGTTACAACTGGTGTGGTGGGTGGCTCGGTGGTGACCCTCTCAGTTGTGACCGCCTCAGTAGTGACAGCCTCTGTGGTTACAACTGGTGTGGTGGGTGGCTCGGTGGTGACCCTCTCAGTTGTGACCGCCTCAGTAGTGACAGCCTCTGTGGTTACAACTGGTGTGGTGGGTGGCTCGATGGTGACCCTCTCAGTTGTGACCGCCTCAGTAGTGACAGCCTCAGTTGTGACCGCCTCAGTAGTGACAGCCTCTGTGGTTACAACTGGTGTGGTGGGTGGCTCGGTGGTGACCCTCTCAGTTGTGACCGCCTCAGTAGTGACAGCCTCTGTGGTTACAACTGGTGTGGTGGGTGGCTCGGTGGTGACCCTCTCAGTTGTGACCGCCTCAGTAGTGACAGCCTCTGTGGTTACAACTGGTGTGGTGGGTGGCTCGTGGTGACCTCTCAGTTGTGATCGCCTCAGTAGTGACAGCCTCTGTGGTTACAACTGGTGTGGTGGGTGGCTCGGTGGTGACCCTCTCAGTTGTGACCGCCTCAGTAGTGACAGCCTCAGTTGTGACCGCCTCAGTAGTGACAGCCTCTGTGGTTACAACTGGTGTGGTGGGGTGGCTCAGTGGTGACCCTCTCAGTTGTGACCGCCTCAGTAGTGACAGCCTCTGTGGTTACAACTGGTGTGGTGGGTGGCTCGGTGGTGACCCTCTCAGTTGTGACCGCCTCAGTAGTGACAGCCTCTGTGGTTACAACTGGTGTGGTGGGTGGCTCGGTGGTGACCCTCTCAGTTGTGACCGCCTCAGTAGTGACAGCCTCTGTGGTTACAACTGGTGTGGTGGGTGGCTCGGTGGTGACCCTCTCAGTTGTGACCGCCTCAGTAGTGACAGCCTCTGTGGTTACAACTGGTGTGGTGGGTGGCTCGGTGGTGACCCTCTCAGTTGTGACCGCCTCAGTAGTGACAGCCTCTGTGGTTACAACTGGTGTGGTGGGTGGCTCGGTGGTGACCCTCTCAGTTGTGACCGCCTCAGTAGTGACAGCCTCTGTGGTTACAACTGTGTGGTGGGTGGCTCGGTGGTGACCTCTCAGTTGCGACCGCCTCAGTAGTGACAGCCTCTGTGGTTACAACTGGTGTGGTGGGTGGCTCGGTGGTGACCCTCTCAGTAGTGACAGCCTCAGTTGTGACCGCCTCAGTAGTGACAGCCTCTGTGGTTACAACTGGTGTGGTGGGTGGCTCGGTGGTGACCCTCTCAGTTGTGACCGCCTCAGTAGTGACAGCCTCAGTTGTGACCGCCTCAGTAGTGACAGCCTCTGTGGTTACAACTGGTGTGGTGGGTGGCTCGGTGGTGACCCTCTCAGTTGTGACCGCCTCAGTAGTGACAGCCTCTGTGGTTACAACTGGTGTGGTGGGTGGCTCGGTGGTGACCCTCTCAGTTGTGACCGCCTCAGTAGTGACAGCCTCTGTGGTTACAACTGGTGTGGTGGGTGGCTCGGTGGTGACCTCTCAGTTGTGACCGCCTCAGTAGTGACAGCCTCTGTGGTTACAACTGGTGTGGTGGGTGGCTCGGTGGTGACCCTCTCAGTTGTGACCGCCTCAGTAGTGACAGCCTCTGTGGTTACAACTGGTGTGGTGGGTGGCTCGGTGGTGACCCTCTCAGTTGTGACCGCCTCAGTAGTGACAGCCTCAGTTGTGACCGCCTCAGTAGTGACAGCCTCTGTGGTTACAACTGGTGTGGTGGGTGGCTCGGTGGTGACCCTCTCAGTTGTGACCGCCTCAGTAGTGACAGCCTCTGTGGTTACAACTGGTGTGGTGGGTGGCTCGGTGGTGACCCTCTCAGTTGTGACCGCCTCAGTAGTGACAGCCTCTGTGGTTACAACTGGTGTGGTGGGTGGCTCGGTGGTGACCCTCTCAGTTGTGACCGCCTCAGTAGTGACAGCCTCTGTGGTTACAACTGGTGTGGTGGGTGGCTCGGTGGTGACCCTCTCAGTTGTGACCGCCTCAGTAGTGACAGCCTCTGTGGTTACAACTGGTGTGGTGGGTGGCTCGGTGGTGACCCTCTCAGTTGTGACCGCCTCAGTAGTGACAGCCTCTGTGGTTACAACTGGTGTGGGTGGGTGGCTCGGTGGTGACCCTCTCAGTTGTGACCGCCTCAGTAGTGACAGCCTCAGTTGTGACCGCCTCAGTAGTGACAGCCTCTGTGGTTACAACTGGTGTGGTGGGTGGCTCGGTGGTGACCCTCTCAGTTGTGACCGCCTCAGTAGTGACAGCCTCTGTGGTTACAACTGGTGTGGTGGGTGGCTCGGTGGTGACCCTCTCAGTTGTGACCGCCTCAGTAGTGACAGCCTCTGTGGTTACAACTGGTGTGGTGGGTGGCTCGGTGTGACCCTCTCAGTTGTGACCGCCTCAGTAGTGACAGCCTCTGTGGTTACAACTGGTGTGGTGGGTGGCTCGGTGGTTACCCTCTCAGTTGTGACCGCCTCAGTAGTGACAGCCTCAGTTGTGACCGCCTCAGTAGTGACAGCCTCTGTGGTTACAACTGGTGTGGTGGGTGGCTCGGTGGTGACCCTCTCAGTTGTGACCGCCTCAGTAGTGACAGCCTC